>JACGWO010000006.1:37095140-38295654 GCA_034509735.1 Sesamum alatum
GCATTGGTATAGACAAACAGTTAAATATTGTGGTAATAACTCATTAGTCAATCTTCTTCATATATAGTTGATTCTTTGCTTGAGTCATTGGAAGATGCATGTACCTGTAACTGGAATGCTCTTGCCCGCTCTCCAGCAAGGACTCCTCTAGTTGAATGGAGTTCCTGCAAAAGAAAGCAGTCAGTCGGAGAATTATTCATGATAAACTTGAAAGAGAACTTAATATACAATTACGATATAGGGGCTAAGCATAATACCTTTTGGGTATCGTCCAGAACAGCCTTAAGGAAAGCGACATCATGCTCAAGTCTTACATTGTCAGAGTGGACAATATTCGAGAGGCTGTTAGCCTCTTCCTGTGCCAACTCAACACTGGCTAGCTTCTCTTTAAGCAGCTCTGTTTCCCTCATTGCTTCTCCCAATTTTCTCTCCGAGTCCTGTCTGCTTTTGATAGCTAATGACAGATTCTTTTCTGCTGCTTCGCGAGCAGCTAAGGCTGCTGCCAATTGTCCTTCCAGAATGCCATTTTTTCTTAAGAGGCTAGCTAGTTTTGCTTCATATATCTGATAGACACCCGATGGAGCTGATGTTCTTGATTTACCTTCTGTTTCTTGAAAGACAAGATCTTCACTTTCTATCGACAAGCTTCCACTTCCTTGTTTATCAAGGTTCAAGTTATCAGATTCAGACACTAAAGATGTTTCTTCTGCGCTTCTATCTCCACTATAGCTCACACCAATGCCAGAATCATGCGGCTTTGTGCTTTGCTCCATCATCTGAAAAAAAGCTATCATGAATCTGATTAAACTTGTCCAAGGTGGATTGTATGCAAACTAAATTTCATGTTGTGACATTGCGTACCATGTTGAAGTTTCAGAAAATCAACACAAATCTTTGAATTGCTATAGAACAAATTACTAATTTATACTACTATGCGGTAATAAAAAGACAAGGTAAACATTTTCTGTGCCAAAAAAAAAAAAAAAAACTAGGATACAGGTCGCTCTGCAACCAGAAATATATGAAATTTAAGCCAGACCAAGCGACTCCTTACTAGATTTCAGTTGCCAAGATCTATAAGAAATAAAAGACTCGCGCAAGTTGACACACATCTGACAAACATTAAAGTCAGGGAAGCCTTCTTCCAGTGAGATACAAAGTTAAGCCGATGATGCTCCACCCAAAGTCTTAATAGGAAGAAAAATGCCTCACAGGGATAAATGAAAATCATAAGGTCATTGCTGCCAACCCTATCATAGTAAATAGAAATTTAACTGAGACTATCACAAGGAGACAGTTGTTGCTTTACCCGTGATAAGTTTTTATCTTCGGAGCTCTTTGTAGTGGTCACATCAGCATTCTCCTCCTCATTATAAAATTGTTTGCGGAGGGACACATTACCAGGAGCAGAGTGTGGGTCAACAAGTAAAGACTCTGATAATGATTTTCTACCAGATCCATGTTGTTCAATTGCAGATGCTAAATTGAGTCTTGAGACAGAATCAAAATGACCACTAAGAGAAGCATTGTCTGGTTGGGCAGGCAATCCCATGGATGAGCTATTCTCGGACAGCAAGGTTCCAGCAACTTTACTCAGAGTTGATCTTCGAACCATCGATGATTCAACTTTTTCCATGATGAGTACCTCGACCTATGGAAAAACACAATATGAATCAAAACCTATGAACAGCTAACTCAAGAACAAAAGAACAATATATTTGACCTTCAGCACCTGGTTAGATGGATCTTTCTTGGTACCACCAAATGCAACAAGAAAATCCCTTTCCTTATGCTGCACTAGAACGAGGCTAAAACCCTGCAGCACAAATAAGAGTCGAACGTGTCTCATTCTGGAATGGTTCACAGTTTCATAAGGTTCCATTCAGAAACCAGTGGCCTCAAGAATTATGCTCCTCTAAATAGTTAAAGCATTATAACATTGACGACTCCCAGTCACATGCTAAATGTGTGCAACCAACTGAACATCCACAAATTACATCTACATTTAACAATAATAAACAGTAAACGTCTATGAGAACATAGTAGAAAAATCAGGTCAAACCTTATTGGTAGTGATGGAAGATGGAGGTGAAGAAACAGCGATAGACCATTCAAACTTCAAAACATCAAATATCAAGGTCTCTGCAGGTCCTGTGAAAGGGAAAAAAATGGAATTTTGGCGGGGAGGAGAGTTAGCAGGACTACAAAATTCTTGATTCACACTGAAAATTGAGGAATGACATGGAAAACTATTGCAGTAGAACGAGATCATGAATTGGTCCTTGGCTTGATACAAGCAAATAGACAATACTACCAGAATTTCAAGATAACAGTGCTAGTGGAATAACAAACCAAGAATTGGTGGCAATAAATTGTATAGCAAACAGTGAGTTGTTAGCCGGTAGAACATACTTTTTTTCTTGCTACCACCACCAGTAATGTACCATTTTGTCCCACAAAGGGCTCCACAACAACCAGCTCTAGGCGATGGATGGAAACCTCGGGTTTTAATTCTTGACCACACCATCTGAAGGAAACATTTATGCATGAGTACATAGGGGACTATCTTGATACTCTGCTTATTGCAATAATTGAATCCAACAAATTCAGATTACGACAGATAGAGCAGAGTGTTTACAAACCGCCTCAAAGTCAAGCGAGTACAAGTCATTCAGAGTCCTAGACTTTGATGATCCACCAAAAACAAAAAGCATTTTGTCATTATAAAGAGCGGCTATATGGTTTGATCTTGCGGATGGTCTTGGTCCCCTGCATGTGGGAAACACTTTGTTGATATATGTGGACAAAGGAATGAACTTTTTGAGAATATGTGGAATCAGGAAGAGTATGAAGCGAAGATGGATATTTTGCATGGCCCATTCAGGAAATAATTGTTGACCACTGATAGATGAAAGCTTAAGAATATTTATAGTGATTCTGAGATTGGCTTACGTGCAATGAAGAGGAAGCCAGGTTAGAGATTTCAAATCAAACATATGTAGATCGTTGAGTTTCCTCCTTTTTGTATCCTCACCCCCAAAAAGGATTAGAACAGAGTTCGCTCTGACAACTGTATGACCACTACGGGCCACCTGCAATTTGTATTAGCTTCAGTTAGTGGCATGTATTTCTGTAAGTACCTTCAACTAACCAATCCATACCTACGTTTAATCAAATGAACTGAAAAGGAAATGCAAATTGGTGAACCATTTAGTATAACTGAATGTTATGATATATCTTTTTTATGTGCATATGACAAGAATCTCGCAGTTACATATGTACCAAATTTTCCTTCATATTACTTTTATAAAACCAAACCAAAACAACGGCCAATCCATTGGGTAAACATGCTCATGGTGACACCAGACAGGGATGATGCTCATTACATCATAAACATTCAAGAGAACAAGGTGCATAGCAAACAGGTCATATATGATATTTATCTTCTACAAGAAATTAACATTATGCATTATGCAATGCCCTTCATTGGTTTGCAGGAAGCATTCAACTGAAATTTTTACATAAACCAGGATACAATGCAGGCAGAACTTTTACATATTGAGGTTAGTTAAAAAATATGGCCTCATGTCTCAAAAATGGGAGGCAGACTTATTACTGTTGAAACTCTTCACTATGAAGGAATGTTACCGGAATGTCTCCCTTAGCTTCAATTGGCGACCAACATTCTGCTTCCATGTCAAATGCCCAGACTACATGAAAAAAGAAGATGAAATGCATTAGGGGTGCTAGATATTGTGTTAAAAGAAGAGATCACGAAAGCTTTTGTAACAAATGCAGACAAGAAAAAGGACAACCTGAAACCCTGTCACTCACAGGTTCGGTTTTCCCTCCAATAAGAAGCACCTTCTTCCCCCAAGGGACCTAGAAAACCATAGAAATGAATCAGTGGGACTAGCAAGAAAGATTAGGCTCCAGCCATTACCACGGATATCACATCATAAGTAGGCTCCATCCAGGAACCCCATGACATAAGGAACATCCAGATATAGGTCAAGAAAGAAGTTAGAATGATTAAGGCAGCAGACATATCATTAAGTCACTAAATCTGGGAGTCTTGTTGTTATGCATAGGATGTAGTGGAACTACAATCTTAGTGCTCATAATAATTCCTTCTCCATGGGGTTTCTCAGAAACAAGTACATGATAAAGGTTACTTAGTTTGTGATGGATTTTAGATGAGCTGAAGTGTTTCTGCCCATGAACGTAATCAAGCAAGGCAAGAAGAAATATAAAATGTTTAACGAGTTATGAAGTTAGTAATCAGTTTATCTACTGTAGTCATACGTACTTAACTCAGAACAGCAAAGCCATACCTACTAAATGCACTCAAAATCACAAGATTTAAAGGTAAACAAGAATAATTTTCAAATCACATAACTGTATGAATTTCAATTTATGCTGCAACAGAAATCTAGCAAATATAAATAGCAATGCTGCAAGGATAGGTTGTTATACCAGAACATGACCTTTACATGCTGGGATTTTCAGCGGAAGACTGGTTGGTGAAAGGTAAAGCTTTGATGAAGCCATAGTCCAGGAAAACCTATCAAAACTTAATACCTGGAATAGTACCAAAGGAATTAGAGAATATTCTAGTTCAACATACTACATGGTTATGATGCGAAAATATACAGTAAAAATGAAATAATTGAAACACATATTTCACTGTCCTTCCCCTCAAGATATTAACATGGCGGATATGAGGAAAACAAGCAAATGTGCTAAAAGTAAAATGTTATGACTAGGGAAGAAAAAATGAAAAGAGAACGACAGGGGAATAATGATTATCACAAATTTTGTCAAATCTGTGTGTGTGTGTGTTGGGGGGGGGGGGGGGGGGGAGGGCGGAGGAGGAGGATTTGATCATTCTGATACCTGGACATCTTCCAGCAACCCATTTGCAGATTCACCTCCAACTACGACCATCTTGTTCCCTATGACTGCCGCTGCATGCTATTTGTGGTATATTCTAAGTTTCCAAATGGAACAGCTTTTGAATTTCAATTTACATTTGAAGGTCGGATAAATATCTTACGTTGAAGCGAGGAGTAGGTTTTTCTCCACTGATTGAAAGCACCATCCAATTTTCAGAGCTGCCTGAAGTGCAGTTGTTAAGCTCCGGTGCATTAGATGAAGATTGGCAATTGAGTTCATCAGCTTCACTACTTGCTGCTGCAACACCTTCCCCCTGCCAAGATAGAAGACCTTAATGAGAATGGAATTTTGACAGGACATTCATGGAATTAAATTGAGTTCTTACATTTGAATTGCTAAATCGTTTAGGGTGCCTTATCGGACTTCTAGTTCCCTGAGCAGAGTCTGAGAGTTGAACTCTTAATCTGGTAGAAACACAATAAATTATGAAAAACAGTGTAAAAAAATGTGCTATCTCTCTTTGATATAAAAATCTTGTGAAACCAAAGTAGGTTATAAATAATAACTATTCCAACAACGGAACCTTGGCAAATAGTCATGAAAATGATTGTAACATGGTGCAATTTTGAACTCAGATTTGATTAATGTAACCAACGCTAAGATTTCCACAAGGCTTGCCATCAGAAGCATGCCACAATTATGCTAGAATGTCGCTCGTTGTGCTCACCATCTTGTTGGGTTCACTAAGAACAATTAGATGGCAGACTATCCCCTGATGTTCTAATATAAGCAAGAAAGACCATCAAATCCTATGAGGAGATATGCTAAACAGCAGTGAAGCCTAATTAGCAACTTCTAAATGCGGCTCTTGAGTTAAAGCAAGAACTTTCTTTCTTCTTTTGCGAATTATTTAGGTGACAATGGGATCTCAGCCTTGTCTATAAAGAGGCACTGGTGATATGAATTTTGATACATGCATCTGCATCTGTAGCAAAGATATGCAGTAATTCTGATCCCTTCCCGTTCAGCAGCATTCTCGGAAGGGAGGAGGCCTGTCATTGCACAACAATGCCCTCACTATTGTCAATTCAACTCAGACTTAAATATGGTAATTATACCTTTTCAAGTTAACTCCACATTCTCAATTTACGAACCAATCAAGCATCATAACACGACAAACCTGTCAAACCTTAATAAATGCACTTCTAACTGTGCATATTTTCATTCACAAAAAGGAAAGGATCCAGAGTAAGACAACAAATAACCAGAAAATACGAAACCATTCTCTTGATTACTGAAGATTAATACAACCAAGAAGGTCAACAACTACCTAATCATCAAAATACACACATCCATTCCAAAAATCAGACCCAAATAAATAACATTCAAAGGCATCACCACACCCACACAAGCTTACATCGCAAAGAAATGACAGGCACATTACCTCCCAAGCTTCATCCTTCTTCTCGAAAATCCAAACATGTTTGCGAAATGCCAAAACTTCAAAGGCGAAACAGCGACGATCAAACCTTCATAATGACCAAAAATAGTTCAATACCTCGAAAAGAACTGTAACAAATATACATCCAGCATCCCCGAACTAGCAAGTATATAAATACAACAATGTGCATCTACTATATATATATATATACATACACACACCTCAGCAAACGAGAAAATTATCCGAATAAGAACTAGGGCTTAACCACACTGAAAGCTGGAACTTTGGGAATCTCTCTATCCTATTATCATAGTTCACATGTACATTACGGCGTCGTATGAGGATTGTATAGATACGGAAACTGTAAGTATCGGTAATGGTATCTGATACTTGCAGTAATTACTTGTGAATGAAAGAGAGACAGCGGGAGTGCGCAGGTTAGCCTGCTGTCTGTTTGTGTGACGTGTTCCGCATGAGTTCTACGTAATGTGCGTTGGACTTGAACTTGGGGGGTAAAAGATAAAATGCGCGGGGGGCGGTGTGGGGACTGGTGAGATGGGACTTGGTCACGTGCGGTTTCCTTGTGTACAGTAATAGAGTAATTTAAAATCAAACAGTATCAGCTAATACAATCGCAAGCAGAGATGCTAAAATTGTAGAGAAACGGAGGGAAGACACAGGAGAGAGAGATACACGACCGTTGCCTGATAGACTAAGTCTGAAGTGAGAGAGTCAGAGGTCCCGAGGGTGCATTAATTGCGAGGGAAACTGGTGGGCCCATTTTAACTTCTTGGAAATTGTGATTGGGCTCATTCGAATCTATTTTCGTTATTGGAAATTGGGCTGGGCCCTGGGGAAAATGACTGGAGAACTAATTTTAATATGAATTGGGCTACAAAGAGCAGCTTTATTGGCCCTTTTGGACAATACCTCAGTTTACTACTAGTGGCCCACTTGAGATTTTTATTATACATTTTTATTTTCTAGTAATATAGTTTTAATGGCTATGGAACTGAGAATGACTTACTCGAGGGAATTTGTTGTGTGGTAGGGAGTGACTAGTTGATCAGTCGGGATGATCCGACTCTATCTTTAATGGATAAGGGTATTTAAAAAAGGAACACACGTCAAATTTGTTGGAAAGTCCCATAAAATCCGTTCAAATTCAGATAATGAGTTCGAAGAGGTAGGACTTGATAATAAAGTCAAATGTCAACGTATAACATGCTTTTATGATCGTTACCACATATATATATATATAGTACTCTAAAATATCCATACATGTACGGATCCACTTCGTAAAATCTTAACCACCCATCCATTCAATGATCAATGGTAGTAGAGATGAGTGTTTCCCGGGTCAAATTTGGTTAGAGCCAATCCGGAACCAATACATGGATCTTGTCCTATTTCGGTATTTTATCCTTTTAGATGGGGTATTTGTGTACTTTCATGTGATGGGAGAAAAGATTTCGAAGATGTAATTGCTAACACTCTCGTTGATTAAAGCTCGAGAAAATAAAATCGAGTTGCTCAATTTTTATGTAAAGGCACAAGAAAAAAATATGATTTTTCTACGGTTAATTACTATGAAAATTTTTTTTATGGCGAATATAAATTAATCACGAATTTGCAGCGGCCATTATCCGTTGTTTCTGCACGTGTGATCAAAATATTTTGACCATGGCCAAAAATCATGACAAATATCGATTAATCGTGGCAGAAATTTAAGTTTTTGCATTGATTTTGTTTAATCATAGTTAATAGTGTTGATTCACCACAATTTTCTGACCCACGATCATTTATAATGTAGCGAAAAATTAATTTTTTTGATAGTGAGGATCGTTGCTTTTTATCTTATACTTGCAAACTAGAGTTTTTTTTTTTTTTTTTTTTTTTTGGAATTGCAAATAATGGAAGTATAATAAATTCACTTGGTTAGATTGAAACATGAAATCCTCTTGCATAAGGTGTATTATCGATCAATGAATTGTTTGTAAATTGGGAGACTCAATGGGACACTTATAATTAGCTTTTGCATGAAGGTATTTAATTCATGCATGCAGAATATGTTGATGAGATCATATTCTCTTCTAGATGGGTGCTATTGTGTACAATAGATGCTGTAATTTACAGCCAAGCATTATTTCCACGTATCTTTTTTGAGGTCATGGATTCGAGTCTCACCAAATATATAAATATATTTCACTACAAGGAAATAATTCAATGGCTACGAAGAATTTGATGCAAAAACTAGCGTGGAGTTAATTAACAAATAAAATATTTACTAAATTCGTTGTTAATCTACATTCATAATGAATTTCACTATTTTGCAAGGAATATATTCATTGCTATTAGCTTTATTTATTATAGTGTTTATCTCACTTCATGTGAATTCGTAAGTTTATTATAATTTATTTCATTATTCTTAATTATATTGATCTGGTAATTAATATATTGATGTAATTATAAAATTCAAAATATATATATAGAGAGAAGATGAGAGGGAGAGAGAGAGTGTAGTGGTCTCCAAATTATTTAAATTAAGTCAAAAAGTCAAAACATACATGATGAACTGCAACTTCACTAAAAAAGGATGCAGTACACAATATTATTTAGTAATTAGTAGCTAGTATTGCTAGGAAAACTTGGAGCACATCTATAGGCTCATTTACCTCTCCCTATACCTCTACTAACTAATCCGACCCGACCGCACATAATAAAAATATTGTATTGTTATCATTTATATTTGACACACACACGTACTGTAACATCAGACCCACAATGCACCAGCTCTTTTGAGCATGGGCTTTAGGGACCTCTTGAGGTGGAGGCTCATGATCTCGTCGGCTCCGCCCACAAACTCACCACCAATGAACACCGCTGGCACGGGCGGGTTGCATCCGAGCCTAGAGATGATGGCTTGCTCGATCTCTCGGCCTCTAGGGATCTCGTCGAGCTCGTAAACTGTGGGATTTACACCAAAATCATAAAAGAGGGACTTGATGGTGTGGCTCATGCAGCATTGGGTCTTGCTAAAGATCACTAGGGGTTTTTCGGACACCATTTTGTTTAATCTCTCCATTGCTGAT
The DNA here is from genome assembly GCA_034509735.1 of Sesamum alatum. Classification (NCBI taxonomy): domain Eukaryota; kingdom Viridiplantae; phylum Streptophyta; class Magnoliopsida; order Lamiales; family Pedaliaceae; genus Sesamum; species Sesamum alatum. The sequence goes on from JACGWO010000006.1 coordinate 37,104,570, forward strand.
GATTAAATTCAATACTCGAAAAAAGGGTTTCAAGAATGTACCTAGGTTTGTTTGATGATTGTTGGTAGGAATTCGGATTTTGATGTGAGGAAATTAGGGAGTGCATGGAAGCATTTATATAGGAGAGGGGTTGGGGGGGGGGGGGTTGAGGGTACTATTGGAATATTTCTAGTGTGTGTGTTTTTTTTCTTTGAAAGAAAATAGACAACATTGTATTGGAGGGATTAAGAATGTCATGTTTATATTTAATTTTTTTTTAATATATCTTTGTAATTAGTTTGAGAGTGATTGATGTGGCCTACAACATCAGAAAGGAAAAAAGCAGCAGGCGATTACGAATCTCTGCATATAGAGAAATCTAGACATGTCCTTTGTACGGCTGATTGTCTTTCTATGATGATGATGATTTAATCATGATCATAGGTTTTAAGGATTAGAATATATGTCTTATATACGACCACTGTTTATTAATATTCGTTAAAAATAGTTAAGTAGTGGAGATTTTAATGCATGTGATCATGTCTTAAGAATATTTATAATTTTCTTGATCAGTCACTCTCATGCGATACCATAATCCGTCAATCAACTCTAATACGAATGTAATTTCATATCATATTAAAATTGAAAAAGAAAAACAAAAACAATGTCGTGAGGGTTTTACAATCTGATTTTTTTTGAAAAAAAATAATTTTTAGTGGGTACTATTTTGATTAATAAAGAACAAATTTTATTTTATTTTGGATGAATGAATATTATTTTATTTAGGTCGATTGATGGAGTGGTCCATAATTAACTTTATATATATAGTGTATGTGTGATGGAGAAGGAATTGAAGTTGGATTTATCCAATTGGGACCTCTTTCTCTTTTTCTTGCCTTCTTAAAAACGTACAAGATTCGATTTGTGTAAAGCAACAGACAATGGGGATAGAATTTTTGTAATTATGGGATTGTAATAAATCAATCTTCACATGATAATTATGCCAACTAATTATGAATAAAATCTAATTGCATGATGGCAAATTTTTGTCCGAACCAGGTTTGGGCCAACAAAACCAATCATAGAACAAGTGTGGTACACTTGTTACGTAATTGGTCACTTTACTTGAACTATACACCAATCACACGGTAAATATATTGCACTTGCTATATAATTAATTCAGATTTGATCGAACCAGGTCCGGACTAATTTTTTTTTGCATCATGATGTGCCCAAGTCTTTGATGATAACGATTTAACCAATCCCCCTCGACAATAACTACTCAGAGTTAGTGTAAGTGAAATATTATAAGATATAAACGATGGAGAAGAAATTAGTTGTCATAAAATTGAAATAAAAACAGTAAGAAATATGTATTGTAGAGAGAGAAAGTACGTAGTACTCCTGCAGGACCAGAACGTACATTATCCTCTTTTGCATGCCTTTTGTTTCGCATATTTATGTTACATGTGACCTCATTGCTGTTTGGCATTTTCCTACTCGAATAAGTTCGTCTCCCCAGCAATACGTATTTTAAGATAAAATCGTAAAAATCGTATACTAAAAATGTCAAAGGTCGTGAATTATATGACATATTACCATAATGTAAAGTTTCAGTACTAACATTCATATGTGTTGTGTCTAAAAATCGGAATAATGTCCTTTTAAGTGATTTTCAGTGATTGCTACTTCGAATGAGAAGGATACGCCTTGATTATCTAAAATGTGAGTCTACAAACCAAACCACCGTTAGAACTACACTGAGAAGGCTCTGGTTATAGTCTTTCGATGTTTAAGAAGGTATTTACTTATTTTTAATGAACATCGCTTATGTCGAGGCGGGAGATTTGGCGGACCCTATCCTGTTTATTAAAAATCTCGAACGAATGTCCTTATACAATGTAAAAACAGTATACAAGCAGTATTTACTCCCTTATGAGGCCGTCAATCTCCCTTTGCATTTCACTTAGAACAACAGCCGATTGGGATGTCCATGCAGGTTGGCCAGGAAGTCAGCCAGCCTGTTTCCTTCCCGAAAGATGTTATAGGGTAGCAAAAGTTGTACCTTATTGTATAAATTATAACTATTTATAGAATACTCATAATTGTACTATTTCATATGAACATACATCAAAAAGATCCAATGGTCACGATAAGTCTGCACATCTAATTAAGGTTTAGAATGTGTCAGGACCAGATCGTAAATACCTTGAATAACGTAGAAAATGGATCTAAAATTTCTTTGAAAATCGTAAATATTTTGGCCACATCAATATGAATGAACCCATACATTAATCGTAGTAATTTTCATGTGGAGGAAAAAGATAAAGACCTTTTCTTTGGAGAAATCTCGACAGTAGAAAAGTTGGCTTCAACTTTACGAGCTTTTCGTCACCTATTATATATATATATATATATATTGCAGGAATCTTGGTCATTCATATTGCCTCTTCACACAAAAGCTGTGTGAATGCGCAATTATTCTCTAGGGTACGTACGAGCACAATGTAATATTCCGAACATCATCAGTTATAACTTTTGACACAACGACTGGCAGATGTTCGATTCTGTTCTATCGAATGGATAAATGAAAGGAAGACAGAAGCAAGAGTCCATGTAAGCTGACCCTAAAATACCCCAAAGGACAGTGTTGAGAGGGTTCTTTCATCATAGTATTGCTGTCGTACTTATCAACATGATCCTATGTCGAATTTTTACACTGTACAAACACACACAGTAACACGTGGTGGTGTGTGCATGGAAGCAGATGCCAATTCATCAACAAAAGAATGTCAACCTACTAACATAGACGACGACGGTTCTCAACATAGCCTCGTAATCTTATAAGACAGTTTTACGATAATTACAATCATTCATGTATAATACATATAATTTTATAGTGTTCGAGGTTTTAGGACATCTGAAAAATTCCTCGTCTACTGTGATTAGGTTAACCTGCCAACTTGCTATTTCTGGCTATATATGTCAGAAGAAAAATAATAAAAGCAAAATTGTCATGGAAGACAACGTTTGGCAAGTGGATAAATATATGTATATATTTCAATCTGCTTTATTTATGCTAGTTGGAAAATCTGAAAATAGATTTATGTTTGTTCCGATGATGGATATGTTGTTCTTGATTTGTGTGATTATTCTGGCGAAATCTAGATGAAGATTTTCTGAAATTATATGATTCTTCATGTGGATATCAAATTGAGATCATACTTTCCGCCTTGGCATCGCATCGTACCTAAGCATGGCCTTTGCTGTCCTTAGGGTATCTAATCATGTTTCCTTCCCCTTTGTGATAGTCATTCTCCACGATATTATCGTTGAAAAATCTTACTGAATTAGATTTAATCGAACTCAATCATCCACCAAATCATAAAAAATAAATGTGATATGTACTGTGATTGGTTTTTTTTTTTTTTTTGGAAAAGCAGCCGGTATCGTGGCGGGGTTAGGCAGGACTCCTACCGGTTTATTGCGTATGTAAGGAGTTCATGTACAAGATTTAGAAAGTAAAATAGGAATACTACTCCCTTTACAAAAGAGTGAATCAAACTACTTGAACTGAAAGTTCGGGAAAAGTTTGTTGAGCCTGATTAGAGCTCAGTAATTTCGTCGGCATGCCATCATGGTGGAGAATTCTGGATTCTTGAAGATCACAAGCCATGTTCGCAAGAAAATCACAAGCCTGATTAGAGCTCGTACTGTGATTGGTTATTGTCTCTAAACTATATATATACTAATATGTCACATGATAAGTGTATTATATTTATTACGTAATCTATTCAAATTTAACCAGACCAATCCAGTCAGGATTGGAATAGCGGATGAGATTATATATTGAGTACTTTACTGTGGTGAGACATATTGAAAATACAACCTGCACCGAATACAGATTTGAAATCCTTTCAAGGATCAAATCTCAGTGTGATATTATAATTATAAAAAAAAAAAATGAAAGAAATATAAGAGTAGAATTATTGGAGACAAAAATAGCTACGTCCCTGTCCTCAAACTGAGGTCTGAATATACAGGATATTAGAAAAAATTCTAATTCAAATTGAGTTTAACTGAACCTGAATCAATCACACGGTAATTAAGTGTATCATATTTACTTTATGATTGATTTTCTATAAAGGAGAGTTTTACTATTTTGCCCTTATTGCTTTTGTCATCATTTTTCTCATAATTAACAAGAAAAATTGACTTTTTTTTCTTAATTAACACTAATTACGTTCTGTCAGTATCCAACAACGACTACATATTATTCCATACATAAAAAGCGACCAATTATCTGAATGGATTTGATCGAACAATCTTTTCATAGTGCGTGTGTTTGTGTTTGTGTGTCAGTTTCGTGCTGAGTTGCGATCTGTAAGTCTCGCTCTCAAAAATTTAAAGTAATATTTCTACGTGTTTTTTTCATATGAAAGCTTTGCATGAACGAATCGGCGCATATATCCAAACTCAAAACATATGACATCATCACATTCTCGTTCTAGATTATCACTTATAAAATTACAACTCAATTCAAATTTGGTTAGACTTGAATTAATTATACGTCGAATATAATATATTTATCATGTGATTGTTGTATAATTCAATAAAAATAATCAATCTTACACTTGTTGTGTAACTAATTTGATTTGATCAAACATGATTTAGATAAAAGAATTTTATATACATCAAGTATTATATCAAAACATGCCACATATATAATATATCTTATATGGAATTCAGATCTTAATCATCACGATTTCTAAGATTAATTTTACAGAGACGTTTTCAGGGTAACGAGAAATTTTTCTCACAACCTTATTTTAACAAGATTTTCTTAAGAAAGCCGTCGATGCTGTAGCGGGATTTGGGTAGCTATTAATATATAAAAAAAAAAAAAAAAAAGCTCAAGTACATTTAAAAATCATAAATAAAGAGTATTTACTTTCTTTACAGTATTCAGAAAATCAAAAGAATACCCTATAACTTATCAAGTATGTGGAACTCTTTTGCAGTTATTATTACCTTAACAAGTTGATGAATTTAAATTTTTACAGAACTTATATATTTAATTCAGAATAAATTCAAACGAGCTTTAATCGAACAGAATCATATTTAAAGTCTTTTAAGCTAAGTGAAATTTACTCCTGAAGTGAGCCAAGAAAAGACAGGGAAGCAACATTCATAGTATAAGTGTTCAGAATTGGAAGTAGTTGTTCATACATTAATCAGACAAAAACATAGTCCCTCTGCAGCTTCACTAAAAAAAAGCTGCAAGTACACATTATTTAGACAATTAGCGATACATGTATATATAGTAGTTAGGAAAAGTAACTAGAGCACAAAATTCCTTACACTCTCTCTCCCTCTCTATCTCTAACAACTACTCCGACGACTCTTAGACATAAAACACAATTCGTACGCATCTGACACACTGCTCGACTACTATTATGTCAGACCCAGAGGGCTCCGGCCCTTTTGAGCATGGGCTTTAAGGATCTCTTGAGGTGGAGGCTCATGATCTCATTAGCCCCTCCCACAAACTCACCGCCAATGAACACCGCCGGCACGGTAGGGTTGCAGCCGAGCCTCGACAGAGCCTGCTCGATCTCCCGGCCCCTCGACATCTCGTCGAGCTCGTACACCGTCGGGTTGACGCCGAAATCACAGAAGAGAGACCTAATCGTGTGGCTCATGCAGCATTGTGTCTTGCTAAAGATCACCACAGGCTTCTCGGACACCATTTTGCTTACTCTATCCATTGATGATGATGCAATAACAAGAAAAGGCTGCTTTTGTCTAAGTGTGGATTGATCGATGAGTAGTAGGAGTTGTTGAGGTTTGTTGTGAGGAAAATGGGGAGTGTTTGGCGATATTTATATAGAAATCTTGAGGGGTTGGGGTCGATGGGACGCCACGAATTGGTTCTTTTTTGAAACATAGGATTGGAGGGATTAAGGATGTCTTAATCCAGATTAGATGTTTGTTTAAGGATTAAATGGGAAGTGAGATTTTATGATTATAGTGATTGATGTGGGGCAGCACTATATATAGCATTTCACGATAGCGAATCTCTGCATACGGAAAAAATTGGAGACGTGTCCTTGGTACGGCTCTATCTCCCATTCTATATATGATGATCATTTTTATCATAATTTATTTTTAAAATGTATCTTATATATGTCATGTCTTTTCCACTATTTGTTGTCGTCACTATTTTTCAAGATAAAAAACAATACTTGGAATAAAATAGCCTACGTAGATTCGAGATAATTACACGTAAACTCCAATATATTTGAGGAGGTATATCTTCATCTTTAAATGGTAATTTGGTCAGAAAAAAATTATTAGACCTGCAAGAAGTCAGTAAAATTCAATCAAGGGTAAATATGGATTTTCATTCAAATTTTTGCTAATATCAGCAAATATCCTGAATTTCGACTAACGAATAGATCTATTTATTTGGACGGAAAGAAACATTACGGGTATTAGATGTAATTTCTCATACCACAGTGGGTTTACTTGTAATTACACCAAACATCAGGACAAAACAGTGTAATTATTCATGTTTTTTTTTATTTAATGCAATTTATCTCTCTATGATATTACAAATATGCAAATTACCTCCCTAAAAAAATAAGAATACCTCCCTATATTCTTTAAAATACAGAGAATTAATTATATAAATGTGGATGATGAATTAAGTGAATTAATTAGTGGTCCAATTAATTAAGTTTGTGGTGTAGTTTTCAATAGGCATCTGGTGAGTTGGAGAAGGAAGTTGGATTTATCCAATTGGGACCCTTTTTCTTTTGATCTTTTTCATTCATAAAACCAAAAGAATTGATTCCCATAAAGCTACGTGAGGCAATGGGGGGATAGAATTTTCTGACGAAATTGATAGCAGGACATGCACCTCATCATCACTAACATATATGCAAAATTTTCTCGAAAAATTAATTAACAACAAAATAATTATAAGAGAATTTGAATTTTGAATACAATTTCAGTATGTTTAATGTATATATGCATACATACGTAATTATTCAGTGAAATTTAGTTTATTATTTGCTTATACCTGATAGATGTAGTGTATTCTGACTCGTGGTAGTGAGTTCTGAGTCGTTGAGGACTTTGAAAGTTATCTGTTAATGAAAATTAGGTTATTTGCACGTTCAAGTCAAGGATTAATGATGCTGGTAAGTGCCCTTCATTAATTACAAACGAGAAATTAAGCTCTTTATAAACTTTTTTTTTTTCTAACAAAGTGATTTTTCATAACAAAATCATGAATAAAATTAAAATAGACAATCAGAGGTCAATCGAGTCGCAAACCACATAACTAATTGGATGCTTCTGTATAGGAATAGCGTAGAGGGCAAAAAATGCATATGTAAGATGAGGTCCCGGAGCACAACGTTATCTTGTTTGCTTTTTAATTTTTGTGTGACATCATATGTTATTTTGGCTTATTTGATGAGGACATGAGTGATGATCACTTCCCATGTCAAAACTCACTCAATGCTTTGCCATGTGTCATAGTCTTATTAGGACATGTTCTCAATGAAAGTTCGCTCAATTAATAAAAAATAACTAAAAACTGTAGCACGTAATACTTGCGCGCATAATTTTTAGTAATTTTGTTATGGAATGCATACCTGCGTATTTTGTAATGCTTTCAATGTATAACTTCATATACAAAAAAACTGTCTAATAACTTTTTCTAATACATTAATTATCAACACATATTTTACTCAAATTAAATAAAAAATTGAAACTTTGTACAATATATGGTATAGTGATAACGATAATTATATATACATGCAAGACAAATCCTAATATGTTATTTCTATTCCAATTAATAATAAACTTAATGAAAATGGTAGTAAATTTAATTATTGAGTACATGTACTTGCATGAAATTAATTTTTTAAAGAAATTTAGTTAAATAGTTAATTCAATTATATGGGTTGGGAAGTTGATGAGCATTTTTGGTATTATAATAATTTGGTGTAGTGGTATAAAAACTACCATTTTGTGTCTATAAGACCCCTTCTCTTTATAATAATATAGATAATATGAATCAGAACACGAGTCAATTGTATAATATATGTAATACATTTATTGTGCGATTGATTAGAAAAATAACCAAACATATTGCAAATATACCAGACTTGCAAATGTGATTATTTGGCTCGATCAGACTTAATTTGAATTAGAATTTTCATCAGTGATTCGAGATTCACTGAAGTCCTGCATTCAAATTTTCATTATTATTCATTTATTTTAATTTTTATTGTAATTGTTAGTTCATTAGTTATAATTTCTTAAATGATTGGTGTTTACAATGTACTTATCATATACCTGATCATTCATTGAACAAAAAAATTAGGGATAATTACACTCCCCTCTTTGAGATTTAGTGTAATTATACGTAAATCTCATTAATTTAGAAAATTACATCTAGTATCCCTGAGATTTGGTGTAATTACACATAAATCCCATGTAATTTTAAAAATTACATCTAGTGCTCTTGAAATTTGCGTCTGTTTAAAACTCCATTAGCGAAAATCCACCGAATTTGTTGATATTAACAAACAAACTAAACGAAAATTGACATTTATCCTCTATTGACTTATTAATGACTTATTGCAGGCCAAATAATTTTTTTATGACTAAACTACCCTTTATAACGGTGAAGATATACCACCTTACATGAATTAATGTATGAGATATATAAGGGTAGTTTGGTTATAAAAAGATTCATTGGACCTACAATAAGTCAATCGATGGTAATATCACCTTTAATTCATTTGAATTTTGACTAATCGAAGGACCTGTTTGTTAGAGAGAAGCAAACCTTAGGGGTACTAGATGTAATTTTCTAAATTATAGGGGGTCTATGTGTAATTACTCCAAATTTCAGGGGAACAGAGTGTAATTATCCCAAAAAATTATAAGGGACTCAAAGAGAATTTAGATAAAGATTACAGGATAGAAGTTTGATTGTTGCTACCATGACTACCAAACCCAATTACATGAAGAGATAATGGATAAACATGATGAGATTAGTTATAAGTGTGATTATTATGTTGTCCATGATACTCCACATACTGGAAATTAATTTCTTGATATATATATATATATATAAACATATATTTATATATTCCTCAAAATAATATCCAACACCAAAAGTTATTAGCAATTTATATATGTCATTGCTAATAATTTATAATATCCGTAATACATTTATGTGTTCAATCCGAATTTTTTATTTTAAATTAATATTATAACTTATATATACAAGCAACATATATAAAATATCATTGAAAATTTATATCGACGTGAATTTTTAACTTATATTGTGAATGCAGACATCATAATTTACTTCGTATACGATCACCGACTTCTCCGATACCCAATCGAATCCGAACTTCTGGCCATCAAATATTTAATTTTTGCAAAAAAAAAAAGGAAAATTATAGAAAAATTTTGTGGGCAGAATTAAGAAAAAAAAAACAAGAAAAAGGAACGGTCTGGACAAATCTCAATAGTAGTAAAGCAATTTGGGTTCATCTTTTCGTCAAGAGTTTGGAATATAATATTTTTTATTTGATTATGCATTTCAAAAAAGTGTGTAAATGTTCGTTATCTAGTGTGTGAAGTGTGTGTAAAAGTTGAAAGCAGAAGGGGGGCAGGAGAACAAAGTGCCCATAACTGGCCCTAAAATGTCCCAAAGGTCAGTTTCCTTTCCTTTTCCTACTTATCAACGCATATATACATGAATTTTGGCTCTATGTATCATTTGATTTCTTTCCCTATCCATCAACAAAAATTTCTGTCATACTTTCTAATGTAGTTTTTGTACTGGATATATGTCATGCCGATATTCCTAAAATTAAATTTAATTATACAAATACCCTCTAAGATTTCTACCTTATTTTGTAAAGTTATCGTCACTGAATGTAATGTGTAATTGTAATTACAATTACAGCATTAAGACGTTTATAAACTTAACAAAGAGTAGGATGTCTTTGTGTTATTAGACTTGAGTGTCAATGTAAATATGACTAGTCAGAGACACATATAAGAACATACAATGCAGATAAAGGTTAATGAGAAAAATTTATATATGGACAACAAGTGATATATAAAAGAAAGAAAAAATTAATTTATCAATTAATATAAAATTCGAAAAGTTGAATAAAGTAGTTATCATGTTATATTAACCGTCATTTGTGAGTGAAATTTTTTTTTATATATATAATAGTATAGATGTAATATTACAAAAAGGTTATAAGCTACAAAATATATCATGCATAAGTCTAAGTTACAATCATAATTACAAATATTATTTTGTTATTTAAAAAATCATAATACTCTCTAATTTTTCTGTACATCTAATAACAAAGAGCTCATTCCATTAGCCTCCATTAGAATTTCATCCAATCTTTGTGGTGAAACGACAAAAAATATAATTTTATATATGATTAAGATTTTTTTGAAAATATTTTATAGGCTAATATTATCATGAATTATTTACTTTACCTACCCTCAACTCTTGGGTTTATATATATATATATATATATATATATATATTCAAATTTTTTAATGAAAGGATAAAATAAATTTTTTTCTCACTGTCTAAAGTCTATAGAATTATTTTTCATTCAATGAGTATTTATAATTTTTCAAATATAAATAAATATTCAGAATTATACCAAATCTACTGAGAGATAATTATAATTTACCCTATATATTATTATGTCCGTAGAAAATACCCACAAATACAATATAATGTACCGGATCTAATTATGAAGAGAAACTTAGAAACATCAATATATTAAAAACACTAACAACAATCTATTAATCTCTTTTGAAAAAAAATTACTTATAACTATCAGAAATATCAACATTATTTACACAAATCATCCGTGTTTTTTCAAAAAATTACATATACATTCTCTAAAATCGTCAACAACATGGCAAACATATTGCACCAGCCATGCTGATCCATTACTTTTCATGGACCAAAAACAAACAGCCAACAATGGATCAAATTTTATTGGCATTCATATCATGTAGAGTAACAACATTCACAAAGAATCAAGAGATAAAATCACAACATCAAAGGGGTTTCCTACCTACACTTTCTTATCGATTTTCAGTTTAACCAAATGTTGCGTTTTGCTCTTAGGCACTGATCAAAGCAGGGGAGACAAGGCTCTCCACGAAGGTGCATCCTATTATAGCCATACCCGGACCTCCATCGACAACCATGTCCCTCAACGTTTCCAACGTTCGATTATACACAACCAAAGTCTCCCCTTCAGTTACCAACACGACGTCCTCATCCCCAATCAAACATAAAGGTTTAGCCATATCCCACTCGTAATCAGCATGAATACTGAATTTTGTCCAAGAGTCATCCAAACCATACTCTTTCATAATCCGAACATTCGTTGGGCTATTTCCTTGATCATCTATAATGCAAAGACACCCCCCAAGGGCCACAAGCTTGCTGAAGGCAAAGTCTCTCACATCAACACCCCTAGGAACAGGAATTTCAACAAACACCTCATCGGCCAAATTGAAAGCAGCAATAACAGACTGATAACCTGGTTCTCTACTACTAGCCAGCCAATGGATAGCCCCATTCACAAAAGCACCATGAGAAAGTTCAACAGGATGATCATAGGGATAACTGTCAAGCCGTTTCCAAACACCCTTTTTCACAGAATACACATCCACAAATATATCATTTGGGCGGGGCTTGTTGATGGTATCATAATGCGACAATGTGACAACTTTATAATCATCGCTACAACTATCGTATCCAAATCCAGCCAAACAGACGCTCTCATCCCTATCCAAAGCCAGAGGCGAATTTGGTACTTTGACCATCTGCAGAGTAATGGGATTCACCAAAAACTTCTCGAAACCCTTATTTATCAACAAAACCAAACCATCACAAGAGCCCACAACCGGAGACCAATCACCTGGCAATTCCAGCTTCCTCCAAATGGCGTCGTCCTTGATGGTACAGATGGAGCGGACTGAGTAAGATGGGGTGATGAGAAGGAGATTTTCTTGATGGGGTTTGCGAGTGAGGTGGGATTTGATGAAGTGAGGGGTGGAAAGTTTGTCGCGATATGATTTTGCTAAGCATCTGCACTTGCCTAGGGATTTTGGTGGGAGCCGTGAGAAAATGTTGATCAGGATTTCTTGGGGGAGATCATCCAACTCCATTTCTTTCCACCCAAATTCAGCAGACGGTTTTTGAGAATTGAGAGAAGAGGGGCAAATGGGCTTCAAATTCAGATCTTTATGGCGGGCAAATGTTATCACTTTCGTTTTTGTTTTTTTTTAAGTGAAGGCCATGAATTATTATTGACTGAAGTAAATCAATTATAATCAATTTTATCGAGTATCAATATCAAATATAAAAAATTATAATAATTATATCATGATTAATAATATTATACAAATTAAACCTAAACAACACTTTACTATTAGAATAACAAATAACACATATTATGCAGTAGAATATTATCCCACGCAGGGGTTCAAACCCATGACCTTTAAGATCATGGGGTCTCAGCTTCGCTAATTGTGTTATGACTCATCAGCTTTACTTTTGGTCTTGTATCTTTGAGAAAAAAAGAAAAACACATTTATCCGAAATCACTATTTATTTTCTTAGGGCTTGCTTAACCTACTTAGAGTATATTCAATGATTTTGCTCCGGCTCTCGTCTTCTCACTCAATATCACATAATCCTAGGCACATGGTACACATCATATGTGATATCCCCACACTGACCAAGTGTGTAGCAATATTATCAGCACAGGATATTACACCGAACATGGCACCCCACAACACCCGGTGTGTAGCCATCATCTTAGGATATATATTCCACCGCTTCCCAAAATATCCCATTACCCTTCACGCCATAGTACCTAGTAATATGTTCATTTTTCTCATATCATATATCACATCGTTATGACAACACACAACTCATCATCAATTACATCATCATAAACTATCGAATATGCCCAGGTTAAGTAAGGCATTTTCAACTCATTTTATATCAACACATTAACTTCGTTATTCAATGTCATTCAACAGTCAATTCTCCATCATGAATTACATTCAACAATCAAAGGTAACATTGCACCATCATTCATTTGACTTTCTTACATCATCATCACATATAAGTACATAACAACAACTTCATAAAACCACAATGTAAACTAGACAAATAATCAATATTATACAATCAGGTAAACAAACAACGTGTATATATATATGTATATATATATAAATCCAATTAAGTATACTTACTCCAAATCCCGAAATGATTTGTTAGTAAAAGAAGCTAATCAATCCTCTGCTTTATTTTCGCGTTCTATAATAGTTTATAATATGCATAATCAACATATCATGAATATTGTAAATTCTGAATAAAATATTAAATAATATTTATATATTTTCTACCGATCTTTTAATATTTTTTTTATATAAAAATTCAAACATCCATTCCATTTTCTTCTAAATAATTAGACATTCGAGGTTTTTTAGGTATATATCTATTTTATCAGTTCACTCATAGGAATTTAATTTATCAAACCCCTCATATTTTTATAACTACCGTTTTTGATAACATCCCTGAGTTAACTCATCCCAAAAATCTCATAAACTTTTTTGACAAATATAATATTTTTCAATATCATTTTCTAATATTTCGTAAATATAATTTTCTAATATTTCTATTAATTTCTATCAATTCTTCACTATTAAAGTAATTAATTAAATACCAGTACATATAATTAAATATTTAGTTAATAGACCTGATTAAATTGAGTAAATGATTACAACAATGATTAAATCTAATAACTCAATTAATTTAATTAATTGACTATAACATTCTCAATGTAAATGTGATATTTAACCAATCACTAATTTATAACTAGTCAAACTCATAAAATTTTTAATTAATCGTTAAATCGAATAATATAAATTACATTTAATAAATACACTAATTAAATAATATCAGTATGAATTAAATAGAAAATCTAAAATTATTTTTTCCATATCTGTTTTTCGAAAGAGTCGAGCGTGTGTGCATGTATGTTGATGTGTGTTTATGTGTTTGTGTGTGTTTATTTAAAATATACTAGTTGTTGTGGCACGCCGTCTTTGCGTGCATATAATAAATATCTTTTGCACTTTAAAATATATTATTATTATTATTATTATTATTATTATTATTATTATTATTATTATTATTATAAATAAGAGTAAAATATAAACCATTACATCACATTAAAAAACTTATTTATCAATTAGTGAAACTTTTGTAGTTAAATAAGTTGGTTATATTATCGGTTAAAGGGCATTTTTGATCTCACAAAAAATGGTGTTGCGGTGTAAGTAACCGCCGTTTGTGAGTGTGGAAGGGGTTTTCTTTATATAATAAATATACGTGTGTAAAGTGTGAGGCGGTGGAGGGTGGCAGCCACGTGCCATTTTCCACCCTTTTTTTATATATATATCTTTTGTTAAATTTAAATTTTTATCAAAATTCTTATTACGTTCTCCCTAATATTTTTAATTAATATAATTTGCTCTTAAATATTATATACAAATTCAATTTTTTTCGTTTAAGCTTTAATATGCTCCAAATTTAAATTTATAATTTATTTACTACTAATTAAATTTCATAAGTAATTACCAATCAATCTCCCAATTAAATATAAAATTTGTGGGGTTACATTAGGCATGTGACATGCAGTCTCCGTTAATTTCTAACGGAGAAAGGGTATTTTTCTGTCTTTTTCATAATACGTTGGATTTTTCGCATATAAAATAATATAGGAATTTCGCGCTATTTCACCAAAATACAGGGGGTGTTATGCAATTTACCCTTTTTTATAATAGTTTATAAAATCTCAAAATAAGATATTTTGGATCTTATAAGATGTTTAAAAAAAAGTAATTTTTTCCTAACTTTTTTTATATATAACTTCTTATAAGCTCTATATAATTAATAATTCATAAAACAAAAATAAACTCATTAATTTGCTATATTCAAATTCAACCCTTGACATAATTCACACTTTTTTAACAACAAAAGATTCTCTCTCTCTCTATATATACATGTAACTATACATAATTCACACTTATACAATTAATAATTAATTTTCAATTATTATCTATACTATTATAAAGAGAAGGGGTCTTATAGACACAAAGTTGTAGTTTTTATACCACTACACCAAATTATTATAATACCAAATATGCCCTTCAACTTTCTGACTCATGCAATTGAATTAACGATTCAATTAAGTTCCTGTAGAACATTAATTTCATGTAATTACATGTACTCAGAAATTAAAGTTACTCCCATTTTGTTTAAATTTGTTGTTAATTGAAATAGAAATAACATATTAGTATTTGTGTTGCATGTATATATAATCGTCATTATCCATATAATAAATATTCTATAAAGTTTTAATGTTTAATTTGATTTGAGTAAAATATTGTATTAATAATTAATACACTAGAAAAAATTACCATATATGTTTTATATGTGAGATTGTATATAAGGCTATGATAATTTTTAAGATATAGGAATAAGTTATGAGTATCAATATAATAAAAGTATTACTAAAAATTATGCGCGTAGGTAGTGCCACAGTTTCTGGTACTATTATAAAAAAAATCTTTTGTCGTACTAGTTTTTTAATACCCAAATTTACCCTTTAACTCAATTCATTCTTTAAAAAGAAATTTGGACAAAATAGTTATTTAAATATTTTTTAATAAATTTTGCAATTATTTTTAATCCTTTTGAACCCACTACCCCACATTTTTCTCACCTCATTCTACATTCTTTTTCACAAACTTCTTTCTTTCTCATTTTCTCACACCATAAATGTTTTTTTCACAAATTTTTTTCTTCACCTCACACCATAATGCTCGCGAGGACCGCGTGCAACGACGACTAGTAGTTATAAAAAAATAATATTGCTATTGATATTATATTTATTAAAAATATATTCAAGACATTATAAATTATATGAGTAACAACAGTCACTACAATTAACAAAAAATAATATCAAGTATATATTTATGTTAATATTCGACTAGCATGAATGTTCATATTATTTCGATGCACAGGTTTATGTAATAATTCGTCAATTATTTATTTTTGTAAAAAAAGATATCTATTAAATTTTTATTTTGAATTAAACTAATGTGTACTATTTATGAAAGAATTTTGAAAAGATTTAAATACAAAATACGTCAAGAAATTATTTGATTCTAATGGTGTCATGCCATTTTTTGTCATTTAATCAATAAAAAGACCTTACTATGCCAATCACCATAACATCTAATTTATAAGATATGAAAACATCTTATAAGTTTTAAGAT
This sequence comes from Sesamum alatum, assembly GCA_034509735.1. Lineage (NCBI taxonomy): Eukaryota > Viridiplantae > Streptophyta > Magnoliopsida > Lamiales > Pedaliaceae > Sesamum > Sesamum alatum. Next base: position 37,120,992 of record JACGWO010000006.1, read on the forward strand.
TTTATTTTATCCAAATGCTTTAACAGCTATTTTTAAATAAAATAAAAAATCTTATAAACTCCTAAAGTATCTTATAAGATGTAGGAGTTTATAAAATATTTTTTAAAAAATTTAGCCAAACACCCCCATAGTCTATTCAATTGTTATACTAGTAAGAATATCTAGAATAATAATAACATTTATATTTATCATACATATCTAGAAATAAAAATAATTGTATAGTGTTTTTCTTTAATTATTCTTGTGTCACTGAAGCTTGAATAAAATTCGAAAAATATTGTTATACTAGTAAGAATATATAAAAGAGTTCTCAAATCGAAAAATTATACATTTTAAATCTCTCAAGAGTTATACTTCTAAATCTCTCAAGATTTACAGCCTTATAAGGGGCGACAATAAATAAACGTATTCTATTTGAAGAGATTTAGAAGTTTAGAAAATGTTTTTATTTTGCTCATTTTTATGTTTATGGAATAATTAATTAAACTTAGACCCTTCTAAAAATATAAAATTATAATTTTTCTAAAAACTTTTAGAATTATACTTACACCCTTATGAGAAAGTCCCGATTACAACTATTCTCCTTCTGTTATGATTTAAATGAAAAATATTGATATCCAGAAAAAAATTATATAAACTTTCAATTTTACTCCTCGTTCATTGTTCTTCTAGTTTAACCAAAGGTCGTGTTTTGCTCTTAGGCACCGATGAAAGCAGGGGAGACGAGGCTCTCCACAATGGTGCATCCATCTATAGCCATAGCCGGACCTCCATCGACAACCATGTCCGTCAACGTTCCCGACGTCCGATTATACGCAACCAAATTCTCCCATTCATTTAACACCACAACCTCCTCTTCTCCGATAAAACATAAAGGGTTAAACACAGCATTCTTATAATCAGCATGAATGCTGAGTTTTGTCCAAGATTCTTTCAGACCATACTCTTCCATCGTCCAAACATTCATTTGGTTATTATCTATCAAGCAAAGATACCCCCCACAAACCACAAGCTCGTTCAGGACAGAGTTCTGCAGAATAACAACACCACTAGGAGTAGGAATTTCATCAAACACCTCATCGGCCAAACTGAAAGCAACAATAACGGGCCGAGAACCTGGTTCTCTTCTACTAGCCAACCAATGGATAGCCCCATTCACAAACGCACCCCGAGAAAGTTCAACAACAGGAGGATGATCATAGGGAAAATTGTCGACCCGTTTCCAAACACCCCTTTTCACAGAATACACATCCACAAATATATCATTTGGGCGGGGCTTGTTGATTGTATCATAGTGAGACAATGTGACAACTTTATAATCATCGCTACAACTATCGTATCCAAATCCATCCAAGCAGATGCTCTCATTCATATTCAAAGCCAGAGGCGAATTTGGTACTTTGACCAGCTGCAGAGTAATGGGATTCACCAAGAACTTCTCGAAACCCTTATTTATCAACAAAACCAAACCATCACAAGAGCCCACAACCTCATACCAATTACCTGGCAATTCAAGCTTCCTCGAAATGGCGTCATCCTTGATGGTAGAGATGGAGTGGATAGAGTGAGATGGGGTGATGAGAAGGAGATTTTCTTTGCGGGTTTTGCGAGTGAGGTGGGATTTGATGAACTGAGAGGTGGAAAGTAGCTTAAGCCATAATTTTGCTAAGCATCTGCACTTGCCTATGGATTTTGGTGGGAGCCGCGAGAAAATGTGGATCAAGATTTCTTGGGGGAGATCACCCAACTCCATTTCTTCGATCCAAATTCAGCAGACGGTTTTTGAGAATTGAGAGAAGAGGGGCAAATGGGCTTCAAAATCAGATCTTTATGGTGGGCAAATTTTATTTCAAGCCCCCTTAGAATAGGTGTTATCTTTGAAAAAATACACATTTGATCTCATAAGTATTTTAATTTTGATATATTTAATTCCGTGTATAAATTAAGTCATACTTATATTTATATAATACAAATTTAGTCAATTAATTTATTGGAAACATGACCTACAATGCATGTGTAGAAACATTTTTAGAGGTAAATTTATCATTAATAGTTAATTGTAAAAAATATTAACTTTATAATATTACTTATGTTTCTATCATTGAAACATTAATATATCTAATTATATTTTCAAATAAATTAATATTAATTATTTTAATTGATAAGAAAAAAATATTTAATTCTAATAATTATAATTCACTTTCTGAATTTGATTAGCACCGCCAGATAAAAAATACAAATAAAAAATCTCTTCACAAAGTTGAAATTTGCCCTCCTTCATATTCACTAATGATTATATTTCATGATCTTATATTGAACCAATTAATACGAAAGTAAAAATAATAATATTGAAAAATAAATATTAAAATATAATCCATTAGTCAAAGCTCCTTGTTTTAGATTATTTTTACAAGAAAATTCAATTTAATTTAATTGAACAAATTTTATTTCTATGTTTTATTATGTCTCTTTCTTATTTTTTTTAATTTTGTTTTTATTTTTATTATTATCTCTGTGTATGTTATTAATTTTTATTATTTTTACAAAAAATTATAATGTAATAAAATTGATCAATTTTTATTTGTATGTTTTATTATGTCTCTTTTTTATTTTTTAATTTACTTTATTTTTCTTATTATCTCTATATTTTTTTTCTTTTACTATTATATTATGAATGCCTTTTATTTTAATTTATGGACATCGAAGAATTTTACAATAATTATTTATTAACTAGTCTTAATAAAAAAATATATATTACAATTGGATCATAATATCAATGTGCATTGCCATGTCCTATAAAGTATGCTAGTTATATTTCAATATCAATTTTTATATGATACCAAAGTATTATTTATATGCTTTATTAACTTCTCAATTTAAAATATTATGGCATAAAATTTTATTTTTCGCCTATATATATTGTAATTTTTAATTTTATATTTTTAGTTTGACTCTTGATCTTATTCATATGCAGCTAATTGTAAAGGATAATTGCACTATCCTCCCCTAAGGTTGGATGTAATTACACGTAAACTTCTTATAGTTTAGAAAATTAAATCTCGTACCCATGATGTTTGCTTTTGTCTAAAAAATATATTTCATCGTTAGTCAAAATTTATCAAATTTGCTGATATTAACAAAAAAGCCTGAATAAAAATTCATATTTACTCCCGATTGCTTGATTACCTATAATGCACGGACACGCCTCAGACACAACATCAGCATGTCCAAAAATATAAAAAATAAAACTTAAAAAAGGATGGGCATGTCCGACACATTTATGGAATTCTTTTTATAATTTCAAAAAGTTTTGGGTTGCCTTTCAAACAAGAAAAAGACATAAAGAATAAGTTATCTTCTCTCATACTCGGGATGAAATTACTAAAAATTTGAAAAATGGTCATGATGATTTAACTAATTTGAATAATTAGAAGTTTTTCATTGCATACTTTTTTAAATAAAATAATTATGCATATTTTTTTAGCCATGTATTTGGTTAAAAATTTAGATGTAAGACATATTTATTTTATATATCTTGATATTTTTCATATTGCATATTTTAATTTTATGATAAATTGTGAATATATATAATAAAAAAAATATTTTATATAGCCATTTCAGTGATGTGTCGTATCCTCATTTTTTGAATGTTTCGTGTCGTCGTGTCGGTGTCCGTACATCGTAACTTATTCCCCATTTATTGGAGGCAAATAAAATCCTTTTATGAGCACATTATCAAATCAGAACTAATAATAACATTTATAGTTATATCGAAAAATAAAAGATAATTATATGGTGTTTTATCTTTTATTATTCTCGTGCAACTCGAACTTAAAACAAATTCGAAATAATAGTATTAATATATAAAATAATTCTCGAATAAAAAATTATATAATCAAAATGTCATATAGGTTTTGTTTTAATGATCGAGTGAATGAAGGGATGTTTGAAAAAATATTTAAAAAAATATGACGGTGGATGAAATAAATAATTCATAAGGTATGTAAACCATAGAAATTTTTACAAAAATTCTAACAAATATATAAACTTATAATTTATAAACCAAAAACGCATTTTGATAAATTTACCATAAAAAATTGGATAGAAACCTAATCGAGAATATCATAATTTCAAAATTGCTAAACGATTCACATGAAATTACTTTTGGAACCTTCACAATTACAGAATCACAATTTATTAGAAATCACTTACAAGACCAATACAATTCAAGTCCATAATTTTCAACAATAGCTCATAGCATCACCTCACCAATTGTGCTTGAGTCTTGCTATCTGTATAGCGAATAAATTGGCGAAATTAATCGCAAGAATGGCATATTCATTCATGACTCTCGAGAAATATAGTTTACAACCTGATTCATATAAGAATTTTTTTTTCGAAATAAATTAGCACTGGATCTACTAATTTTAGAGGCATCAAGTCCAACAATTCACAAAAGCATATTCACAGCATGATGATGCTAACAAAAGAGTAAGAACAAACAAGTACATCCAAAGGATCAAGGGGATACCATCACAGCAATAAAGGGATGGATCTACCTAGCTACACTTTCTCGGTTTTTAATTTGGGTTTAACCAAAGGGATGGATCTACCTAGCTACACTTTCTCGGTTTTTAATTTGGGTTTAACCAATGGTCGATTTTTGCTTTTAAGGCCGATGAGAGCAGGGGAGACCTGCCCGTCAAGAAAATCTCGGATCCATTCCGGACCTAGGATCGTCGGGTTGCACCCGGTAGACCTAGTTAGTATTTTTAAAATATTAAAAAATATTTTTTTAAAAATAATACTACCATAACATTATAAATATGATACTATAATAATATTGAAAGGTTAATATATTTTTTTGTAAATTTATATGTGCATGTTTTTGCATTAAAATATTAAAAGTTTTAGAAAATATGTTACTTATATAAACATTAAAATGTTTATACAGTAAATATATCATTATTTTAATTTATAAAACTATTAAGTTTATGTCTTATATATAAGTAACTAAATTATACATACTTTTATATGTGTACAAATATATTTTATATAAATATATATATATATAATAATTTTAAAAAAAATTAAAAATAATAATAATCGGGGCGGGTTCGGAATGGGTCCGGGTCCAAACCACTAAGATCGAGACTTGCCCCAGGACCCAATTAAGGCATCAAAACCCGCCCTATTCGGGCGGGGGCGGGTTGGACCCAGACCCATTGCTATCCCTAAACGAGCTCATTTTATTAGCCCCAATTAAGTTTTCATATAATTTTTATAGTGAACTGACAAAAAATGTAATTTGAATTATAAATTATAATTTTATATATTATTTAAAAAATTTAAAATACTTTTATAAACTAATATTTCTTATTGATTATTTACTTTACTCACCCTCAATAATTTTTTATACAATTTTTCAAATATTTTTTATAAATAAATTAGTAAGGATATAATAATAATTTTCACCTCTCCGTACAGAGACTACATAACTATTGTCAATTTGAGAGAATATTTATAATTTTTCGAATAATGATAAAATATTTGTAATTATACCAAATATTAAAAAATATATATATAATTTACCCTGTATATTATCTATGTATGTAGAAAATACCCACAAATATAACGTACCGCATATAATTATGAAGAAAAATATATGAAAGAAACTAAGAAACGTCAAGAAATTAAAAGCAGTAGTTTACAATATGCAACCTAGATATACATATTCTCATTTACGGCCCATGTACATATTACAAAGAGGCCGAACACGCACATTATCAAACCAAATTAACAATATTTATATTTATCATAAAATCTAGAAATAAAAATAATTATATGATTTTTTTTCTTCAATTATTCTTGTGTCATTCAAGCTTGGATAAAATTCCAGAAATATTTATATAGTAGTTAGAATATATAAAAGAATTCTCGAATGAAAATTATTTATTCAAGAGTTTACAGCCTTAAAAATGGGCAAAGATAAATAATTCTATTCCTATTTGAGAGAGATTAGAAGTTTTAGAAAATGTTTTTATCATGATCATTTTTTATATTTATAATTAGGGGTTAATTACACTTAGACCCACTGTCATCTTCCTCAGCCGTTACTGCACCATCTCATCCTCCGTCGCTAGTGCCATGTTCCTCAACCCCACCCCCCTCGTTCGATCCACTTCCTCCTTCCCCCTCAACCGCCGCCTCCTCTCCTGTCACAACCTTACCGCAACCATCACCTCACCATCCCCTCGATCCACTTCCCTACCCCCTCCCCTGCACAACCCTCACATCAAGCATCGCTTCCCTCTCTCTCCTGATCTACCGCCCCGTCCCCCCGTCGCCCCTTCCCCCGTCACAAACCTCACCTCCCCCTCGATCTCTCCTCATTTTCGGTCACCCTCAGTCGCCGCCCATCTATCGACAACCCTTCTTTACATATATATATATTATTTATCTTTTACTTATATATATTACATATATATATATAATTAAAAAGTGTATGTTTATATATATTATATATACAATTTTAAATTCTAAATCGTTATAGTGAAACCATGATTAAGACCAAGATGATTTAAGTCCATAATGTTCAACATTAATAGCTCGTAACATCACTTGTACAACTGCGCCGAGTCTTGGCACTTGTGTAGTAAACAAATTGGGTATTTGCAATTATCAGCAACACAAACATATTGCACTAGCCATGATCATCCATCACTTTTCATGGACCAAAAACAAACAGCCAACAATGGATCAAATTTTACAGCCATTCATATCATATGATCATGCTAACAACATAGTATGAACAAACAAGTACATGGATCTACCTACCTACACTTTCTTATTGATTCACAGTTTAAATAAAGGTCGTGTTTTGCTTTTAGGCACCAATGAAAGGAGGGAATACGAGGCTCTCCACGAAGGTGCCTCCATCCATAGCCATAGCCGGACCTCCATCGACAACCATGTCCCTCAACGTTCCCGACGTCCAATTATACACGACCAAATTATACTCAGCACTTACCCACACAACTTCCTCATCCCCAATCCAACATAAAGGCTTAGCTATAAACCACTCGATATCACCATTAATGCTGAAGTTTGTCCAAGACTCTTCGAAACCATACTCTTTCATAATCGAAACATTTATTGGGCCATCTCCTTGATTATCATGTATAATGCAAAGACAATCCCCAAGAGCCACAAGCTTGTTGTAGTTAAAATTTTGCAAATCAATACCACTAGGAGCAGGAATTTCATCAAACACCTCATAGGCCAAATTGAAAGCAGCAATAACAGGCGGATGACCTGGTTCTCTTCTACTAGCCAACCAATGGAGAGCCCCATTAACAAGAGCACCCGGAGAAAGTTCAACACCAGGATGATCATAGGGTAAATTGTCAATCCGTTTCCAAACACCCCTTTTCACAGAATACACATCCACAAATATATCATTTGGGCGGGGCTTGTTGACGGTATCATAGTGAGTCAATGTGACAATTTTATAATCATCGCTAGAACTATCGTATCCAAATCCATCCAAGCAGAGGCTCTCATTCTTATCCAAAGCCAGAGGCGAAATTGGTACTTTGAACTGCTGCAGAGTAATGGGATTCACCAAAAACTTCTCGAAACCCTTATCTATCAACAAAACCAAACCATCACAAGAGCCCATAACCTCAAACCAATTACCTGGCAATTCCAGCTTCCTCGAAATGGCGTCGTCCTTGATGGTAGAGATGGAGTAAGATGGGGTGATGAGAAGGAGATTTTCTTGATGGGGTTTGCTAGTGAGGTGGGATTTGATGAAGTGAGGGGTGGAAAGTTTGTCGCGATATGATTTTGCTAAGCATCTGCACTTGCCTACGGATTTTGGTGGGAGCCGTGAGAAAATGTTGATCAGGATTTCTTGGGGGAGATCATCCAACTCCATTTCTTCCACCCAAATTCAGCAGACGGTTTTTGAGAATTGAGAGAAGATGGGCAAATGGGCTTCAAATTGAGATCTTCATGGCGGGGAAATTTCATTTCAATCCCCCTAAGAATAGGTGTCTTTTTATTTCTATTTTTTTCTTTAAAGTGAAAACAATGAATTATTACTAATTGAAGTAAATTGATTATAATTAATTTTATCGAGTATCAATATTAAATAGACAATTACAATAATCATATCATGATCAATAATATTATATAAATTAAATATAAACAATACTTTATTATTACAGTACACAAATAATACCTATTATGCAGTAGAACATTATTTCACGTAGGTATTTAAACCCATGACCTCTGAAATCATGGGGTTTCAGCTTTGCCAACTATTTTAGGTCTCGTGATTTTACTGTTGTTCTTTTATCTTTGAAAAAAAAAAAAACCACAGTTGATCTAGTGAGTATTTTAATTTTAACATATTTAGTTCCGTAAAATACATAGTGATTAAAGAAAGTCATGCTTATATTTATATAATACACATTTAGTCAATTAATTTACTAAGAAGAATGACGTGCGATGCACGTGTAGAAACATACTTTTGAGATAAATATATTATTTATAGTTAGTTATAAAAAAATATTAAGTTCATAATATTACTTATGTTTCTATTATTGAAACATTAATATATATAAATATGTTGTCAATCAAATCGATAATAATTATTTTAATTGGTAAGAAAATCATTTAATTCTAATAATTATAACTGACTTTTTAATTTGATTAGTAATATTAAATTAAAAATTTGCAATTCGTATTCACTAAAATTATATTTCATAATCTTATACTAAACCAATTAACACCTAAAGTAAAAATAATAATATTAAAAGCCCCATATTCAAATAAAATTAATTAGTAAAGGATCCTTATTTTTAGATTATTTTTACAAGAAAATCTAATTTAGTAAAATCGATAAATTTGTATTTGTATGTTTTATTAAGCCTCTTTGCTGCTTTTTAATTCAATTTATTAGTATTATTATCTCTTTGTATGTTATATTCTTTTTCTTTGGCTACTACATATATCATGAATGCCTTTTATTTTTAATTTATTGACATCGAAGGATTTCACAATAATTATTTATTGACTATTCTTAATTTTAAAAAAAATTAATATAATTGGACCATAGTATGAGTATGTATTGCGAAGTCGTATAAAGTAGGCTTATTATATTGCAATATTAGTGTGAAAAATATTATTTACATGTTTTATTAACTTTTTAATTTAAAATATTGTTGCATAAATTTTTATTTTGTGTCTTTATATTATAATTTTTAATTTCATATTTTTAGTATGACTTTTTGATCTTATTCATGTGTATCTAAATGTTATAACCTATTTCTTTTTCAATAATATATTATGTTACAATATGATCTTTATGTTATATTTAACAGTCCAATAACTATGTTAATTATATTTCAATAGATATTACTATACTTTAAATTTTACATTTTTTTTATTTATTTGTAATGTTGGATCTTGTGAATTTAATTATGGTGCAATTTATAATGAAGTCCCTTCTTGAATAACAAAATGTGAACAACATGCAATTGGAGCATTTGGGTTAATTCCTAAAGGTTTTGAATAATTGAAGTGCTCAAATTAATGATAGTTATGAATAAAAATTTCTTGTGGCATATTTCATTTATTGGTTCATTTAAAGTCGAACCTTATTTCAGTCGAATATTGATATTTTAATTTTAAAGTTGAATCTTACTCCAGTCGGATATTCATTTTTCCATTTAACGCTTGAAATGTACTTTTTTACCTCATGAACATAGTAGTAAAAAGATAGCAAGCATACCCTTAAAAGTGTTTCTCAATCCTACACTTATTTTTATTCGCACGAGATACAATCATAACGTGGACAGGATCTACCTACCTACACTTTCTTATCGATTTTCAAATTAACCAAAGGTCGCGTTTATGCTCTTAGGCACCAATGGAAGCAGGGGAGACGAGGCTCTCCAAGAATGTGCCGCCATCTATAGCACTAGCCGGACCTCCATCGACAACCATGTCCCTCAACGTTCCCGATGTCCGATTATACACAACCAAAGTCTCCCCTTCAGTTACCAGCACGACTTCCTCGTCCCCAATCAAACATAAAGGCTTAACTATATCCCACTCGTAATCACCATTAATGCTGAATTTTGTCCAAGACTCTTTCAAACCATACTCTTTCATAATCCAAACATTCGTTGGGCCATTTCCTCGAGCATCTATCAAGCAAAGACAGTCCCCTAGAGTCACAAGTTTGTTGAAGACGAAGTTCTGCACATCAACACTACTTGGAGCAGGAATTTCATCAAACACCTCGTCGACCAAATTGAAAGCAGCAATAACAGACGGATAACCTGGTTCTCTACTACTAGCCAGCCAATGGATAGCACCATTCACAAAAGCACCCGGAGAAGGTTCAGGAACGGCATGATCATAGGGAGAACTGTTAACCCGTTTCCAAACACCCCGTTTCACAGAATACACATCCACAAATGTATCAACACAATCTGGCTCGTACTCATTGTCAGTGTCATAGTAAGACAGCGTGACAACCTTATAATCATCGCTAGAACTATCGTATCCAAATCCATGCATGCTGAAACTCTCCATCCTATTCAAAGCCTGAGGCGAATTTGGTAGTTGAACCTGCTGCAGAGTAATGGGATTCACCAAAAACTTCTCGTGATCCTCATTTACCAACAAAACCATGCCATCACAAGAGCCCACAACCTCAGTCCAATTACCTGGCAATTCAAGCTTCCTCGAAATGGCGTCGTCCTTGATGGTGGAGATTGAGTGGATGGAGTGAGATGGGGTGATGAGAATGAGATTTTCTTGGCGGGTTTTGCGAGTGAGGTGGGATTTGATGAAGTGAGGGGTGGAAAGTTGCTGGCGCCATATTTTTGCCAAGCACCTGCACTTGCCTACAGATTTTGGTGGGAGCCGTGAGAAAATGTCGATCAAGATTTCTCGGGGAAGGTCTCCGGCCTCCATTTCTACCCAAATTCAGCAGAGGGTTTTTGAGAATTGAGAGAGATGGGCAAATGGGCTTCGATTGTTTGACCAAATTGAGGATCTTTATGGTGTGTTAGCTCATCTGTTGCCGAAGTCTTGACCAACGCAAGGTTGACAGCTCAGTACTTTAGTTTATTATATAAGGCATACTTATACACACGCCCTCACCAATTATTTTAAGATCTTTGCAAAAGAACTAAGAAAAGTATTCATGGAAGATGGTTCAACCATGAAGAAATGATATACAATCCATTTTTTATGTCAAATCACAAATCAAATATGTGCTAATTACCCTTTCTTGAATTATACATATATCTGATGGATTAACTAAGCAAATAAACACATTCTTGGAAGTTGTCTGAATTCAGATGGAGATTGCTGCCTGGTGGAGGAAAAACAGGATTGGGAAATGGAGATGGGATTCTGCTAATCTCTGAATTAAGCATATATAAGAACAGTTAAAGCCTTTATAAGGTGGAGTAGTCAATGAATCATCATCAGGTAAAGACAACAAGTTAAGAATCTTGATGAACTTCCAGTTGCTGCAAATTCAAGATTCATTACATTTAACAAGCTGCCTACTCCAAGAAACAAAGCCCAGAAACTGCGAAACGTTTAAGCTTCTTCCCCATTTGGAGAAGACAACACAGAAAAAACAAGAAAGCAAGATTCAAGAACTAGATTCATCATGACTTGAGCAATAATTATGTATTAATCAGGCAAAGGGAGGAAGATTAAGAAGGCGTGAAATCAAGAAGAAACCTCCACATACAACAACCCTACAAACTCAAAATCAAGAAGGCCCAGAAACTGTAACACTTTTATAAGGTCAACATTAATTCCTTGTTTTCATGCAACATAGAATCAGCAGGTTTTTCATGATGTCTTTATCAGCCTGATTCCTTTGGTGGTTTATTACTTGTATACAAGAAGCAATTCTCCTCCATCTCTTCACTATTACTAGCCTTGTTTTGATTGACTTTGTCCCCTTCAACCTCTCTATACCTAGTCAAGTACCTCTTCAAGGGACCGGCATAGTCATCGAATCCCAGAGTCCCCATCGCCCAGCAAATATCGTCGCCGTTCACCGTTTTCCGCCTCTCCTTTCGACACTTGTCCGATGCTTCGCATGTGACGAAGCCAATGAATTCAGACACGCATTCCTGCATTGTTTCTTTGGCTTCTTTCGAGATCTTTGCATTGGGAGGCAGAATCTGCTTCATGATCCTCCCAACGTTGGCTATTGGCAGCAATCTGTCTTGGTCGTTTGAAGGGCCGGCTTCTGAGTTATCAACCATGTTCAAGGAGAATATGGGCTTGGAGGAGTTGAGGTTCTTGTTTGAATCAGACATGGAAACTAATGTATATGATATTGGTCAACCTGCAGGATGAACATGTGTATATATATAGATGTAATGTATGTACTCCATGTCATGTTGCATGTGTCTTTATTGTTAAAAGTTGTGGCATATGTCATCATGCTTTCAAGCATTGGAATGTTGAGTTATCAAAATAAAGCTATTATTAGTCGTGGGTGGGACAGCTCAATGATTCGGGCATAAAATTTTTCGTTTCGTATTTAAATTTTGGCTATGTGTGTATGTTGGACATGAGTATAAAAAACAAGGAAAAAAAAAAAGAAGTAAAACTATTATTAGGATGGCGAAATAAGCTTATAATCTTTTTAAAACCTCTTATATGATATTTAAAAACTTATAAACTTCTTTGAAAAAAGTAAAGAGTTTTTAATTTGGGACTAACGCTATTTTACTCCCATAAGATTAGGTTATTATTTTTTTGGTACCACATTTTAGGCAGGTGATGGTTCAGTCCCATAAAATATGAGTTTAGGTATTTTTAGTCCCAAATTAATGAATATGGGCATGATTTTTAGTATTTTTAATGCCATAAAGCATGAATTTAAGTGTTTTTAGTCCCATGATTTTAAGTATTTTTAGTTTCAAATTGACAGATATGTGCAAAAAAAATACCTGAATTAGTATTTTATGGGACTGAAATCATCACATATCTAAGTTGTGATACCAAAAAAGAATAATGATATAATCTTATGGGACTAAAAAAATATTTTACCCTTCTAACTTGTTTCGAAAAATTTAAACAAATTCCTTCAACTTCAGTCACTTGTTAATAGCATCTTATAGAATCCACAATCTTATTTTAAATCCAAGCACCTAAAAAATCTATTTTTAAAATAAAATTTAATATTTTATAAGCTATTTAATTGATCAACATCTCATTTAATATTGTCTCAACTTACATAAAGTATTGTAAATAAATTTAACCAAACACCCACTAATTAATTAATTAAATATTGAAACGCTTAGAAGCGTGAGACATGTCACAATATTATGTGACATGCTACTTTTAGTTGGGGTGAATGTGAATCTTAGGGTGCGGCAATGGAAGCTGACGGGGAACTTTTGACACGTTAAAGCTCCAATACTGTATTTGTGCATCATCACGAGGAAAAATTTTTGTCTGGATCAGATTTGGTCGAATCAAATCAATCATAGAATAAGTGTTAGTACACTTGCTATGTGATTGGTCAATTTTCCAGAACTATACATCAATCACACGACAAGTATATTACACTTGTCATATAATTGGTTCAAATTTGACCAAGTCAGGTCCAAGTTAGGATTTTCCCATGATCAGTATTATGATATTCTTATTTTTCTTGCATCTCTGTCTTGCTATATATTGGATCTGCAGATCCTAATTTTAGGATTCTCTATCAATGGATTTTGCTTGATATCTCCACCTTCGAATGCACTACCTCCTAGTGGGACACAACAATCTTGAGATTCCTTAGTTTTTAGTTAAGATTTTGTCCTAATTATAAAGATTTTGCTAATGATCATCATCATACTAGCTAGTGTTAATTTGGCCTGTAAGAACCCTCAAAGGCTGTGAACCATGTCAAAACATTGCCAATTAAGTACTTGAAAGTATGTTAGATACAATGAATATCGTTTTAGTATAATTCAGATTCTGACGAACTGTTATATAGTATGATCCAGATCCTGACGAACTGCAGAATTAATGGTAAACGTTGTAAACTAGTAGAACAATATTAGTTTATGATTTTAGGAAGAACAACATAGTCCATAATTACACTAAATTTTGGAACATTTATAAATTTTATTATCTTTTTAGGTGAGAGTGATGAACTATTATTTTTTGACAAAATCGATTGCAGTAATCTCATGTCAAATAGAATTACGCATATTATTAAAGTAGAACAACATACCTTGTATTGATAGGATTCGAACTTATGACTTTATGGGACCTCAGTTTCGTCAGTTGAGTTAAGCTTCATGGACTTATAAATTTGACTATTACGTGTATATATTCGTAAAACAAAACCCTTTAATTTTCTTGTGATATTTATGAATGCCTTAGAAGAGCTGAAAAAATCATCGAAAAAAAAGTATTTGTTACCATCGATCACAAAAAAGTTAAATTAGTATATATAGAACCAACCCCTTGCGCAAAGACTAAACAAATTAATTAATTAGGATTCCTTAATCACATATATAGTCTCATATGTGTTCCAAGAATCCAAACACAAATTAATTCAAAAGAAAAGACATGCATATTTCTCAATGAGTTTTGTCCCAAGTTATGTGTGTGTGTGTGTGCATAGACATACATACATAAAATACACATACATATGTTTGTATATTTAAATATTCAAATTAATATATATTTATCAACTTGGTAGTCCTTTTTTTGTCTGATCCACATCCTCTTGTAGAATAATTTAGTCAATGTATTAAAAAGAAATAGCAGAATTAATTTCAAGATTCGAAAAAGGACAAGGATAAGCCTCAAATCATTATATATTCAAATTAAAATATATAGCCAATAGTTGAGAATCATTTTGAATATTCTAGGGGTCCCATAAACCCTTATTATTTGAAGATTCCATTCTTTTTTTTTTAATTATTAAATAATTTGATCTTAAATTGAATATTCCTGGTATTGGTCAACTAGGGTTTCTCCGCTCCTAGTAATTAGATTCTGCTTAATTTGAGACCTACTAGTAATGGTTTACCTGGGGAAAATTTCATCCCATAACTGTAAAAAGTTTATAATTTAATTAGTCATGAAGTCTTAAATTCATTAAATTCACTACAAAAAATATCACATTTAACCATGGATAATTATCATGATTAATACTAAATAACCGTAGCGAACAGTCATTGACCACGGTCACGCAACAGTTGTCGGCCGTGATTTTTACGAGGGTGGCTAAAACATTTGCTACGGCTAAAAGTCATTGTGAATGTTTTTACCACGGCTAAAGCCATGGCAAATAAGTTTTTCATGGTGAAAAAGTTAGTTTTTGCATCGATTTTTATTTAACCGTAGTTAATAATAGTTATTTACCACGATTTTTAATCATGATCATTAAAAATGTAGCTAATATTAATTTTTTTTAGTGATGTATGACGGAAATAACATTATTTAATTTTCCTCCAGACTTGACAGAGCGCGTGCCATGCACATGTTGTTTTCGTCAAATAATATACGATATTTTTCGCAACAAGTAACGTCTATCAATTTCTCTATTGAGCAACGGGTAAAGTATAATACAGACGAGAATAAGGTTTAATGTGATTTACCTCCCTATGACATTGTAGATGAGCAAATCAACCCCCTACCAAAAAAAAAAATAAAAAAAATAGTATTTTACCTCCTTGTGTTATTTAGGGAGGTAAATTGCTCTATTTTGAAAAATGCGGGGAAGTAAATCGATTCATTTTAAAAACACAGGGAGATAAATTGTTATTTTATACTTCATAGAGAGATAATTTGCATATTTGTAATATCACAAGGGGAGTACTTGTATATTTCTCGACGAGAATATATATGCTGATGGTATCATAATGATAGTAGTGTATTTAGGGAAGAGGTAACTAATTAATGATGAAACAAATATTAATGAAGCAACATAGTCATAATGCTAAATATATATTAACTTATATAATTACTAATCATGCAATGTTTTTGTTAATTACCTAAAATATTACTTTGGTATATATAATAATTTCACATTTTAAAATGAGACTATCAAGACTCAGTCAGATCTGTATCATGAAATCATTTATTTACTTTTATAATTAATTACATATTTGTGATGCATGTGAATGGACATGCAAATCAACAAAAAATTCTCCTAACCTAATTAGAAAGGAAAAAATAAATATTATTTTATCAAATTATAAATGGATATTTATCATTAATACTTTAAGACAATTTTTGTTTTTCCTATTCTTTCATGAAACCCTTGTTGTAAAACGGTCCATTCTTTAGACCCGAATGAAACTCGGACCTTCCCATTTCAACTGGATCTTAACCAGGACCAGATTTCTGTTATTGGGCTCACTTATACTATTTAATGGTTCGTGGGCTTTATTCGGTTTATTTTTGGGTAGTCCATTTAACGAACAAATGGGCTGTCTTTTGTATTTAAAAATATAAATGTATACCAATCCAGTTCATTTTTTAAAAAAAATAAAATTATTTTTCTTAAATATGCCTAAAAAGGAAAATGAAACAAATTTATATAAATTGGAGAGAAAAATAAAAAATTAAAAAATTTAGAGAATAAAATAAGAGGAAAATAAAAACTATACTGCCATTATTTTTTTAGGTAAATAATTCCGTCAATTTATTAAAAAATATAATAAAAATAGTTATTCTCGAATCTTTGAACCGCATAAATACTGTTTGCTAACAATAATATCGTATAATATTTCTCAAAAATTCAGCATTTTCCCTAAAATATTAAACATAATTTTCCACCTTGAATCGCCAAACCCAAAGCTTTTCTCAAAAAGAAAATAAAATAAAATCAGCAGTTCAAACTTCAATATTCAGAACATGTGTTTGGCGGCTTGGTGCAGCTTTATTAGGCATTATTATTAATTAATAATTGAGTATATTGCATTAATATCATTTATTATTAAATTCACGCACACAAATACCTCATAACTTTTATATTATAAAATTCTTCATGAACAGAGGATGAATTTTAAGAGATGCATTGATAATTTAACAAATTGAAAGAAGTGTTTGTATATATTAATATAATTTTAGAGAGTGTCAATATAATTTACTCTGAATAATTATTGCAAATTGCAATTGGGCTTATATATAAATATTTGCTAAGTTGAAGGCTTATAATAAAAAAAAATGAGTTGCAGTAATATGTATATAAAATTAAGATTGCCACTAATTGAAGTCAGCTTCCCCTAATTTAGAATTTTCCTGTCAACCCAATTTTGGTCTACACTTTAATACCAACAAAATAAATAAAATTATTATCTACCCCTTATATATTACACGATAAATTATGTAAACATAGAAATTATATTTATAAGAAAATAGGAAAATTACAAGAAAAAAGAAAAAGAAATAATTGGCTGAAAACAAAATATATCAATAAATTGCTGAAGAAAATAAGATCTGGTGAAGTTTCTTGAAGTACAATACATAATAGTTCGATTAAAATTATCATGCAAAATTTATTTATTTATTTTTATTTTCCAAACTATTATTAGTAATTATTTTTTGGGCTAAGTTTTTTTTTTTTTTTTTTTTTCAAATTGTTTAATGTACTTAAAGAAGAGGTGAAGAAAATCAAAATGGTGATATGGTAATTTGATACTTTTCTTGTATCTCTCAGCCGCAATAGGGGCGCGTTTATGGCTCTCGCGATGAGGATAAGTAATAGTGTGGGGGCTACAATTCCTAACTGATTTAGTAATCAATCATATACATATTTTTTAGGATAAATTATATTAATACTCTTTTAATATTCGATCGAAATATACAAATATTTTATGTTTTTCACAAAAATTTAAGTATAAGTCTTGATATTGTAATTGTGAGTACACATTATATTTTACGATAAAATTTTACGCAAATATTCCCTAAGTCACATTACAATAACATCATCTCAAGGGGTATTGTTAATAACAATAATTCTTTGTATAATTAGATGTAGTATCAGATGGTGTCAATATAATTTTATCTATTTTTTAATTTTTCTACGTAGTTATGTTTTTTCATTAAAATATTGATTAATTAAGATAAAAGTCTATTTATTTAAACAATAAAACGAAATGCTTAATAAAAATTCACAACAATTTTTTTTTTACTTTTTATTTTTGCTCATTCACATAGCGGTTAGAGTGCAGGGGTATTTACATTTTTTAAGCAAAAAATATTAGCTAAAATATTGACAGATAATTAAGTAATTATCTGGTATTCAGAATATTTCAATGGATCGCGTAAGTCTTATAAGATTAATCTTATTACGGTAGTAATAGACACAATTCAGATGGTTTAATATTTTAATTGATTTAAATATTTACTCGATTCTTTTTTCAAATTAAAAATAACACAAACATAATTATTTTTGATAGTTTCTTTAATTTTTAGAGTGTTTAATTTATAATTAATATTTAATTACATAATATGTAAATTAATCCAATGAAATTGATGTAAATTGAAAATTTTCCTACAACACCAACTACCTACACTTTGATGATGTAAATACAGACCACACGCGTGACGTGGCGAAATTGCTGCAACGTACACGCCACGCTCCTCGACGGCGCGTGTACTTGTCCTACTTTCCTGCTCTTTAAAATGCTGGTCTTTTTTACCTTCTCTCTTTCTTTCTCCAAAACTCATAAATACAAAATTAAAAAAATAGCAAACCCATTTCTCTCTCTCTCTAGCAACAAATATATATATATATAGAAATAAATAAATTAAAAACAAAAGTAGTTCTCTCATTTTCTCCTCTCTCTCTCTCTCTCTCTCTCTCTCTCTCTCTCTTCGATTCAATTCACCACATGAAAGCTCTGCTCCCATAGAGGAAAACCCAGGTTCTTGTTCCTCTCCTTCTTCTCTTCTTCACATATACATACAACTCTTGTATGCATAGGCGTAGATGAATTAGCTGTTTCTGTATTTCTTGTGTATGTATATGTATTTCTACTTTGTTTGTGTTGTCTATTTCACGGTTTTGTTGCTTCACATCTGAACCCATTTCGCCAGTTTCCCTCCACACGTGCCCCTCAACTTGGTTTCTTTGGTTTTACATGCATAAATGTATCTCTGTATATGTTCTTGTTATGTGCGTTTGTGCCTGTTTATATCTTTGTTTTTGTGATGTGGTTTCTTGAACTGATGAAAAAAGATTCCTTGTAAGAATACACGAGTTGTCGAGTGTGGAAAGAGTTTAATTTGGTGGGATCACATTGGAATTTTTCAGTGGACTTGGCGGCTTCGGTTGGAGTTGGAGGATTTTTTTTGCATGATTTTTTTGTTTTCTTGTGCATTCTTTTGTTTTTCGGGTTTTTTGGAAGCCTGCCCGTATAATGAAATTTGCTGAAATGGAAGTTCTTGATGTGGTTTTTGTTTGGGTTTTGAATTAAATTTGAGTTGGGGCTGCGGTATGGGATTAATGCGCTTCGTTTGGTGGATTTGCTGTGTATTTCTGCGGGTAAAGTTGCTATCTTTATGGTGAAATGTATTTAGTTTTATATAGAGAAAAGGATCTATTGTATCGTGTATCGGATGCTTGACGACTCAATGTTAAGTTTGTTCAGTATTCGGTACAAATTTTCACGTTTTGGTTTCTTGGAAAAATTTCTTAGTGACTTTGGTTTGAATCCGATGGCTTTCCTATTGTGTGTCTCTTTAGTTTTTATGTTGGACTTTTATCCAGATGTTTTATGGCAAAGTTAAGGTTTACGTAATGGCACTTTTTTAGTTCTATTGTGTGTGTTACTAGAACTTGATTGTTTCAAGGCTCCTTCTAAGTGCTTACCTGGTGAAAATTCTATAAGTTTGTCTTCTCATTACTGATCTATTAATCTGAATCCTTTATTTTTCCGCTGCATTTGAAATTTGATTGCTGTTCTTGGCTGCAATACAAACATAAGCATCTTTAGCTCTAGATTTATATTTTATTGATCTTTAATGCATTTCAGAACTTTTTGTTTTCTTTGTATTCACATTTTGGTATTTACTGAATAGGTTATAGGAATGAAAAGGGGCATTGCTTCAGACCATCATTAAGTTTAAGGAAGAAAGTGACAACCCATTCAGTTTGGTCTAGATATAAAACTAGTTGAAATTATTCGACAAGAATTTGGTCTAGCAACTGCTTGTGCATGATATTGAGTGAGAGGTAAGACCTTTCTGTTCGGAAGACAGTATGTCTGGTGGGAACTCTGTTGTCTTTGTTTGTCACTAAGCAATATCTCTCATTTGGCTTCTGATATTCGTTTAAGCTGTATGCTTTACATTTCACTTGTCTTCTCAAATATACTAGAAGCAGACAGCATACTGATAAATACTAGGTAAATAGTGTCTTGTCCAATAGAGTAGTGCACCAGTTTCTTGTTTAGTCTCATTCAGCAATCAAGATTCAAGTTATTAATAATGGCAAATAATATTACCAACATTGATAGAACACATTTTCTCCATTGCTTAGACTCGTGTGAGCTTACCGGTATCTTCATTTCTAATTCACAATTTGTTGGTTTCTTTAGCAGATGGCTTCTACTCATTTAAGTGAAAACGGAGATTGCTATGATAGTGCTCATGTTGAGAAGTTACTTCCACCAGACCATGATGACATTGGAGAGTCCGAGGTCTCCCACAAAATTCTATCAGATTCCTATGGTGAAATTGACAGATTCGGAGAGCCAGAGATCCCGCCGCGAATTGGAAATGAATACCAAGTTGAACTTCCTGCGCTTATTGGTGAGTTTGGTTATATGTCACACTCAAGGAAGTCGGGAGATGCAGAATCTAGAGCTCATACCCTTCAGAATTTCCTCATTGGATTGCCTATACCACTGGCATGGATCAGTGGTCTCAAACGTGACACATTGGCATCTCACGGTAGCTCGATAACCAGTTCAGATTTCATGCTTTCAGATTCTAAAAATGTCACTGAGACAGAAACTTCTTTTAGTGAGATTGAGCCTTCACGTGATGCATGTAAGCCTATGGAGGAGTTGCAGAATTTATCAACTGCAGATAAAGTAAGCAAGTGCAGTGCTGCAGGCTATCTTTTGGTCCCTGGAGTATTTGATGAATATTGGAGTGCAGCTGAAAAGGATAGCTTCCTTCTGGGCTTATACATTTTCGAGAAAAATTTTATCGAGGTTAGGCGATTTGTTGGAACAAAAGATATGGGCGCTCTACTTTCATTCTACTATGGACAGTTTTATGGTACACAAGAATATCGTAGATGGTCAGAGTGCCGAAAGATGAAGAACAAGAAAGTTATTTATGGTCAGAGGATATTTTCTGGAGCGAGGCAGCAGGAACTACTATCTCGGATACTCCCGAGAGTGTCAGAAGAATGTCGAAATGCTGTATTGGAGGTACTCATGGTTTATATCTGCTTATGGTTTCAAGAAACTGTGTTTCTTGAGTGAAAGAATTACACACAGCAGCAGGGAATCATGCTATTATTAACAGAAAACATTATCTTTGTTTTGTGGGTTAATTATGGAAATGAAGTTGGATGCTTTATTAAGTGCATTCTTTTAAGGTTTTTTTAAGTCACTCAAGTAGTTAGAGCTATGATCTGCTAGGTAGCCTATTATTTATCGGCATTTCTGATTTCTCTATCTTCTTAGAAATTCTGTAAAATTTGCGGTTTGATTCTTTGCTAGGTATCTAAGACATTTGGGGAAGAGAAAATGTCATTAGCAGACTATGTTTCTTCGTTGAAGGCCATGGTTGGGATGAACATTCTTGTAGACGCTGTTGGCATCGGCAAAGGAAAACAAGACCTCACGGGAATGGCCTTGGAACCTTCAAGGTCCAATCAAGTGATACCTGTGCGCCCGGAGATACCCACAGGAAAGGCATGCTCCTTTCTTACCACCACTGAAATTATTAAATTCTTAAGTGGAGATTACCGTTTAAGCAAAGCCCGATCAAATGATTTGTTCTGGGAAGCAGTTTGGCCACGTCTGCTGGCAAGAGGTTGGCATTCAGAGCAGCCTAAAGATCAGGGGTATGTTGCTGGTTCCAAGCATTGCTTGGTTTTCCTTATGCCTGGTGTTAAGAAATTCTCCAGAAGGAAACTGGTAAAAGGAGATCACTATTTTGACTCCGTTACTGACGTCTTGAGCAAAGTTGCGCAAGAGCCTGCACTGATTGAGCTTGATGCGGAAGAAGATCATGATAGCAAGAAGAAAGAAGAGTACGAAAGGAGCAGGGAAAGAAAGCCGGAACAAGATGATAATGATCTGCCTACAAGGCAGCAGCATTGTTATTTGCAACCTAGGACTCCTAATCGCAGTACTGCCGTCATCAAATTCACTGTGGTAGATACAAGTCTCTCTAACGGCAAAGTAAGAGAATTGAGAACCGTTCCATCGGAAATTTCAAATGCATTTATTGCTCAAGATCATATTGACGACAGTGATGAGGATACCCCTGGGGAGACCACTGACGAATCTGATACTAGCGACACCGTCATGCTTGATGCATCCGCGACGGATAATGTCAGCCTGAAGACGGCTGAATCTGATGACAAACTATTTCCTGGTAAGAAAGACCAAGATGTAAGTGTCTCGTATCAAGACACTCGTACTGTTAATCCTGATGAGAGTGCCACATTACTCCCTGATTTGAAGAATAAGAAGGATTTGCAACGGAACAAACAATCTAAGAAGGTCACAAAGTCCCTCTTGAGCCGAAAGGTGAAACAAGGCAATGTAGACCATATGGCTCCCATGAATAAACGGCGCAGGATATTAACTGCTTGTGGTATGGACGAAACAAGTCCTGGCTTGCTTCCTTCCTGGACAGCCCCCATATTGGAAAATGGGATGTCCAGTTGCTCCTCAAGCATACATGAAATTACTGAGAATTTATCTTCTCAAGTGGGCTTGTGTCAAGATAAGTTTTCGTCCACCAGCTCGTCTAAAGGTAGTTCTGCTGAGAGCATTGAGAACCATCAAACTCAGACATTGATCGACCTGAACTTGCCTCAGGTTTCCCCAGAACCTGAGAATGGTGGCTTCACGACAGAGTCGAATAAAGAGCAAGGCAACACTTCAAAGAAGCTGGATGACCGTTGTTTACCAAAACCCACAGCCGCTGAGGCAAGATGCGAGCAGCAGCCTGATGTTAATCCCAGGAGACATAGCACAAGGAACCGACCTCCAACAACCAGAGCACTGGAAGCCCTAGCAGATGGATATTTAACTGTAAACCGGAAGCGGAAAGTGAACCGACCTTCTCAGCATGCCCGTATTGTGATAGGGCCTAATGAGTCGACCAACAGTTCTGTGGATTCCCATATGGAAGAAGCTGAAAATGGGGTGTGTGAAAGAGGCAATTGCAATATCTTCGTGAAAGCACAAGTCCCACCAGAGGCAAACGATGAATCAGTTTCAGGACAATGAGTTGGTAATATGAGCAGACAAATTCTAAAGCTGTGGGAAATGAAGTTCATATGAAACAAGTGAATTGTGCCGATTGTTCTAACACACCACTCATTGTCTTGGTTCGTTATTCGGAACATTGAACAAGTGGTTGATGTCTGAGCTGCCATCGGACAATGCAATGTGTTAACAGTTAATATGGTCCAGACAGAAACTGAAATCAGAATAGTTTAAGATGAGCTGCCTGCAGCTGATGTTTGTAACTACCAGAAATAGAGACAGAAGAAAAACATTTCTTTGCATGGCTCATGGCAACAGTATTCTGCGGAGTTGGCTAGATCATTTTACAGATACAAAAGAATATTATAGAGGAGAAGAAAATAAAAGCTCTCTTTTTATAGCTTCTGTAAATTTGTTAACAAAGTTTTCTTCTGTTGTTGGTATCAACTTCAAACGTTCTTAACTTTTCTTTCCATTTTTCTCTTTGGGGCCGAGTTCTATGTAAGGATTTCATGTTTAACTCCCTCAAAATTTTGTCTTTTCTTTGCATGTTTTTCTTGAAATTTGCCTTTTTTAAGCATAGGTGGTGTGGATGCTTTTCACAGTAGATCTTTGCACTATTTTGCGTAGATTGTTATCTAGTTACTCATTTAGCTTTGTTCTTTGTAAGTACTTGACATCTACATTACCATAGTATATATTGAGGAATTGGAAATATTGACCAACAAATATGAACCTTGTTATTACATTAGTCTAAGAATTACAAAATTGAATTTAGATGTCTCATCAGAGAACCTAAATCTCAACGAATTTGCTGCTTTTCTGGCTATAACTATGCGTATATATTAATGCTAGCTAGTTCAAAACATAGATAGCTCACTGCCTCGTTACGACGGGAGCAATTGAAGACACGGTGGACCTAAATTGCTATGATAGAAAAGAATGAAGGGTTGAACAAACGGATCACAAAAGGCAAAAAACCCAAAAAAATTTCAAGTCAATGACGACTCTAACCAATCCGATGTAAATTCATAAGCAACAAATGTTACAGCACCAGCTGGTGCAGCTTTCACAATGGACGGAACAATTCCCTTGTAAAGACCGGCCCAGCCCTCAGCATGTAGAATTCGTCGTAGGGCATCGTGCATGTTTCTGTAAGCATGTTGCTCCACTCGAGCCCCATATCTTGGATCGCGTTGCAGCCCCTCAACCTACATGTAAATTCCTTAAGTAGCCTGCCATTGGCTGAAAAGAAGTCGACTATGGAAACCAACGTTTTAACATATTTCTTTTTGGTCATGTGCACGAAATTCACCTCTTATTTGGATACAAATTTAGACCGTTGGAGCCAGAAATATACCTGAAACCTCTTCTTCACCACGTCGAGTGGATGACAAACAGCTTTAGCACACGTTCCAGCGGCTAATCCACAGAGGAAAAGCTGGAAGCTTGAGAGGGCATCCTCAGCTGGGGTAGCATAATGAGATCTGTGTTGATTCCAAGCCTAGAAGAGTGAGAAACCAAATCAAATCGAATCCAGAAGAAATGTTTCAAGTTTCCTGGAGGAGAAAACGTCCAACAGCAGGTTCATTCAAGCAAGAAACTGAGAACATACAAATCAACATATCGTGTCTATATAAATAGTTGTCAGGCCATACTGATAATTAATGGGGTAATATCAAGACTAAACATTTTGTTTATGACAGTTTGAGGTAGTGCAACTGGCAACAGTATGGTCATAACGAAATTTCCCCGTGTATCAGTTTGATACTGGTTCCCTAATGAGCAAGGATGCTAAGAAACAAAACTGTGCCATCAGTTTGCACAGGGATGTGCTTCTATATACTGAAACCCAAGGATATACAAATTCTTTGGTGTCTAAAGAAAACTGAGCATTTACAGAAAATTAGAAACTAAAAGCCTATTTCTAATTAAGGTGAGGAGAGGAAAAAGGAGTGTCAATGTGTGTGTGTGAGAAAGAGAGAGAGAGATTCACCAGTGTCCAACGTTTGAATGTGTCATAGGTTCCAAATTGCAATCCAGCATAAGGAACTATCTCAACCAGTGTAGGTGTCAATCCAGCATACAGCCCTCGAACACCACGGGTTTCAAGTATGTCAACAAATGCGGACCTCATATTTGGATAAACCTAACCACAAAACATAACACCCTCATTCATAAATTCTTCATTCTTATGCATCACAGATAAAAGAATAATGTAGAAATCACATGTAGTATGTGTTAGATGTCAAAATTCCAAGAAAATGACCCAAATACCTTAGGCTCCCCTTGTGAAGCTAAAATCGTCCTGAGAAGATCAAATGGATATGATCCAACTGTGGCAGCGCATCCTGCTAATGCTCCACTAGCGTAAGAAAGATATGGACTTATATTTATATGATCCTCTGCACACAGAGCACAATAAGGGGACAAAATACCATAAAAAGGGACAATGAAATCTAAAACAGTAAGATAATAAAAATAGTAAATATTCATTAGAAGATGCAGTTTGCATATTTGAAAGTCAGACTAGATCAAAAGGACTTCAGTATGATAATAGACAGTAATAATTAAAAATCCCGAACCAAAGCATGCTACATGGACAATTAACCAAGAATGCCCATATTTTCACTGAGATTGAAGCAATGTTACTAAACATTCAAAACTAATATAGTATATTTCGAACTTATTTACTGATAAGAAAGAAGAAAACAAATTTACATTTTGACATACATAAATAAATTGTCTAGGAACAGAAACATTCTGGCAAACCTGACTTGGAAGAACCAGAAGCTAATGTCTTCAATTTGTGCAAAACTGTAAATTGTATTGCTGTATATGGCATAACCATAAGTAAGGCTGGGACATTACCCCTCCAAAATCCCTATTACAGAAAAACAAAACAAAGCAAAAAGATCAGGCAACAGCCAAAGTGAAATTGAGCAGAACATCCGCATCACAAATTACAATATGTCATGATGGGGAAATCAAGCAAGACACATGTAGCTCCAGGTACAGCTAATAAAAAGTACTTGCCGTATGCCATGCAAAATTCTAATTGCTCCTTAAAATACAATAAATGGCGCACTACTAGTACTTTAACTCTTAATAAAAACTCAAAACTTCTCAATAACAATTGCCTTCATTCTTCCTTTCTCTATCAACCCATGGTAACACTAACACTCCCATCTTTACGTTCTACAACCCTCGACATCCACAACAAACCACAGACCACAAGCAGCACTGGTTGGCATGTCGTAGCTCTAATGCTACACTCACCACTGTGGAACCACAACAGATGTCTATGTCTTCTCAAACCCAACATGAAGACAGCTGACTAGGGCCATCCGCAGAAACCCCCTTCACTTCCTAAATTGACAAAAGACATATTAACCAACCATGTTTGTGCACATTTTGATTTATCCTACATGGAGGCTGCACATATACACAATGAGAATGTAGGAGAAGAAATTTCAAGCATATTAATCAGAAAACGTTGATGCCCTCTATAATTGGCAAATAGACAGTAGAATTTTAATCTCCTTCCCATCATATTAAACTGAAACATAATCAAACAATTCGTAATTCGTAAATAACTAATACCGGTAAGCCTTCCTCCCTAAATATGTCCTTGGTTGCTTGCAGCATACCAGTATATTTTGCTGGACCATAGATATGTCTTCGAAGCAAAGCCCACTGCGTAGTGGGTTCCAGTTGAACCTGCAATATGACAACAACGTCAGATACATCGACAACCTTTCAACAGAACATGTGCACTAATTGAAAATCTCTTAACACCACAGGCAAGTAATATACCAGTTAAACACGTAAGAAGAATAGCATCATTAAAACAATCAAACCAGTATCAATCTAACCAGGAATACAAAAGATAATTGTAATAAAACGTCCAACAGAAGAAATTGGCAGAAATTAACACCATATCCAATCAAAAAAATACAAGTTACAGAAACGAACAATATGTGAAGTGAAAAACTTTAACCTGAAACCGGATTTTAATCACATCAAGTGGCGACGTCACGGTTCTTGAGATAGCACCAGAAATCGCACCAGCAGACGCATCAATCAGAGCCCTCTTTAGCTGCCCCGGCTCCTCCATTCCTCCTCCTCCAATACACGCACTTCAAAAACCTGCAACAACAACCGATTCCCAAAACTAAGCCCACTTTTTTTAGCATCCCAATTTGCCCCCAAAAGTCCCGAGAAGCCAATATCGTCACCGCCCACCCACAACCAAGAAAAAGAAAAACAAAAATACCATAAAATACACCGCAATTTGTCACCTTTACTGTAAAAACATACAAATATCACCCTAAATCGTGCAAAAAAATATCCTCCCAAAAAGAAAACAACAATTTTGGAAAATAGGGATTTGATGGAAAGAATCGCAAAAACATAGAAACAGCATAAAAAAAGAGCAATTAAAAGATCAAAACCGATCCATAAAGGACGAAGAACAGAATAGAAACCTGCGAAGAATGGAGAAGGAGAGGAAGGAGACATGGAAATTCCTCTCCGGGTAAAAAAAGTTTGCTATTCCGATTCCAATTTGTATGCGCAAAATATATAACTTATTAAGCGCACTTTGTACCGTGTTTGGAGGAGTTCTGTCTACGGGAGTCCGGAGAGGAGAGGAAGAGAATTTTTTAACTATTTTCTAATAATTAAAATTATTTAAATATATATATTTTTTAAAAATAGAAAAAGAAAAAGTTCACGGGCCAATTTTGTAATTATTTTATTACCATAAAAGTATGTTAATAATAGTAGCATGTCCACATTCTTTGATCAAGAATTAACTAATTTGTTTGGAGCTAGAGGTCCACGTTTTTTCGTGTTTACACTATATTCATCCACGTTGCACAAAGTTTTTATTTTTTTGCTTATGTTTATCTTTATTATCTTTGATCAAGAATTAACTAATTTTGTCGAAATATTCACAATAAAGATTCTTTGGAAATCTAAGTCGGTTCGGGTACAAATTTGAATAAGGGTTAAAATCTGGCACGTTTTTTGACTTGGGAGGCTGTTGGACGTAAAAACTGTTTCAAATCCATTAATGCATTCTGAAATTCGATTATAAATAATTCATTGAAAAGAAATATATAACAAATGCATTTGAGTTTATCATGGCATGATATAGCCCATGATAGGCCAAGGCATTAAATGACTCTTCAAATAGGAATATCCAATGATGCACTTGAGTTCATCGCGTCGTAACATAGCCTATGATCGGGCACCAAATATTGGGATTCTAAAAGTGGCTCTCGTGCATGTAGCGCTTTGTCCTGCCTAGCACTTAGTTCCCGACCTCTGCTTAGTGATCGACTTTGATATCATTCTTCACGCTTGGCGAGTTGTTGAACACGAGAATTGCCTTTAAACTTACCGAATGGATCCTGAAATTCGACTATAAATAACTCGCCAAAAAGAGATATTCAATGAATGCATTTGAGTTCTTTTAACCAATGCTTATATAATATTTAAGTAATGAAATGTTAGTAAAATTTTTGTCAAAAAAAAAAAAAAAAAAAGAAAGCAAGGTATGGCCAAAGACTTTGGTGTTTAAGTTACTTTTGGGGGTAAAGTGCGAGATTGATAAAACTTGAGGGGGTGAAGTGCTATATTTCCTTAATTTGCCCTTCGATCACATTGAATAGTAATGGTTGGTAAGTAGGCTCCCCTTGCTTTGGAGGACTACTAAAAAATGTTGGAGCAACTTGGAAAAGTCAATAAATATGGAACACTTGAAAAGGTATAATTGAAGCAAAGATTATTGTTTATATTTAAAATTGGATCATATTTGAATTAATTGAAAATTTTGAATCCAAAATACCAAACGAAATATTATTATTAAGGGAGTCAGCTTAAAATATTATTTAGATCAACATTATACATTTATATATATATATATATATGTGTGTGTGTGCAGATGTTAGGAACTTATTCGATCAAAATCTTACCAATATTAACTATTTTCATTTATTCATCAAATTCAATAAACTTTTTCAAAAAATACCTGATTTTAAGTACAATGATTGGTGTTGATTTCAACGTCTCATAAAAGGAAAAAAAAAATAAAAAAATGGGCGTAATTGGTTTTTGAAGCTAGAGATTGATATGGTGTTGAAAATATTCCTCCACTTACCAAAGATTTAGGATATTTAACTCGCTTATAATTTATATCATGTTGTAATGAGAATGTCAAGATTCTTTAGTTGAAAAGCATATGAAAACTCAGGGGATCATCAATGATTAAAAAGATTCGCAGCATATGGTCCATGCTCATGGTTGGGTCAGGTCGGGTCGGATGATACCCAAAAAAGTGGAAATTTTTACCTTTAATACGGGAATAAGGTTAAATCACATTATTACCTTCTGAAAATTAATTTACTTGTAAATATATTATTATTAAAATAATAAATTATAATTATACCATTTATTTGTTCTGTTTTACACGAAACTCTATTAATAGGGTTTCAACGAATTTTATATTTGATATTTCAAAAAATGCTATTCACAGATTTTTAATGATAAATTGATCAGAGTAAAATGTTGATTGGGTCAGTGATATTTCACGAACTTCAAAGGAAGTAATTATATTCTTTTTATTTAATAAATATATATTTATAATTATATTAAATTTTAAGAAGTATTTGATGAATGATCCCTATCAAAATATGAAAAAAAAATTGAAATGGGTTACCACCCCTAGAAATTAAAAGGTAAATAGAGTAGATGGGATGAAAAATCCCAATTTTTGTCTCAAATGTTAGAGTTTTTTTTCAATCTTATCGATTTCAATTATTACGATTTTCTCATATTATATCTCATAAATTGAAAATTTTCTTAATGTTAATCCTCGCGTGTATTTTTCGTCCTATAATTACCAAAAATTCTAACGGCTCTATTAATTATTGAACGAAAATATATATGACGACTAACATTGAGAAAATTTTCAACTTATGAAATATAATATCAGAAAATTATGACAAATGATATGAGAAAATTATGACAAATGGGGTTAAATTGATTGGGATGGGATGTTTCTTTGAAATTCCAGTTGGAAGTAATGAGAAAGAGAGTTTAGTTGCAAATATCAAATAGGCTTTGGAATTGGAATTTGGCAATCATTTCTTAGCAATTAAAAAATAAAGAGAGTACAATTTTACAACCTTAACCAACCATGGATGGTCCACAAACAACACACCCCCTCAATCTTCAACGCCTCGTATCCATTTATTCAACTAGATTATTGATTATTACAAACATATTTATACTTATTTTTTCCAAAATTCCATTACGTGAAGTCATGAAGTGTCAAAATATTTATAATTTTGTTCGGAAAGACATCTCACTAGGAGTAGGAATCTTAAAAATTCTAAATTTTATACTGACTTCTCTTATTTGCCCAAAAATAAAAAATAAATCAACTTCTCGTATTGCGCTCTGATAATATGTTAAGTGTTTTTGTCACTAATTAGCTATAACCAACATTTTATAAATATAGTAGTTGAGAGATGTTTTTAATTCTCTTATCTAAAATCTAGTATTCTTAATATATATATATTTTATACTATTTATTAGGAGTAAGAATCCTAAAACAAGTTGGGAATGTGTTGGTTGACAAAAATACGTTTAAATATATTTATTTTTAAGTCAAAATTTTGTATTACTCAAACTTAAGTTAACAAGTGGAAAAAATTAACGGGGAAGTAACAGAGACCCCATAAACAGAGTTGTTAGCGTTCTTGCCAAGAGGTGGGCTATTGTATTCTCAGTTCTACGAACCAAGGAGAATGTATAGCTAACAAAAGAGAGTCCCAAATGTTTGATATCCCGAGTGACAACACCAACATCCGAGCAGTCCGACAGGGGTGAGAACAATTTATAGTAGAGGTTAGAGCAATCCCCTGCCAGGATGATCCTCGCCAACCAGACAAATGGGTGAAAGAGATGGCCAAATATATTTATTCAGTTAATCACTTAATTCAGTTAATAATTTTCTATTCATGCATATAAAATATTAATTTTATCAATAAAAATTTAATTCAAAAATATATTATGCACGTGCATTGAGTATGCTCCGACTATTAGCCCACGTAATTTAACAATAATAATGAGAAGAGAACCATAGGCGTTAACCATGGTTAACATGTAATTACGAATAAGCCCTTGGAGGAAGCCACCAAGTAGGGCTACAAAACGTGTTAATGTTGACTTGAAGAATTGTTAACACGTCACTGCCGTTTATATTTATTTATTTATTGCTTCCACTGTTGTATGTATCTCCTCTCCCTTGCAATCTCCGCTTTCTCTCTCTAAAACTCTTCATCTTCTCTCTCTATAACTCCGCACACACTTCTTCTATACATACACCCACGCGATTCAATCCGTTCCGCCGTTTCTGTCGCTTGTTTTTCTTCGATTTGAGATCGAAAAAATGGAGTATCGTACGCTGGAAATCACTCTTCAGTATGCCAGGGATCTGAACAAAGTCAACTTCATCACGAAGATGGATGTTTACGCCGTCGTCTCGATCTCCGGTGGGGATAAGAAGTCCAAGCAGAAGACCAAGACGCCGGTGGATCACGACGGAGACGATAACCCCACGTGGAATTTTCCTATGAAATTCACGGTGGATGAGGCGGCGCTCCAGATGAACCGCCTTACCCTCGATTTCAAGCTTATCTGCGAGCGGACTCTGGGAGACAAAGACGTTGGCGAGGTTAACGTGCCCATCAAGGAACTTCTTGATTCTACGGGGAAGCGCGGCGCAGACGGCAAGCAGTTCGTGAGCTATCAAGTCAGGAAACCCAGCGGAAAACCCAAAGGCCAGCTCACTTTTTCGTATCAATTCAGCGAGAAAACCGTCGGCGCCTCTGCAGGTCCTCCATACGGATCGGCGATGCCGTTGGCGCCGCCATCCGGGAAGGCTGATACGGAGCCCGTCACAGCGTACCCGGCTGGACCCAGTTTAGCTTATCCACCCCCCGGAGCCTACCCGCCGCCGGCTCCATACCCTGCAGCCGAGGGAGGTTCACATTACCCCCCTCCAGCGCCGTACCCTAAGGCGGAGGGAAGTGGACATTATCCACCTCCAGCGCCGTACACTAAGGCGGAGGGAAGCGGACATTACCCACCACCGGGAGGATACCCACCAACCGGGGGTGCGTATCCTCCTCCACCGCCAGGGGGATACGGGTACCCGCCTCCTCCTCCACCGGGGTACGGGTATCCGCCGCAGCCGGGATACGGTTACCCGCCGCAGCCACCGGTGCAGCAACCGGCAAAGAAGAACAAGTTTGGAATGGGATTAGGAGCTGGACTGCTTGGAGGTGCCATTGGTGGACTACTGGTTGGAGATATGATTTCAGATGCTGCTGATTTCGACGGTGGATTTGATTTTTGATCTTTTCTTTTTTCTTCCTTTCTTTATTTTCAAGTTTCTTTCTTTCTTTTTTGGTTAAATTTAATGAAACAATATATGTGTTTTGGAGGTGGATAACGAATGATTCTGGTTGATTCAGTCTTACGTATGGATTTGTGTCTTCAACTCTTGTTGTAAATTTATCTTTTTGGTTGGAATATTCTCCCAAGATATTATCCCCCCACTGTTCTTGATTAAATCCTACACCTACTTCTTATTGAGTACGAGGGTGGTTGACCAAGTTTATTTAAAAAGATTTTGTAAATTTACATTTTTTGTATTATGTTTTTAAAATTTATAAAATATTATATTTTATTTTAAAAATAAATTAATAACATGTCTGCATCAAAATAAGATTGTGGGCATAATATATTAGTAACGATAAGTTTATAATTAATTTGAACAAATTTGTTAAGATTTTAGAAAAATAAATTAACAACTATTTCTTTCTTTTAAAAAATATATAAATATATATATATATATATATAAGTTCTTAACATCTTTTTTCTAAAGTAAGTTATTTTTTTATTTTATAAACGATCAAATATTTTATAAGTTCATCCAAATACCCTTTAATCAGTAAAAATGAATTATTTTATATGTGTTTATTTGATGTATACAGATGTTAAAATCAAAATGATAATAATTTGTGAGTATTTACATAAGTAATTTATGATTTTAAGAATTTGTTTAAAATGATAATAATTTGTGAGTCTTTACATAAGTAATTTATGATTTTAAGAATTTGTTCGGATCTGCAGTGGTGATTGAAATCAGTCACTTCAAAATTTTGTAAGTGAAATAGAGAATAAAAAATCTTTTGGAAAAAATGAGAATTGAAAATAGTTTTGATGGCATACTAATTCAAATAACCATAGCAAGTGGATCGATTGATACATATTTTACAAAGACAAATTAATTATTATATTTATCACATAATTGATTGAATTAAATTAAATTGATTTGGATAAAAAAATATTTGCAAACAATTAGATTTTTAAGCTCAGTTATAGTCAAATCTCAACAATACTCTTAACTACTTCACATCAATACCTAACAATGCCTGAATTTAAGCTTGTAGAACTTGACTACTTCATTTGATAACACATTTTTTTAACCCTTAATTAGGCTATTTTATACCAATTTGACTTTAAATTTTCAATTGTATAAATAAATTCCACACTTCAATTTATTTAATTTATAACAGATATGACATGTTCTCTCAAACTAATTTATCATAACATTTCAATTTGTTACACCCACTTTAAAGTTTAATTTTATTGGCAAATACGTCCCGTCTAGTATCTTTTGATCTAAAATTTAGTAAAAATTTTATTCAAAACCCAACATATACTCAACCCTATATTTATGGAGTAAAATGTTAAAATTTAGGTTTAAACTTAAATAAAGAATATAAAGGAATAACTATATGCGTATCAAATTCATAAATTTTAAAATTACTTCTATTTTATATATTTTTTAGATTATAGGGTTAATTTCACTTAGACCCCCTTTGAAAGTGTGAAATTACACTTGCCTCCAAAATTTTTTGCAATTTATGAGAATTCCTCATTTACATTAGACCCCCTTCCATTAAAATTTGGATAAAAAATATTTACGTGAGCAAAAAAAATTATCTAAATTTTTAAAATTTTCCCTCATTTAATATTTTTATGTATATTTTTTTACTTATAAGAAAATAAATATAAATTTATATGGATTGAGAGTATCATCATTATAATTTTTTCCTTATAAGTACAAAATTATTACATAAAAATGTTAAATAAAGATTAAAATTAAAAATTTATGTTTTTTTTTTTGCTAATGTCAATATTTTTTGTCCAAATTCAAACAAAAGGAGGTTATGTGTAAATGGTGAATTTTTAAAGGGGATGCAAGTGTAATTTTATAACTTCTTTGAGGAAAAGTATAATTTCGTATTTTTAGAGGGGGTCTAAGTGCAATTAACCCTAGAATTATATTTCAATTGATTGTATTCTATGAAAATTGGGCTTGTAATTAAATTTATTTTACTTGAGGAAATAAAAGTCCAAGCCCATTTATGTAGTGGATGCGGCCCAAATTCGGATCCATTTCGCAAAATTTAAAGAGCATCTGCAGCCAAAAACCCTAGGTCGCATTCCCCAAAGCGAAAAACCCTAGAGAGAGCCATGAGACCTCTCGACGAGAAAGAGACAACCCTCGTCTTCAACAAGCTCCACAAATTCGTAGGAAGCAATCTCAAGAACATCGTCTTGGAGTCTCAGTCGCACGAAGGGCCCGACGCGAACCCCGGACGCTACTGCTTTCGCCTCCAGAAGAACCGGGTCTACTACGTCTCCGAATCCCTAATCAAAAGGGCGACCAACGTCAAGCGCGACAAGTTAGTCTCGCTCGGAACCCAAATCGGTAAATTCACGAAAGCTGGGAAATTTTTCCTGACAATTCAGAGCTTGAATCTTTTGGCTGCGAATGCGAAGCATAAAGTTTGGCTCAAGCCCACTTCGGAAATGAGTTTTTTGTATGGGAACAGTGTGTTGAAAGGTGGGGTGGGGAGGATTACGGAGAACATTCAGGTGAATGATGGGGTGGTGGTTTTCTCAATGTCGGATGTGCCGTTGGGATTTGGGGATGCAGCAAAGAGCACGGTGGATTGCCGGAAGATGGATCCTAATGGGATTGTGGTGCATCGACATGCGGATATTGGGGAGTATTTGAGAATGGAGGATGATCTTTAGGGTGATTCTGAGTGATGTTTGGTAGTATGAGAAAAATCGTCAGTGGTGTTGGGAATTTTGAGCATGTTTGTGTAATTTGAATTTTGTTGGGAAATGTTGTTATTACTTTATAATTTTAGATCAAATTCTAAAAGCTAATCGAATGAATGGGTATATCAGCTCAGATTTATTGGGAGAGTTTGAATCTGTTGAATTTCCAGTTATTGTTATATAATCTTGATTTAGTCATGGGGTTGCTGGCTTGATGATCTGCATTGTGTCTGATCAATTACTGTTTTGATTTTATATCTTGGCTTCTTCACTCTGTTAATCTAGTATTAGAAGTGTTTGTAATCTGGTTGTGCTCTGTCCTGTGTGATTAATGTTCCAAATTTCATGCCTTTTTGAAACTTAATTTGCTAGAACCCCGACGTCTAGCATGTTATCTTTATTATGGTGCTTCCTTTTCACTTTCTGTAACAATTAGCTCATGCTTGCATGCTCTGCTGTTTGATTATATCTAGTAATAGCACTCCAACCAGGGTGTTTTTCTATCTTGAAATCCTGTGCTATTGATAGCCACTATACCTTAAGATGTTAAGGGATTGTTCTTGTATTGATTGTGCCTCAAGAACTAATGCTGGCGGTTCAATGCTTGGCTATGTGCCTGAAAGTGGTCATAGTTTTACAAAGTAGATTCGAGTTGACTCTGTTGATCATTGAATCAATTCTGGTTGTCTCAGTGTTTCTTGTCCAGATTGACTGTAGCAATTCAGATAAGTCATATGGTATTTAAATTTCTGGAGTCCACCATTTGTTTGTATCCATTTCAGGTTTTCAAATTGCTCCACATTCCCATCCAACTCTTCTGTATTACCGTGACCGACTAATCGTTGTTTAGTGTTGGCCATGCTTTTGTTTGATGATTGTGTTGAAGGGCTTCTTCTTCTGAAATTTCCACCAAATATTTTTGACATAATTTCTCCAGTACCTGAACAAAGAAGACTGGTGAGGTTCAGTGTTGCGATATGCTATGTTCTTCCCAGAAGCTAATAATTGCTGAATGCAAGATTCAGTTGTTTGATGCTTGATTTCGTTCTTGAACTTAATCATGTTGATCACTGTTCTTCAAAATAAGTTTGTTATAAACGTCAAAACTTGAAAAGGCCATCATGTCTTAATTTTACCAACTATGGATGCATCATTCTATTCCTTTTTTTTGCCTTTTCAAATGAAAATATCAATGTCATTTGTTTTTGGATGTGGCAAAAAACAGAATGGAAAATATCAACACTAATTCGCCAAAATGTAGAAGCTGCGCATCCGGGGAATCGAACCCCGGTCAGTACCGTGGGAGGGTACTATGATACCACTACACCAGATGCGCTTCGTCGGCTGTCCAAAGCAATTTATTTTATCTATTAGACCCACAATATGGTTAAAGTGGCCCAATTAGCCAAATGATATCCCCTCCGTCCCACTTCACAAAGTTGTCATGAGATTGATTACTATGGATAAAATTGATTATTGCCCAAAACCCAACAAAATAAAATTGGTATACTAAAATAAATATAAATATAAATATATCATTTAAGTGATTATTAAAAAAATAATAATAATAAACGAGGATGCTAAACTCGACATAAAAGAGAAGGAATAAAGTTGCATGCTTGGTAAATTTTAGATATTCGAATACTTATCTCTAATTTGACAGAAATAATGAGTGATTATGTATGGGAATGAGATTAGGTAGGGGAGGGGGATGATTTCAAGAAAAAATTCCTCCCATTTGTATTTTTTCGAATTCGGAATGGGAATAAATCCTTAATTCCAACCTTTATAACCTTTATTCCCGAATTCTATGTAATTGATCTAATCCCATCATTTTTAATTTTAATCCAAAGTAGAGAGCATAATCCTAATTAATGATGGGAAAGCTTAAATCCTTCCTTTTTGCCCTTTCATACAATTATTCCCCTAATTATATCCAAATAGATAACCTTCTTTGAAAAGTGCTCTCTTTTTCCCATTCCAATTAGGTTTTTTTGGCTGCATTTTAATTCTTAATAAGTATTGGGGAATAAATTCACTCATGCACCCTACCCTTGAGTGAGAGGGACCATTACTACACTAACTTCATCACTATATTTATATATAGTCTTTCTCATTTCAATATTCATGATTATTTTTAATTAATCTCACTTTGGTTCAAGGGATTCCATGCCATTAGTCATATTATAATGTTGGGACAAAAAGAATTAGTTTTTAATTCCCTTTCTTTCTTGATCAAGAATGATTTTAGGGTTAGTTATGATCCAAAAATATGTACATAGTAAAATACAAGGTGGGACGCCAATGCGGCCTAGTTTAGTTGGCTAAAAACATCATAATTAAGAGGTTATGAATTTGAATCCCACTTATATGTGACTGTTAGTATCATTTAGTAGTAGCTGATGGTGGGTATGTATATTATTTATTAAAATTTATGATACAACTATAATCTATTCATTAAAAAAAAGGTGGGAGATGAATATTTCTTTTTAGTTGTCCAAAAGCATGAGTTTTACCAATGAATTTTTACGGTTTTAGGATATGTGACAAATTATTTTGTAAGAACTTTGTTATAACATGTGTAATTTTTGTAAGAATTCTTTTATACCAAGGTGAAGAACATGTGTATTTTTGTTAAATATACATGGGAAAATCTTGTTTTTGGTCATATAATTTAAGCCATGTTCACTTTTGGTCCTAATGATTACGGGATTCTCACTTTAAAACTAATATCTTATATTTTGTCTCACTTTTGATCCCGTTGTTAAATAATTGACGAAAATTGCCATGTGGGACTCACGTGGCCATTAACTGGGAGCTTTTGAGGGAAAAGAGGTATGTGTCTCTCACAGGAAAATCT
This sequence comes from Sesamum alatum, assembly GCA_034509735.1. Lineage (NCBI taxonomy): Eukaryota > Viridiplantae > Streptophyta > Magnoliopsida > Lamiales > Pedaliaceae > Sesamum > Sesamum alatum. Next base: position 37,159,542 of record JACGWO010000006.1, read on the forward strand.
TATTTTTGGTCCTATAACATAGTCCTTATTTACTTTTGGTTCCAAAGATTATGTGATTATCAGTTTAAGGACAATAACTTGAGACTTTTCTCACTTTTCGTCCCGCCGTTAAATATTTGATGGAAAGGACCATGTGATACTCATGCGGCTATTAAGTTGGGGCGTGTTGAAGGGATTCTAGCATGTGAGAGGCACACATTTCATTTTTGAGGGATTATAACTACAACTTTTGGCAAGAGAGCAAAAATAACAAAATTAAGGCTGACAATTGGGTCCTCCAAACTCGCGGGAATTGAGCTTCTTAGGCTAAAAATATAGCTTCAACAAGTGATTCAATTGCTCTAAAGTCGAGCATCATGTGTTACTGTGGTAAGAAAGTATGTATAAGAAAACTGAGGATTCTGGCAAACGAGATTCTCATTTTAAAGTGGTCCTTAAAAATCTCATTTAAGATAAAATTATAAATTTAGTCATATATGTTAAAGGGTGGTAATCGCCGGCCTGTAAGTAACTTACTAACAATTTTAGACTTATAATTTATGATTTTGTGGTTATTTTAGACCTTTTGGCACAAATCAACTGAAAATTTGCCTGAGCAATTGGGGCTTCTAGGAAAATTGTGATTTTTTGCCAATTGGAACTAATTCTAGACGTGACAACTTTCGTGGCATTAGGTTTAATGTTTTGGACACCCCTTTTGCATTCTTTGTTACACAATAGAATGAACAAAAGATCAGTGATTAAATACCCAAAATTCCCTCCAAAATGTCTAGACCTAATGGCACGTAAGATGCCACCTCCAGAATTGGCGTCAAATTGACAAAAAATTTCAATTTCCCTAAAATACTCAATCATTCCTATCGGATTAATTAAAATTGCAAGTGCATTACTTACATGGCAACAATCTCCACCCCCCTAAAGTGAGAAAATCATAAGTTAATATCTTTAAAGTTAGAACCCGTAATCATTGGAACTAAAAGTGAACAAAAGTTAAGTTATGAGCCCAAAAATGAGATTTTTGATCTATGAAAGACACATGCCTCTTTTCCATCCAAAACGCCCACTTAACGGCCACATAAGACTCACGTGGCCATTTTCGTCAATTATCTAACAACAAGACAAAATGTGACAGAGTATAACATATTGTCCTTAAAATGAGATTCTCGTAATTATTGAAACCCAAAACACACGGGACTAAAATTATAGGACAAAAAATGCGATTTCCTATGTATATATTGGAACTATATAAGAGAATAAAGTTGTGTTTTCCAACTATTCATATGTACATGTACTTGAGTGCATTCTTTGTACAAGTTAGAATTAGATACGTATTATTGCAATAGGAGTCGTGTACTCTAATATAAGAATCCACTAATTAGAGGCAGTAAGCATCTTCTATTAAGGATTTGTCTCAAGCTTGTTAACCTTTAAAATCATGTCCAAACAACCATATACTATATGCATTTAACACATAACTTATGAAAAGAATCATGGATTGTGAGTTTTTTCCTTAGTACTCTTTTTCCTTGTAAGAAAAACTAAACTTCTAAAGAATGTTCACAAGGTGAAAAGTAGACTCCTAGTGTTTATTTTTATCTCTTAGTTTGGCAACAAAATCGTCTTTAGTTTCTCAAAAGATATTCTCGATTCTTCTGCATGTAACGATCAATTATATTGTCATATTCAGCATCTAGACGTATTGTAGGACGCAATTATTGCTCTATTAATCATTTCATTTTTCGATCACAATCGACGCTTTTCTCTTATTCGACCTAATGCATGTCCCCATATATGTCCTGTACGTGTATAGATCTTCTATCTGTGAAATAACAATTTGAAACGTAACATTAACTGTTGTTGAGAATCTACATGTGATGAACGACACGTACGAACAACCTGTTTTATTCACCTTATCGCTTTTCACTAGTCTCTGTAAATATTTTTTTCTTGACTCAGTATATGCCTCCACGTAATACATAAGATGGTCATCGTTTTCGATATAACTTGATTAAGACATATCAAAGAATTTCTCACAAGAAAAATGGGACTTATAACTTTTGAATAAAAATCAAATATGAGATTGGGTTTTTGTAAAGGGGTTCATCTTCACAAGGGCTTGTGGATTAATTGTTGTCCAAAAATTAGACTTTGCTACTTGTTGATTAGCCCGAAATCTCCTTCAAAGTTTCCAACTTTGATCTAACATGAGGCAAAGAATGTTGGATAAAGTGTTAAGGTTTGGTTAAAACATGTTTTTTCATCTTTTTCCTTTTGTGTTTTAAATAAGTGGCTATAGGAAGAAAGTAAGAAGCATCAAGAAACATAAGAGAGTTGACGTGGCATGTGGTGCACCACAAAGTGGAATGTAGAGGATCAAGAATCTCCCACGTGGCGACAAGACACTGAAAAATAATATATTTGTGATGCCAATTCAATTTCAATACCTTTAATTTTTCTTAGGAAAAGATTCTTAATATTCGTTTCGTATGTATTCAATATTATGGGACTTTATTTAGGAGTGGCCGGAATGATAAATGAGCCCTTATACATATTCATCAAATCAATAGGGGTACTATGGTAATTCTAGCTCCTATTTCAAGGACTTTATTAGGATTTCACCTCACTTGTATCACCAAATATAAATGAATAATGGATGAATTAACATGTTTCCCTGTGTGGATTTTGGATGATTCTTTTTCCAGCAATAATTCCATTTCAGTTCTTAACATAGCCCTCACTTCAATATGTATTACGGATCACGTGATATTTGAGTGCTAAAGCAACAAATTTGATGACCACGTGTAATGCACATGGCTGTTCTGTTAAAAACTTAATGAAGGTATTTATTGTGCGAACGACCTCCTTTATATGATATATATAATTTTCGATCAACTAGAAAATACGGTACCAACTTTTCAAAGAGTCCTATATCATAGTATAAAGGGTAAATTACAGCGACACCCCCTGAGGTTAGATCCAATTACATAAACACCTCATGTCTTTTGCAAAATTACAACTACACCATCTGAGGTTGTAATTATATTACAACTACAACTCCTATTCAAAGGCAAAACTTACACTAATACCCCCTGAAAAACATTACACTAACACCCATCAGGGGGTGTAGCTGTAATTTTGCAAAAGAGAGGGAGTATTTGTATAATTGGGCCTAACTTCAGGTGGTGTCAATATAATTTACCCTAGTATAAAAAATGCAATTAACTGTAATTGTACGTGGCCATTCCATTAGAAAATCAACGGTGGTATGTAATATACAAACAACCCCGTTTATATAGTACCAAACTTGATCGTTTAAAAAAGCATGATATTGAAATTGTGATTAAATGCAAAACTCGCCTATAACTTGACCTCTTTGACATTTTAGTCCTTTATGTATCTAGGGTAGCAAAATGGTCCTCCAACTTTTTCAAAGTTACAATTTAAGGACCTTCAATACTGAAAATTTTAGAGGAAAAATTGTAATTTTCGTCCTATAACTTAGGGGGGTTGGCAATTTTGATCCTGCACGAATTGATTTTTGCAATTTTATCTTGTAACTTTGAAAATTTGGCAATTTTGGTCCCATTTGAATTGCCAATTTTTTAAAGTTACAGAACTAAATTGCAAAAATCAATTTGTGCAGGACCAAATTTGCCAACCCTAAGTTACATGATGAAAATTGTAAGTTTTTTTTATTTTTTAGTCCATTTGTTCAGCATTGCCCTCGATAGACCCTATGCTTAGAACACAATTGCAAGGTCTGAAAATTATATTTTTATGGCTCTAATTTTTTGAATTATATATAAATATTATTAATTTATTTTCTCTAAAGGGTAAAAAATAGGTGATTTTTAGTAAAAAATAATATTTTTATAGTCTACTTGTTCAACGCTACCATCACCAAGCCCTAGCTGGGGGCATGTTAACTTGCGAAGCTTGAAAAATATATTTTTAAGGCTCTAATTCTACAATTAAAAGGCGTTATTAATTTATATTCTCTATGAGTAAAAAATAATATTGGAATTTGCAGCAAAAATATGAGTTTTTGTAATTTATTTGTTCAGCACTTCCTTGAACACACCCAATGTTGGCGGCATGTTAATTTGCATTACTTGAAAATTTAAAATTCTTATGAATCTAATTTTTTGAAGTATGGACATTTATTCATTTATTTGCTCTAAGAAGAGTAAAAAATAAGTAATTTTTTTAGTAAAAATAATACTTTTATTAGTCTATTTGTTCAGCATAACCCTCACCAAGCTACGCGCATGTTGATTTACTGAGCTTGAAAAATATATTTTTAACACTCTAATTTTTTAATTGTAGACATTATTATTAATTTATTTCTTTATGAGGAGTAAACAAAGTGAAATTTTCAGCAAAACAATATGAGCTTTTTAGGGAAAAAATTGCAACTTTCATCCTGTAACTTTGGGGGTTGGCAATTTTGATTCTGTACGAATTAATTTTTACAATATAGTCCTGTAACTTCTAAAATTTGGCAATTTTGGTCCCATATCAACGGAAAGCCCCAATTATCAAGGTCATGTGCACGGCAAATGCATTTTTTCGGCAAAAAAGAACCAAAATTGCAAAATTTTTAAAGTTACAGGATTAAATTGCGAAAATCAATTCGTACAGGACTAAAATTGGCACTCCCACTAAGTAACAGGACGAAAATTGTAATTTTTTCAATTTTAGAAGTCCCCAAAAAATGGTACATGGGTTGCACATGCTGATGTAAAATTGGGGCCTAGCTTCTGATTGCTTGCTATAGCGCCCATGTAGCGTGGGCCACTGCTGACTTAAAAAAATTAAAACAATGTGGCGAGAAAACTATCATGTTACCTTTGCTGACTTGGTCAGTTGGTGGTGAGTCGAGCATGACTGACCCACCAACCACCACCCCACCACCACAAATCAGCTCCCTCCACCATGCCACCATTGAATGAAAATGAAATTTATCACCGATTGACGTGTAAACTTATTGTAGGCCTAACAAATTTTTTATAAACAAACTATCCTTATAAGGGAAAAAAAAAATATTTTTTCACATACATAACGTGTAAAGATATATAAATATATCTTGTACGCGCATATATTAAAAACGTGTGGTGGATGGAGCATCGAACTGTATCCATCCCACAAGATAGGAGTATTTAAACTTAATTTACACATTTACAAGTAGAGTGATGGAGGAAAGTTGTATGCATGCACGTAGAGAGGGTAGCTAGTGGTCCATTGAGAAATAATTGTAATTATGGGATTCGGATAAATTGATAATAACGGCCGATCGAGGGGGTCCAGACCAAAATCTTTTGTATTGACAAGGGCAGTACTGTTTGGGGTTGGTCGGGATAGTTCGATGTCACACGAAACGACCATGCATGGTGTTGTTCACGAGGGACAACTGCTGTGATTGGCAAATTTTTGTATGGCATAAAGCCCTACACCCTACATGTACTTTTACAAAAATTTTGAGCCAAGAATCTATGATGATCATCATCATTTTCAAACTTTGTTACAAGCTGATTTTCTTGGCACACCAAACACCACGTAGTCATGGTCAAAATTGCCGAAAATAATTTTGAGTGTGTGCATGCATGTTAGGGTTTATGATGTAATAACTAGGTCATTGTAGAGAGATACGTAGGATAAAGCGAAGTGAATAATGAATATGGTGGATCGATCGATCATAGTCAGAATCAAGAATCTGTCTTTGTGTTCTGGTCCAAAAGACCCATCACTCATCACCCATTCCCCTTAAATCCCCCCCGTACGTCCCCATTCACACACTTGCTCAAAAGACATATCCCATTTCTTCCTATACATACATATATATACACGCACATAAATCAAGATTCTACTTTAATTTATAATTTTATGCAAGCTAGGTTTATGATTAATAGCTGAATCTTGAAAATGCACTAATAATGGATGCATGTAATTAGACGCCATGGATGAATATTTGTTGCATGCTTCTTTAGTTAATTCCCATGACAGCAAATACTATGATAAATTGTTTTCGTGTGATGAGATTTTGTGATCATGACAACCTCAAAACAAACCCCTTCATCTTTTCTTGATTTTGTTAAGGTGGTACTAATTAATTTGCCTGCAAATTCAATGCAATTGTCGTTTTCGCCTCGGCCTTCTTTTCTGGAAAAGTCCTGATGATGAGGATTTCAAGTATTTACAAAAGATTCCTCCATTATGTATGGGGTGGGGTTTTACAGAGAATCGGATAAAGAAGTTGGATTCTTCGCAATCCGATCACAACTTACAGCTGCTGTTTGTTTTGTTCTCTCAAAATAAGTTTAGACGCCCACGTGACCACCTCTAATGCAGTTAAAGTCGCAAAACGATCCAAACGTTGCCCAGCCGACAATACTAATTAGGCTTGACTACTCGTTCTTACAAAGTCGTCCACGTGTCGGATACTGATTAAGTATTGTTTCGAGTATTCAAGAATATTATTAGTTCGATGATCTGTTTACATTAGTAGATACATGGTATGCATTATTTGAGTTCGACTGAACCACACGAAGATCGACTTTAAGCACGTGGGACCCGCGAGGTATCTTTGGTGTACTTGGGTTCTTACAAGCCTAGCCCATACCAGTTGGGAACCTTATAAGTTCATTCACCCACACATATATGCCTTCAGACCATGCCTTATTGCAACCTTGGAGTACTTCTACTATTACATCATATTATTAGTACCATCTACATAGTAGCTACTCCTATATAAACTCATGCACCCCATGCTTTAATCATCAGTTCATTGTAAAATCTTTCATCTCTCTTTTGATATAAACACACACAACACATATATATAAAATGTCAGGTGTGTGGGTGTTCAAGAACGGCGTCGTCCGGCTGGTGGAGAACCCCGGCGACTGTCCCCGACGGAAACTGCTAGTCCACTTGCCGACCAACGAAGCCATTACATCATACGAAGTTCTTGAAAGAAAACTGTTGTCTCTTGGGTGGGAGAGGTACTATGATGACCCTGACCTTCTGCAGTTCCACAAGAGGTCCACAATTCACCTCATTTCCCTCCCCAGGGACTTCTCCAAGTTCAAGTCCATTCACATGTACGACATCGTTGTCAAGAATCGCAACGAATTTGAAGTTAGAGACATCTGATCGTATATACATATATGTATACTCTGCTTTTCTAGGAGTTCCTGAGTGTCCTTTTGTTTTTCTTTGAAGTTGATCAGTTAATTGCTTGTGATTTGAAGGCATATGTGGAATTTAGGTTATTCATAGTTTGAGACAATGTTTGTTAATGTATATATAGTGTGAATGTACAAAGGACTCTTGTTTCCTTAACTTTCTCGAGGTCTTGTAAAGTCATGTGTGAGAATGCAATGGAAATCTATGTCTGAATTGTGTGTGCTCAAGATATCTTTGCAAGAAAAATAGCACGACCCTCGTACTAACTTTGTTCTTTAATTTCAAAATTACTTTAAATTGATATCAGAGCTAGTTTTAGTTTACAAGGCCCACCTCCTATCAAGATTCGTCGGTGAAGATATTATGAAGATTGCACGAATTTTTATTTTTATTTTTTGTTTCAACCAATTGAATAATAATTATGACAAGAGGGAAGAGGGCTGAGAACTGAAAAGAAAAGGATCATGAGGAGGTCACTTTAGGAGGAATGGGGATAGGAAAAAACCTCTGACTTGATCAGTAATAATACAACAGTATGGGTGATGCCAAGTGTACAAATGGATATATCATTTGTCTCCAATACTTTTTGAACAAGCATATATGTCTAAATATCTAGTCTTTGTTTCAGTCTAGATTTCTCATATTGCAACAATTAAGGTTTTGATCAAGTGAAATATCTTTTCTTGCCACCCAAACTAGAGACATTGTCCTTATTAATTAGAAGAAAATACGTATATATAAATGTCCAAAAAATATGTATATAAATATTATTAATTGAGGCATTGACTTATGAAGATAAGGGGCTTACTAATTCTTTCAGAAATAGCCCTTTCAAAAAGCCCACTCCTTGCTTGAATGGGCTACTGTGATATTTCCCTTTCCTTCTGATCAGTTATCATTTATATCATATGTATACAGTGAAAAAATAAAGAAAAATTAGAATTGATGCGAGTTGAATGAGATTAATATATAAGGGACAATTACATTTACACCCCCTAATTTATTATCTGTTTACACAAACTATTCTTACTTTTTGAATAATTACAGATACATTCACTGAAAATATAAGCATCATTTACACAAACCACCCCTATCTGTTAGAAAATTACATTTACACCCCTCAAAAGTATTGACGGTTTTACACAAACAACCCCTATTTGTTGACTATTAAGGGTGGTTTCTGTAATTATGCAAAAGACAGGAGTGGTTTGTGTAAATAGACTATAAATCAAGGGGTGTAAATGTAATTATCCCTATATAATAAGTAGTAATTTTGGAGAAAGTAGAAATATATATTGATGACTAAGGATTACTTTCACTAAAAAATATAATTTTTTGCTACGGTTAAATATTATGATCAAAAGAAAAAAATCATGGCGAAATTTGCAACGGCCACTAGCCGTTGTTTGTGCAAGTGTGACCAAAACATTAGTATGACCAAAATCATGACAAATATTTTGGTTATGATTAAAAATCATGGCAAATATTAATTAATTGTGGCTAAAATTTAAATTTTTGCATTGATTTTGTTCAACCATGATTAATAATATTAATTTATCGTGATTTTTTATTCGTGATCATTTATAGTGTAACGAGAAATTATTTTTCTTTTATTAGTGTTTATTTTAATTTCTGGTGTATTCTTTCTTATCCTATCCACACAGAGAGTATGGGGCAAGAGAGTTCTCCATTTGTCCCTCATGAGTTTGATTTTGACTGCTTGCAGCTTTTGTCACACTCATGCCATGCATCAACCTTTCCATTTCCATGAATCCAACCCCCCTTTTTTATTATTATTTTCTTGTAAATTTTCTGTCACTGAAATATATATTTTATTATATATTTATTGTCTTAATCAGCCTTGATTGCTGCTGATAACCTGATATCGATCCGCTATAATTTTCCCTATCCCACAATATGATACTCTGATCACTACCCCCCCCCCCCCAAACACACACACACACTCATATATACATAATTGTATATGTTTAATAAAAGTGTATATTATTAATATATATACAGAAAAATGAGATGGGATACTCTCTTTAGGTATTGTTCTTTGCTAAAAATGCAGTCTTGGCTACAGAATATATATATATGAATAGTTAGTTGGAATAGAATCGTAAAAAAAGTTGTTCATCAATATACAACTAATATATTACAAGATTAATTACTATATGAGAAGATGAAATTAATTAAGAGAAGGTTCTTGTTCAGAACCCATTAAGACAAAAATCAAGTATATTAAAATTGGTGTAGGCTGTATTCACTATGGGCAAGGTACAAAATACTGATGCTTGCAATCTGATAAAAAGCAACCCTTTTTTCATATAAAAAGAACGAACCTTGTTCTAAATTATAAACACAAGAACAATATAATGCCATATATAGCTTGTTTGCTTGCTTAAATATAAACTATTTTCTTTTCTTTTTCAAAAGGGATGGATGGGGTTGGGGGGTGTTGAAGAGATCAATTCCATAGCATATATCCACTATATATATAGATCTCTACATTCACCACCCTCTTACAACCTAAGAATATAATTCATCTACCCTTTCTAGCTATATATTCATCATCCTTATAATTCCCACCCTCTGAAAAACAAGTATGTCTGGTGTTTGGGTGTTCAAAAACGGCGTTGTCCGGCTGGTGGAGAATGCCGGAGAGTACCATGGTAAGAAAGTGCTAGTCCATGTGCCCACAAACGAGGTGGTCACATCGTATTCTGTTCTTGAGAGGAAGTTGTCGTCTCTTGGTTGGGAGAGGTACTATGATGATCCTGACCTCCTTCAGTTCCACAAGAGGTCCACAGTTCATCTCATTTCCCTCCCTAAGGATTTCAACAAGTTCAAGTCCATGCACATGTACGACATCGTTGTCAAGAATCGCACCGAGTTTGAAGTCAGGGATATGTAAACGTGATCGATAATTTGGTTGTACGTGTTGATTATGAGTGTTTGTTGAGTTCGTGTTGCTGTGTTCGTTCTTCGGCGATTGATCGAGATCATCATGTCTGAGTAATTTTAAGGCCCTTTTGGACTTACCTAATGGGGGCAAGAATTGATCAGTGTTTTTAACATGATTGTAGTTTAGTGCAATGTTTGATATGTATCTCATGGTACGAGGTGCTGTGTTGTTGTAATGATATTGTGAAAAAATGAGGGATGGGGTTGGAAGAATCTAGGTAGGGTTGTGTAATATAGAAGGTTGTCTCTAGCTAGCTAGTTTTATTATAAGCAAATTAAGAGAGTGTTGTTTGTTCTGATGCTGTATTCCTGAAATGTACTTGTGATTCTGCAAGCAATATTGTCAAAGTGATGAGTTACACATATATAAAAAGGTTTGGATTGGGTTTTGAATAGTCGTGTATTTATTTCTTCCACAACCTAAATTGCTTGTGTTCATGCTCTATATGTAAAATTTGGACAGCAAGAATGAGGAAAAAGTTTGTGTTTATCTATGTATAACAACACCAATGTATGCAATAACAACATGAATCACTTTGTTGTGTTACTTCGGCATTTGAGATATCTTAATTAAGTCATGATTGAACAAACACTTTTGTGAAGGTTCGAAATTATTTAACGTTAACATGTTTTTAGTGACGACTAACAATTATAACCTTTGAAATGATATATATCTATTAAGTTTGAGATCCCATAACTTAGTTTGAGATCATGGGGTTGAGTCTTATAGGCTGTATGGATGTTTGTCTCAATTTATTGTAATTTGTTATTTCATAATATGTATTGATTGAACCAATATATCTGTCTTCAGTGCAAATATTATCGGATTTTTTTTTAATTTGGGGCTTTTGTTAATTGGTCAATTTAATGGATCAAAATTGCGAAAAATTATAAGTTACAGGACCTATTTGCTACATTAGAAAGATAAAGGACTAAAACACCAAAATATAAAAGGTACAGGGTGAAAATTTGGTTCCATGCTGGCAGTAATTTGACCAATGGGAGCAAAAGCCCCAAATTAAAAAAAAAAAATTCGGTGATTGAAGGACCAAAATAGCGAAAAATTAAAAAATTATAGGACCTATTTGCTAATTTAGAAAGATAAAGGACTAAAACTCCAAAAGGCAAAAAATACAGGACTGAAAAGTCCATTTAAGCCTTTGTCTAATTGTTCAATTTTTTCAAACGCTAATGTAATAATGGAATTATTTTGATTGGAGAATAAAAGATTTTTGAGTATTTGTATCAAATGAGTGGTAATAATAACTCGACCGATTAGTGATTTCTTGGTGAAATATTTTATGGGAAAAGGTGTATATGTGTTTGCAATATTGCCATACAAACTACACCTAAATGTCTGAAAACTTCATTGTAGTGATGAACAAGTACTTTGAAATAATTAATTAAAAAAAAAGAATAATTATATTTACACCTCATAACCTATGATTTGTTTACACAAACCATTCCTGCCTTTTGAATAATTATATATACATCCATTAGAATGTAAGTATTATTTACACAAACCACCCCTATTTTTAAAAATATTACATTTATACCCCTCAAACGTATCGATATGATTAAACAAATTACCCCTATTTTTTACTATTAAGGGTAGTTTTTATAATTATACGAAAAATAGGAATAATTTGTATAAATAACTTATAGATAAGAGAATGTAAATGTAATTATAAAAAACAATACACACACACAAACACCAAGAACACGTGAGTGTGAATGTGTGTGTTTTTTGCGTTCATCGCATGAACTAAAGCCCAAGACTCTATAGTAGCAAATAATATTAAATTATATAACAAATAAATCACACTATTCTTCTGACTATATCAAATGTTTAGAAGCTTACTGGCCAAAAAATTAAGTATTAATTAGTTAATGAAATTTGGCCCTCATCAAGAATTTTCTACAACTATGTGCATGTACTCTTGAGCATATATGATTATAATTATTAGCTATTAAATCTAATAATATGATTCCCACCTTTGAGTTGAAGTTTTTGAATGAAGCGATCGTTTAAAACACATTACGGTATATTTAGTATGGAGAAATTCTTGTTTGAATTAAGTTTGGCCGAACCAAATTAATCATAGAGCAAGTGTGATACACTTGTCATGTGATTGATCACTTTTCCTGAATTATACACCAATCACACGACAAATGTATTACACTTGTCATATGATTGATTTAAGTTTAATCGAACCAGGCTCGAGCTAGAATTTCCTATTTAATATGTACTTGCATGATATTTTCATTACACAACATTTTCATAGTTAAATGATTTCTTTGTGAAAATTCTTGCTTTAAACTCCCTTTTTGACAAAGATGCCTCAAAAGGGGTTGTTGTGTGCTTCAACCAAAACTCCATAAAAATAAAATAAAATTCAAGAACTTTGAACTTTCTTTGGTTCCCTTTCCATCTACTCTCTCTACTATAGATTCTTCTTTGATTTCTTAATAAATATACATATGCTCTGCCAGCGCCCACCATCATTTACACTCATCATTCCTAAGCTAAACTCTTCCAAAAAATCTCAAAAACCTCTTCTAATTTTAATTATTAAGTTATGTAAGCAACTCAATATACCTATATAAAATTTACTTAAACCTATGAAGCGCATTTCTAATTCAAGAATTCAATATTAATTACTGTTTGGATTCAATAACTCAATTAATTTATTTAGACGATTGAATGGGTTATTGAATCCAAACAGCCTAATACAGAATAATCCACATTATAAAGGGCTATAATGTACGGACATTTCGAAAAATTATCCGATGCAGTATCAGATACGGACACATGTCGGATACGGTATAGGCGTGTCCGAATATGTAAATTAAAAAAAAAAAAGAACATGGTCTCAGACATACGCCCGTTGGTGTGTCCGACACGTTTTGGAAGAGTGTCCGACACACTTTATTCAAAGTCCTTGTTTCTAATTGAACTTTATTTTCGTTGAACTTGCGGTATTATACTATTTAATTAGGTACCCCAAAATATTATCTATTGACATATAAAATTATATTTCCTGCAATTTTAATACTTTTAATCATTACCAAAAAAAAATCTTAAGTTACTCATGTTTTATAATTATCTTATTATAAAATTTAATTTATATTAAATCAATGATAAAATGTCCCACGAATTGCTTCCCTTTCCTTCAAAGAGATGTTTCTTCAAGTTTCTAAATCGTATCTTCTCATAGAACACTAATGGGGATTGAGACAAATTAAGTTAGACTAGGTTATATATTATATGTGTTGTATAACTTTCATTGAATAATTTAGCTTTAATAGATTAGATTATATATGTGTTATATATCTTCCAATGAATAAAATTTTAATTTTAAAATAAAGTATGATAAAGTATGAGTAACTTAATGTTTTTAGTTTAAAAAAAAAATTATGACTAAACTAATCTTATTAAAATAAAGTAGATATAATTTTAAGACCATAAATTAACAATGTCAAGAGTACTAATCAATAGTGTAATTAGACCAATAATTGGATTCCTAAATATTTAATAAACGAATTATATAGATTGAGTAAATTGAAGTAAAAATTTAGGGGAAAATAAGGAACAAAAGTTATTCTTATTTATTTTAATGTCAATTACTTAAATAGATTGAAATTAAGAGAATATCAATGTTTTGAACTTTAATTTAATAAATTATTAAATTGATTTTAAATATGTAAATTGTAATATGAACTTAACCACTAAAAGAGAAATAATTGGCCCAAAAAAAGATGATAAGTTTTATAGCAAAATGCATAATTTACTACAACCTACACAATAGAACAATATATTTTTCTAAAAAGTTTTCATAAAAAATTAAAAAATATCTCAATAATATCACGAAATAATCAGCTTAGTAACACGAAAACAAACAAAAGTCAAGAGATATACATAAAGATAATAGAATCAACAAGACTCACAAATTTTTTCATGAAACTATATATTCATTATTGACATTTCATAAAAAAAATTAATAAGTTGCTATTATTCATATACCATATAATAATTATTATATTATTACTTATATAAATAATTATTATTAATTATATTTTTCAAAACTATTCAAAATTTGTAAAATATTTATAATTTTTATAACTATTTTTTTAAAAAGAATAAAACAAATGCTAATTATCCACGCGCAATGCACGTGCACCTTGCTAGTATATTTAAAAGTATGAATAGCTTTAAAAGTTTCTTTCATTTCTTAGTTGACTAAATTGATCTAATAATATGTTAGCTTTAAGGGTAAGAATGTAAAATAATACATCATATTAATTCATAGTAATTATTTTCATATTTATTATCTTCTAGCATTAATTATTTTTTTATATTTATTACATATAATTAACTACCTCTTGTAGTTACTAACTCTCCTTACTTACTCTTTACATTATATTGACAATGAAATATACTTAATTACTCGAATTACTTTTATATATAATAGAATATGAAATAATTAGAAACAATAAGAGAAATTGACAACGCAATATACTTAAATACTAAAAATAATTTTATAGTAAACTATGAAATGATTAGAAAAGATAAGATAAATTGAAAGGACGAAATATATTTTTATATCCATATTTTTAATATCTCTATGTAACTTTACCATTATAAAGATATTAATACATTTTTGAAATTTTGGTGTCATTATAATAATATTATTCTAAATGGTATTATGTTAGTTAATAATAATATCTTATATTATTTTATCATTTGAAATCCTAAAATTAAAATTTATTTTGTGATTAGATTTCATAAGTTTTATTGAATTATGTAATATTTCAACAGACTGTCTAAATTCCTAATTAATTTTTATGTCTCTTGATGCATGTATTTTAGAAAATATATATACTTAATCAACTTTTGTATCTATATAGGACATATGTTATACATATATATAATTTATATATATACATAGTTCTTCAATACAAAGTAATGAAAATCTTGTGCATGGCATTTTCATAAACACAATTATCCATTTAAGAAATTGCATGTTCTATTATATACCAAAAAGAAAAAGAAAAAAAAAGACAGAAAGAAAGAAAGAGAGAGAGAGAGAGAGAGAGAGAGAGAGAGAGAGAGAAACAGGTTACATAATATTTATTTACATCAATTTCTAAAGTGAATGTTTTCTTGAATTTTTTTTGTCCAACTAAAACATCCATACAATAACAATATTACTTCAAATGATAATGTAAAACATTGTTTTTCTTAATTTTCGATTTTATAGTAATATTGAATTTAAATTTTATTTTGTGCCAAAATCTTCTGAGATTATCCCTCTAATATTATAATTTTAAAGGTAAGCATGCACACAATGAATTTACTTATTAATTTCTACTAATTAATTTTGACTAATGATACACTTAAAAATCTGAAAAGTAAAAAATTGATACCTTATGGCTTGGTATATTTTGCATAATTTAAATAATTCTTATTTTCTAATCCTCATATTTATGAAAAATATTTATTTAGTAAGTTAAGCACATACTTCATTTATGATATATTTGTTCTTTTTGAATTGGAAAATATGATGTTTACCAAGGATATAAATTAAAATATTAATGACTTCTTTGTTTTATACACATATTTGCTATGGGAACTTGTTTTTTTAAATAATATTTAAAGATATTTTTCATGATTTTAGCTATGTTCAAGTATTTACATATTCTTAGCCATAGCAAAGAACTTGACATTACAACGATGAAATAAACTACTAAATTAAACAAATTAATAGTAGAAATTTTATTTTAAAGCAAGTAAAGAATATAGTAAATTTATATGTATGTTTTAATGTGTGTATTATGTAGTTTTCGCGCATAAATATATATTTTAAAAATGAAAAAAAAGTCAAAATAAAATTAAAATAACTATTAAAATTTTTAATACATAAACTTTTTTAAATAAAGTACGTTATTAACAAAGTTATTATGCAATGTTTCATATACATACTAACGGATAAAGTTATTCTTGAGAATATTTATGAAATATATATTAGTCTAAATGTAATTGCACATAGTGGAATAAATTTTATATTATTTATTCATAATTTTTTATTAAAAAAAAGTTGAACTAATATTTAAGCACTCTTGAGTCTTGACATATATAAACTTTAGTATATATATTTTTTCGCGAAAATATTTGCAAAACACAGAGCGTGCGTGCACTTTACTAATATATATAAAAGTATGAATAACACAGTATTTGTTTTCTGTTGGGATAATTAAAATACTTACACCCTTAACTCAAGGACGAAAATTCGAACTTGGATTGATGGGGTGCGCCAGGCCCGAGCAGTAGTGCAACGCACGGGCGACGCGCGAAGGACCAGGTAGCAAGCTACCTTAATGGACCTTCCCCCTAAAAAAATTAATTTAATATCATGTGGGCCAATGGCCCACGTATCAGATATTAAACTGATAAGAACAGATACTACACTTGATCTTAGCCAAAAGGCCGAGAAAGGTATGCTTTAGAGTGAGCCTGCCCGGCCCATTTTATAGTCAGAGGATTACCACCGGCTGCTTTTGTTTATCGATGTGGGAGAGCTGGGTATCCTCTGCAGATTTGGGTAATCCAACATCAGTAGCCGGATGATGATGATTCTTCCATCGTTTTTCTTCGACATTGTATCACCCATACTGCACGAGACGACTAAATGGGATGAGCTTTCATCGATGTTGGTCGATGTTAAAGTGCTCGTGTCTGTACCGTATCGTGAGATCAGAAAATTAAGCCACATGAAGCAAAGAACTCTTCAAGCACTAGGAAATAGACGAATGTTGCATCAACAATACCTTCTTATTATTTCTTCTGTAAAACTAAGAAAGAATGTATATTTTACATAAGATGTAGAACAAACAGTTACAGCTATTATACGGGCAACGGTGCACCTAACCTCTTCTTCCACAGCTCCCCCCGTCGTCAAGAGAACATGAGATGAGGAGACGGGGAAGAAGAATTTTTGGCTGCTGATAATCTCTCAAATCAAGCTCTAACCTATTTGCAGAAAACTCCCTCGCGGGTTGTGAACTCAAGACGCTTCTAGTTGGTGCAGTTAAAACCGCGGCAAACAGAGAGCCAGATTATGAGGACGAGGAGGAGGATGATTCCGAGCACAACTAACTTTATTTTCATGTTTTGGTACCACATCTTTCGTCGGATTTGCTGCCCTTGTTTCTTGAATTCTTGAGCCTGTATAGAGAAGGAAACAGCCATCGGTAGTAAGCTTGTGTTCATGAAACCTAAGAGTGAGTGCAAATTGCAAAAGTTGGATGAATCAACCTACCGAATTGCGCAGGTCTTCTGCCTTGTCGTTTAGGTTGGTTAGGATTTCACCTCTTTCCATAGTCTGGAAGATGCATAGAGGGTCAAGCAGTCGAAAACCAAAAGAGAAAAAGAAACTATTACTGAAATATAAAAAATGAATCGAGAGTCGCACGGGTATAAGCTTGGTAATCAATCTGAAGCTGTCTCATACTAAGTATTTCTTTACTACAATTCATCCATTTTGCCCTTGCCTTATTTTATTAAGTGTTAGTCGATTTTGGTGGGTTCTAGGGACGAACGAAGGGACCATGATAGCAGGTAAGAGACTAAGGATCCTTCGATAGACGCCTCAAGATTACACTTAAACCTAAATCACTCGTTCGGACCTGTGGTAATTACCATTCTTACCACATCCATTAAGCTGATTTTCAGTTGGTATTTACCGTTAATATGAGAATCACGAATCAAGGCCATATGCCTCGCGTATCTATAGCTTTACAGTTACACATTTACCAAGCTTACATTGAACTGTGCATGAGTTGAACTGGATTACTGGAAAATGGGGAAGTAGAAACTGTAACACGTAACAAAATTTTGTGGGCCAATCAAGAGATCAGTTGGTTTCTGTCGTTTACACAAATATAGAGAGGAATAGCTCTATAAGTTCAAAAGAACGGGATGGTTGAAAGATCAAGGCAAAATATTAGCAGAAAGCAACCAAAAGCAGCAGCAATGTGCGATGTACGATGTACGACCACAGCAATATTGCTCTAGTTCAGTTCAGTTCATTTCACATACCTTGTCTATATTCTCCAGCATAATACTTTTGACTTCTGAAACTTGGGCCTTAACTTTCAATAGTTTCTCAATCTCATCAGCATGATCAATAATGTATTGCATGTGTTCTTTCATTAGAGGCCTGCATTTCACAGATTTTTCAAATTTTGTGTATCCTCGACAACTCAAATGCACAAAAAAAAGAGTATCAACGAATCGTCTTCCATTTTTAAAAGAACATTACCCGAATTCTTTGTTCAGACTTTTCGCAACCGCTGTATCTGCTTTACCACCCCCATATCTTTTCTTGAAGTCAGCTTTTATACGTTCCAAAAGTGCAATTGAGATCTGTTTGCCGACAGATTCTTTGGCAACGACGCAGTATGCTGCATGATCAATAAGCATGGTGTCAGGTGGGTAGAAACACAAAGTTGTATACTTACTTCTCTCAGGCACCGGGCCAGAGGCAAGGACACAACCAAAGAGATGACGAAAGACAACCGTTTCAACCCATGTTTTCCACCATTTAGTCACCAAATATCCAACTTTTGATGGCTATCTAGAAGTGTTCCTTTTAGGACCGTGAAGTTTAAAACAATACATAGTTTTTCAACACGAAACAATCAAAAGAAACTGGTCCAAAAACCCTGGTACGTAGATTCTGACAAAGTTTACCAAATTAAAAATGTCTTCAAGCCCATTTTTCAAAATCTTGAATTAGTTTGGGTTTGATTTACAGCTATTGTACATCTATAAGTTGATCTTGATTATCACAGGAGCTAGCAGAAATATATATTACTCAAACATTGATCAATTCATACATGACAAATCCAAATTACTACAGATCTCAGACCCCAAATCTCCAGCAGCCCAGAAGAGAAAAATCAATTCCAAGAAAATTTCCAGAACCGAAAATTTCACTAAATTGCTCGAACCATAACTTCTAGCTAAAGGAATCAGTAAAGACTGAAGCTTTTAAAACTTTCTGCCTCAGATCCAAGAAAACCCATTTCAAATTCAACTTCAACCCACCTAAATTCCAAACCAAATCAATCACAAACGAAAAGAATCATCAATAAGTAAAAAAGAACAAGAGAAATTACCATAGCCATCTTCTACTAGGAAGTTAAAAATGTGGTGATCACACTTGTACGTGAACTTGTTGTTGGAAGACGGCAACCTCTGCAAACACTGAGCAGCAATCGCCGGAAAGTTGCCGGTGAACTCGGTGTACTCCGCCAACACCACCGTGCCGCGCGCCACGAAGCTGTATATGAACGATTCTTGGCCCATGGCTGAGTTCAATCACTCGGATTTTAACCGGAAATTGAGCAACAAAAGCTATCACCGGAGGGATTTGGTGTAGTTTGTTCTTGAAGTTGTAGCGCGTTTCTTGGTGGGCTGCGCCTGATTTGATTCGAGGATGTAATAAGAAGGCTGGCAGCTGCTCTTCTTTGATTGCTTCTTTTCCTTCTGATTTTCTGTTATTATTATTATATTCTCTATTTTTTCTTTTTTCTTCTAGAAATAATAATTTAGTCAAAGTTATTTATATTAATTAACTTTAATTTTATTTTATTTATTTTATAAATAGATGTGAACGATTAATTAATATAATTACAAAAAACACATTATTAAACTTTTTCCCCGCAACATACATTTAATTTAAAAATTGCCAAAGCGGTCAACAATTTGAATTTTCAATTTCGATTATTTTACGACATTTTGTGCTTTATTTAAAATCTTTTTGTATAAGTGGAAAATATTTTTTATTTAAATAAAAAACAAGTAATAATAACTTCTAGAATGCAGCAATTTTGATATTTGTAATAGTTTAATGCAAAATGGCGAATTTCTGTTGCTTTTCAACAAAGGTAGGGAGGGTTATTCTTGGATTAGATTGAGATATGGGGAAAGGATCGAACGCGGTACGGCGTCGTGTTGGTGGAAGTGGTCTTGCAAGATTTTTGTTGACCGGAGCCGCAGGTTGTCAAAGACACAGATCCGATCACAACATAAGATTACCAACCTTTGTCTTGAGACGGACATTATAATAACTTTGATTCTTTTGTACGATGATGATAGTTTCAAAATGGTCACGTTTACAACAAATATTTATAGATTTAAGGTTAGTTTGGATAAGGTTTTCAATAAGTGATTATAAAACAAAATCATTAATATAATAATTAATTTTGAATAATTGATATTCTTAAATTGATTCGGATCGGCAAAAACTCAAAATTTTAATCTTTAGGAAATGGAAAGTGATTGTATTTTAAGTTGGGTGAGATTTTTAGCTTTTTAAAGTATTTTCTAAGATGTACGAGGGTTTGTAAAATGGTAGAAAATGTATGATGATTATTTTAGATAAATAGCCTATGAGCTCCGAAAATTAGATATTAAGAACTTAATGATTTTTTTTATAAAAAAAAATGAGTTGCGAATTTATTAATGAGTTGGGGGTTCATTGGGGCAAGCAAGATGCCGCACACCGCACACCTAAGGATGCCCCTAACAAGCACAACCGTAGGGATCAGATCGATTTGTTTGTGGGTGCCCCCGGGAGCCAACGGACAAGGGTTAAAGTCGTTTTCATTCGACCTCGATGTCTTCAGTTTCGCAAATAACAAACTATTAGCAAACGCACACAAAACCATAGCCTAGCTCTCAAGTAGGAATCTCGCATGTCGGGATTATCGACGTTTGTCACCACGTGTTTTTAATAATCTCATTTGAATTAATTACAAATTTGACATTACGAACAACTTACAAGTTTTATCCAAATACTTCGACAACTTAGTTATAAAGTATCTTGCAAGATATTTGAGGGTTTATGGAATGGTAAAAAGTGTATGGTAATTTTTGTAGTCAAACCAGCTTATGACATCCAGAAATTAAATAGTAAGAAGTTATAAGCTCTTTTAAACAAACAAACAAAAAAAGAGTTCCTAAGTTATTTTTAAATTTTTGATAAGCTCATTCGAATTAATTGCAGGTTCGAACATAACAACTTATAAGTTCTAACATCTTATTTTATAAAAGTAATTTAGCAACTCGTTTTTAAAATAAAATTTAGCATATTTCAAGTGCTAAAAACATCTTATAAAATGTCTAGTTGATCAGTACAAGAATTCGGTAGCACCACAATGATCTTTGCATATCCAAAGATAATTGAAACACTAACCTGCAGAATATGAATTATCACTCCAATGCTTAAGTGAGTAAAGTGTTTGAAGTAATAAAAATATCAGTATTTAAGTATAAACGTATGATATAGCAAGCTTAATTGGCAGAGTGCCTCAAAATCGTGTGGGAGATGCTAAAAATATAAAAGAGAGTAATTAAACACATGTGTGGATAGTGGAAAATAGATTAAAGACTTGCTGAAAACGTGTGTAACCTTTTTAATCTACCTAAACTCATATTTATATGGGCAGATTTTGAGAGAATTAGGAGTTGTCATAGGAGGTTGAGATATCCCTGAGTTATTTGAGTGTTTGTTTGTTATGATAAAGACACCTATTTGCCATGTCATATGGGCCCTTGTTGACATGAAGATGATCTATTAAATCAGTAGGAAAGTAAGCTAATATTAAAATGCAAATTTTACAAGAGCCTCTTGTAATTTGACGTTTTACATTAAAATTGACTTTCTCTGCGATGTAGGGAATTGTCTCATATACTTTTCTTGAGGGCAGCATTGGGATATGCTATATCCACCATTTTGGGTTTGGTGCAAGTTTTTAAACTTGTTTCCTTTTTATGTTCACATTTGGAATTTTATAATATAATGTTGAGCGTTTCAGAGCATCTTAACCTCATATTAAATTTGGGTCTTACACATCTTTATAGATTGGTTCAAAGTAAATACAAAACTCTTTATATATATATATATATTGGTTATTCAAATCAAAGTATGTTCAAGTACGATTTTCTAAGAAATATATTCATATTACAAAGTATTCAATCTATATTAGAAGTAAGCCGAACTACCTATAAACTTACTCATGCTTATAAAAAGCACCCCCCCCCCCCCCCACACACAATGCCAATAAGTACATACATACAATAAATTTGGGATAATTGTGATTTTAGTCCTCAAACTCTGCCATTTATGCAGTTTTGGTCCTCAAATATTTATAGATTGCATTTTTGGTCCTCAAACTATTATTTTTTTGGCAGTTTTGGTCTTTCCGTTAACTTAACCGTTAAAGTTAACAGAATTTTCATTTTTAGTGTAAAAAATTGTTACTTTACTCCCATTTTGTACTAGTTTTTAAATTTTAGTCCAATACACTCATTTTTTTTCATTTTTCTTCAAAATTCAAGAGAAAATAAAAACATAAAAAGATGAATTTAAGCAACAAAATTTCTATATAGTCTTTCTAAAATATTGTTAATAACCTATTTTGTGTATAATGCCATATGCAAGGATGTTTATTTTTTAATATTTATGTTGTTTTTTGAGTTACACATGTTGTAGGTATTACATTATACACAAAATAGGTTATTGACAATATTTTAGTAAAGATTATTTAGAAATTTTGTTGCTTAATTTTTATTTTTATTTTTGTTTTTTCTTTCTTGAGGTTTGATGAAAAATAGAAAAAAAATAGAAAAAATGAGTGCATTGGGCTAAAATTTGAAAAGTAGTACACAATGGGAGTAAAATGACAATTTTTGGCACAAAAAAACCAAATTTCCGTTAACTTTAACGGTTAAGTTAATTGAAAGATCAAAACTGCTAAAAAAATAATAGTTTGAGGATCAAAAATGCAACCCAAAAATATTTGAGGACCAAAACTGCATAAGTGACAAAGTTTGAGGACCATTATTGTATTTATCCCCAATGAATTCACAACAACTTAAATCCAAAGCAAGTCCAAAAAAATCTCTTTACCACAATGAATCTCTGCAATCGCGAGCTTAAACATCTTCATTGGCATCCGCATCCACATCAACAAATAAATTTTTAGTTATTAAATCGTACTTAAACAAAAGAATCAAGGGACAATTGTTATTTTCAAATGGCGTAGTCCTCTCAATTTAAATCTATAAAATTTTATTGGTCCATATTTTTTTAGTCTCATAATTATTCTTTACATATTCAAAATTTATGTAAACACTAATCCAATTTTTTTTTTTTGGAGTATTTGTGAAGATTTTATTCTTGAAACTTTTGAAAATGCAAATGATAGAGAACTTGATATCTATAATAAGGAATTCACATCCAAAAAAAATAAATATAATAAAAAATAATAAAATAAATTATAATAAATTCTTATAAATATTGATTACTTTCATAGTCTGAAACCTAATTATTTTATGAATCTTCTCATTTTGGGGGGATAAATAAAAAAAGAAAAGAGAAAAAGGAGTTTCAGCCCGAAATTCGCCCGCCCAAACATATCCCGTTCACGGAGAAATTGAATTTCAATTTGAACAACAGTAGTAGTACGACACCTACTGTTTGATAATTATTCCCACTTTGCTTTCTCTCATACTGTCAAAACCCTTGCTAAAACCAAAGGAAAAGAAAAAAAATCAGATCCAAATCCATTCAAATTTCTTCGATTAACGATACGGTTTTTGTACCGATGGAAAATTCCGATCCCACTCCCTCGGTTCCTCCTCCAGCTCCTCTGTCTGAGGTTGGAAGCAGTGATGGATCTTTAGTTTTCTAGCTTGTGCTTGTAATTTATGATTTTTATTTATGTTTTTGTTTTTGCAGAAAAAGGAGAATTCGACGCCGATTAACCCTAAGTTTGCGGTACGTTTGTTAATTTGATTATCCGTTTCTATAGATTTTGAGCATTGGTTGAGTTTGAAGACTATGTACAGATTTGGATTTGCAGGAATTGGCTGAATCGCGGCAGGAGCTTCTCAGTAGAATTCAGAATCTGAAGCAGGTTGATCTTTTTATACGCTACTTTTGTTTGTTAATGTAAATTTTCTGCTTTCTACTTATTCACACTATCGAAGTTGAGTCTGGTATTAATTTTGTTAGATTTAGTTATTCATTCAGTTTGGAAGATGGTACTGAAGAAAATCACTGGGTAGCGTCAGGAAATCGTTGTTATTTTCTGAAAAAAACAATTTACAGAAATTATTTTTCAGCACATGTATTTTAATGGGAAATTTTTAGGTAGACATGTATTTCCTCTGGCTCAACGCCTTTCTTTTGTTCAGTTGTATAAAATCTTAAATCTTCTCACCTATTGTTCTAATTTTAATAGGACCTGCAAAACTGGAGGATGAAGCTGGACACTCAAGTCAAGGTTTACCGTGATGTGAGTATTAGTTTTAATTTTAAAATGTTATAATTTTGATGAGCACAATTATGTCCTTGTGAAGGTGTTGATAAACTATCCCTTCTGTGTTGTTCTACTGTATGCGTGGTCGATCTTCTTCATCAGTTAATTGTGTCACTTGAAACATAATTTGGTGGGATAAACAGTTACTAGCAGCTAAGTGCTATGTGGACTAGTGATAATATTCATGTTGCTACTGAATATTGAGCTTCTATAATCTCCTCTAATCTGGCAAAATACAAAAAGTATGTGTCTTGGGGTGGCATCTCATCAACTAAGAAGCATTTTTGGGGGCATCAATGTGACTCTCAAAAGTAAGGGCATGAACATGGTGATGGCCAATCAATTTTATTTATGGAGGTGTTGTATGAGTTGTTGGGGATTATCAAGGGTGCGGAATACCAGCATCCAAGTGTATTTTTAAGTGTTCTTAAGGTGTTAGGATGTGGAACTCGAGTCATGTTTTTGTGATTCTTGGATGTATCCGGCCCAGGCTTCTAACTATATGTTTGAACCCAGCAGTTAATTGTCTTTGTTTCTAAAGTGCATCGAATCTCATCTATTAGTCCTGCCATGTCATTCAATTTTTATTTTCTTTTCTATGTAGGAGCTCTCAGAGCTAAAGAAATCACTAAATACTGAAGTGGATCAACTCCGAACAGTGAGTGGTTTTGTTATACTTTATTCTAGTAGTTTAAACTGTGATGATATGCCACAATCATGGTGCTTATTTGGTTGATAAATGAAGGAATTTCAAGAACTGAGGACTACTCTCCAACAGCAGCAGGAAGATGTCACAGCCAGCCTAAGAAATTTAGGGGTGAGTGCCTGTTGCAAATATGTAGCTTCTTGGGTTGAGCTATTTAACGTATTTATTGAAGTTCTCAGTTTCATTCTTTGGAAACTGTTGTAGCTGCAGGATGAATTGGGAGAAACAAAAGGGGCGGAAGGTGTGGACAACAAGGAGGAGGAGGTAGCTCGAGATTTACCAAAAGATGATAATAATGGTAAAGACACCAATGAATAGGCTGGCTAAAAACTATTCTCTTTTGGCTACCTTATTGTGCCTGGAAGAGTTGCCACTTTGGCTGGGCTGTAGACCAAACCTCTTACCTCTATTTTCGTTATGTGACATTTGCCCAGCATCACTTCACTAATAGTGATGCCGATTGTTAATTTCCATTTAATTATTTGACTCTCAACGTATTTCCTTAACAGTTTCCAATTTCCATTTCATATCACTTGAGAAACATGCGCTCAAAGGCTCAAACTAAGCTGGAAATGGAGAAATATTATAAATCAAGCTTAATACCTAATTCCAGGTAATGGGCTTCAACATAGATCTGATCATATTAATTGGGCTATTCTCTATGGGCCACAGTTTGTAATTCTTCCAACAGAGTTTCTCTAATTTTCTTCTTCAAGTCCATTTTCTGAGGGCATTTCTTTCTAATTAAAATTTCCCTGTTGTCAAGGCCTGGAGGATGGGATAGCCTTCTGTTTGGCAATAATTATCCTCAAATTTGGCACTCAAAATTCAATGTACATAGTGTCATAGTGGACTGTAAAGAAACCAAATCATTTATTAGCTGTAGACGCCCTTCACACATTACGAAGGCAATAATAAATATTGGACGGGACAATGATAGGAAAGTCTGTCTCTCATGAATTTAAGGAAGCTGCGTTGAATGGGGGAGCTCTGTCCTGTACTAGTAGTGTCTTGTCCTTCCCTGCCAAAAGTTGTAGTAGTAGTAGTAGTCATTTACATTAATGATTCTGGTTCGTGTTTGCTTTCAAAAAGCTATCATTATTTCCCAATGTTTGAATCAGTGACATGTTAATTGGAAAATTGGGTAAGGTATACAAGCGCATATTTGAGGCTATAGTACAATATGAACGGCTCGAAAATTCTAATTCAAATTGAATTTAATCAGATTTATTTTTCGCGTGTAATTGGTGTATAGTTTAAGAAAGATGATTAATCATATAATAAATATAATAAAAGGCCCAGATTTAAATCCGACCCCTATAAATTTATTTAGGATAACATGTAATGGATTTTACTCTACAAAAAAGATTACTAATAATAATTCTTTGGTAAATTAAAGTTCCTTTCTATATAGAATTCTTTTCATATAAGAGGAGAATAAAATGTTGCCGTAATTAAACTAAATTTAATTTGACATACTTGACTAGATTGGGCCATGAAAAATTGGGTTTTGGTCCATTTAGATGTATTAGACAAGACTTGGGCAGGTAAGTCCAGCAAAAGTCTAATATCGAATTTTCTTAATTATACCAATTCACAATAGCTTCTTGGTTGGTAGGTATTAATAAATGTTGTTCGAAATTATACCAATTCACAGTACCTCTCTTCATTTGTTCCTTTCATTAATTGCATCCATTAGAAATAGTTAGAGCTAAAAGAAATAAAAAAAATTATTTGTTATAATTATAAATAGGGTAATAACAATGACATTCCTTAAGGTTTGACATAATTACAAATATCTCTCATTTCAAAAATTACAAATATCTCCCTAAAGTTTAGAATTTTTAACCAATATGTTGAAATGGTCAATTTTTCCCTTGATTTTTTAATTTTTTTTTTAGAAAAATCAGTCGAGCACAATTACATTATTGCTCCATGTGTAAAAAATCCTAAGAAACCTTTCATTGCACATTTTTGTCCAAAAAAATTTATAAAATTTTAAAAAATAATTCAACTTGCATAAGGGTATTTTAGTCAATTTATCCATAAAAATGGATGAAAATAAATTATTTGTTAGACGATTATAAAACCCAGGAGAGTATTTTTAATTTTTAAAACAATGAGAGGATATCCATAATTATATCAAATTTTAAAAAAAAATTCTCGTTCACCCTTAAAAATAATTTGAGGGTAAGAAAGCACTTGCCAATAGCAGGAGGGGCATCTAATGTCATTTTCAAATTGGAGTAGAGGTTGCAAAATGCAAATTGCAACCAATGAGATCAGATACTTGTCTTGATTTCATCTTTGTTGAGAGCAGAGCACTCACTAGGAAGGAAGGAGCAAAGAGCAACTATCTATCTATCTATCTATCTCTACCACTAACATACTCAAAACTCCTCTGTATTCCTCTCATGGCATCAGGACAAGCAGAAGAAGCTTCTCAACCTCCCCTTCAATACCAGGTATTTGGATCTTTTCATGTTTTACACAGCTGCTTTAGTCAACCTGTTTAAGTGGATTATGTTTGGTTTTCAGACATGGGTTCTCAAAGTTTCCATCCATTGTCAAGGCTGCAAAAGGAAAGTCAAGAAAGTTCTGCAAACCATTGAAGGTACGGAAACCCCCCCACCTTCAGGCCTGCATGTTTGATTAACCTTGTTAAAAAAAATGCAAAAAAAACCATAAAAATGTAATCTTTGTTTTTAACCTTGTCTTTTTTAGGTGTTTACACGACAAACATAGATTCCCAGCAGCAGAAAGTTACTGTTACTGGCAACATTGATGCACAAACCCTGATCAAGAAACTGGTGAAAACTGGAAAGCATGCAGAATTATGGCCGGAAAAGCCTCCCAAGGAAAAGAAGCCCGGAAAAGGAAACTGCAATGAGAAAGAAAACGACACTGAAAACAGTGAAGAGGAAGACGAGGAGAATCCTTCATCCGATCAGGGCAATAATAATGGTGGGCCAACTCATGTTAAGTTCGTAGACCCTGTTTCTGTTGACAACAAACCGCCGGAAAGTCTCGCCGTCGGAGAGAAACCTCCGGCGGCGGAGATTAATGGCAGCGCCAACGGTGGTGGTGGAGGAGGACAGGCACAGGCACAGGCACAGGGACAGGGTGGTGGTGGTAAAAAGAAGAAAAAAAAGAAGCGAAAAGGGAAAAACAGCAATGGAGGTCCAGCAGCTAATGGTGCACCAGCAAGCACGGGAGTGGAGATTCCAAAGGTGGGTTTCACCCAAATTGTCGATCAGATCAATCCGAGCCCCACATCAGAGAATGTGTACCATTATCCTCCAAGTTATGCGCCACAACAAGCATATGTGGTGAGCTACAATGCGGCGCACCCCAGCGGAAACGGTGCTCCAAGTTATTACATGCCTCCATCACCATGCAGCTACGCGTCCTATGCACAACCAGAAATGTATCAGGCGCAAGCTGCACCGTTGGATTCGTTCGAGATCTTGAGCGATGAGAACCCTAATGCATGCTACATCATGTGAAGAACAACATGTGAAGCTTAATGTACATAACTTAAGGGAGACTTTGGTCTTGGAGAAATTTTGCGGTACTACTTTCTTAGAATGTGTGCCAATATATGTTTTAAATGAATTTCTAAGCTAGTCTTGATCTTCAATCTTGAATCGTGAATGATGACGATGTTTCTGATCTTAAATATTTGTCGGGTTATCACTTATGCTAAGTTGGCACACTAATTTGCTTCCTATATATGTAATAATAGTATTAGTATTATTATATCTTGTACGTAATTTATGGAAAATTTTTACTCAAATCAAGTTTGATCGAACTAAATGAAATGAAACGCAGATGTGGCTAAGGAAAATGCGGGTATGATGTTAGAATAAGAATATAATGGGGTGTGGTTATGATAATAGCTAGGTCCATTGAAAGTAGAAGGAAGGTTTTGATGATGATGGGGTGGAGGTGGAATAATCGAGGCTCACCATCACCAATGAATGCAGAATATTCACACCATTAATTAATTATACTTCCAAATCGAAGCACAAATTGTTTTAGGGAACAGCTTATCAAAATGACAAGTGGTTGGCAAATGTCCGAATTCAAGAAACCTCTGTTCGTCTGTTGACCTCAACTAATCTTGCATGCTCATGCACATGTTCATGTTCATGTTCGTGCTCTTCCTTGCACAAAAATTATGGGGTTTTTGTTCTCCTAACCCCCATTTGACATTCTAAAGCTCAAGTTGAACAAGAATCTCATCCAAGTAATGTATATGTGTCGGGTGTGTGTGTGTCTGAAAATGACTTATTGGGAGTTTATCTGATTTCAAGAATGAATGTAATTCAGTTATTCAGAAAATCCCATTCTTTCTGTTCATCAGAGTTTCTCAAATCATATGCAGTAGGAGGAATGAGGATGATCGTTAAGCATTTAGCGTACGGCTTAATGGGACATCGTAGGAAACAACCAGAATACGGAAAGCATAAGCTTAAAGGTTCGATTTCTCTTTTGCTCTCCCAAATCTTGAAAGGTCGAGAAGATGTAAAGAAAGCGCATCATGGAGTGAGGGAATCAAGTATCAAATGAACGGCATATATCATCACATATGCTAAACCATTTGTTTTAACTCAAACAGATTCCCGAATCAAATGTTCGTGTAGCCCATTTAATCTTAGCTAAAAAGTGATCACTTCATGGGGGGTGGGGTGAGGTGGGGTGGGGTTGGAGGGATGAACATAGAACCACTTTTAGCAATGCCTTGTTTATCTATGCTTGCCAGGAATCTACCAATTCAATTAAACTTCACAGACAAGACTCTTGACTGTTTGAATAACAGCAGGAGAACAAAAAAAGGAGGCAAAAAAGACACTTTCTATCATTACTTTGCAGACAAAGAGTCTATTCCACAAAACATTGTAATATGCAAACAAACACTGATTCCATAGTAACATGTGTATGGTCCAAGAAAATAGCTGCAGATTCTATCTTAGAGTGGAGCTTAAAGCTAACAGACTGCAAAAAAGATGCGGGCGTAGACGATTTCTGGGCTTGAATTCGAATTGGCTGTTCATAGACACATCGATGCCTTTGAGGCGCGTTTGTTCGTGCCCAGGACGATTACTATGACCGTCACATCATCGTGATATTTTCGTCTTCTGCCAGCAGGGATACTCATCAACTCCTCCATGCTAAAACCTGGAAATATCACATAATAATAAATATATACGAAGATTTCTTAAGCAAAAACGTGTATTTCGTGGCGACGTATTCAAAATTCTGCAAACCTTATTATATGTAGATGACCTCCCAAGGCCTCATATATGTGTTATTCTTGTTTATTCTTTCACTAGGCAAAAGATCATGACTAAGAAATTATGCAAGTGGCAAGTTGAATGAGACATTAAGGTAGATATTTCCTCTTGATGATTTATTTAATGTTGTCTACCCTACAAGCACTGCCGGCACAGAGCCCTGCAATGATTTTATATGTTGGAAGTCAAAACTCGACGATGCAAGTGCCACAAGTTGTAGGACAGAAAATCTGTACTGAATAGCTTCAATGACATATGCAAATATCAAGTGGCTCAATCAGCAAATCTTGATAGAATACTACTATTCGTAAAGAATAAGAAACACTTTTATTATTTGAAAAACGCATATTGCATACTTCGCTAGACGAACGTGCATGTAATAATCTGTATGAGTATATCACAATAATGCACTCATAGATAAGTAATCTCAATCACAGCAAATAGAACATTAGTGAATGGTTCATCACAGTTGCAGAATGGGACAAAAAGTTAAATCAAATAGATTCGGCCAAATAACAGAAGTAATACCTGCCGACTCTGCTGCTCTTGCCGCTAGCTGCTCTACCAGAAATTTAGCAGGATCACCAGAAGGGTTTCTTGATATGTATGAATGTACAAGCTTTACAACTTCATCATTGCTGAAGAAGTCAAACAAGCCATCGCTCCCCAGTACAACAAAGTGATCAGAGTTTGAAATCTCGTGTACGCTAGCTGATGGTTGCAACGATACATACGGAGGGCTTATGAGATTACGGACTCGAAGAATACCCATCAAAGCATCGTTCATGGATTTCTGCAGGACAAATGTAGATGATCAGAGATAATGAAGAAAGTAGGCCGATTCTAAACAACATCCCGCTGTTTGTCAAGTGATCAGCTGTTACTGATGACATATGAACAGTAATCCAATATGAGTAGACTTATAGGTAGAATCGTTTACCTTTTTCAAGTAACCAACTCCAAAAGCCCTTGTAACCTTTAGCTTCCCTTTGACTTTTCCACCCACAATTGTTGAAGGATCATCAGGATGATCGTTCAGAAGTTGGATTCTCTCAACTTCATTGTCAACAGTATGACAATCAGTGAGCTGCACTGCTCGCAGACCTTCGCTTTCACTCATGTCAGTTCCTTTATCATATGTAGCCAATACAGCTCGACTATCACCAACGTTGAGCAAGTACAAATTTTTCCCGTGGAGTAGAACAAGTAAGACACAAGATCCTATAGATACTAAATCAGGACGGTCATCCATTTCTTGCTCAACCATGTGAAGAAATTCAGTCTCTGCTAGACTGAGAGCATGTTGAAGGCTGTTGAGAACCCTCTGCTTAAAAGATCTGTCTCCATTTCCGTTATTAAGTGTGTCGTCGAAGCAACTAAGACAAACATTATTTCTAACATTTTCTGACAGCGCATAATCAGAAGCTTTAACCGACTCCTGCTCAAGGTCCCAGTCTAGAAGGTTAAGGTGAAAAGTGATTGTTTCATACAATGTTCCAGCCAGGAAATCAGCTGCATCCCTTCCATTGAAACCATCATAGATGGCACAGAAAACCCAGCCATTCTCTTCGGAACAAACAGCTTGAACTCTATCTTCACCAGCAGCACCTCCGGCAATTTGTACGTCCATTACATTAAGAAAGCTTTCGCTTCTTGAAGGAGCACTCATAGACTTGAGCGAAAAGGAATCATAATCAAAACTCTCACTTGCCGAGGATGGACTAAAGCTCAAATTTGACATGCTACTCTGGAGGGAAGATGATAAAAAGTCCAACTTTGGCGAAGATGGAATCCTACGGAATGAAGTAGGTGAGTCCAAAGTTGGGAGTATTTCAGACCCAAACAACCCATTGCAAATGTTCGTGTTAGCTAATGTTGCATTGGCACTCAATGCAGCACCGGAGAGGCAAGAGAAGGAGCTGTTGCCCCTTTGCAGTTTACCAGAAGATGGGATATCAATATAATTTGTCT
Source organism: Sesamum alatum (assembly GCA_034509735.1). NCBI lineage: Eukaryota > Viridiplantae > Streptophyta > Magnoliopsida > Lamiales > Pedaliaceae > Sesamum > Sesamum alatum. Next base: position 37,192,056 of record JACGWO010000006.1, read on the forward strand.
TGCAGTTGCAATGATAACCAAAACTAACTTTGATTTCTCCTTGAGAATCATTGAATGTTTCCCCATGCATCATCACAGCTGAATTAACCAAAATCCAGAAGAGCTCAATCAATAATTATCCAGTACACTAAAACTGCAACATCTAAATTGCAGTGGCGAAACAAAAAAGATAGTGCTCCAATAATTTATCCGTTGTAAATAATGTTGGATTCTAATTTCACTATGAAATGGTTGCAGGTGGATATCCATTGTGTTAACACTTTAGATAAAATAGGAGGAATCATAAGAACACTTTCACATCCTAAATAGGACTCGGATCCTTTCACTTATCTAAATTGTCTATCCTGTAAGAGGATCAATTATTTCCGAGGCTGAAGAACAGATAAAACTCAATTGCAACACAACTAATCCATACCTTTGAAAATTGCAAAATTGCGACCATGCATATCATCCCGTCAGTTGTAAACACTACCATCAAGAAAATCATTCTAGGCACTTCTTATGATTCTCCCTCTCCTCTTTTTTACCGACAAGGGTGTTCCTCTGTTCGTGCTACATGTTTCTTCCAGTATACTCGAGTTTATTCTCAAAACATAGATGCATATTTACATGTTTTTGCTACTAATTCAGAGGATGGACCAGATCATACCATTTTCTCAAGAGTTAATAAGAAATTCTTCAGATGAAACATTTATGACTTTTTCTAGAGGCACCAAACTAAAATGGTTAGTGATAACAATATATCAGAACATATTAAAGGAGCAATCTTTAAGGTTCACAGCTGAGTTGTTCTATGTTATGGGTAGATAATGACATTACATAACACAATCCAACAGAAAAACGAAATGATCCTCAAATAATGAATGAGATCTCTTATATTCTTCTCTATCAAACTCAAACAACCAATCAAATGCATATTTTGACAATCCCAAAATTCTGTAAAGAAGAAGGTCAAAAGGGGTGCAAGAACAGGGGGAAAAAAAAATACAACAACATCAATAATTACACAAGCCCATTACTCCAGACAAGAAAAAAAAAACACAAACATGGCAAGAAATCAAAATTTAACGAAAACCCAACTAACCTTCTTGATTTTTAACCAAGAATTACTTCTTCAAACCTCCAAATGCAAACTCAAGCACAAATCCACACTTGGGGCTAACAAGAAACCGCGAAAATGAAAAGGGAAGCAGCTGTAGGACAAGTGTATGTAAACTCCGAGTAGCACCACACGCACTGAGGTAAAAGTGCCATAAAAGAACAAAGGTAAATCCTATTCCGATGTTATAATAAAAAAGAAGAGAGAGAAGGGAAGAGAGAGAGAGAAAGAGAGAGGTGGATGGTGAGGAGGGAGTTTGCTAAATATAGAGGAATTTGATGGGTGACGTTTCTGGCTGGAGGGGGGTCAAAATGTGCTGAGATTCACCAATACCGGTGACTTTGTTAAGAATTGGTTAAGTTTTATGGGCACAGGGAAAAGTGCTGACTGCCCTTTTCCCCTTTTTTCTTTGCAAACAAAGATCTTTTCTTTCTTCTTCTTCTTTGGACTCCTCAATTAAAAACTCTCTTCCCTTTCCCAGATGCGAAACATTCTCCACTCTTTTTCTCTCCTTTACTTTCTCCACACTTGTCTACCAGTTTTCTTCTTTCTCACTTGCCTTTCAATTCTTTTTCTCAAAGCTCGTGGATGGATATATCAATGTAACTAAACACTATAAAATAAATTATAACAAATTCACATGAAACGATACAAACAATCACACTTTTGATATGAAATTCGAATCCATAACTTTAAGCTTGTCCCTTGAGGGTGTTCTTTTTTTTTATAAAATTCTTGTCTTTTTCATGTTATGTTCAAACTAAGATTGATAAATATATAATTTAAAAGTTCATACGCCACAGTTTTGTAAGTGGGCTTTAATTTCTTATTTGGCTCTACGTAACCACTAACAGCCAAACAATCATTAGCATATATACACTCTGATTTAGAACAGCTGGATGCATTATACTATTTTCTTGTACTGTGTACTCTATGCAAGTGAAATAATTCATCAGTGCCACGTAACAAGATGACAAATCTTTCTTGCTTCACTACATTAACGGCCAAAATCATAGTTTTTTTGGTCTGTGTACAAACGGCAATTGTGGTGTAATGATTTTTGAAATTCTTGGATGCATTTTAAGGATAGGGAACGTGGATTTCTACAATCAATTGGGTCAACTTGCTTCAAGGGTCTTTTTCTCTCTTCATCCTCAACGCAACTTTTTTTGAAGTACTGAAAAATACTAGAAACAGTAGGGACCAAAGATGAGGACATTCAAGAAACTTAAGCCCCAAATTTGATCTCTACCAGGTATATGTTGATGCTATTTTCATGTGGACCATGCTTCAGCAAATCTTGAACTGGATCAGAATGGATGGATTGTACTTGCAAGAATGAGAAAATTTAGGCCCCAAGGACTGGAAGTTGATGTCCCTTAATTACCATTCATTTTATGTCAAGGGGCTGATAACGGCACTGGTGAAGAAGACATCTTGTGGCTTATTTGATTTTGTGATCTGTGAAAATGTACATATCCATTCAAGTGGTCCAACACATAAGACATTCTTGCTTTGATCCAGAGATGTATATCAACCTTACAAACAGTTCCTCCACTTGCTGAGAAAAAATGCCAAGGAAAATTCACATACACTCGAAGAATTTTCCTATATCTATCACAAGGAAAATGATATTCATACAAGTGAAAAACAGCTCCTTTCATTTGCTTCAGTCAAAAGGGCAATAAAAAGTTTTACTAGTGGATAATGCTATTGGCAATATTGTGTAGCGTCCAACTCTTTATATATACACATGTAATATCACGTGTCTGTGTGTGATTCTCACAAGGAACATGAGGTAAAAAATACTTCAAAGCAGGTGCATCAACCAAAATTAAGCCAACTTGTGGAACCACAAAATCACTCAGCTGAATGTAATTGAATATTCAGCAAACTTCAAGAGTCTACAAATGATGGTAGATTGTGTCTACATTGATGCTGCTAATATGTAAACCGATTAAAGCATGAATTGGCATTCTTCAACTCGGGACAAATCCAAGGTTCAAACAAGATAACAAAACATTCTATTGTTGCCTGGCTTCCACTTTCTTTTTCTGCCAGAGGCGGTCCAAGGCACTGTCAGCATCACCCTGGAATAGATAGAAAGAAACATTCAGTTCAGGAAAGTACTTGGTATTTCACATTGGAGTGCTAATGGAAGAAGGACAAGCAAGTCTGGAGGACCCAGGTACATCACTGACAATTATAGGGAAAGAAAATATAGGAGTAGGTCGCTGGTCACAAGTAATTGTAATCTCATCACTTTCAAGAGCTCACTGCATAAGTAAAGGGAGCAATTTTTAGATGGTAGATTAGCCCTAGATCAATGAGAATGGACTTTGTTTTGACACAGTAAACTCTGAGGCCTTCAGCAGCCAGTTTTATCGGCTGCAAACACGTGTTAAGGAGTTCTACTGAGATTTACTAGTCCTGTTTAAACTAATCAGATCTCCATATAACCTCCTATAGCTCTTCTTCATTGAACACTCCAATATTTTCACCCGCGATAACAAGGAGAAAAATAGATCGTAATTTGCAATGCAACACTTATCCTCCACAAGATAAAGACAAACAAACTGAACAGCATCCAACAAAACCAATAACAAAAAGGTCTACACATAGTTTTATACTGACAAAATTGCAATTTTGGTCCCAAAGTATATGGTTGATTGCAACATTTTCATAAAGTTTGGGACTAATATTGCAAACCACCCTACATTTTTGTGACCAAAATGGAAATTTTCTCGTTTTATACTTTATATAAATCAATGGAGGTCCCATTCTATCTGAATAAGTATATCATTAAAGCATCTAGGATAATCAAATTGAACTACTAATAACAACAATTTAACACAACACATAAACAACACACATCGGCCTATAAGTAAAAAAAGTACCTGAGCACGAATGAAGCCACAAAGAGCAAAAGTAGTGAATGCACCAGTGTAAATGCCTCTCTCATCCACATGGCCTATGTTAATCTGTACTGATGCATGATCCTTGGAAGTAATCAACCTACTTGTTGCCGAGCTACAATAACATTTTCCAAATATTAGTCAAATATCAGAATAATTGCTTATACTGAAACTCAAATTACATCACGAGCACCAAAGTAAGAGGCATCCAGCAAATAAATTCAGAGAGTCAATGATTTAGAGTGTTTCAAGTCCCAATACATCAACCCCTATTTGCAATTTAACATCAGAGTAAAAGCATACATAATTGCCACAACTAAAATCCTTAAAACATATACTACTTGGAAATAAGCACACGTGTGTATATACCATTTTCGGGGGATGTAGAGATCCATGTTTTGTCCCTCATCGTTCTGCATCTTGGCAGGTTTCTTCGACCACTGAGCAACAATACAACCACCTAAATTGCAGCAAAAGAAACTCATTTATAGAAAAAGCAAACGAAAGAGAGAGAGCTTGAGACATAAACAAATTCTTCCAATAAGGGCATCAATAACACAGCTAAGATAGTCAAGCCCCAGAGTCCAAAATCTCCACATTTTCTTTCTTCTCACTGCAATCTTACGACCTCAATTACACCTAAAGTACAGATGGATTATTCCGTTTGTTGTCCAGATTTTCACCATCTTGAAAACTAATGCGACAAACAAAATAAAAGCATTCAGAACCAAAGTAAAAGCTGACGCAAGATACAATTTTGAAAAATAGACGGGACTAATTACGTTTCCACCATGAATGAAGAAACACGAAAGTAAGAAACTATAAGGAAATCAATAAATCTCCATCCATCCATCCATCCATCCATCCATTAAGAGAGAACTCTCACTTACCCGGATTACAATTTCAGGGCGAAGACGAGCAGACTAAAACCCTAGTACCGAGTCGTGCAATTTATATGAACGTAAATTGGGCCCATGTATGAATTGGGTGCGTATCAGCCCAAAGAGAGTTTGCACCAATTGGGCCTTAATATCTTTAAGTCCACCCAGCATGTGGTAAGCCCACACTCCAATTTTTATTTATTTATTTATTTATTTTTTGTATTTATGTGTTTGTTATTTCCACCTCCCGTTTGCATGAGCTAAAGCTGTTACAGCCTTTTTGTATATATTTTTATTTTTCATTTTTAATTTTTAAAATAGTAATTAAAATAAAAACTTATTTTTGTATATACATATTCTCATTAAAAGTATATTGATTTGACAACACAATTCAATATAAAAAATAATCTCATTAATCAATCTAAAAACTGTAAATCTTTATCCCAACATGAAACTAGGGACTTACTAGCACATTGTTAATTGACATGATTTATTTAGACAGTGAGATTGGGTTTGCTTTTAGAAAAAACATAAACATTAGCCTTCCTATTTTAATTTGGTGCTTGCATAATTAAAAGGGTAAATTACAACCAACTCCCCTGAGATTTAGCATAATTAAAAATACCCCTCGTTGTTTGAAAAATTATTAATACCCCTTGAAATTTATAACCAATAACCCAAAATTGACCATCTTACCCTTAAATTTTTAATTAAGATTGTAAAAAAATCAATCGAGTCAAATTGTATTATTGATCCATTCAAGTGGTCCAACACATAAGACATGTTCTTGCTTTGATCCAGAGGCGATGTATATCAACCTTTCAAACAGTTCCTCCACTTGCTGAGAAAAAATGCCAAGGAAAATTCACACACGCTCCAAGAGTGAGTTTTCCTATATCTATCACAAGGAAAATGATGTGAAAAAACAGCTCCTTTCATTTGCTTCAGTCAAAAGGGCAATAAAAAGTTTTACTAGTGGATAATGCTATTGTCAATATTGTGGAGCATCCAACTCTATATATATACACATGTAATATCACGTGTCTGTGTGTGATTCTCACAAGGAACATGAGGAAAAAAATACTTCAAAGCGGGTGCATCAAAGCCAACTTGTGGAACCACAAAATCATTCAGTTGAATGTAATTGAATATTCCAGAGGCCACAAATGATGGTAGATTGTGTTTACATTGATGCTGCTAATATGTAAAACCGATTAAACCATGAATTGGCATTCTTGAACTCGGGACAAATCATAGGTTCAAAAAAGATAACAAAACAATTCTACTATTGCCTGGCTTCCACTTTCTTTTTCTGCCAGAGGCGGTCCAAGGCACTGTCGGCGTCACCCTGGAATAGACAGAAAGAAACATTCAGTAAAGAGAAGTACTCAGTAATTCACATTCGAGTGCTAATGGAAGGACAAATATGTCTGGAGGACCCAGGTATCACTGACAATTGTAGAGAAAGGAAAATACAGGAGTAGGTCGCTGGTCACAAGTAATTGCAATCTCATCACTTTCAAGAGCTCACTGCATGTGTAAAGGGAACATTTTTTGTAGATGGTAGATTAGCCCTAGATCAATGAGAATGACTTTGTTTTGACACAGTAACCTCTGAGGCCTTCAGCAGCCAGTTTTATCGGCCACAAACACATGTTAAGGAGGAGTTTAAACTAATCAGATCTCCACATAACCTCCGATAGCTCTTCTTCATTGCACACTCCAATACTTTCACCCGCCAAGTTAATAATAAGGCGAAAAACAATCGTAATTTGCAATGTAACAGAGTTATCCTCCACAAGATAAAACAAACAAACTGAACAGCATCCAACAATACCAATAACAAAAATGTCTGCAGATAGTTTTATACTGAGAAAATTGCAATTTTGGTCCCAAAGTATATGGTCGATTACAATATTAGTCTCACACTTCTAAAAATAGCCAATATTAGTCCCACACTTAGAAAACATTGCAAAGTTGGTCACACCTTAAAATATTTGCAACTTTTGGGACTAACTTTGCAACATTTGGGACAAACTTTTAGACTAGATGTTGCAATATTTTTTCTAAAGTGTGAGACTAAGTTTGCAACATTTTCATAAAGTTTGGGACTAATATTGCAAAGCACCCTACATTTTGTGACCGAAATTGCAATTTTCTTGTTTTATACTTTATATAAATCAATGGAAGTCCCATTCTATCTGAACAAGTATATTACTAAAGCATCTAGGATAATCAAATTGAACTACTAATAACAACAATTTAACATAACACATAAACAACACTCATCGGCCTATAAGTAAAAAAAGTACCTGAGCACGAATGAAGCCACAAAGAGCAAAAGTGGTGAATGCACCAGTGTAAATGCCTCTCTCATCCAGATGGCCTATGTTGATTTGTACTGATGCATGATCCTTGGAAGTAATCAACCTACTAGTAGCCGAGCTACAATTACAATATCCAAATATTAGTCAAATATCAGAATAATTGCTTATACTGAAACTCAAATTACATCACGAGCACCAAAGTAAGAGGCATCCAGCAAATAAATTCAGAGAGTCATAGATTTAGAGTGTTTCAAGTCCCAATACACCACCCCTATTTGCAATTTAACATCAGAGTAAAAGCATCCATAATTACCGCAACTAAAATCCTAAAAAAATACACTACTTGTAAATAAGCACAAGTGTGTATATACCATTTTCGGGGGATGTAGAGATCCATGTTTTGTCCCTCATCGTTCTGCATCTTGGCAGGTTTCTTCGACCACTGAGCGAGAATACAACCACCTAAATTGCAGCAAAAGAAATTCATTTATAGAAAAAGCAAACGAAAGAGAGAGAGCTATAGACATAAACAAATTTTCCAATAAGGGCATCAATAACACAGCTAAGATAGTCGAGGCCCAGAGTCCAAAATCTCCACATTTTCTTTCTTCTCAGTGCAATCTTACGACTTGAATTAAACCTAAAGCACAGATGGATTATTCCGTTTCTTATCCAGATTTTCACCATCTTGAAAACCAATGCGACAAACAAAATAGAAGCAGTATTCAAAATTGAAATACGAGCTAACACAAGAAACAATTTTGAAAAATAAACAGGACCAATTACGTTCTCACGGAACAATTTAAATCATCAATGAAGAAACACGAATGTACGAAACTATAAACAAATGAATAAATCTCCATCCATCCATAACATTCAGAGAGAACTCACTTACCGGGATTACAATTTCAGGGGTGAAGACGAGCAGACTAAAACCCTAATCCCGAGTCGTGCGATTTATATGAACGTATAAATTGGGCCCATATCTGAATTGGGTGCGTATCAGCCCAAACAGAGTTAGCGCTAATTGGGCCTTAATATTTTCTAAGTCCAGCCAGCTTAAAATAATTTCAACTTAAATTAAAAATTAAAAGTTAATAAAAATAATAAAATTATTTATAGCATCATATTAATCATCCCCATAAACACTACTTTGACACCCACTCTATAAACAAACCAGTAAATCTCCACTCATTGATATTGAGAGAGAATTCACGTACCTGATTACAATTTCAACATGTGAAAGATGAACAAACAACAGATATATGTGTAAAACTCTAGATTTGTGATTTATATGAATGTAGAGCAGCGTGATTAGACCCAATTATGAATTGGGCCTTGATCAGCCCAAACTAAGTTAACACTAATTGGACCTTAATATAGTGATTTGTTTTTTTTATTTATTTTTGTTTACATGTGGTAAAAAACAAATAAATAAACTCCAAAGAGGATGAATTCAGCAAACTTCAGTAGATTGTCTCCAAATTTAATTACTAAAATAATTTTGGTGAAATTTAATTTCAAAAGAAATTATTGAAAAATGAGTCTAACGAATAAAAAAAAATGACTTTACATTCTAAAACAGATTTGGCACGGCCAAGGGCACTAACTAAATTTTGCTTTATAACTTTGAATGTGATGATTTTGGCAAAATCTGAATAAATTACACAGCGAGTATAATAACAATGGACCAATCACATGTAACTGTATTACACTTGTTATTTGATTAATTTAATAATTTGGTCAACTTGATATAGATAAAAACTACGTATATACCCAATAATCTTGTCCCAGAAAGATACGCTGAAAGCCTAAAACTTGCAAGTATTTAGCCATAGTAGATACGTCGACACCTTGGATGCATGGGTCCTAATGTTTGTAGCATAACAACAAATCATTATCCTCGACAATGTGTAACCATACATGTAATTATCACAACTCTTACATAAAGACAACTTAAGTTACCATCACGTCCGCATCAGGCTCATACTTCATAGTCACCAGACCACAACCAATACAACTCTTTGGAGCTAGCCTGCTGATATTCAAACTGCTGCATACGTTGAAAAGAAGCCAGCACCGTAAAATCAGACCCAGCACTAGATAACTGGTACAAAAGTCGGTCTTGTACTCAGAACTATCCGATGAATATCCATCATCCGAGCTGATTGTTACTAGGAAGATCACAAGAACCTAAGTATAAATTGCAATTAATAGTGCAATAGAACTTGGAATCCTTTCATGTCCGGTGCATAGAGCAACAAGTATACATCAAAACAATAGAAGTTGGAAATCTTTCATGTCCAGGACATAAGAGTGACAAGTCAATAATACATCAAAACACACGAAATCTGTGTAACTACAAACCAATTGCAGACTAGAAGACGGTTGAATATCCACCACAAATCGTAGCTCATAGAGTGGCTCTAGGATATATCTATAAGATTTGGATCATGGTTCAGAGAATAGAAAAGAGACGGGTCTAACCCTGAATATCATAAACAAGCAAAGGAACATCCATCAAACTGAGAAAATATGTACGCTCATTTCATTAACTATCTTCAGCCGACTTGGGTTCTTCTCTAGTCTTCAATGGAGCTGAAGGAGATGTAGAACCTTCTTGACCCATCTCAGCTCTAAGATCATTGATGCTCTGCTCCAACTCGTCAATTCGGCTCCCCATCTCATCAAGTACAATGTAGTTAAGGAATTCAAGCTTTTAGAAGCTTTATACACATTGATTAGATAAGAATGACAAATCTGATATTGCGCACATTGAAGAAAGCAATTATCTATGCTACTTAAAAGGATATTTTTTGTAATGATGGATTCCGACATTGTCTGAAACCTACTTTGCTGGAAAGAGGAAAAACTTTAGTGAGAATGCTAAGAGCCAATATAATGGATCAAGACCAAGCATAATATTAGTTACTCACCATTTGCTGAAGAAGGTTTTGCACCTAAAAGGTTAAAAAACACATGTTAGCATAAGCATCAAGATACTAATAACTCTTCATGTGAATGGATGTCAGTAAACACCCACCCTTTCCCAGCAACAAAGAAAAATGAACTTGAAAAAGAGGTGCTATAAACAGATTCAAACTCATAACAAAGCAGACCAGAAACCATCAATATCAAATGTAAACCATAAAACTTAACAGCTTCAGGAAATAACACAGATTGTGGAGACATTAATCAACTATATAAAAGAGTTCGTAAACTAGAACTTACAAATGCAGTCATGTCAGCAGTACTTTGTTTAGTATTCTCTGCATCATGCCCATCCTACAAGCAAAGTAAAAATATCATGAGGAATACCAAAAAGAAGAATGCACAGTCGAATAAAAGCACCTACATCCTCAGAAAGTTCGAACAAGAAAATATGCTCAATAACTGGATCTCCAGCAGATGGTAGAATACAGTAAATGAAATGCGATTATATGTAATTACTAATCACCCTAGTATACTTCCAAAATAAAAGATCTTCTAAAACACCTAAATATTGAAACACAATAAAGTATATAATGCAAATAATTGAATTTCAACACCACAAAGCAACCATATTAACATCTGAAGACATGGCAGTACAGCCATCCATATATTCGGATACACCAGAAACCAAGTTATCATATAAGCTCACTCCAAGAGTTTTATTGCTCGATAATTAGCCATTACTCACACGAATTCTTAACTAAGGAAAGCGGAGAAAGGCAAGCCAACTAACACTTAATTGTTTTTACATAGTTAGACAACATAATATCAATAGATTCGAATCAATTACAGAGCCCAATGGTTGCGAAAAGCAGAGTAGCAACATTTCATAAAGGTTAGCAATCAGCTCCGCACAACACGAATACCATTTTGCATGACTGTCGTCAACTACGGCACAAACGGATCCATCAAAATACGACGTTGGGCCCTGATTTTCAGGTACAGCCCCATTTTCACATTTCCAAATCTCTGAGTAACAAATAAAACAAAAAAAACCAAATAACATACAAAAATGAAAACAAGCAAAACTAAACGGACAGGCCACTTCTTACATCTTCATGAATTAACAGTACCGAATAATCGCATCCAAAATAACCATAGGAATCGGAATTGCATAAGCTGCGGCGTGCAAGGAAGACAACAAAAACAAAAACAAATCGAAAATTTTAATAATCGGAAAACTAATTTACCATTCTCTCGAAGTGAAATCTGTGCTGTAAATGGCCCGGAGAGAGGCTTCAGAATGAAAATTTTTCTGCGAATTTGGAAGGTTGTGAGCTGAAATTTTGAAACATGAGGGAGCTAATGTTAAATTGTGCCCTTTCAAAAAATGTTAAATTGGGCAGGTTCCGGGTCGGGTGTCCATGATATGGACCTCGAACCTGAATCGGGTTGGATACGTGGAATCCAATTTATCGCGTCTTATATTTGGAGATAATTTAGATTCCATTTACTATGCGTGATTAGGTATGATAAAATTATTTATTATATATAATTATGCGTTTGATATGCGCTATCCGTTCCGTTCCTATAAAGTAGGATTAAGAAATTTCTTCCTCTATTCCCTTGTAAAATAAGTACATGCTTAAAACAATATATTTTAAATTATAATAATTTAATAATAAAATTATTACTTCATTTTTTTTGAAAACTTTTGAAAAATACATGGAATTTTGATTAGTTATTAAATTTGAAAAAATAATTATGTTGCCATTTTTTATAACATTTTTGAAAAAAATTAAACCTTCAGTCTCTCTTTTATTATTATTATTATTATTATTATTATTATTGAATGTCTATTTTGCACTCCTACTTCCTATGGTACGTAGGATTAAAAGATTTATTTCTTAAATGCCCTTACTTGTAAAATAGATGCATGTTTAAAAAAATGTATTTCAAATTATAATAATTTAATAATTGATGTTTTGTAATAATAAATATGCTTAAAGATATTTAGTCTCTAAACAAAACGACACCCAAATAAGTAATTATCGAGGTCTCACCCTTAATGAATAACTAGTGATTGAAAATTTTTCAATAAGTGGATAATTTATATTAGAAAAATAAAATAAAATAAACAACTTGCAAAAATTTATACAATAATTTAACTTTACACATACATCGAATAAAAAAAATATTGATATAATTAATTAATCAAAGTGATAATTATTTATGGAGTAAAATAGTATAAGTAAACGATATATTAGTATATCCTCGTTTTACCTACCGGAAGTAGTTTCTCTAATATTTTGAGCCTTATATATGCACTGTACATATATTTTATCGTTTTTTATTTAATTTATGTATAAAAATCATTTTAAATTAATTTGAGAATGTTATGTTGTTTGACAAGTAAAATGATTTGATACCGCTTATTTAGTGAGATTATCAAAATTAAAATTAAAAACCTTGAAAAATCAACAATTGCAAAATAATAAAATATTATAACTATGACTAAAAGACAATTAACATAGGAAAAGATTGGAGAAATGTTTTTAGAGTATTAATAAATCAAAATCACATATGGAAAATATATAAGCAATTAAGACGATGTTGGGTTGAGTTTAATAAAAAATTTAAAATATTTTATAAGATATTTGAAAGTTTAGTATTTGGTAAACTTTATGAAATATTTTATAAGATTTCCTAAACGAATTATGGGCTATTTTTTATTAAGAAAATAGAAATTTTACTTATTTTTAAATTTTTAGCAAATTTCTTCAAATTTATTCAAATTTAACAGTGAATAAAAGAACTAATGTCTTGTATGCTCTATAATCATATTTTATTCAAAAACTCCAAAAATTCATCGTTAAATTCAACAATTTTTAAAATGTTTTACAATAACTTGCGGATCCATTAGATCTTTAAAACAAGTTCCATAACACCGTATTAATTAATTAATTAAAATATAAACAAATTTTAATCTTATTACAGATACTCCTAATATATAATTTTATCAATTGTAATAAATAGAGAATAAAAAAGAAAATAATTAGATTGACGTTGCATTTATATACAAATATGTGTGTAAAATGTATACGTATCTTGTTAGTATGAGATTAATGTACCTTTATGGAGTGTTTTTGTGGGATTTTGTTAGTGAATAAGGATATACTTATAATCACAATTTAGAACATAAAAATGGTGTACTTATTAATTTTATGAAGACGAAAAAAATATTCGTGTAATTAGGCTTGAAGGATTTTAAGATGTAATTTTCGCTGAAAATTACATCTTCAATGGGTTTGACATTTATTTGGGCAAAATAAGATTAAAAGATAAGTTTAGTGTCCTACCACAAAGTTTTGCATAATTACACATAGACCTCATATAATTTGAAAAAATAAATTTAGTAACCCTGATGTTCGTTTTTGTATAACAAATAGATCCCCATCAATCAAAATTCACCGAATTCGCTGATATTCACAAATAAAAAAAAAATCAATATTTATCACATTTGTTTATTATTGATTTATTGAAAATCAAATAAATATTTTGTTGATCAAATTTATACATCTTCACACACTAATAAATATGATAAGTTATACCTTCACTCTTATAAAAATAGTTATGTAAAAAAAAAATTATTTGACATGCAATAAGTTATTAATAAATTATTTGGGAATAAATTTCGATTTTCATTCATTCTGTTTACTAATATAAACCAATTATGTGAATTTTGACCAATAAAGAAATCTATTTATTAGATATAAATAAAATTAAAATACTAATAATTTTTTAAATTACAAAATAATTATATAGAATTACATAAAATCTCATTCGAGGACCATGTAATTATATCCCTAAGATTTATCAAAATATGGAATATTGGGGTGAAAACTGAAAACCCAAAACCTTAAAATCGTTTTCAAGTTTTGTCTCCATACAGAAGTCGTCAGAACCCAACAGCCCCAAAAGCGGGTCCACCTTCAGACAATCATCCATATTGAAACGCGTCGTTACGATCATAACTAACTACATCAAAACAGCTCAAAATTACATTACTACGTGAATCAAGAAACAAATTCGTGTCTCAAACCCACCAGTTTTCACCTCGGCGGCGCCTTCTCGTCTCCTTCTCCATTTTCTTCCAATTCTGACCTTTGTTAACACTCTCCACCGACACATTTTTTCCGCATTCCCCATTGATTTCGGTAATTGCCCTCCATGTCGCCACCGCCCAGATCCCGTTTTCCTCCTATATTCGCTCATATATGAAAATCTCAGACCCGTAGTCAGCAGTTGTGTTAATCAAGAACCCACAATTGGGGATTTGGGTTTTGCGCCCATCGTATTGTTGCTATTCAAATTAAGGTTTAGTTCGACGGACTTCGATTCGCAATGTTGGATCGGGTCCTCACCCCCCGCCGCGCGCGGCGGTTCCAGCGCCTACTCCGCAACGGTAAGCTGACTCTCCTATGTCTTGTTCTTACAGTAATCGTTTTGCGTGCAAATCTGGGAGCAGGAAAGTTCGGGACGCCGGAAAAGGACCTGGATGAGATCCGGGAAACATTGTCGTACATCCGCAGGCGGGCTGAGCCCCGCCGCGTTTTGGAGGAAGCTAAGACGGCGGCTCAGGGGGAGCAGAAATCGGGTGGAAGTACGGGGAGTGGGAGTAATAGTTATGCTGAATTTGATATAACTAAGATTTTGAAGGATGAGGATGATGGAGTTCAGGAGTTTAAGCGGGATCCGTCTCAGCCGTATACCCTCGGCCCGAAGATATCGGATTGGGATCAGCAGAGAGCTGACTGGCTTAAAAGGAATCCGGATTTTCCGAATTTTATAGCTGAGAACAAGCCTCGGGTTTTGTTGGTTACCGGGTCTTCCCCGAAGCCGTGTGAGAATCCGGTGGGGGATCATTACTTGTTGAAATCGATAAAGAACAAGATTGATTATTGTAGGGTTCATGGGATTGAGATTTTCTATAACATGGCTTTACTTGATGCTGAAATGGCCGGGTTTTGGGCGAAGTTGCCGTTGATTCGGAAGCTTTTGCTTTCTCATCCAGAGGTGGAGTTCTTGTGGTGGATGGATAGTGATGCCATGTTCACGGATATGGCGTTTGAGGTGCCGTGGGAGAGGTATAAGGATCATAATTTCGTGATGCATGGGTGGAACGAGATGGTGTATGATCAGAAGAATTGGATTGGTTTGAACACCGGGAGTTTCTTGTTGAGGAATTGTCAGTGGTCTTTGGATATTCTCGATACGTGGGCGCCAATGGGGCCTAAGGGAAAAGTCAGGGACGAGGCAGGAAAGGTCCTGACGAGGGAGCTCAAGGGTAGGCCGGTTTTCGAAGCGGATGATCAGTCTGCTATGGTGTATATACTGGCTACACAGAGGGAGAAGTGGGGCGAGAAGGTTTATCTTGAGAATGCATATTATTTGCATGGCTATTGGGGGATTTTGGTTGATAGATATGAGGAAATGATCGAGAACTATCATCCAGGTCTTGGAGATCACCGGTGGCCGCTTGTCACTCACTTTGTGGGTTGCAAGCCTTGTGGCAAGTTCGGGGATTACCCCGTTGAGCGGTGCTTGAAGCAGATGGATCGTGCATTCAACTTTGGCGATAATCAGATTCTGCAGATGTACGGTTTCACTCATAAGTCTCTAGGGAGTAGGAGAGTGAGGAGAACTAGGAACGAGACGAGCAATCCTCTTGAAGTGAGAGATGAGCTTGGGTTGCTTCACCCTGCATTTAAAGCTGTGAAGGTATCATCTCCTTAGAATGCACATAAAAGGGGTGGATTGGATTCAAAGTAGGGAAGCCTCTTTCAGATTCCAATTCTTTTGTTTTTTTGAACTTTTAGTTATAATACTTCTCTCTTTGTATCCCTTTGTTGTTCATCACATGGTCTTCAAATTCCTTTTGCTGTATTACGTCGGTTTTGGCACTTGTAGCATTTCACTTGAGCTAGTTACCGTAATTCTTCATTCACATCTCTTGTCACTGCATCTTAGCTGCAACGGAACGAGACAAACACAGTCGTCCTCTTTTATTCATTGTCTGTTGGCTTTGACTGGTTTTCTTTAGACATCATAGCTTGCTTGAATCTCAATATTGTGTTGTCATTGATGCCAGTCTTGAAATGATCGCACAATGTTTAGTTGTTATTATACACGATGATGCCCGGAAACTGGCAACCTTTGAAGCTGCAGAGGTTTCTATCTGAGAGACAAATTTTAAACCAAAATACATCCCATGATCATGTCTTAGATTTTTCAATCTACTAAACATTTTTGGTTCATGTTAAAGCATCAACACCTCTTATTTACAAATTGTGCATGCTGCATTTGGAACCACCTGATCGTTTGCATCAGGACAAGTCACATTCTTTTGTCACTGACAACTGATGAGGAAAACAGCACCTCCTGGGGACAGAAACCTTTGAGAGTATCCTCTCACGGTGAACCCTGTGGTTAGCTTACTATAATCTTCAATATTCTGCTATTAATACAAAACGCATTTATTGCAAGACGTGTGATCAATTTACTATTTTCGCTGTATTCTATTTTCGGTTGTTGGAAATCTGTTGCTGTTCTTGTCGGCAGTCTGTGCGAGGCGTCGGTGGGAATTCGGTTGGTGTTGCTGTCGGCTGGCGGAAGTAGTCGTTTGCTGTGTAGCTAGTAACTACTAGCTACACGGTACCCCTTTCCCCGCATTGCGGAAGACGGCCCGTGAGAGACTCATTCTGCTGTATCATTCAACACGATTACAATTCTGTAATTGTTCAAACAAATTTTCTTAACCCACAACTCAGATTAAGGTTATCTGTTCACTCACATGATCCCTTCAAATGTATGTATCTATCTGTCTATGTTCTGACCAAAACTGTTCATCTTTCAAACAAGTCACAATGCATCTTCATGCCCTTTTCCTTTTTTTCCACAAAAGAATCATAACTATTTTTGAGTTGATTATTAATAGCAGGTTGTTGGGTTGGCCACTGAGGAGAAAGTTGAATGAAGCATCTCATTTTTGGCACTTTATATGAGAGAAAAAAAGCAAAAGCTGGAAGCACATGCTCTTGCTTTATCTTTGCTCCAAACATGGTCTATTCAAGATTTATTCTTTCCAAGGTTAAAGTTGACAATTCACCCTCAAATTCTCAAGAAAATTCCTGCTTTTGTCACCACTTGCTTTATTCTTGATTTTTCAATTTTGAATAATATTGACAATAAAATAAAAAAATATTAAATTACTGAACTCGAGCTCAATCTGAATACGATGATGATGGGATCATATGTTATATCAAATGATTAAGATTTTACATTAATTTCTTACAATTATAGTCATAAAACCAATGTCAAATTCCTATCTTGACAAGAAAAGAACAATTCTTTTGCAATCTTAAGATTCACGAGTGCATCAATTCATGGTTTGTACTTTTGTGCCCTCTTTGGACTCAGAATCCAAACATTACCCTCAGCAAACAAAAGTACAACCCTATGTCCAATGAGAAGCTGACACGTCACCAGTTGCATCAGCGTATAGCCTCACTAGGAACACCAAACTATCCAACTCCCATCATCAACGCCTCCAAACAAAAACCATTACAGCGAAAAAGCATTTATATGTACTAAAACCTCTGTCCCGCTCTCCACTAAAAACCCTAACTCTTCTACACACAGCTGCATTTATCGCTTTGGGTTTTGTTTTTGGTAGTAGTAGTGTAAATTATTCTTGCCTAATGGAGGATAATAAGCTGAGGGAGCAGGATTTTTTGGTGGCGTCAATTTCGCAGCTGTCGATTTCGGGCAGTTCGTCGCCGCCGGTGGTGGCGAGGTTTCGCTCCGACTCGCTTTTGTTTGGCGCGGAATCCGATTCGAGTGATTCGGTTCAGTTCGATCTCAGCAACTGCCAGGTTCAGAAATATGTGTTCTTTTTTTGAATTTAGAGCTTGTATTTTGTGTTAGGAGATTTTCGTTTTGGTTAGTCTGATTTTTGAGTTGGTATACAGTAAACCTAATGAAATAAGGAATGTGAGTATTGTTATTGTTCAATTTTCTTTTTGTGGATAGACTTTTTCGGTGTTTCTCGTTGTTATTTGGATAGCATTGTGTATTTCGTGGAGTTCATTGATGAGTCTCTTCGTCTTTCTAATCTGGGCAGGGATTGGTTCTCAGTCAAAAACTCGAATTTAATAGACTTCAGAGCATAGAGAAAACTGGAAAAGATAACACTTTATTCGTTATTTCTGTTGTAAGTGTGACTACTTAAAAATTGCTTGTGGGAGATGAAGGAAATAAAAAGAAAAACGGACTTTATGGAAAGGCCTAAGCAATGAGAATCTGAACCCATTAGTTGTACGAAATACTGGAAGTCATCTTTTATTGGCATTACAGTTGGAAATATTTGCATGGCTCTTGAAAATATTGCATTTAATATAAAATGGTTGGTGGACTTTACTGTAGAAACTTTTAGTTTTCTATTCGGAAATGATAATATTTTGCTTGAAAATTGGGTGCCTTTTATTTTGCTTGAAAATTGGGTGCCTTTTATTTTGCTTGAAAATTGGATACCTTTTATTTAAAATAGCATGATAAATATGGTGCAGTTATACCCATCGAAGTAGTTCAGTTTTTTGTTCTCATCTTGCTCCATCTTCTTTTCTTCCCCCTACATCATGATGGTTCATTTTATTTTTATCTGGTCTTTGTTCCAGCTTTTCAAGCTAGGACCGTTTCAATCACTGTGTATATCGGACGCTTCTGAAATAAATAAAGAGGTACGGGATTATTCATTGCCTATTATCAACTTGTGCTTGAGTTCCTAATTTGTAGTTTATATACGAATGGAGGCACCACTAGATTTCATCGCTTTTGAGGATCAGTACAACTGCCACCTCTGGAGCATGCTTTCTTTTCATTTTGTTTTCTTCCAACCTATGTATATGTGAAGCATCAGCAGACCACGATACTGTTATGCTTATGGAGTTTGCTATAATGTTTCTATCTAGACATGAACTAAAGATCACAAGTCTAATGGTTTTTTGGGTGGTATTGGGAACACGGAATAGATTTTCATTTCTTACTCTTGTTATATATAGTAAGGTTTTTATTATTGTATAACAAGTTTAACCATGTTCTGTGAATCAGAAAAGCTATTCGAGGGGAATCACCATACAGTTTAGGAATGAAGAGGAAAGTAGGGCCTTCCATTGTGCATTTGAGCAATGGAAGAAAGAAGTGGTTGTTCAAGGTTGGTCTTTTTGTTGGTGTATCATGGCAGAAGTTGCTGCTTCCTCCTCATTATTTCTTATTTAAGATCCCTGCTACTTTCCCTGTCATGATTGTTGACTATGCCTATGGGTTTTATTGAGACCATCAGATAAAGTAGGCTCATGTGTTCTTTTCTCCAGGATCGTCTTTGCCAAATGGAACTTTATCATCATCTGGAAGCAAGTTTGATGACAAAATAGAGGCATCTTCTGCCAAAATGTACTTCCATTACTATGGACAGCTTCTACACCAGCAAAACATGTTGCAGGACTATGTGAGGACAGGTTACATCTCTGAGCTGAAAATTGATACTCTCTTTCAGTCTGTTCTGAGTGTTTTTTTTTATAAATATATATATATATATATATTTAAATTTAATTCTTTTATTTTTTAAATAAAAAAAATAATTTTTCTGTTACATTCCAATTTTAGAAAGCTTGTCGCTAGTGGTTGTCTGTCCCGAAAATATTGTATTAAAGAGCTTATCATGTAGTCTTATAGCTGTAGTGAATTGTAAGTCTCTCTATGGATCGATGACATGGTGTAATTTTGTGTCCAGGAACTTATTATGCTGCAGTCCTTGAAAACCGTGTTGATTTTATTGATCGTGTAGTAGTTGATGTTGGCGCTGGTAGTGGCATTTTGTCATTATTTGCTGCTCAGGTTCTGAAGTATACATGATTCTTTAAGCACCTCCCAACTGGTTACTTAAGCACCACATCAAAACTTGCTGATTTAGATATGCTTTATTCCAGGCTGGTGCAAAACATGTGTATGCTGTGGAAGCATCAGAAATGGCTGATTATGCTCGTAAACTTATAGCAGGGAATCCTTTACTAAGTGAAAGAATAACAGTGAGTGTTTTTGGCAACCTTTATCTATTTATATCTCTCTGAGATTATTATTTTACACTTTGCTTATAAGTTTTGTGTCTTCTGTTTGTTGTGTAGGTGATCAAGGGTAAAGTTGAAGACATTGAGTTGCCTGAGAAAGCAGATATTTTGATCTCTGAACCAATGGGTAGCTTGATTCTCTTTCTTTTGTCATCTGGCGATGATTATACTAAGATGATTGGAAATGTAGTTAGCTAATATTTTAAAAAGAAACACATTGGCAATGATTTTTTAAAGGTTCAGCGAACAATTCATGATAGCGTGCAGGCTGAATAAGATCTGAAGGTGTTTACGGGTACTCATATTTGTCCTGCAGGAACTTTGCTAGTCAATGAGAGGATGCTAGAGTCATACATAATTGCAAGAGATAGATTCCTTGTTCCAAATGGAAAAATGTTTCCAACTATGGGAAGGTAAATGTTACCCAAAATCATTCTCTTTTTTGTGCTAATTACGATTATAGTGGGTTTCTTTCTTCCTAAGGCTATGTTTTCTTAAGAAGAAACAAATGGTTCGGTCATTTTAAGTTATGCAAAAGATTGAGAGTCGGATGCAGATTCCTCTTGTTTACCTTAGTGATGTGCATCATATAACCTGGAGACTGTGCACTGCTTGTCACTTGTTTTTCTCTCTCATATCCAGCGTTCTTTCATTTTTGTTGAGAATTAGGAAAGTGTTGTATCTCCTTCACATGTCTGCTACCCTGTATTTATTCATCTGGAATTTCCAATAAGCATTAAAATGAAATTCATCCGACTATTTCTTCTTTATTGTGGTGCAATTGGTTATGTTGGCAATCCATGACAATGCATTCTGTTAACTTCTTTTTGAATGATTACCCATCTAAATATAAACACTTGCTTCTGCAACTTCTAGTAACTTGATGCAGTATCACTTGGTTGTTGATTAATGGTCAGTTTAATTTCCATGGAACCCACCTGGTTGGTGCAGGGTTTATTTCCCACAAACTTTACTTTCATTTGTACCTAGCAGTTTCCATGTGGTTGATACTTATAAGTTATAATTGTTTTTTCTTGTAGAATACACATGGCGCCATTCAGTGATGAATATCTATATATTGAAATTGCGAATAAGGTAAGCACCTACTATCACCACTGTTGTCTCTAATTTTCTCCTTGGGGTTACTAGGAAAGGATTGGTCAGAGCGGGTATAACTTGAAGAGTTCTAATTATAGACAGAAGTTTTGACTTTATCACAAAAGCTTAATTCTCCCCCACATTTCTGCTATAGATCTGCCTTTCTATAGCTTTAACTATTAAATTAGAGATTTAAATTATTTTCTGCTTCCTATCCAGGCTTTGTTTTGGCAGCAACAAAATTATTATGGTGTTAACTTGACACCTTTACATGGTACTGCCTTTCAAGGATACTTCTCACAGGTTGAATTCCAATCACCTCTTTCTGCTCCTTCTCTATGTATCTGGTTATATCTATGTTACAAGTCTCTTACATACTTTACCATGTGTCTTTTGTATCATTTCTAGGTGATGCACAAGCAAGCTAGCTTCACAGGATAAAACCATATAAAATTTTCTCCGCATTTAGTTTTATCTCTAAACTGCTGTTAGCATGAACTGTTCCTTCTCTAATAAGGTTATTCTTCTTTAGGGTTGTTCCTTCATTGGGTTCTTAGTTATTAGACAGTCCTTTGCGGTTAAGATGCCAGAGTACAACTGCACTACAAAAATTCTGTATCATTTGTTGAAGGGCGAAAATGCTTCATTTATCATTATGTATCCTCTTGTTTCATTTCACATAATTTCATAATCAGATGAGCTTATAATTTATCCTTTGAAAGGTCAAATTTTAATAGCGTCAAGTCCCTTTTTTTTTCTGAAGTGCTAAATTAGCATTCTTCTGCCTAATTCGAAAGAACTGATAAAATTTGTAGGTTTCCTTTCTGCAATCATTTTGCTATTCTTCTCTCCTACCTTCATAAAACTTTCTTTATACAATGGTTGGTAGTCTGCGGCCATTTAATGAGACTCAATACTCCTGCCTCTGGACATTGCAGCCAGTGGTGGATGCTTTTGATCCTAGGTTATTGGTGGCTCCTGCAATCTCCCATGTTATAGACTTCACTTCTGCTAAGGTAATTATTAGCTTTACTAAAGTTTTGCATACCTGCAGCTTTGAAGTCCATGTACTCCGTTTTTATCTTCAGATATATGATAGTTATAAGACACTATTGATGACAATTGGGAAGTGGATGAGGAACTCTCTGACTTGAGATTCTCTCTCATATTTTTCTCACCTATAGCTTGATAAAATAAAAAGAAAATCCCCTAAAGTTTGTCATACTAAATTTTGTATGGAGTACTATAATTCAACCAGAAGATTGTTTCCCCTACACAGGAGGAATTTTGAATTCCTTCACTTGTCTAATAGCTATTTCCATTAATATTGTACTGGAAAGTTCCCGGAATACCACAGAATTTTCATACAAGATTCTATGATCAATATTTATTGTTTATGTGATAATTGCCTGCACTGTGGCCTATCCTCCCTAAGTTTAGTTCACCATAGCATGGGTTGTATGTGAATCAAACAATAGAGCATGGTGGCTCATGTGTTGCCATTTGAACTCTACTGCTTAACTGGAAATTCATAGTGTTTATGTTAAGAAATTGAGTTTTTAATGGTCTTTGTTCCTACTAGAAAAAATGATGGAAGAATTATTCTTTGACTGCTCTCGTATTTTCTAGAGTTTGGATAACAAAGACTATGTTAGAGGTCTGACATGTAGCTTAGAATCACTTTGAGACATAAATTAATATAATTTTCGCAACATCATTTGGCAGGAGGAAGAATTGTATGAAATCGACATCCCGTTAAGATTTATATCTTCTGTTGGCACCAGAATACATGGACTGGCCTGTTGGTTTGATGTACTATTCAATGGGAGGTAACAGTTTGATGCTGCATGCGTACACACGTCACTGTTTTGCAAGCTTTTATCTCCATTTGCAGCTAATTGTGAGTAAAATCATATCATTGATAGCACTGTGCAAAGGTGGCTTACTACTGCACCAGGTGCGCCTACAACGCACTGGTACCAATTACGCTGTGTCCTGTCCCAACCTATATATGTTATGCCTGGCCAAGAGATAACTGGTCGACTTCATATGGTGGCCCATAAAGCTCAGAGTTATACCCTTTACCTAACATTGTCAGGTTGGTTTTCATGTTTCTTTTCGAGTTATTGCAAAATTCTTTTTCTTGTACTGGTTTGGTTTCCTTTATTAATTGACCAGTCACTTATTTGAATAGCTAAAATGTGGGGTCCTGGTGCTGAACAAGGAGGAATACTCCAGTCATCGTCCGGAAAACTTGATCTCAAGGAGCCTTATTATCGGATGTCTCAACCTCAAGCGTATCCAATGTCCCAAGATCAACCATCACAGCAACTACTGCAAACGCAGGTACAACAATGTGACAATGTTTGATGCATGCTCTTCATTTTTTAAAAGAATATGGTATGCTAGAGGGTAGATACCCTTTAACAGTATCTTGTATGTCTTACTTTAAGTTTGAGCATACTTAGCATTTGTATGAGATTACAGGATTTACAAATCCAATCCCAGGACGAAGAGGGTTCAGATTTATTGCAACAAACGGTGTGATCCTACGCCCAACTTACAACATGATGAAAGAAATTTTTATGCTGCTGGGAATCCTGCCATATTTGTACCATTGTAATGCCTGGGTCATCTCTAGCAATACAAAAATCCTATGACTTATCTGTTGTAATTATGTCAGCTTGCTGCACAATTTTATTGTCTTACATGGCTTTACTTGCCTCTATGTCCTCATCCAAGCTGATGAATAATAGTCTGCATCAAATTGAAATTTTGAGTATCCACAGTTTGCAACTTAGGCAAGATAAGTTGATAATATACGCCTAGGCACAGGCCTTGTGGGACTGAAATGGTGTGTTTGCCAATGTGGTTCAAACTTCCCCTAGAGGTGAGTTTGTGCAATTTTGTACGCTTATCGGCTCCTAGTGACTTGTTTTATCCCTTTGAGTGTTTGGTATCTTCTGAAGAACAATGTATTGCTACTTAATGTCGCTTGTTTCACTTAAAATTGTCGTCCTATAGATATCTGCACCGTGCAATCTAAATGAGGTTCTTGAGTTCTGGAGCGCGTTTAAATTGCTGCAGATCATTGTCTTATTTAGACCCTTACAAATACCCTGCAATAATGTAATATTCAGGTGAGGATGGATCATTGACAGAGACTATAGTCTGCAGTAACAAAGGCCAGCCTCTTCTGAAATACTATAACGTGGGGACTGCAGTCTGCAGAAACACAGGCAGCCTCTTCTTTACATGTATATTCTACAGCTCAATTAATAAAAATACAATCTATTCAATTCAAGATGCAAAAGTTAGGCTTCATTTGAAGCAAATTGGTGCTGTCTCATGCCCTATCTCAAGCTCAAAAGTGCGTCGTCTTCTCCCGTTGAATTCAAATACTCGAACTGGTTGGGTTGCCGTACCATTTGAAGTCATCGTCTCATTATTTCAAATAACATGGGCCACAAGGTATTGCTAGTTGTAATTTTGAAGAACAACTTGTTCTATATGTACCTTGGAAAAATCTCAACCAGCTGCAGCCATAGCTGGAATTGACTGGCTGACAACCCCGTGGCAACGGCTGCAAAGTGAGGGGTGGTTGTCGTAACTGCCAACTTGAAGCGAAAAATTCCAGCATCTTTCACATTTCAAGCCACTTGCACGTGATACACCGATCCAGACCTTGTTGTTCTGAACAAGATACTCTCCAGTGCACGGTATATCATCTTCACTGACGTTTTCCAGGGATGGAAGAATCTCGACCTGTTTATGTAGTTCAATCAACCAAGTGTAACTAAATACAAGAAAACATTCCCTATTGCTGTAAGGTTTGGCTCGACTAATGCATAGACCTCATGCGCTAAATTATAACTGGTGTTATTATATTTTGTTACTATAACATCGTTTAAAGTCAATTGAAATCAAACAAGTCTGTGTATGGTTTACCATTACGAATTGAAAATCTGAGAATAGAATCCAGTGTACCTGAGATGTTAAGAAGATGCGATGCAACGTATCAGCATCATTGTCCGATGAACATATGTCAACTAATCTGGAAACCAGGCCAGCATCAGATGCATGAAGATAGACCTTCGCCTCAAGGCTCGAACCAATCAGCTTCCGAGTACGAGCGACCTCCAGCACTTTGTTTACTTCAGTTCTCAGCTGGTAAAAAGTAGTTTAAATTAGGCGAAAAAGAGATGTCAAATATGAACAGGAAAAAGAACATGGTCGAATGTTATCATAGTACTCGAATCTAGACCTAAGATATCAAATTTTAATATCGCCTGACCAAAAGCTTAACAAATGATACATTTTCTGGAAAAATTATATCATCATCCATCTATCATTATTACTCCTTAGTCTTTACCAAGTACACAACTAAACTGCATATGATGTAATGATCAAGTTAACAATATGACATGTAATACCTCAAGAATCATCCCCCAGAAATTAACCTCTTCCTCTGGGAATGAGAGATGTTTTTCATTTAACACAGGCCATCTTGACTCAAACACGAAATTGGCCTTTTTTCCATCTTCAGCAGCAAATGGGAAAGGAAGATTCTGCCAAACATCCTCCGCCAAGTGTGGCAAAATTGGAGCAATGACTCTCACAATAGAAAGTAGATGTGCAGCGAGGACTGTCTGGCAACTCCTCCTTGTAGCGCTAGTCGTTCCCCTGGAAACATGAGGGAAAATCTCAATATGGCCAGCCAAGAATAATAGGCAGCTTAGATTCTTATCAATGTTTAGAGTATCTTAAAATAAAACATAAGGAAATACGAGTGCTTACCCCACATAAAGTCGATCTTTGGCAACATCCAAGTAGAAATTAGAGAGATCAACTACGACGAACCGCTGAATTATCTGAAACGATGAAAAATGGAAAGAAAAATTTTGAGGACTACATTATTGGACATTTTTCAAAAGTTAAATGTAATGTAAAACAAGTGTGAAACTGAAAAGTGTAGTATTTGATGTTACGTATCTTGTATATTTCTATGAAAAAAGTAGCGTTACACGTCTAATATCCCATAAAACATTGATCGGTTTAGGGTATATCGATCCTATTGGCAGAACATACCTGAAAAATCTTGAAGAACTGATAATTGTCATAGCTCTCTCTAATGTTCTTCACAACACTTTCAAGTTGAAATAACGCGTACTGATCTATCATTGGAAGCTCACTATAAGGAACAGCATAATCAGCCTGCAGATATTAACAAATTGCATCAGGAGAACAATTTTTCATTTTTATTTATATTTATATTATTATTTTTTCAGAAATGACGCATATCTAATCAGATTTTTGTGTCATAAGTGACAACTAGGTAACCAAGCAACATTGTAGCTGTACAATGAGAAATGCAAGAGAGGTCAATTTTGCACAGGCTACTATGAGTGTCAAACGGCCGATCAAAAAGCATGTTACTATCAGATATCTGAACCATTGATATTAGCATCAATAAAAAGCATACTTTCCAATCATGCAGGTTCCCCAAAAGAAATCGCAAGGTTCCTCTTAGTTTCCTGTATATGTCTGACATTTGACGGAGGACCTTAGCCCCGATCATGACATCACCAGTATAATCTACGCTGGAAACCCAGAGGCGAAGTACATCTGCTCCGAAGGACTCCTGTGGAAGAAGATTGATACAACATTCAGTATTTTCGAAAATATTTTATCCCATAGCAGTAGTATCATCCCCTAGGAGTATTCCTCTTACTGTCAAATGGACTACCTTTTGGTCCTTCCCTCCTTCAATCACAGTTCTTGGGTCGACAACATTTCCTTGAGATTTGCTCATCTTGAAACCTTTCTCATCAAGTACGAATCCATGTGTAATGACACCACGATATGGAGCCTTTCCTGCAATATTAGAATAAGATGTGAGGAACATATCTTACCTTCAACAAATGAC
The DNA here is from genome assembly GCA_034509735.1 of Sesamum alatum. Classification (NCBI taxonomy): domain Eukaryota; kingdom Viridiplantae; phylum Streptophyta; class Magnoliopsida; order Lamiales; family Pedaliaceae; genus Sesamum; species Sesamum alatum. The sequence goes on from JACGWO010000006.1 coordinate 37,219,417, forward strand.
AATAAAATTGTCGCTTATAAATAAAATCACTGGAATAATTTGTGTTCTTGAACAGAGTTGATTAAGTGACCTTGTCAGTTAACAATCACCATCACAAATAGCTACATGGCAGAAGTGCCATACTTCAGCACCCATACCTTGAAAAATTATTATGAACCTCCCCTTTCCGGGCAGAAAATCAAGCTAGCATTTTATTGACCTTTTCATACTTGATGCTTTATATGGGGCCTCAGGGAAACATGAAGACATGAACTGAAATTACTTTCTACAAAATATTATCATCGAAGATGATTGCTTCATTTCTTACCATTAGTAGCAATACTCGTCAATAATGAACTCTGAAACCAGCCACGATGCTGATCTGTACCTTCGAGATACAAATCTGCAGGATAACTAAGACCATTTCTCTTCCTCAATACTGCGGCCCATGAAGAACCTAAAATAACCAAAGGAATTAAGATTACAGCTGTTCAAATAGTTATTTATTCTGTAGTAAGAAACCTAAACTAGATTGCATTAACCCTGAGAACAAGAAACCTCTGTTCTGGTACCTGCACAAATGGTTTGGCAAGCAGAGGGGTGTGTGTGTATCATCTATTTATTTATAAACAGATGCATAACAGTTATTCAAAAAGCTTGACATATGACAACTGAAACATAATTTATCAGCAAAACTGGTAGTACTTATCTGCCCTCAAAAACAGGTTGGGAATTATTAATATAATGCCCTTTTACCAGTAAGATATGTTCCAAAAAAATTAAATTTTGTCTACCTGAGTCAAACCATACATCCATCGTGTCAGTTCCTTTTACATAGCTTGATGCTTCTTCGCAATATTTTTCTGGAAGCAGTTCCTCTACCTTCATGTACCACCATGCATCACTTCCTTTCTGGGAAATGATAGCTGCAAAAACAAATAACTGAGATCAAAATATCCAAATATGCCATGGTTTCACAAGTCTTTAAAAAACAGAAAAATCCAATAAATACAATGCTTGGATACATCAACTAAACAGCATAGTGTATATATATATATACAAGTACATTCAAGGCTCTAAAGAGGGAGCAGAGTGAAGCTGTACATATATAGCAATTTTAAAAGTCCAAATGAAAGATTATGACCTACAAGTCACATTACATGTAATGACCTAAATGAAATAGACAAATGATGAAACTGTAAGAAGTAGATGGCCCTTACACTTAATATGATCAATAGTTTCTTCATTCATCAATGGCTCCTTTGACTCCACGTGATAAAAAACCGGGATTGGCACACCCCAAGTTCTTTGCCGGGAGATACACCAATCAGAACGACTTGAAGTCATAGAAGAAATTCGATTTTCTGCCTGTTAATACACAAATTTGTTTAATGAAGAAATGACGCAGAGAGTAATGCAGGATCAGTTGTGAACACTCCTTTCCTCCGTGAGGAATTAAAGATATGGCTGGTTAAATACCTGGGGGGGTACCCATGATACTTGGTTAATTGAATCCATTGCAGCATTACGGAATCCTTCCACTGAAGCAAACCATTGTTCAGTTGCCCTGAATATTGTAGGTTTCTTTGTTCGCCAATCATATGGATACTTGTGTTCTGCATTTGTTAAGTGTTAAGAGTTGTAGACCACACATCTATAGTGTTGTACCTTGTGATATTATAGGAGAAGAAAAGAATAAGAATTTTGAGGATAAAGGCTAGAATTTAACTTACTGTATGGCTCAACCATAATCATTGATGAGTTCTTGTCCAAGCACTCAATAACAGCAACATTGCCATCTCCAAGCACGTCAAGACCACTGAATTGCCCAGCTTCTTCAGTAAACTTTCCTTCATCATCCACAGGGGAAAGGACGGGCAAACCATATTTAAGGCCAGTCACATAATCTTCTTGCCCATGGCCAGGAGCAGTATGCACTAGTCCAGTTCCTGACTCTGTCGTGATATAATCCCCACCAACAACGACTGGGCATTCTCTACTCTCTATAGGATGAACATACCTGAAGTGGCAGTTGAAGACCAAAAATTCAAGGTGGCTACAGATTCCAGATCATAGCAGCCAACATAGCCAGCAGATCTTTTTCTTAAGCCTCTTTATGTTTATCTTCTTTGTGTGTGTTGGGGGGGGGGGGTGCAGAAATATGGAAATGCACCAGATTACAATCACTAAGCACTAAACTAGGAGCACAAATCTTATCCATTTATTTAAATGATGCATAAAATAATATACAGCAGGACCAACATGCTTCCCAGTCGGCCACCATTGATGGCCTTCAACCAAAGCATTATTACTTCATGTCATCCACAAAATTCAGTTAACTGATAGTTATAACTGCAATGCATATACTCAAAATAACCTGCAATTTTCAAGTTCTGCACCAGTAAGTGTTGTCTTCACGATAAGCTTCAAGCCCCATTTTGCTTCTAAAGTTGGCACAAGGTCCAATGCGACAACTAAGTAGAGCTTGTTATGATCCTTCAAGACATTGCCAACCCTGTTATCTTTATTGACTGATGATGCAGTTATGTCTATAGAATCTGAATCAACTTCAACAACAGCATATTGAAGCTTTGAATTGACAGCAACAGCTGAGACAAAAATGTCATTATGCATAATTAGTTCTATCTAGGCATATGTACAAAAAGAATATGCTCATGGCAGAGACGCTAAGACATACATGTGCGAATCACGATTCACAACAATACACCCAAAAAAATTGAAAGACCAACAGAACACACCAATATATGGTGAATATATCCTCTGAAACCACCATCTCTAGCTTCTTCAGAGGGTGGCATCTTGACCAAAAGAAGCACATATACTCGAAGGTGGAGAAAAAAGATAAAGGAACAAGAATAACTCCACTTCCAAAGCAAACAGAACGAACCATTGTACAATGTCATGCTGAGCAAACAAGATTATTAAGTAGGATAGCTATTTCTTCTGTCTTATTCTTTGGTTACTAAGAACAACAAAGGAATTGCAACACGGGTGCATAAAATTCTTGCAAAGCTCAGCAAATGTCACAGTATGCTGTCTATCTAATCAATTATTTTATCCCTTCTATAAGCAATTAATAGTTGCAGAAACACAATTTCAGAACTTCAAGCACCTTTAAAAAATTATGCATCTAAAACTGACAAGGAAAAAGGATCAGAGAGTTTACAGGAAAAACATGAAAAGCTTACCAGCATTAGCAGGAATAGTCCATGGGGTTGTAGTCCAAATAGCCAAACCCAGATTGGGAATGAAATCATTTAGCAGTTTACAAGAAGTAGGGGCACTGACTAATCTGAAAACAGCATACATGCTCTTTGAAACATGCCCCTCAGGATACTACAAATAGATGTAGAACCAAGAGGGGAAAAAAAAAAGATCAATTATTAGATCATCACCTTCAAAGTTTCCAGTTTCACTCATTCCCAACTTTACTAATTTGTATTGGGTGGGAGTGGTATCAAAACAATGAATTTTTAGGAAGGCAAGTTAGAAGTTACAAGATTCATTACCTCCAACTCCGCCTCTGCAAGAGCAGTTCGAGACGAGGGACTCCAATGAACTGGCTTCCTGCCTCTGTAGATATACCCTTGCAAGGCCATCTGGCCGAACACTTCAATCTAGTATAGTTCATGTGGACCAAGTAGTGAAGATGATAAGATCATTCTGAAAAATATAAGATTATGAACTAAATTGTACAGGAAGCAACCACAACTGGTGACTGAAGCTTAAATTATATACTAGAAACATAGATATGAAAACACTATCATCATTTGCCGAAATCCATATGAGACACGTCAAATAGTGATACAATTTACCTGAGCAGCTTCATACTCTGGATCGAGAGTGAGATACGGGTGATCCCAGTCTCCCCATACGCCATATCGCTGTAAACATTACAATAAACATTTGTCATCTCGACAGGTATAAATGCTAATGCTTCATCTGCCCCACAAAGTATATCAAAGCTAACTTTACATGTATATATAGAATATATATATATATATATATCAACAGATAGACGGACCAATCACATTTTTCGAACCTTTTTTCTCAAAATTAGCCAACCATTCAAAAATACATTTAATCCTAGATGGAAAATCCTAACTTAGGACCCATAGTTGCACATAAGTTTAACACCAAATATCCTTTATCAAAAATACATAAGTTTAACACCAAAGATCCTTTATCAAAAACACATAAGTTTACCACCAAATATCCTTTATCAAATGGTGGGAACAACATATAGAATTCAGACACATGGGGTGTACAAAGTACTTCAATTCTATAGGGAGTAATATGGTTTCCAGCTAAGAAGCACAAAACTGAACCAGAACGCTTTCCTCATGGGCTGATCTAATAAAACTAAAGTACAACCTTAAATGCTGCCATCTGATTCTTGACAGTTGATTTTGCGAATTTGGCGGCCTTTGCTCTCAATTTTAGTGGTGTCAGCTCCTTTCTGGCATCCTGATCCAGTGACTGTAAAACTGAAACAAATCAACAAAATCCGTGAAAAATGCTCTAAACTTTATTTGAATTTTCACAATAATTCCACCAAAAAATAAGGCAAAAAAAAGGAAAAAGGCAGAGAAAGTATAATCTACAAAAGACTGAAAATAAACTGATCGAAGAAACGGCCTTTCTACCACTGACAAAGTGATCAAGGACATAATCATGTCTCTTATTCCTTTTGCAATTGCTTCCAGCAGTAAATAATGGTCAAATGCACAGGTGAGGAGGTAAGATCAAGACAACGGCTATAAAGCATTCAAAGGGAAGAGGTATGGAAAAAGGAATTGCAAACATACCGTCCATACAATACAGCACACCATGATTACCAAGGTTCCTTTATGCTTTGCAATCACAAAAATGCTCGCATGCCTTCTCGTAGTAAATAGACACACACATGAACAAATAGTTCATATGTCTACTGTAAGATTTTTAAGAACAACTTTTCCATTTTCTCCTTACCATAACATATAACATGATGGAAACTTTTCACTGTCTAAACATAATGCAGAATCATCCAGAAAAAGTCCCGAGGATTTTTCTCACAAATCATGAGCTGTGTTAAGACTTGCCTTTTAATTCAATTGGCAAGCCATGACAATCCCAACCAGGCACATAATGAACTTGATAGTTCTGAAGAAGCTGAAACAAAGACAATGAATCAGTTACATGTAGAAATCTTGAAGTGCTTACATGCAGATATGTATGCACAAACATTATGCTCAGCAGCACAAATATACGATGTAGCAGTCAAAGAAATTGAAGACGACAAGGTTCACAAGAGAGATTAATAGAAAATTCTCTCTTTCTTGTTTGTCACATTTTTTAGAATATGAGGGTTTGATCCAGGAACCAACTTTACAAAAACAACCATTCAGGGAGTACCTTATAGCGGTTAATAATATCCTTCAAAATCTTATTTAAGGCATGACCCATATGCAAATCACCATTTGCATAAGGAGGGCCATCATGAAGCACAAAACTTGCCTGTCAAGATGATTAACATCAGTAAGAATCCACTTACGAAACATAAAAACCCACATCAGCAGAAGACCCATAATTAAGTGCACCATTGAAGAACTTACCCCAGTATTCCTACTGGCCACCCTCTTAAACACCTGATTTTCATCCCACAATCTTTGTATTTCGGGCTCCCTCACAACAGAATTTGCCCTTAAGCCGAAGGCAGTCCTAGGGAGGTCAATTGTGTGCTTATACTTGCCATCCTCCTGCTTTTGCCCTGGGCAACATTTAGAATGTCTATCACTCGAAATTTATTTAACACAGATGAATTTAACTGCAACCACCCAACATATATGACAGCCTTAAATGTCATGATTTAAAAATTCTTGACAACCTTCAGATTTTCCTTTTGCTGCCATGACAGGCCCACGTGATCTTCGCTTCGAGGATGAGCAATATTCTATACCGGAGCAAGTAGAATAGCACGTCACATGCAAGAGAGATAAGACTTTCGCTGAAGAGCTTCTTCTTAAATGTAACAAGCCGCCAGCAGTTGTATTCCTAAAAGATGAGTAATTTCTCAGCGACAGAGCCTGAGCAAATCAGAGACACCATATTAGATGTTCCAACATTAAGGACAACATTCGCAGTTTATATTTCATACAGTAATCCCATCAGTTTGTTTCTTTGCGGTACAAAACACTTGAAACTCTTCCACATCATAATACATGCCACACAACCCAACTGACACTTCCTAACAAAAGAGTGTCATTGTGGTCACAACCACTATAAATTTATCCAGATATGACATTCGCACACCACGAAGAAGAACATAGTCTAAATAAGAATGTAAAGAAGCAATTTTCCGAATTTCGAATATACGACGGTTCTTAAAAGAAAGAACTTTGGCTTTGTTGATTTCACTTAAAACCCATTACATACGATTCCCCAGCAAGCATGTATAAACAAAAATCAGCCTTTCCCTCCAACACAATCCCATGACTGCAATTTGCAGAAAAAATTGTATTTTTGGGTATGCGATTTTTAGAAGTCTTCAACAAACTCCATCATTTGAACTCTTCAACTTATCTCCCAAGCACCTTGAAACAATTTTATAAAGGATGAACAGAGAGCACTCAACACTCCACCGAGAAGAAACAGATAAATAAGCTATATAAATGGCTTTAAGCGGAGATAATTTTCTGTATGTCTGTTCGAAAATAACAAGATATCTACCCTGCAAGAAGAATTCTGCACAGCCATTTTGGTGAGAGAGTAAAACTTCGTGGTAGTTGAGGGTTTAGCGAAGTGGGTGGACTCCATTTCCATTCACTATCACCCGTGGATTACTTTTGACTTTCATTCCATTGGGGAAAATCAAGAAATGGAGTGGAAAGAAGAGCTCCTCTGCTGAATTGTTTCGTTAAATCGTTTGTTTCTCTGAATTTGTTTGTGGATAAAATGAGGGAATTGGCGTCTGGAGGAGATTGACCTGTCAATTTGGCCCCAATTTGATTTGAACCCTTTGGCCCCAAGATCAAATTTTTACCCAATTGTGAATTTTGCCAAGAAAAAGAAAAATATCACTTTTACCCACAAAACGTTATTTTCGAGGGATGGGTAATATTTTTTTCCCAAAAAAAAAAACGTAAAAGAATGAAATTTATTTATATAACAGTGAAATAAAAAATATATTAAAAAATATCTCAAAATCATACGAAAAAAATATCAAAATCAACCATTCTAATAACCATATCAAGTTATTATACAATTCCTACATATCCCGATAACAAATAATTAAAACATAACCAATTAAAATAACACAAACACTAAACAATGTCGTAAATCATAACATAAAAATACATTAAAAAATATATATAAAGTTCATAAACAAATACATAAAAATCATGTCATTTCTCGAAAATATTCTAAGCATCGTTGAAATAAATAATTGTTCCATCACAAAGAAAAATGTAATGCTTCTTGTCTTTTTTCTTCTTATTTTCACTTTCACTTGGCTCTTCATGTGCATGGTTCATGAAAGAATTTTGGCGCGCGTTCGATTATTATTGAAGAATAGATTGACTGATAAGATAGTTATTATTTTACTAGTGTCAACTATAATTTCGGATAAGTAAAAACTAAGAAATATGTCAAATTTAGTGATAAGGTCACCATTTTTTCAACTAAAGTGCTCGGTTTCGAACTCCCCCAGCACTTAATGTTCTGTTTTTTTTGTGTTGCAAATCTTTAGTTTTAACGAATATTTAACGGCGAGGACCAAATTTGATGGGATCTTCAAACGTGAAGGACTAAATTTAATGAGAGAGAAACGTGAGGGACTAAATTTGCAGTTAATATTTCAAAGTGGAGAAAGAATCATGAGATTGTTTAGTAGTTGAGGATGTGATTTCTGTTTCCTTACAATGATAGTTTGGTTGGAAAGTGGCAACTGAGATACATAGACCTCCAAAAATCAAGAAAACTCCTGGAGAAATGAACTGAAATCCTTCAATTGGATTCAAACATTGACAATATGAAATATTAATCACAAAAGAAGACAACATTGTATACAAAAAAAATCATGAATATACAGAAATAATTGAAATTTCCCAGGAAAGTAACAAGAAGGAACTGGTAACTTCTTTTTTAGCTTCAACAACCTTAATAAGAGCACCTATCCCGAGTAACCGTCCGTCGATTCTGGGAAAATTTTCTTGAATATGGTTCTGACAACTGGAAGGAGAGCTAGTGCAGCAATTTGAAGCTGGTCTGAACAGCTTGTCTTTATTGAAATCTGCCCACTTAGCTTGTTGTTCAGACCAGCCCTGATGTTCCATTTGGAATTTCTGCCGACAGAAAACTGCGATTGCAGGTTGCATCCACATATAAGATCACCTCTGTATCTCATAATAGACAGCCCCAGTAAGACTTGATCCTGATCAATAGGATAATCCTTGTCCCTCCTGCACAATTCCAAGTTTGCACCATATGCTGTACCGTCTTGGGATCGAACAACTCCAGCATTCCCGGACAACATTAAACTTTTTCGAACTGCAATATGGTCCTCAACTTTGAGCCCAGACACCACATTTTCCTCGAGAAAGGTGATAGATACTCCAGCTGCAGTTGTGTTCTTTTTGGAGTTCCTGACTTTAGTTTCGCCTTTGAGGAGGACGGCTTGTTTATTTCCAAAAGTTTGAATATCTAGCCCTGCCATGGTTGATCCCTTGTCCCCGTGCTTTGCTGAGACTGACGATTGTAACTGGATATTGCATTCTTTTTTATCCTTGGTAAGCTGAACTGAAATTGCTGCTGGAAAATGACTCCCGATGTCAACTTTATCTTCGATGATCACACCATCATAACCACAATCATGGTCCCATCCTTGGGAGTCAAAAACTGGCCTTGTAAGAAGCTGGGAAGAAGGTTCTAGAAAACGGTATCTGAAAGAAGGATCATCTCCATCAAAAGAAGGTGGAAGTGCCATGTCTGGTAAAGGAATTGCTATAGTTTCCGCGCTCCCTGTTTGTTGATCCATAACTGCATCCAGATAAGTCCCATTGGCTGCACCGTTTTTCTCTTTCCTCGAGTCCCTGAACCTTCTTATTTCTTCTCTAAGTTGTTTCTTCTGAAGTAGCCTCACACGATAATCATACTCTTCAAAGTATGCTTTCCTTAGGACACTGCTCAGTTCAGCAATTTGTGATTTGTCTAGTGGCTTGAATGGAGGGAGATTATCGTACTCAAAGTCTTCTTCGTGGTCAGAATCAGATAGATAACCCAGCTCAACACCGGAGTCAACATTCACACCACTTTGATCATTAGATAGTTTTGGGTGAACATTGGATTGTAACAATGAGGACAAGAAGTAGAATGGGGATGGCGAACGAATCCGTAAACCAAATAGTTTCATGTGGTTAAAGGGATTAGGAATTGTGACCACAGAACTCAGTTCGGATAAAATCTTCACTGAGTAACATGAAAGCAGCAGCTGCCGCCTCCAGCTTTCTCCACTTTGCAGCAGTGTTTCACCATGTTCGTTTTTTTTAGCAAATGGATGGTTTTCAACTAGATTAACAGGTATCACTGAACCAGGATTCATCGCTGAATGGCTAATAAGCTGTTGAGCAACCTGTGATCTCTGAGCAACAAATACCTCATAGCTCAAAGGATACCCATAGGGTCCATCTGGAGGTGTTGAAGTTGCATGGGTCAAAGCAACAATGGATTTTCGCCATATTGACGTGCCAAGGTGAGAGGTGACTGACTTCAGTAGAGGCAAATCATTAAGGTAACTGCATTCTGTGTCTAGGCGATCTATATATAGGATAACATCAGGTGGCGACCTGCGCATTACTTTCTTGATTGATGACAAAACTTTTCTGTTGATGGATTGGTCTTTCGTAGACGTCCTAAGACCTGGGGTGTCAAAGACCTTGATTTTGACTCCATCCATCATACCAGTAATTTCTTTGACACGAGTCGTGGCAGGCTCAAACGCATTAATTACGGTCTTCCTTTCCCCAAAAATGGAATTTATTGTTGCACTCTTACCAACGCCAGTTTTCCCAATAACCAGGATGCACAATGAAAATTCCAAGTCATCCTTGGTCTGTGCTTCAAGATCCATGACTACCTTTAAGGCCGAATCAAGATGGAATGCTTGAGAAGAGGAGCTCGGCTCAGCAATTGCTAGCTGGTATAAAACCTTTGAAGCAGCAGAATCTCCAGGAGAACAGCCCAATCTGTGCAGAAAATGCAAATATTTTACTCGTATCTTCTGTATTTTCTCAAGCTGCTGCTTCTCTACTTCACTTAAAGCTCCATCAAATTCGTCATTAGTGAAGAGAGGCGTGAAAGAATCAGAGCTTCTTGCTCCAATAATAGGTCTTGCAGAGAGGAATATGGAGCCTAGATCAGCAGAATTGCCTTCTAGAGGAAGATTCTGTATACCATCAACAGATGTAAGTTTAAAAGTGCTGTCATCTGACACAGCACCTTTGACCGCCTTCAAAAATCCAGCCAGTGTTATTCGTCTGTGATCACTTACTCCACCATCAGCATCTGCCCCCTCCTCTGAGTCTGTGACATTCTGACCACCAATCCCTTGTGAATGATCTAGTAAAGCCTCTCCATCAGGGAGAGAAGCAGAATCTTGTTCCCTCTCCAGTTCAGTTGCCACTGCCTTAGTGTCAGGGTGAAAGGCTGAACCTTCTACCTCCCTGGGAAACTCTTCACTATTTTTGGCTTCTATCTCAGCTACATGATCCAATTTGGTACTTTGGAAGACAGATTGAGAGGCATCAACACCAATCAGGCTAGCATCTGTCAAAAGGCTATCAGTCAGAGACTCAGGCAATTCCGAGAATTGGCAACACACTTCAGTAGGCAGTTCCGTGATGTCAACACAATGAGATACAGTTTTGTGGCCAGCAGTAGAGCTAAAGGACTCAACTGTCTGACCAATCTCTTTCTCACTCTCAGTCTCCATATTCTGACTGTCAATATCCTGATTGAAGACAAGATTATCCTCAAAACTGGTATTACTGCTCTTCGGGTCCCCATCATCCATAAATGCTGCCCCGAAGTTGTTGCTGCTTCCCAATTCAGTATGTTCAGTTTCCATCAGGTTATCTGTTCCAAATACGCATCGCTGTTCTGCAGCTAAAGCAACAGAACAAATATTTCCTGGAACCAGTGTGTCCTCAGCAAGGTAGGTGGGATCTCTAAGATCAACCAAGTCCCCAGACTTCCTCCGATCATCAATCACATCAATTTCTTGAATCACCTCATCTAAATGCATGAGATCTTCATTCTGCTCGGATTCAAATATGGAGTTATACTCTTCATCTGTGACCAAAGTATCAGCTCTAGCTTCTTTACTGGCATTGGGAGCTTCATATTGGATGGTGTCAGCTGATATGTCATAGTGAATACTGTCCTCCACACCAGTATTCTCCATTTCATTTTTACAGTCCAAAACATCATTACTAATAACGAAGTCCTCAATAAACTCCTCATCTGTGACCAAAGAATCAACTCTAGCTTCTTTACTGGTAAGGGGAGCTTCATCTTGGATGGCGTCAGCTGATATGTCCCAGTGAATACTGTCCTCCACACCAGTATTCTCCTTTTCATCTTTATGGTCCAAAACATCATTACTAATTACCAAGTCCTCAATAAACTCCTCATCTGTGACCAAAGAAACAGCTCTAGCTTCTTTACTGGCATAGGGAGCTTCATCTTGGATGGCGTCAGCTGATATGTCCCAGTGAATACTGTCCTCCACACCAGTATTCTCCTTTTCATCTTTATGGTCCAAAACATCATTACTAATTACCAAGTCCTCAATAAACTCATCATCTGTGACCAAAGAAACAGCTCTAGCTTCTGTATCGGCATCAGGAGCTTCATCTTGCATGGTGTCAGCTGATATGTCCCAGTGAATAATGTCCACCACACCATTATTCTCCTTTTCATCTTTACGGTCCAAAACATCATTACTAACTACCACGTCCTCAATAAACTCCTCCTCTGTGACCAAAGAAACAGCTCTAGCTTGTTTACTGGCATCGGGAGCTTCATCTTGGATGGCGTCTGCTGATATGTCCCAGTGAATAATGTCCTCCACACCAGTATTCTCCTTTTCATCTTTACGATCCAAAACATCATTACTAATTACCAAGTCCTCAATAAACTCCCCATCTGTGACCAAAGAAACAGCTCTAGCTTCTTTACTGGCATCGGGAGCTTCATCTTGGATGGCGTCAGCTGATATGTCCCAGTCAATACTGTCCTCCACACCAGTATTCTCCATTTCATCTTTATGGTCCAAAACATCATTGCTAATTACCAAGTCCTCAATAAACTCCTCATCTGTGACCAAAGAATCAGCTCTAGCTTCTTTATTGGCATCAGGAGTTTCATCTTGGATGGTATCAGTTGATATGTCACGGTGAATAGCATCGTCCATACCACTATGCTCCATTTCATCTTTAGTGTCCAAAACATCATTATTAATTGCCAAGTCCTCAACAAACTCCATCTCCACCATATTCTCAGCTTGTGACTCGTTGTCATCCCCTTCATCAACCTCCAAGATTCTAACTTTCGGGGCACTATTAACTCTCTGGAGAACTTCAATGCTTGGGACCCCAACAACTCCTGAGGAACTATTGTCTTCCAAAACCACACTGGTTTCGGAGTCGTCATCACTGTCCCCAGATATCTGCGCAATTGGAATTTGTACCTTCCGCACCCGTGGAATTTTAGGATCCACAACTGGCATCGGCTCAATATCTGAAACATCCTCGTCCATTAGAGCCACAAACGGCCTAGTCTTGCCAGTATTCCGACCATAATCCTCATCTTCCACAAGTTCATCACCTGACTCACCCAAGAATGGTCTTGCATCATCAGAGTCATCAACAATACTATTAACTCTTTCATCTGGGTTTCGGACAAAAGGCCTGAAAAGGGTCTCCCTACTAACATTACCACTTACACGAGGAAATGCTTCATCTGGGTTCTCCATAGAAGGCCTAGAGACGCCATGTTCATTGCTATTAGTACGTTCTTGAACTATTTCAACATTTGGCTTAGAGAATGCTTGTTCCTGAAGAATTTCTTCAAGAATTTCCTCATCTTGGTCAGTCATACGAGGTCTCTCAGAGGCAGTTTCAGTCTCATCTTCACCACTCACAGAACCCTCAGACTCAAGCTCACTACCACTGTAGTAGCTACCAGCAGTACTATTGCTATGACTTCTCGGTGAAAGAGAATATTCAGAGTCAGAATCATCAACAGTAAGAGGAGCTCTAATACCTGATATTGTGTTAGAAGAAGCCGCCTTTGGGGCCATCTGTGTGGCTGAAAGGGGGACACCATTGAGTCTTGAATCCATGAAAGCTTCAAACTTCAGGCTTTTGCTCTTTTTGTTTGCATGTTATTGTTTTCTTTTTTTATGGGTCTGCTTCAAAAAGGTGAGAAAACCATAGGTTAATGTGGTGTAGCGTGTCTGCTGGATTTGGTGGAAGATTGAATTTTTTTGGTGTTTAGGGCTTTGGTTTTTTTTGGGCTTTTGTGGAATTTGTTTTGTATGTTTTTGTTTTGTTTCAGGGTGTGGTTGTCTTCTGTTTGGACAATGTTGTGGCGACAGGGAAGTACAGATGGCATAAAAGTTCTTGCACTTCGTACACATAAATTTGGGCATTGGTGGTGCGATAAGGTTGTTTCTGGGAGATGATTTCTTGGAGCCTGGAGATGTCTTTTCGGCTGGTTTTGGTCACCCCGTGTGTTTCTTCTACTCATTATTAAATGTTCTTTCTCAATTCAATAGCTTTAAATTCATACATTGTATTTGTTTTGTTTTTCATTTCTGTCGACATCAATGCATCTTCCTTCTTGGAAAACCTCTTCACCATTGCAGTAAAATTCAAATTTTTTTTCCATTGATCTGCGAAATTACTTCATCTTTTTCACGTAGTAATTATTTATATACAGTGAGAGGGAAAAAAACATCAACCTTTTCTATATCGAGAAAACAAATATTCATCTTACTTTCTTGATATCATTTCTTGTCTTGTCTGCTCTTTTTGTTCCTTTCCCTTTGCAGAATACCCGTCTAAAGTAGTAGTAATTGCCACTTTATTTTGAATGAAGGTTGTCTTTTAGCCTTTTCATGGCAAAATGGCGGCTTCGCACTTCGCCACCAGCAGAACCACCTCTCTCCACCACCGCCACCGCCGGTTGACCTCCGAAGCACCCAATCCCAGAAAACCCATTTTATTAATTTCCTGCTTTTCCACTTCGTTCCGGGATAAACCCACCAGAAGAAAAAATCACCTCCGTCAAAAAATCCTCGAAACCCTTAGAAAACCGATTGTCCCCGAGCTACCTCCTGCAAACCCTGATGTCACCGTTGACTCCCCACCCATCCAAGAGTCTGGTAATATTCAGGAAGTGCCAGAATCTGATAAATCCAGGAATGCAGAAGCTGGAAATGAAGAAGCTCAAGAATTCGAAGAGGTGAGGGAGGTTGAGGTTTCAATGCCTGCTGGAGGTAGTTTTGATAGAAGTTTTGGAGTATTAGCTAAAAATTCAATCTTGAAATATGGGTTGTGGTTGGTTGGGGCTTTTGTCTTCCAGACCATTTGTGCTATTTGGGTTTTTGGTCCTGCTGGTATTGACAATAAGAACGAATTATTCGATGGGAATGAGAAAAAATCAGTTCTTGAAGTGGGAGGAAACGGAGGTAAATCAACGGTGAGAGTTGTTTTGAACGGAAATGGGAATGGGAAAATGGGGGTGGAGAATAGTGCTCTTAACTCAATTGTTTATGTGGATGAGTTGGAAATGGAGAGGAAAATTGAGGAAATTCGGGCAATGGCGAGAGAGGCGAGGGAAAAGGAAAGACTAGAGTCCAAGACGAATGACTTTGAAAGTGAGGACAATGAGGATACTAATGGGGGAAGATCTCTTAAGAGTGGGATTGAAGAGGAGGTTGACAATCGATTGGATAAGCTGAGAAAAAAGTTAGAAAATGCTCGTAACAAAAAGCCTGTGGCTTCAGTTGGGTATTCAAGGATGGAAAAAGATGAGGTTGAGAAGGGTGAATTGATTGAGAGAGGGGGTAATGGGGCTTTGTTATTTAAGAAGAAGTATAAATTCAAAGGTTCGCCTGGTGATCCAACAGAGAAACCAAAGGGTTTTATAGGTTCAGATGATTACAGGGTTAATAAGTCTAAGGAAAGTGGAAATGGGGAGAAATGGCATGAGTTGTTTCAAAGTGGGAATTATGATAAGGATGCAGTTAGTTTAGGTGATGGGGAAAGTCAGCCACATCTCTCTGATGTTGATCCAAAGGGCAGTGATGCAGTTAACGTGGTGGAAGAGGATAGAAAGAAAGGCCTGTCGGCGATGCCTGAATCCAGTAAGACTACAAGGAAGAAGGTGGGAAAAGAAAGAGGTACAAGCAAGCGAGGAAAGGGAAAGGGTGTAGCAAAACCAAAGGTGATAGATGGTAGTGCCCTTGGAACTCTTATACCGTCTTCTTTAAAGTTCAGAATTTTTATATCAATGCTGTTGTGGCCATCAGATACATCGAATTCTCTTAACAGATTATGAGTTACAATCTTTATTCTGATTGGGTGCAATGCTTTAGGGGCTTTCATGAAACCCAAAAGCTGTATTCAATTCTGTCTCCTTTGAACACTTATCTGTTGAATCCATGCTAAGTATGCGCTAATAGGAACGAAAGATGCATATTTATTATATCAACTGCAGTTCTCATTGAGGCATCAAATGCACAGGCATTGTTAATTCCAGGTCTGCCCTTGAAGCAGTAGAAGCTGGGAAATCAAATGCTGAGGCTGTTAGGTCAAGAAAATCTAGTGAGCAGGACGTCGCCGTGGTATTCGAGAAACTGTCGATAGCAAATGATAGTTTAAAAGGCAAAGGATTTGGAGTTGCTAAATCAGCAGTGAAGGGCAATAGTGAGCCTGATTTTTGGTGGTCGAAACTTCCTTATGTTCTGGTATGTTACTGCAACCAGTAAATTTTCTGTCTTATGTTTCTTGTCTTGCTTTCTTTTCATTGCCAAACCTTTTTGCATTCAGTTTCTTGATATGATCCTCTTCCATGATAAGTGGATGATTCTCTGAGTTGAAAACGATTATAGCACTGGGCTCTCAGCTGATTCTTGCGCATCAGAAGAGTAGATCACACCTGAATGGAAAAACGCAAGAATAGTATAATAGCTCTTGACATAGTGCCACATTTCTTTTAATGAACTTCTATGCTCTTTATAATGACTGAAATTTGAACTTGCTAAGTTAATTGCGTTGATCTTTACCCGCAATTTATCATAAATCACCAACTCTTTTATCGGTCTTGAAATATTAGGGACACGCCTGTTGAGATATGTTAATGTCTCATGATTCCCTTCCTCCATTAGCAGTCATAGTTGCAAATTAATTATGTGGACAACAGTAGTTTTTAAGAAAGAAATCAAATCAGCTTATGTTACTGTCCCATTTCAGGCTATTCTTATGCAAAGAGGCCATGATGGTGAGGTTGGTGAAGGACTTTATACATTGAGAAACATTTCTAGTGCAGAGGATCGAATATCTCATGTGGTTGCTTTTGAGGACCGTGCTGATGCCAACAATTTCTGTTATCTCCTGCAATCCTTCTTTGAAGGCCTGGAAGACTTCAAAGCTGATGTTGTTCCGTTAACAACGAAGGTAAGTTGACCAGAGCTGCGATTTATTTCTCCCCTCAGATTAAACATGCCGCGTTTTTCTTTTATATTCTTCCCTTCCTCCTTTTCCCCTGTTTTGCTGTTTCTGGGAGAAGGTTTTTGCTGATATCTCTTTTTTCGTTTGCTTAAACCTTCCGAAGCAAATTCATGATATTGAAATAAAGCCCACTTTCAGGAACTAAATGAAGCAGTTAAATCAAATACCATGAGGGTGATTGTTGTCAAGAAAGGGCAACTTAAGCTGTATGCAGGACAACCACTAGCCGATGCTGAGACAGCATTACGTGCTATGATTTAGCAAGGCCATATGTTAGGGCCGGGCGTAATAGGGCCGGGCCACGCCGGGCCATATGATTTCCCAGTCTGAAGCAAACCCTGAGAAGGAATGGCAGCAGCTGCTGGCCGACAAGTATGAAATAGTACTGAACGAGTACGGGTGGTGGCTTCAGTTCTTGGCTCCTATTGTCAGGCAGGCAAATGCCTCCATTTTTGTAACATTAGATAAGACAGTCATTTTCATTCAGTAGATGTTTCAAATTGAAATTTACCCAGATTGTCTGTGTGAAAAGAGGAAACTATTACCACCGTGACACTGTCTCATATTGAAAATTATCCCTCTGATGAGCTATGGGAGATTATAATTTTGCTGTGCTAACTCAGGATTTCGGATTATTGCAAGTCCCATATCAGTAAATGAAAACAAATAATGGCATTATGATAGACATTTTCCTAACATAGAATCATGTAAACATGATTTTTACATGAAGGAATTAAATCTCATCACATCACAACTGAAGCTAAAAAGATACTTCAATCTAATTTCCTTAGACTACTACTACTCAATTAAGAAGAAACAAGTTTAACCATAGCTTGTGCATGAATGGCTGGCAGATTAGACTGGCAAAAGCTTTGCCAGACCTCCTGCTTCTCTTCTTCATTTTCTGTAATTGCTCTGAACACTGAAATTGCAATACCTCTTGCTGCCTCTCTTGCCTCGGGAAGCTTGTCGTTTAACAAATTTGACGCGATTTTGATCAGTGCAACCAAGCCAAATTCTTCCATACTTTCCAGATCCTGAGAAGCATTTTCATACATGTGAGCTATAAATGTTTACAAAGTACTGATGTTAGTTGATGAAATGTGAAGTTATGTCCTCAATTACCATTCTGGAAACACAGTTAGAGATATAAATTGCAGCTTTTGCTCTGACTCTGAGGTTTGTGTGCCCGACATACGAACCAAGCTTGTGGAGCAACGGAAGAGGGGCCGTGGCCTCCACCATTGCCAACAACGCCCTGTCTGCTTCTTCACATACAAATTTCTTATCTTGGGAAGCTTTCAGTAATAGCTGCAGCAACTGCAAAAACACAAGAAAATAAGAGAAACAGAACTCTTACCACTGAGAATGTGGGAAAGTTGGGAGTTAATCTTTTACCAATTGGTTGAAAGTGTCGGAAGTGGAGTCGAGTAAATTTTCACCAAAGGCCTTGAAAATGTCAGCAGCAGCCATGATAGAGGTCTTGCACAGTGCACTTCTTGGATTCTTGATTGCCTTCACCATCACTGAAACCACTTTGTCCCTACACTCACCATACATACCTCCACAAATGAATCTTGAAGCCAACACAAATTAACTCTATAGATAGATACACAGAGAGAGAGAGAGAGAGAGAGAGAGAGAGAGAGAGAGAGAGAGAGAGAGAACTTACAGAATTGGCAGCAAGAGACCGGAGTGATAGAGCGCAAATCGCCTAACGTCATTGAGTGATTCACAAACCTTCAACCAATCTTTTGACTCTAACCCTCCAACAAGACCCTGCAAAAAAATTCCAACATCCAACTAAATACAAGAAAACCCGATGAAAAGAAGTATCCAAGAAGTGATTTTTGTCAAAGATTCACAAATGAAAAACAAAGAATTCAAGAAATCCAAAGAAAACCTGAATCTTAACATCCGGATCTTGAAATGCTTTGAGATTTTCAGAGGAAATGTAGTCAATTGAAGCATCTGCAGAAGATGGTTGCAGTAAAGGGGCTTTGTTTTCATCATTCACGCCAAGATCAGGCAGTTGCTGCTTCTCTTTGTGAGCTGGGATTACTATCTTTGCTTGCTTCTTGGGTCTTTCAGGAGTGATTGGCAATGCATTGTCAAGAGGCCTCAACGCCATTTTTCTTGCAGAACTTCTTCAAGAATTCAAAAAATTTCAACTTTAACTGAGAGAGCAAAATAGAGAATGTTTTGATTTTAGGAGAAATTTTGCTGAGGATTGATATAAAATGATGATGATGATAGGGTGTAAATGTAATCAAGAAAAAAAGGGAAGTGAAAAGATTAGGTAACGGTCATTTGTGAATTTGAATTTTTAAGGAGGATTGGAAAGTTGGATTGCTTTCACAACGGTCATATTTGAATACCCCATCCTCTGCGGTTTTGGTTGGTCCGATTCGGGCTCTTAATAGAGAAATCGCACCAACGAGAACAGAATCGCGTCAAGAATAACTTTGAATAGGAAAGAAAATCCATTTTTTCACTCTCCAGTGAAAGGAAAGATATTCGAACTCTTTTTCTCTGTCGACGGACTTTACATAAAAGAAATATTTTATTGTATCAACTTTTGAGTACCTAAATTTTTTTTTAATTTATTTTTTTTAAAAAAAATGATTAGAATAGTAGTTTTAATATTTTTAAATAACCTTACAATATATATATATATATATATATATATTTTTTTTTTTTTTTATTTTGTCTTTAACTCACTGCTCCATGTTTTCTTTCTTTCTCACAACTTACTTCTTTTTCATCCCCTCGCACCACAATTTTATTTCACTTCATCTCACGCCATAATTCTTTCTCATTTCCCCCTAATTACATTTTTGTGCTAATGAAGCGCAAAAATTTGGGCAAAAACCAGATAAAAATGGATGAAATGCCCATGACGATTGGTTAAACACTAGAAATCAAGAAAATAGCCTAAACGCCCTGTTATGGTTTCAAATCTGCAGCTCCCGGACAGGAAGAAAGCGTATTAGGTCTGGAAATACTGAACTAAAGAGTATCACCGTATATCACTTTACAACTATTTCAGAATACCAAGAATTGTTGATGACAGACAACCTAAAATGTATGTCTCTCTGTCTGTGTGTGTGAGAGAGCGAGAGAGAGAGAGAGAGAGCTCTCTCCTGCATGCAGAAAGGGCTCATATGTTATCTAATCAACGATACATTTCTTTAGAGTATATTTTTTGATAAATCAGAGACAGTGCAATAAATTTAAACACGTATTTGAGGCGAATGCATGAGCCATCTGGGAACTTCTTGGGACCTCCAAGTTTGTATCTTGACAGCAATTCTTGTCAAGTGTTGATCCTTATTACAAGCGACAGACGAACATCACGCTACAGGTGGCATCTGGTTCGGTAACTGCAAAAGCAGACCATTAGAAGTTACCCATACCCACAACGGGAAGCAACATCCAAAAACAAAAACACGAATTAAAAGAGAAGAAAACTGTTATTTTTATAATGGTAAATCCCATCCCGTTAGAAGTACCAAACAATAGATAGCTCTTCAAGTTCCAATTAGGGGAGGAAATTGAATAGAATATCTCAAGTGCTTCCTGAAATGTAGTATTACTGACATGAAAAATCATACCTCCAGGCCATATTTGCCATGGGAATCCATGTTGAATTCGTGAAATTTGGTTTTCAGTGTATATCAGAACTGCTTTGACGAATACTGAATCCATCATCAACAAAGAAGTGCTTCCCATTCTTCCTCTGATATATATAGTAAAATCTCTGCCCCACTGAAAAACGCGGCCTCTAATATCTTTACAATGATCTGGAAGCATGCTGTGATTTAGCTGTTTCCCTTAATACAGTACCTACTATTGCTGCCTGCTCGAGACATTCAGCTTTATGCAGGGCGTCCAAGAGAACCACACAAGTTTTGGTATATATGTTACAACCCTTCAGCCTGGTTTCTTCAAATAGCTTATATGCTTCCATTGCCTTATTTGACATGCTTAACCCTTCTATCATTGTATTATAGCATGCAGAATCAGGTATACCTCCATTGGCTTTGAACCTCTCAAAGAGTTTATCGGCCTCCAATATATTTCCAGCCTTGGCAAGCCCAGATATCATGGTTAGATAGGTGATTGCGTTAGGTTTCAACCCTTGTTTCTGCATCTCCTGCCAAAAAACAAAGGCTTTGTTGAATTTCCGAACCCTACAAAGACCATTTATAAGGATGCTATAGGTTATGATATTAGGAGTGCATTTCAAGTCCTTCATAGAATTCCAGCAGACAAGGGCTTCATCTATTTCTTCTGCCTTCACAAGTGCATCAAGCAAGCAATTCCATGTTTGGACATTCGGCATTAAATCCTTTTGCATCATTTCCTCTATGATGAGATATGCTTCATCAATTCTACCCACCTTTCCAAACCCATCCACGAGACTACTATAAACAACTACATTTAATTCCACGCCAATTGATTTTGCTTCTTCAAAGAGCATGTAGGCTTCATCAAGCCTGTCAATCTTAGCAAGCCCATCAATGACAGAACCATAAGTAACTACAGTTGGTTGATGACCTTTTGCCTTCATTTCCTCCAAAAGCTGGTAAGCTTTGTTCACTTTACCTGATTTGCAGAATCCATCTATGACAGTGTTATAAGCAAGGGTATCAAGAACACAACCCTGTTCCTTCATTGCATAGAATAGCTCATATGTCTCACGAGCAAATCCAGCCTTTATGAGGCCATGAATTAGAATCGAATAGCTCCGGGCATCAGGGGTAAACCGAGACTTAATTTCCTCAAACAAACTTCTGCCCTTTTCTGGTTCACCAGCTTTAAAAACACAATCCATATAGGTATTAAGGAGTGTAAGGTCTGGCGAAACGCCTCTGCGGACCATTTCCTTGTAAATCTTATGTCCATCCTCCTTTCTGCCAGATTTGAAAAAGCTCCTGATGAGAGATGTATAGACAATTGCATCCGCAATCTCGCCAGAATCTAACATCTGCTCGTACAATCTATACGCATCATCTACTCTGCCATGCCTACCCAAGCCATCTATCAATGAACAAAATGTAACTTTATTTGGGGCACAAACTTTATGATCCATGCCCTGAAAGATGGAATAAGCATCGTCAAGTTTGTTAGCCTTACACAATCGATCGATCATAATGTTAACAGTCATTATGTTTGGAACCAAACCAGTTGCCTTCATATCATTTTGTATCTCTAAAGCTGCATCAAGTTTTCCTATCCTGGAAAGCATGTCTACAAGAATATTATATGTAGAGAGGTTCGGCATGGCATCCTTTTTCATCTCATTAAAAACTTTTAAAGCCTCGTCTACTTTCCCTTTCTTACCAAGACAAGTAAGAAGACTATTGTATGCAATCACACTTGGTATGGACCCCTTCAGTCTTTGCCTCTCAAGCAAACTGTATGCTTCATCAAACCTTCCAGCAGACCCGTAACCCATGATCATGGTGTTGTAAGCATATGCACAGGGAACTGTCCTATTCTGCTCCATTTGCTCAAACAACTCAACAGCTTCAGCCAATCTACTAGCCTTGCAGAGAACTCCTATCATGCTGGTGTATGACACATCATCAGGCATCAGACCATGGGATTTTATCTCATGAAAGAATTTCCAAGCCATATCCACCTTACCAACCTTACCGAAGCAGTCAATACATACGTTATAGAGAACAATGTCTGCATCAAATGAATTGCTCTTCATCTCATCCAACAAGGAGAGAGCAGCATCCACCCGGCCATCACGAGCGAATACACGAATTAAAGTTGTGAACAAATGCACATTAACTTCATATCCTAACTCCTGCATCTGTTCAAAGAGGGAAAGCATGAGATCAGGGTAGTCGGGCTTATGAACCATAGCCAGTGCACCTATGAGAGTTGTGTAAGCCGAAAACCCGGGGCGGAATTTGAACTTTCTCATGGTTTGGATAAGATCAAATGCCTCTCTCAATCTTTGTGCCTTCACACAGCTGGAAACTAATTCCACGCTTGTTTCAAAAGAAGGACTAAATCCAGCAAGACTCATTTCCTCAAAAACATTTTCAAATCGATCAAACTTCTTACACCTAGCCATTAACATGAGAAGCGAATTATATGTTTCCGGATAATTCACTTGATTGGTCACCCTCTCAACCCATCTAAAATAGTTAACACCTATATCAACATCCTTCATCCTCCTCAACACTCCAATAACCACATCTGCCTGAGGTTTATCATCAACTGAAGACAGAGCTTTCTCCAAGGAAGGTCCCCAAGTACCACTTTCTAAAACACGACAAACATTCTCAACCGTGCCCCTAACAACTTCATGTTTCCTCAAAGTTTCTCCATTTCCAGCATTGATATCAGAAACAGTCCACCTGCCCTTCTTGAAGGGGCCTTCATTTTCTTTATGAACATCCATATCAGAGGGCCCATCATTAGAATATGAAAATCTCTTACAAGAGCTAGACAGGCAAAAGGGTTTCAGCTCAATCTGAATTTTCAACCCTGCTAAAAACACATGAACAAGAAACAAACATTAAAATTAAATAAACATTAAACAAAAGAAACAAATATGCTGATATTAAAGTAGCACGAAGGGGACAAAAACAGAACCCTTAGTATCTGAATTAATCTCGAAAGCTAGACATAAAATAACAGTTCCCCCACAATCCCATCAAAAAGTAACGAAACTATGATATCAAATTATCAATTATCATGTTCTTGATACAGTGCTCTATAATATCCCAATAAAAGCAAAGAAGAAAAGGAAAAAGAAACCATTTTCATACAGCTTACCTCGGCCTATGAACAGCGCCCTCATTCTTGCAAGCTTGAGATGGGCTGGGGGATCAAAGACAGGGTTTTGCTGAGAATTTTCAAGGAGAGTGACTCTGTTCTGAAAGAATACTGCTGTTGTGCGCGTTGTTTGTAGTAAAGCGACTTTTAGCTACGAAGTAGCGTTTAATGGCAATCAACCGAAGAGTGTTTTCCTTTTTCTTTTTCTTTTTAAAAGAAAAATAATGGGGAAAAATCAAAAGTACCAACAATTGGAGTTATGTGATTATGGACTTTTGACATTATTTATTGGGATAATTACACTCCCTTCCTGAAGTTAGTTATAATTACACCTAGATCCTATATGATTTGAAAAATTATACATAGTACTCCTGGTTAAAAAAAAATGTCAAGATCCCCTAACAAAAATAATTAATTTATCTTTCTACCCATAATATGTAGCTAAAAAAAAACTAAAAATAACATAAAAATTTGAAAGACTAAAAAGATAAAATTAGCGCCTTTATGTGTAGAAATAAACATACGCTTTAGACTAAAAATATAAAATTGCAGGGAATATTTTTTGTTATTATTAAAATATCATAAGGAATATATATACTATATTTGTGTTATCATAGCAATGTGTGATATGATTGAGTTATCATAATATATGTATTCTAGATATTTAGTTAAATTACATAATATAGTGTATAAATATGTACAAAATATATATAAAAAATAGTGTTATATATATTAAGAGCTAAATGTATTTTGACCGATGTAATTTATTTATTAATTAATAATTATTTAATATAATAATACTTTAAATATATTAAATATATTACACTATTTACTCTTATAATTTAATTTAATTTATTTAATTATACATAAGTGTGTGAAATGTATAAGGGTAGTTTGATTTTTTATTTTTTTTTAAAAAGTATATTTGTTTGACTTTCAATAAGTAAACCAAGGCAATAATGGATTTTCATTCGATTCTTCTGATGATTTCAGTAAATTTGTCAATTTTATTAATTGAATGATTTATTTGTTGGATGAAAATAAAAGTAAGAATACTATATGTAATTTTTCAAACTATAGGGGGTTTATGTGCAATTACATAAAGCTCAAGGGATGGGAGTGTAATTATCCTTTATTTCTTTATAATAATTTTTTGGGTAAATTACAGCCACCTCCCATGAGGTTTTTCATAATTACAAATACCCCATCGTTGTTCGAAAAATTACAAATACCCCCTTGAGGTTTGTAATTTTTAACCAAATGTCTGAAATTGACCATTTTTTCCTTGGATTTTTAGTTAAAATTGTATAAAAATCAGTCGATGCAAATTGCACTATTGCTCCTCTATGTAAAAAAAAAAAAACTTAAAAAACCTCTCCCTGCACATTATAGTCCAAAAAGATTCAAAAAATTTTAAAAATAATTCAGTTTGCATAAGGGCATTTTGGTCAGTTAATCATAAAAATGGATGATGATGAGTTATTTGTTAGATGGTTACAAACCTTAGGAGTTATTTATAATTTTTTAAACATTAATTGAGTATTTGTGATTATGTCAAACCTCATGAGAGGTAGCTATAATTTAACCTAATCTTTTCAGGTCAGTTGGGAAATTTTAAAAAATATTTAATGCATAGTTTTCAATCCAATTTAATTAAGATAGAGTGAGAGAGAATAGTTTCGTAATTTATTTAATTTGTAAGTTCCATGAGTTGTTTTTCTGAATGATGCCAAGAGTGATCTTTTATTTTGCATAAATTCTCCATTATTTGGTTGATATTTTAATTATCACATGAATATCATCAAATTGCTATTATTCCATGTATGGCTTAGAGGAAGTTTAGCTAAGTTTTTAAACTAGTTGTTGTGGTATGTTGTCTTTGCGTACATATAATAAATATTTTTCGTGCTTCAAAGTGTATTATTAATAAATAAGAGCAAAGTATAAACCAATATATCATATTAAAAAAAAAAGAAAGAAAATAAATTATTTTATCAATTAATGTAAAATTTGGAAGTTAAATAAATTAGTTATCTTATCGGTTAAATGACATTTTTTGCATCATCAAAAAGTTGCAATGGTGTCATTAACAGTCGTTTGTAAGTGTGAAAGGACTTTTCTTTTTATATTAGTATAGATATTGTACAAGCTCATAAATCTTATAACATGTTTAAGAGTTGAAAGATATTGAATATTATTTAAAAACAAATCCTTATAATGTTGGATAAGTAAGATTCAACTTTGATATAATAAACTATTCATATTATAATAATGACTACAAAAAATCATCAAACTAACGGAATTTGAAACCAAATAAATATTTTTTTTCTCTTCGGGGAAAACATCAATTACATGAATGGTAAAAGTAAAATGCTAATAAAATTGTAAAAGCATTTTTGTTTATTTGATGTTTAAGATGGGCTGAGCTTACTTAATATATATATATATATATATATAACTTTTTAAACAATTTATGTTGAGATATTGTAAGGTCGTAATAAAGAAAAATAATAATTTTGTAATACTTGTAAATTTTCAAACATTCTATATAAGATGTTTTCAAAAGCTTGTGGATCAGTCAAACACCCCTCTAAAAGGGTGTTTGGCTAAACTTATATAAACTATCTGTATTTATAAATCACAAGATGTCAAGTTTATTTTTAATAAAAGTTCTTGAAATATTTTGATAAAATAAGATGATGCTTTTTATAAGATGTCGGTAATATAAATTTTTAATTATTCTATGAATTTTTTGAAATTTAAAAATATGTGTAGAGCACCTTACTTTATCCAAGAATTAAAAAACTTATATGTTATAATATTTTATTTTATTTTTAAAGTTATAAACTATTTTTAAAAAAATTATCAAATAATTATAATATTTTATAAATTCTTAAATATCTTATAAAATATTTCAAAGATGTAGTTCGCCCAAACACCCCATTGGCCAAGCTAGAAGCCTAGAACTATAACTTTCTTGTGAATCAAATCAATTTTTTTTGTTGAACAAATTATTACATTATTATACACATTAATTAAAGTATCAATTGATTAAGCACATTAATAGTTTCAAATAAAATTATATATTTAAACACTTATAAAGATGATCATTATAAAATAATAAATAAAGTTATATTATTAATATCTTAATTTTAATACTAATTCCACAAAGTTTATAAATTTAAGTTTGTCCTAGTTGAGATTTCAACGTTTATCAATCGGCCACTCTTTTTTTTTTCCTCCTCTTTTTACATTGGGATCATTACACCATCCTCCCTAAACTTTTGGGCAATTACTCCTAAATTTTCTTGCACTTTAAAAAATTACATTTAGTATTTTTATATATCTTTACATATTAATGTATGATAAGAGTTATATTTTACCATTATAATGTTAGTTTAATAAAAAAGAATTGTTTGACCTATAATAAATAAATCAAGAATAAATATAGATTTTAATTCATTTTTTATCGATATTGATGGGGTAAAAATCAGGAAGCGTTTGATCAAAACACACTCGCACGTCACGAGCCAGGAACTCAAGAACTTGAGAGTTCTTCCCAAGAGTTTTATCCCAAAAAGTAGTGAAGTGTCTATTACAATGAATTTGAGGCCCTATTTATAGTAAATGAGGGAGGAAAAAAAGACTATTTTACTCTCCAATTGCTTCTAATCTAACAGCTATAATTTAATCTGTGGGGGCATCTTGGTAATTTGACATCACCCCACTAACCACTATCTATAACTTCCTCCAATGACATTTTCGTAATTCGTTTACATTTGAGGGTATTTTTGTAATTTGTCTGGTCTAATTTCCTAGCATTATCAGATATTAATAAATCTGGTGAATTTTGACGAGTGAGATTTATTTGTTAGATAAAAATAAACACGACAATCATTTTCAAACCACATGATGTGCAATTACATGAAGTTCCCGTTCATTTTTACCGATCTTTGAGCATTTGAGCAGAGTTTCGGGTCCAAAAAACAAATAAATAAAGAAACTGGGACTACTTATAAAATTTTCAGAAATATAGAGGCCTTTGCACAATTCCCATTTCTTCCCCATTCCTTTCTTCACACTATCCACCCACTGCACTCTGTAGCAATTTCTCACTCTCTCGGATCGCATGCAATTCCCATTTTGAAAATCCGCATAGAAATTCCAGCTATACATACACCTCCGTCGTATGTATATGTACGCCATGGAACCTCCACCACCTCAATCATTGGCATCACAACCGCATCACTACTCCAGTCAGCGATACAATCACCGGAGCCACCGCGGGGAAGCTGGAGGACCGGTGGAGATGACGAAAGAGCCATCTCATCCGGATAACAGTGACAGTAGCACCAGCGGAGAGAGACGGGGAGGAGGCGAGATGCGCCGCGCCACGCTGGATTGCAACCTCGCGTCACTCTGCGATCACATTCAATTGGAAGGGTTTAATAATGGTATTTTCTCCGACGTCGTTTTAAACGCCATGGGGTCCACTTATCATCTCCATCGCCTCATACTTTCCCGGAGTTCTTACTTTCGGTATCCTCCTTCCATTGTTTTATTTTTAGCTTAAAAGATCATAGAGCTATTTAACTTATGTAGTTGTTGCTTTAGACCTATTTGATGTTAAATTGGGGGTGGATATTCGTTGATACATTAGTTAGCAAGTAATATGGTAGGAAAGAGAATGTTGTGTAGATGTATTTCAATTTGGGCCCTCTACATTGATTGTTTTGGTTAACTTGTTCGCTGCCAGTTGCTTGACGACGGACAAATGAAATGATTCTGTTAACTCTGTGAAATTAATCGAGCACATCCTAAACAAAAATAAAAGAAACTACCAAAATTAGCGTTGAGTGACTGTTTTCTTATTAGTAAAGGACAATGACGTTGAAAACTCTGTTTTCTTGTATGTGCCACTTGTCTTTTCACCCTACAAGTTTGCTTGCTTGTCAATATTAAAAAAACAGTAGTTAAATTCACCTGTACTCTGCAGGAAGATGCTCCAGGGCCCATGGAAAGAAGCCAGTGCTCCAGTGTTGACGTTGCACGTGGATGATAAAAATGTAAACGGTGAAGCAATGGAAATAGCCTTGGCCTACCTCTATGGACATTATCCCAAGCTTAACGACAATAATGCATTTCGCGTTCTAGCTGCTGCATCTTTTCTTGACCTTCAGGTAGTTAAAGATTCAAAGGATTTCATTGATGTAGAGTGATGTTAATAGTGAAGAACCAAACTCCTTCCTCGTCTTTGCAGTGTTTGGTCTCACCAGATTTAGAACAGCAAATGTTTACTAAAGTTCTACTGATGGATACTTCTTCTCTTTTAACGTTCAACTGCTCAGAGAGCTTTCTTGACGGATTGTTGCCTCAACTTCCGTTGCATCAATTTATTGTCCCTGCATGCATTTACATCTTTGACATTTTACATGCAGGATTTATGCGAGATTTGCACAGACTTCATCATAGCTGAGTTGTGGTCTTCAAACTTCTTAACTTATCAGGTCTAATGATTTCTTAGTAAGACAACATCGAGTACTTAATTGAATATAAGTTATTTAGTGTGGACTGACATTCATCTTAATGTAGGTCTTTGCTGAGAGCCAAGACTATGGCATACATGGGGAACGTGTTAGAAATGCTTGTTGGGGCTACCTCTGTCAAAGTGGTGCTCAAGAATTGAGAGAGGTACATGTTTAAATCTTCTGGCAGTATAGTGCTATGAGCTTTCAAAAATACTTTCTCTTAAGCTCTGACTGGTGAGAGAACGTAATACTTTTGTTCTTCTTTTTCTTTTTAAGATTTGAAGAGCTATATCTGACCTCTTATCTATATCAGGTGCTCCCAAAACTTTCCTCTCAAACATTACTCGCTCTACTCACTTCAGACGAATTATGGGTGCCCAGTGAAGAGAAACGGTGAGGATCTCGTTTGTATTGTATAGTAAAACTTACACAGTTGTAAGGTGGAACATTAGCTAATTCTTTTTTCTCGAATCTCGGAAGGTTTGAACTGGCACTATACACTCTTTTTGCAAAAGGTACATTCTGCAAAGAACAACATCAGGAGCAGGGAAGTTCAAGCTGTGACGTGGTAGCCAGTATCTCTTCTGATTCTCCTGAAGTGAACAGGAAACATTTGGCTGATGAAAGCGCAAATGAATTGCTGGAAAATGGAAGAGGGCGCTCAAAATCAAAAGATGAATTTGAAGGCCACAACACTGCTCATAGTATTTTGTTTGAGCTCGCAGATTCAATTGTGGATTCCCGTTCTGACATTGCCAACTATGATCAAGCCCAAACAGCATGCAATAAATCTAATTTGGAGTCAAGATATAATTGCAACAGTGGACGACCTTCAGCAAGTAATGCGTTTTATGCAGATGACGCTAGCACCTCAAGTTCTTATCTAAATATACATATAGGTGTTGGAGTGAGTGGGTCAGCAAGCAGTGGTTTGGCCCCGGAAGGACCATCAGATGAGGATTCCTGCTACCAATTGAGCAGCAGTTGGTCTCCAGGAGATCAAATGCACTGCAAGTCGATGAACTCTTCCTGTAATGTGCTGATGCCCAATGAATGGGGAAGATGCAACATGTCACCTCTGACATGGGGCGGTAGGATTGTGGGCAGAAGAGAGGTTAAAACTTGCCTAAAACGGCAATATGGGATGAGCGGAGAAGATTATGATTCTTTTCTCAGTATTTTTGAAGGGGGCTCTCTTTTATACTGTAACATGTCTTTTGAGGCACTCTTAAACGTAAGAAAGCATCTTGAAGAGATGGGCTTCCCTTGCAAAGCAGTGAATGATGGTTTGTGGTTGCAGGTATATTACTTTCTTCTTGCATACATTGGCTTCAATAGTGTTCATCCTCTGTGGAGGATCTGAAAAGTCCATATTTCTGAGTAACCTGCTTGTTTTACAGTAGCAAGCTGGTGTCAGCTGAATTTGATGATTAGGGATGTTACACCATTAGTTTTGTGTCGATGCAATGCACACTATTTTTTTCGACATCCCATATTATAACTTTGTGATTGATTCTTTGATATAGTCCATGTATTGCTACATATCTCATTTGTACCGCTCTCCTTATTGTCTGCATGTCATAGATGCTATTAAGCCAGAGGGTCCAGGAAATTGGTGCAGATACATGCAAAAGTTGCTCTCTCGTGAGTATGGCATGCGCATGTAGACAACCATTTGGGTACTCGCGTGGAGTTACAGCACCTGGATACTATGTGCAAGATCACGACCACAACAATTTACCTGCCAATGACATAGGGCATGTCTATATCACTAGTTCTGCTCAAGGGGAAAGAAATGGCATCTTTAGGCCAGTACGGGTACATGACAGGGCCCCTATTGATGGTTTAGCTGGCATTGGACGTGGAACTACATCTGTTCCTGTAGCTGCTTGGCCTCCAACTCGTTATGTCTTTTCTCGCGTTCCATTTGGTATTGGCAACCGAAGCAATCAGCAACCTCCCGCTAATGATGACCCAGAGAACAGAGCTGACAACAGTGGGGACCTTGCTGGGGATGGATTGACAGCTTTGGTTGGGCTCAGCCAGGGATCAAATGATGCCGCTAATGTGCTCGAGGTGCAAATGGGAAGAGAATATGAGACAGGTCTGCAGAGCAGACTGGCAGGATCCTTAACCCCTCGGTCAAGTACGAGTTGCATTCCTGCCCAAATGGTTGACTCATCCGAGCGAACTACGGGGCTCGAGTGGGAGAATGCGAATAGCTCTATATCATTGGATTTAAAGACACCTTTGAGTCATTTCCCACCTTTTCGCTTTGCGTAAGGCATCCTTTCTTCTGGCATAGTCATTGAGATTTTTGCTTTATTGGCTAATCTTTTAAGAATGTTCAAGATAGATGGTGGTAATGTAGATTTAATGCATGTGGGAACAGTCAAAGAAAGGTTGCCCATTTGGTCCCTAACCACTTTGTGTACTTATATTTTATGACCAGATGTAGCTTGCCCTTCTCTTACACTTTCCTTTATGAGAGATGGATGAAATCTATGCACTAGGATAACAGAAATTCTGACCTATGTTTGACTTGTTCTAGTTAATGGAGAACTTTGAGAATATGTAAGTTTAGTAATTGGCTTCTCAAAACTGGTGTTTAAAAGTTGCTGGAATAAACTATTGTACTGTGTAGTCTTTGATCATCCTCTACTGTTTTGTCAGGGTTGAATTTCATGATGTGCATAGACTTACTGATGGCCAAGTTAAGCACTCCCCTGAAGTATTTTATGCAGGTTCCTTGTGGAAGGTATGCAATAACAAAAAATATTTTCTTTCATCTGATTCTGAATCCTGCTTCTAGCTTGATGCTTTTGAATTGATAAATAAAAGTGTGATTATTTTGGTGTGTTGGATCCATAGATTAGTGTCCAGGCTTTTAGTGACGAAGATCCTCAAGGACGCCGTACTCTTGGTATCCTTCCTAAACCTTTGTAAAGGAATAAATTGTGCCTTGAGAAGATTGTATCATTTAATTGCTGTACTTTTGTTATCATCTGTGATTCAGGTCTATTTCTTCATCGCCGGAAGGCAGAGATAAGTGATCCACTTCGAAAGGTACTTATAGTTGCGACTTGTGGCTGCAAACACACACTTGATGAGTGTTTTTGCAGCCCAGGTCATGGGAGCATTTTGCACCACCCAGACATGATTTTACACTTTATGAAGGAACTGGTTCTGTACGGCTGCTAACAGTCTTCATACTTCATAATTTGAATTCGCTTAAATCCCCTGACCACCAATCACCAACAGTTAAAATGATGCTTATGAACAGACTTGTTCTTCACAGCTTCATGCCCGAACTTACATGCTGTTTTAAAATATTTGTGTAACACTTAGTTTGTAAGTTAAAATCAAGCTGAAATCATGTGTTAGAATTAATGTTACTTTGTCCCAACAACTTCATTACTGTGATATCATCATATTAATGTCAGTCCCAGTTTTGTTATACATAAAAACGAGGATACTTAACAATTGTTGCTCACAATGTATTTCTTTTGGATGCTTACCAAACCCATCATGGTTAATTTTTGAAATGTAGAATTCATCGCTCTTTGAAAGTAATCCAAACACAGGCGCTTTCTTGGAAACAGGCTACCAAAGAATTTCCTTTTGTGATATTCTATTATTATAAGTCAATTTTTGAAAAGCTTCGTTGAACCGCTCTTAACTGTAAGACGACCTTTTGTTTGCTTCTACACCTCGAATTATAATCTAAACTAGCAACCTTGCTCAAAGATCTTGAAGTTTTACCTTTTCTACTTCTTTATTCTCAAAATAAATTAAATTGCTTGTATGTAAGTATAATGTAATGCTGCATTTTCTGCCTTTTGATTCCAGCTCCATATGTATGTCGATTCCAGGGAAAAGGTTACTGCTAGATATCAGGTGAACTGACTAAGCCAATGTACTTATTGCAAGAATATTTCATCATTAGTCAAGTGGTCATAATATGTCGATGTTTCCACATATAAACTTTCAGTTGATATGTCCATCAAAGAGAGAAGTGATGGTTTTTGGAAGCTATAAGCAAACAGGAACACTTCTACCAAAAGCTCCAAAGGGGTGGGGTTGGCGAACAGCATTGTTATTTAATGAGCTTGGTGATCTTCTTCAAAATGGTGCCCTACGTGTGGCTGCCGTTGTGCAGCTTATCTGATCATTTTTTAGGTAAAATAACCCGTGGGTCCTTTCAATGAAATGCTAGGTGCTGCATTTTTCACAAAACTAAAGATGTTAATACCTTGTTTTATTTT
Source organism: Sesamum alatum (assembly GCA_034509735.1). Lineage (NCBI taxonomy): Eukaryota > Viridiplantae > Streptophyta > Magnoliopsida > Lamiales > Pedaliaceae > Sesamum > Sesamum alatum. The sequence continues at coordinate 37,252,783 of JACGWO010000006.1, forward strand.
GTTTTTCGTTTCAGATGGCGTGAAGCAGAATTATGGTTTTTTGCCACACAGGTGACATCAAATATTTGTGCACTTTGAAACTAATTCTGTGTTCCTCATTCTCTGGTCTGCACCTAATATCTGTATTGGATCTAGATACATTTCAAGCACTTCTGTAAATTTCATTTCATTATGCAGTTCTGTTGTTTAGGTCGACAGAGAATTGTGTATATGTTATACTTCTCCGGCCATACCTAACATTCAATGCAAAAATACGGTGGTTTTTCTGAGTTGATGCTGCATAAGACTTACATCCCGATGAATGGTGATAAATCTTTCCGGTGCATAACTAACTAAGCCCGAATTGGATGTGAACTTTGATCTTCATTTTAGTCCTAAGGGGTCCGTAACGTGTAGAGAACTCGATTATGTTTGGATTTCCTAATCCAGGTATCTGGACGGCACTGAATTAAGGCGGCGAGCACTGAGAAACCATGTTTTCTACAATTCATATGGTTCTGTTTTCACAGTTAGGGATTCAAATTCCTTAGCCGAATGTGAGATTCTGAAAGCCTGTCGTATTCTCTCATCCAAGTCCATTGAATTGTCCGGAGCATTTACTTACCAGAATGTGTGGTGTTAAATGGACTGCAGCAGATTAGGTTAAGAAACGTGTTTTCATATTATCGTCTAATTCACCAATGGCTGGGAATATCGAAGGAAACAGTAAGCATGGCCCATGGCTTGGTTTTTACGATACTTGTGATTTTTTGGGTTCTGGGTTACTTGGTTTTGACGATGGGGACACACGACTTTAGTGAACACGTGAAATGTTTTTTTTTTCTTCACAACTTGAATTGCTGCTGCTACTGGTATAATCAGTGGAAAATGAGCCCACGACTTCATAAAACACAACAATGTCTTCTAGAAGTTAGGTTGATTGCCCAACAATCACAACTACATAAATTGGTAATTTCTAGGTACCATATTTTGGTGGTAGGTTGCACTACATAGATCATATCTGCATGTGCTCTTCCTATAATTGCAGGTAAACACTATACGCTTTTTTACTAAATTACAACATCTGCGATGGAAGTTGTAAAATATAACTGCATCCCCTGTTCAAGATTAAAGCTTACGATAATAACCCTTCAGGGGTGCAGCTATAATTTAACAAGAAGTCTCAAATGTTTGTGTAATTTAATTTAGGGTTAAATACAGTAACTACTCTTGAAATATCCACCCTACATCAATTACCCCATAAAGTATTAAAATCTTTAAAAAAAACTCTGACCTTCCAACATCTTTAATTTTGAAGTTCAAAAAGTCCATTTTATCCTAACTAAAAATTGATTTATGGAAAAAAAAAATTAAAGAGATTTTTAAAACACTAAAATCACTCTTTTTTTAAGTTCTATCTAATTCTATTTTCACTTGTTCATTGAGTTTTTTTTTTTTAATAATTCTAAAGTATTTAGAGCTCATTTTATTTTAGTTTCACTTATTTGTCAAATCAAATTACAAATAAATTTATACATTCATATAATTTCCACATTTGGTATAATTACCATATGTATATATATAAATATATATTAGTTGTATATTTTCTTGTTAGATCATGATAAGCTCTTTCGGTTATATTAATTGTATATTTGTTAAAGTAAATATATATATATATGTATGTATAATTTTTTTTTTTATAATTTGGTTTGACAAACAAGAAAAACTAAAATAAAATGAGCTCCAAGTACTTTAGAATTACGAAAATTAAAAGAACTCGATGAACAAGTGAAATTAGATTAGACAAATTTTCAAAAAAGAGTGGTTTTGGTATTTTAATAATTTCTTTTATTTTTTTTCAAAAAGCAATTTTTAGTAAGGATAAAATGGATTTTTTGAACTTAAAAATGAAAGGGGTTAGAGGGCAAGGGATTTTTTTGAAGGTTTTAATACTTTAGGAGGGTAATTGATGTGGGGTGAATACTTTTGAGGATGGTAACTGTATTTAACCCTTTAACTTAACTTTAGGGGTGTTAATGTAATTTACCCATAATTTTAACAATACTTGATTCAATTTTGTAAATAAAAGCCGGCAGCATCTTAAATGTCCTGACAGCATCCGAAGCAAGTGAATATTTTAAGTTGAAATATTTAATAATTTTCACAAGTAATTTCTCTTTGTGGTCCCTCATATTAATAACAAGAAACAAAAAGCCCAAAAATGACTTTGACTATGTGATGCTGACCCTTTTAAGCCTAGCAAAACAAAATTTATTGCTGGACTGATTTATGAATAACATCTCAACATTGAAGGGTAGTTTGGTCATATCAGTGGAAATTGCACATCAAAGACTGGCCAATAATTTGGACACATGCTGAAATAGTAAAGGGACATGAAAGGCTGTGGTACTTTGCAGTTTTTTTGATCCTTTCTTGTTTGAACAATGCATAGAAATGCAGATATCACTAGATTATAGTAATCATATAAGGTTTATTTGTATTTTTAGTCCTATAATTATACTTTTTTGACATTTTAATCTTTTAATTTGTTAGCGTTGTAAGTTGGCCTACAAATTTTTTAATATTACAATTTAAATCAATTTTGTCTGGAATTTTCAAAGTTGGCTTGAAAGTGGCATCTGCCAGTTAAACGGGGGAAACACATTTTATTGGCTGAATTATGATAATGTGTCAAATAGTGACCAAAAAAAAAAAATAGTGAAATTTAAAAAGGTGAAAAAACTATTTTTCAGGACTAAAAATGCAATTAAGCCAATAATATAATGTTGATGCTGGACTTTTCATTCCTCATCAATAAACTCCACATGCAAGCTCCTGAAATAAATCCTTACTTTAAACAAATCCCATTATTTTATGTATCACAAGATCTTCCATTCTCCAAGAATATGATCTTTTCATGATTTCCAAGTGCTTATTTTCAGTTGAACTTCATTCTTGAAGCTCAGGTTTCACATGCCTACATGTCATTCTTTTTTCTTGGGACAAAATATCATATGATACCATTTTCACTTGTTACCTATAGCATGGATCTATTAGTGTGATACTAGGATTCATCTGTGTTCTTGACATTTCTGTCTGAATTTTCTGCTTTTGAACTCAGGAGCACATGTTCCTGATTAGTTCTTTTGGATAATCATGTCTTCCGTTTCATGGTTCACGTCCGTTGAGTGTTCCGCCTCCGTCGTTCAATCTTCTGATGATTCAAGTTCTTTTTCAACTGTACTACACTGGCTAGAATTCATTTTTCTGTCACCGTGTCCGCAGAGGATTCTGTTTTCAGCCGTTAACTTTCTGTTCTTGCTTATCCTTGTTGTACTGGTGCTGAAACGGCTGTATTCTCGATTCCTGAATGGTCAAAATACGGCCTCCTCCCTTCTCGAAAAACCTCTTCTTGGAGCTGATAGTCATGGTTTTAGAATCAGTTTGTGGTTTAAAGCTTTGTTTGTCGTCACAGCTCTATTAGCCTCTGCCTATGCTGTTCTCAGCATATTGGCCATCAGCAAAGGTGTCGAATCTCAATGGAACTTGATTGAGTTTTTGTTCAAATTGTTTCAGACAATGGCTAATGTGGTTGTTTTGGTTCTTATTGCACATGAGAAAAAATTTGGAGCTGTCTCTCATCCGCTGCCCCTACGAGCGTATTGGGCTGTGGACTTTGTTCTTGTATGTCTGTTTGCTGCTATGGCTGTCACTCGTTTAGTCTCTAGTAGCGGAAGTGTTGATCTAAACATGAAATTGGATGATATGTTTTCCTTGGTGAGCTTCCCTCTATACGTTTTTCTGCTTGTTGTTGCTGTGAAAGGATCATCTGGGATTGATTTGGTTGCTGAGGAGGATCTTGATGAGAATGCAAGACCACAAGTAGAGGAACGGGCTACTGTGGATTCTGATGTGAGTGGCTATGGTTCAGCTTCGTTGCTGTCTAGAGCCGTGTGGCATTGGATGAATCCAGTTCTGAGCAAAGGGTATAAGGCTCCTCTGAAAATGGACGATGTCCCTTTGCTTCCACCGGATCATCAGGCTCAGAGAATGGCTGAACTGTTTGAACTTTATTGGCCTAATCCTAGTGAGAACTCCAAGAACCCTGTAAGAACAATGCTGCTCAGATGTTTCTGGAAGGATCTTGCTTTCACGGGTTTTCTTGCCCTTGTGCGCTTAGTTGTCATGTATGTCGGGCCGGTCCTAATCCAAGGTTTCGTCAGTTTCACCTCTGGGGACAGAAGCAATTTGTATCAAGGTTTTTATCTGATATTGATTCTGTTAATAGCGAAAGTGGTTGAAGTTCTTAGTTCCCATCAGTTCAATTTTCTGTCTCAGAAGCTGGGGATGCTTATGCGTTCCGTTCTGATGACTGCTCTATACAAGAAAGGCCTCAGGTTGTCCTGCTCCTCCAGGCAGGATCATGGGGTCGGACAAATAGTGAATTATATGGCCGTTGATTGCCAGCAGCTAGCCGATCTGGTCTATCAGCTGCATACGTTATGGTTGATGCCGTTTCAAGTGGGAGTTGCTCTGTTGCTGATATATGTTTATATCGGAGTCTCTGCAATGGTTTCATTGGCAGCAGTTGTTGGAATTATGTTCCTAACTCTGGCGATCACTCGGAAAAACAATTCATTTCAGTTCAATGTGATGATGAATCGAGACGGGAGGATGAAAGCTACTACTGAAATGCTCAACAACATGCGCGTTATCAAATTTCAAGCGTGGGAAGAGCACTTCTACAAGAAAATCCAAGCTGCCCGTGAGAAGGAGTATAGCTGGCTCAGTAAATTTATGTACTCGATTTCTGGCAACTTAATTCTGCTGTGGAGCGTCCCAATTCTAATAGCTGCACTCACATTTGGCATTGCAACTTTGATGAAAGTCCCTCTTGATGCTGGGACGGTTTTCACGACAACAACCGTTTTCAAGATCTTGCAGGAACCGATCCAAAGTTTCCCACAAACTCTCATCTCAATGTCACAAGCAATCATATCTTTGGGGAGGTTGGATAGGTATCTGACCAGCCATGAATTGGAGGATAACAACGTCGAGAGAGGGGAAGGTTGTGGTGGTGCAATAGCTGTCGAGGTGAAAGAAGGAGCTTTTGCATGGGAGGACGAAGGTGGCCAACTTGTTCTTGAAGATATAAATTTTGAGGTAAAGAAAGGAGAGCTTGCTGCAATTGTTGGAATGGTTGGATCAGGAAAATCTTCTTTATTGGCTTCTGTTCTAGGTGAGCTTCATAAAACTTCAGGAAAGGTAAGAACTGTTTTTCCACTTTCGACCCACAAAATCGCTATCTTCCTCGTCTATCTGCCCATGAATATAAAGGTTTTCTCTACAGGTCCGGGTTTGTGGGACTACAGCTTATGTGGCACAAACGTCGTGGATACAGAATGCAACAATCCAAGAAAATATCCTGTTTGGCTCCCCAATGGACGTTGAAAAGTATAAGAATGTAATAAAGGTGTGTTCGTTAGAGAAAGATTTGGACATTATGGAACACGGTGACCAGACTGAGATCGGAGAACGTGGCATTAACCTTAGTGGCGGCCAGAAGCAGCGCATACAACTTGCCAGAGCCGTGTATCAAGACTGTGACATCTATCTATTAGATGATATTTTCAGTGCAGTTGATGCTCACACTGGAACAGAGATATTTAAGGTTCACACAAAATTTCTTGCAATTACAACTTACTTTTTCTTCCCTTTGATCAGTAACAGATATTGAAAGTAACACAACAATGTTTGTGCAACGAATCTGCGTCCTCATCGCGTTATCCCAGTTTTTAGCCAATTCTTGCTTTAAATGATGTATGACAACTTACAACGTCAAACGACGTACATTATTCAAGAAACTTGTTTCATTCTGCTCAATGTATTTCCATATCTTGTTTGCAGGAATGCATAAGGGGAGCTTTGAAGGATAAAACAATTCTACTTGTCACCCATCAAGTTGATTTCCTTCACAATGCAGATCTTATACTGGTAAGTATGAAATACTACAAGATATTTGCTAATTAAGTCTCATATCACTCAGCGGCATCATTCCTTGTATCATGCAAGAATTCCACCAATCGCCTTACGAGTTTTTCTAACTGATGGAGCAGTAGGCGCCATGGAAAGTTATTTCCCCTCATTTTCTGATATTTGGTGACCAGGTTATGCGAGACGGGAAGATTGTGCAATCTGGCAAGTACGATGAACTTCGTGACTCTGACCTGGATTTTAGTGCACTTGTAGCAGCTCATGAGACCTCCATGGAACTAGTTGAAAATAATGCAGCTGTTTCTAGTGTAAATGTGAAACAAGCGCCAGAATCACCCCACAAACAAATCCCAAGATCAGTCGAAAACGGGTCAGGCCAGAGTGAACTTCATGGTGAACCAGGGAAATCCAAGTCTGATAAGGGTAGTTCGAAGCTCATAGAAGAAGAAGAGAGAGAAACAGGCCGTGTCAGTCTAAGTGTATATAAGAAGTACTGCACTGAGGTATATGGATGGCAGGGAGTAGCAGTTGTGGTGCTTTTCTCTATATTATGGCAGGTATCCCAGATGTCCTCTGATTATTGGCTGGCTTATCAGACATCTGATGAACGTAATTTCGTAGCCTCTTTGTTTATTGGCATCTACACGGCTATAGCTGTTGTTTCGTGTGTTTTCATGGCGATCAGATCACTTCTTGTTGCGTTTTTGGGTCTCAAAACAGCTCAGAGTTTCTTTGATCAAATACTCAATAGCATTCTGCATGCTCCAATGTCATTCTTCGACACAACTCCTTCCGGTAGAATACTAAGTCGTGTAAGTTTCACTACCATCGTTCTTCAGTTTTTACATAGATTGATGCATTTCTTGACAGTTGTTCGTTCCATTTACAGGCATCGTCTGATCAAGTGAACATTGATATCTTGATACCACTGTTTTTGGGTATAACCATCGTCATGTACTTTACGTTGCTCGGCATACTGGTTATTACATGTCAATATGCTTGGCCTACAGTATTCATCATAGTTCCACTGATCTGGCTTAACATCTGGTACCAGGTACTTGAAAACTTGTATTTTTCACTGAATTGATGTCTCTCACTTAGACATTTAGGCCTAATCTTCTGATCATACTGTGATGCAGGGATACTATATCGCATCAGCTCGTGAACTAACTCGACTCGACCAAATTACTAAAGCTCCAATCATACACAATTTCTCTGAAACCATATCCGGTGTCATGACAATACGTTGCTTCAGAAAGCAGGATAAGTTCTTGCATGGAAATATCGACAGGGTGGACACGAATCTGAGGATGAGTTTTCACAACAGTGCATCGAATGAGTGGTTGGGTTTCCGCTTGGAGATGATTGGGAGTTTTGTCCTATGCGTTGCCACCGTTTTCTTGATCTTGTTACCGAGTTCAATCGTTAAACCAGGTAGCTTCTCAACCTTGACTGAAAAACCTGTATAATTTTGGTATGCAGTTAACATTCATCTGATGCAATTTTATTGCTTCGTTCCTTTTCCCTGTCCGGACCAGAATACGTCGGGCTGTCACTTTCCTACGGCCTGCCACTTAACAGTGTACTGTACTGGACAATCTATCTTGGCTCTACTCTTGAAAACAGAATGGTTTCTGTGGAAAGAATAAAGCAATTCATAAACATCCCATCAGAAGCTGCATGGAGGAAAGCTGATTCTCCACCCTCTCCAGATTGGCCTAATCGTGGCGAGGTTGAGATAAAGAACTTGCAGGTATACTAGAAATTCATTTCCTGCTTGTTTTCAGATTGATCGGTTTCCCCAGTCAAATAACGAACGATGGCAGCAGGTCAGGTATCGGCATAACACTCCTTTGATACTAAAGGGAATATCTCTAACGATCAACGGTGGTGAGAAAATAGGCGTTGTTGGGCGAACTGGAAGTGGGAAGTCCACTCTGATCCAAGTGCTCTTCAGGCTGGTGGAACCTTATGCCGGCACAATAATAGTTGATGGGGTCGACATATGCAAGCTCGGTCTTCATGATCTTAGGTCCCGATTTGGAATCATCCCTCAGGAGCCGGTCTTGTTTGAGGGAACGGTTAGAAGCAACATCGATCCACTCGGGCTGTACTCAGACGACGAAATATGGAAGGTAATCTGATACTATAACTCATCTTTCCTTCCATCCTGTCCATGTATATATTGATCAGACATCTCTAACATCATTGATTCATTGTCTTGACGCCAGAGTCTTGACCGGTGCCAACTGAAAGAAGTTGTGTCAGCAAAACCCGAAAGACTCGACTCTTTAGGTCAGTTCCTCACAGACATTACTTCTGATCTCATTTTAACTATGTAGGCCGAAATTCAGCAGCATTGTTTCTTGCACAGTGGTCGACTCCGGGGACAACTGGAGCGTGGGGCAACGACAGCTCCTATGTTTGGGACGAGTGATGCTTAAACATTGCAAGATCTTATTCATGGACGAAGCAACAGCCTCGGTTGATTCTCAGACCGATGCTGTGATTCAAAAGATCATCCGTCAGGACTTCTCATCCTGCACGATAATCACCATCGCTCATAGGATACCGACTGTCATAGACTGCGACAGGGTCTTGGTCATGGACAACGGTCCGTCCCTCTTACCTTTCGCCTTTTACATCGTTGTCGTTGCATTGTCCTAACACAGTTTTCCTGGGATTATTGTAATGTTTTTGACAGGATTGGCCAAGGAATTTGATGATCCTGGCAGGCTTCTGGAGAGGCCATCACTGTTTGGAGCACTGGTTCAAGAGTATGCCAATAGATCATCTGGCCTGTGATAGTGAAAGTTTTCACTTTTGCTAATATTAGTGTGGCATGTTTCTTGATTAATGATCATCATATCTTTTAGTATTTCAATGTCAACTAAAATAGTTGAAAATACATTTATTTTTCTTTGGAAATATGTTAGTCTTGGAGCAAAAGTCTCTACAGGATAAACTGCGTTTAACTCTATTTTTTTTTTTTTTTAATTGGAAGTGATGAATTTTATTATTCGAAAGTGAAGTGATTACATTCAGTCATGTTGGCTATCAATATCGAACATAGACAATTGCAAACAATCAAAACAATAGTATCACATAAACTAACACCTAACTATTACAACATCAAATTATACCTACTATACAGTAGAAATAACATCAACCCACACAGGGATTCGAATTCATGACCTTTACGATCATGGGGCCTCACCCTTTGTCAACTAAGCTGGGCCTCCTCGGCATTTAACTCTGTTTTGTGAAGAGAAACAAATGAATTAAAAAAGCACATTGAGAATTATTTTCATAAGCTTTGTTCAAATTAAATCCGAAATTGTTTAAGGAAAATTAAAAAAAAAAAGCTCTCGACATATCTACAAGTGATGGAAAAATGATCACTCTGGATATTTAATTAATATATGAATCAACTTAAAAAATGTTGAAAAATTCATGACAATTACTAATTTAAGTATTGAAGAATATGTACAAAATTATACACAATGCTACTTATTTGTAATTTTATCATAATAATTAATGTGAAATTAGTTCATGCATTATAAATTTAAAGGGATAATTGCACCGTCCTAACCTAATTTTGATATAATTATACATTGACCCCCTATAATTTGAAAAATTAAATGTAGCTTCATGAGGTTTTGCTTTCATATAACAAGTAGGTACATTAGTTAGCAAATTCATCAAGTTTATCGATATTAGCAAAAAAAAAAAAGGAAAATTGATATTTAGCATCGATTAACTTATTACAGATAAAAAAATATCTGATTTTTCTTTTTTTACTAAACTACCTCTATAAGAACGAAAATGTCCATCAACTCATGTATTAACATGTGAAGGCGTATAAGGGTAGTGTGATTATAAAAATATTCGTTTGACCTGTAATAAGTTAATAATAAGTTAACTGAGGTAAATATGAATTTTCATCTATTTTTTTTATTAATATCAACATATTCGATAAATTTTAACTAACATACAAATTTATTTATCAGACAGAAACAAATTTTAAAAATACTAAATATAATTTTTCAAATAATATTAAGTCTATATATAATTAAGATTTCCACCTCGGAAATAATTTGTCAGAATCAGAAATGCCACTTTGACGTAACAAACCGCTTGTATTTTCCCTCTGCGGCTATTTCCAAATCTCAACTTCTTTGATTGCTTTCAAAACCCTAATTTTTGTTCAATCCGATCGAAAGCTGTGCAAAACCCCAAGACGGGTCGTAATTTCAACAATCTCCCGATTAATCTCATCGTATGCAAGCCCTTTTTCCCTGATTGGAGAACCCCACGTAGCGTTTTGCTGCGAAAACCCCAGCTCTTGGATGCATCTGCATTCTTCAGCTAGGGTGCCCGCCTGAGTTGGCTCTTCAGTTATGGGAGCTTTAACCAACAATAGAAAACGCGGGGACGATTACTACAAATCCCTTGTTTCGTCTTCACCTTCAATTGACCAATCATACGGTCACATTTCGAAAAAGCCCAAGATTTCAGTTCCTATGAGTGAAAAGACGCCAGAAAATAATCGGCCCGCATCGTCAAATTCTGTTGTGTCTATAATTTCTCAGTATCCGGATAGGAAGTCGGGGTTCCCGAGAGAAGTTCATGCCCCAGTGAGGAATTCAAGAGTTGGGTTTTTCTCTTCTGCTAAGAACACTGAAAGTACTGTTAGTTCTAAGGAAAGTCCATCTGATAAAATGGGGAAATTTGGTTTCTTTCCTCGGTGGCTGCATTATAAGAATGCCAAAGATGAGGCGGTAGAAAGTTTGAGGTATACGTCTATTAGGAAACAGAAGGAGAAAGAGGTGATTGAGGTTGATAGTGAGGATGAGAACCGAGACGATGTCTATGATGATTCTAGCATTGAGGAGGTGGAAATTGCCAATTTTGAACAGAGTAAGTCGAAGGGGGAACAAGGTGTGGAAAGCTCGCGGGAACTTAATATTAGGATTGGGGAGAAAGGACTGGGATCTCTGGATTCTTCTGTGATTACAGATGTAAGTTATGCAACTGAAAAAGTAGCCGATGTGGAGAAGATGGAATTAATGCAGTTGGACCAGGTACCAGATGGTTCAGGGGTGCCTAAATATAAGAGGTTGTTTTATGAAGTAAAGAGAAAATTTAGTAAGCTGCCTGACATAGCGTTTGACATAGAATTACATGAAAAGGTTCTGCAGCGTCTTCAGGTATTTCGGCCTCAGAAGAAAGAAGATCAAATTAAGAAGGTATTTTTCATGTATTCGTACAATTTATTTGTAGTCACTTATCACTTTAGGTTGCTATCTTATGGTGATGATGGGGTGTCATTCATCTGCAGAATGTAGCTGAGGAATGTTTTGTGCCTCTTACTGACGAGGAAGAGAATGAAATTTCTCGTGCCTTGTCCAATTCGAACAGGTAGTGTTTTTCGTCTTCAATTGAACTGATTGTCTGTGTTCTATTTGTTCATGATGCATCTTGTCTCTACTCAACCTTTACAGGAGAAAAGTTTTGGTGACTCATGAGAATTCAAATATTGATATCACCGGGGAAATATTACAGTGTTTGAGACCTGGAGCATGGCTTAATGATGAGGTAATTTTTTTCCTTATTTGCGGAATAAGAATTTGGAAGATGTTAGTGGAAAATTGGAAATGCTGAAGCTGTCACTGTAAGATTATGATACAACTTGTGTGCATTACCCTTCTTCTTTGCAGGTCATTAATGTGTACCTTGAATTATTGAAAGAAAGGGAAAAAAGGGAGCCACAGAAATTTTTGAAATGCCATTTCTTTAACACCTTCTTCTATAAGAAGGTTTGTTATTTCTCTTCAATTCATCTTTTGAATTTGTTGTCTGACAAATATGTTATCGAAGTTTTTATGCAATGCTAACTTAACATTCAAGATGCACTTATGTCTTTTCCAAATTCATGCAGCTGCTGAAATTTCCTTGAGGTTGAAACGTGACCAGTAGCTTCTTATGCTGATAATTCCTCTATTCTGAATAAATAACCTCTGTCTAATATTTTAGTCAAACTGGGATCTCTTAAAGTCACACTGCAAACAAATTTGCTTGGAGGTTTTATTCAAAAAACAATTTAAAATGCCGTGTTTCGAAGTTTGAAAATTTCTACTTTGCCTACCTTTATGAAATCTTGTTTAGCTGATAAATATAGAAATTTTCACATTGTTATCATTGATCATGGCCAGATTGTTTGGTGTTTTAAACTCAAGTTGTGATGCTTGGTTCTTGCATAATCTTGCACTTAAAGAAAAGTGCTGACTATGATCATTTTTCTTTATAAAAGAAATCAAAGAAAAACCTATCTGTGTCTTTTTTGGATTCTGATTATTTGTGAACTTTTGATACTCTACTTTTCTTTATTTTACATCACCATAATAGATTTATTTTTAGTAACAGCTCCTAGTTTTTACATATTATGTTGATCAACCATTTGTCTTTCAGAGTCTGTACATTTTCTGACTTTTGCATGTTTCTGTTAAGACATTATTTTTTGCACTTCTAAGTTTCTGAGCTGTCTTAGTTTTGTTTATTCTTCTCCAGCTGATTAGTGGTAGGGGTGGCTACAATTTTCAATCTGTTAGAAGATGGACCACACAAAGAAAGCTCGGCTATAGTCTTATAGAGTGTGACAAAGTACAGTTTCAAGCATTTTCTTTTTCCATGGTTAATGTTTTCTATCAAATTCCCCTGCCTTTTCCTTCTTATTTACAGGAGTTACCTCATTCATTTTGCTAATTTTTTTTAGATATTTGTGCCTATCCACAAAGAAGTTCATTGGTGTTTAGCAGTTATCAACAAGAAGGATGAAAAGTTTCAGTATCTTGATTCACTCAAAGGTGGTGATAGTCGAGTCCTGAATGTACTGGTATGCTTGCTCTCTTGTTAGGCTGGTTGAAGATTTGTCTTATACATTACCAGGATGCATAATATTTGTTAATTTCTGTTTATTCACTTATAATGAACATTCAGGAGTGTGTTTACGTGCTAGATCACATTGTTCATGCTGGGGGGGGGGGGGGGGGGGGGGGGAGAAAGAAAAAGAGAGAGAGAGGAGTGGCAGGGAAGAGGGAGAAAGTGAAAATGAAGAGCTAGGTCTTTTCTTCTCCTTTAATCTCTGGCCACTAAAAAAATTATTTCCGTCAAGTGTACAAGCCCCTTTTTAATTTCAATTTTGACACTTGCAATCTGGGTTATTGTAGTGTTTTGCTATGCATTACTTATATATGTATTGTGAAATACAGACCAGGTACTTTGTTGACGAGGTGAAGGACAAGTGTGGGAAAGACATTAATGTTAGTTCCTGGGAGCAGGAATTTGTGACGGACCTTCCAGAGCAGGCAAATGGGTAAAGTGTGAAACTTTCTGAATGTCTAAATTTTAATGGTTAGGAACATGAAAACTTGAGAACTGAGATTATTTTGAAATTCAAACTTCAGCAATGCAACCTGATTTTGCTGAGTTCATGTGAATTGAACTAGCTCAGAGCCATAGCATCATCGTGGGGTACTTTGCTAGTTTATTGAATCGCTTGGATGTTTTTGAGTTGGTGTGGTCTGTGATTATTTTATTTTCTTTCACAAGTGAATGTTACGGTCACAAATTTCCTTTTGCCGCTGCACTTCCAATTGATATCAGCAAATTCTAAATAAATGTAAAATGCTAGAACTAGATGATGCATAATAGAAAATGAGGAATAAAGCAACATACGACTTGTTCCTTTTAATACAGCCATAATTGGTTCCTATCTTTTTAGTTCCTAGACGATCCATTTGGAGCACTCAACTCTATGCTTTTATAGGACAAGTCCAAGTTTCGTGTTTCTGGAACACTGTTAAAGAGATTTTATGTTTAGTTGATGTTCTCCTTATTCCTTCGTTCTTCCTCCCTCATTGCAACTGCAAAATTAGTTTATGCTTCTTTGCTTCTCTTCAGTCATGCTTGGTTAGTGAAATGCAAAATGATGGTGCACCTAGTTGTCTCTTGCACATGATAATCTTGTCTTACAGTCCATCTTTTATTTATTGGATCTTGTTATCCTGTTGTCTCTTCTTTCAATAATTTATACAATTATTACAATCACACCTTATTACGGAAAATTTTTTTATTCTGTTTTTCTATCACCATTTACGGCTATTGTATATTATTTGATTTGATAATCTCTGCCATGGTGTGCTTATTTGTGAAGATGTGGTCGGTGGTGTTGTAAAAGCATGCATAATGTTGACATTCCAATCCTCGATCTTTCTATGTTTCCATTGAATGAATCATGCGAAAATGAGTTTCTTTCCTAGTTATATGATAAACTGCTCCTCAAACAGGTTTGACTGTGGCATGTTCATGATCAAATACGCTGACTTCTACAGCAGAGACATTGGACTATGTTTTAGCCAGGTAAACCTTATACTGGAGCTTTTACATAAATCTGGCTACGATTTCTTTCATTTTTCTTGTTCCTGACTGACATCTCCTCGTGGCATGCATAAAATTTGTCCTTGTACTCTGAATATTGTCTTAACCAAATTCAAATGCTGAATCCGGCTTGCTTTTCAAGACCAAATAACTTCATGAGTTTCACATGAGAGAATTATGAAGAGATTTTTGGAACACTTCAATTGCAATTGTGTGAAATTCAACTGAAAACACCAGAGAGCATGCTAATGATTGATGCTGTCTGCATTTCATAATTCATACTTAAAGGATGATCTTTTTGTTGGTTGACTATATGCTTGTTCACTGTATGCAAAGATTTCAGGGAGCAGTTAAAGTCATACATAAGATCATATGTAAAACTCAAAAGTTACAAGGTATTCTGTAGAAGGTTCATGTTTGAGTGCTATTGATAACGTAGTGATATGACCCCTGTGTCTCATGTTTGTACGCAGCTTGAAATTCCTTATGAGATAGGCCATGCAGTTAAACTTTCTCTTTTCTGTTTTACGAAGTTGTTTTCGGTTTTCAGCTGTTAGAGCTTAACAATATCACATTCTTCAGATTCTTTCTTTTGCTATGCCTGATTTTTGCTTGTAATTGATTAATATATCACTTTGATAGATATGGAACTGAACTTGGTTTGCCAAATATGTTAACAACCTCCTAAGATTGTATTTTTTCATGAGGAAAGCGTAGAGCGCCCAACTTAGTTTGCCATGCAAATCATGCATAATCCTCTTTCGTTCTTTAAGGGTAGAAAAATGTCATGTATCATGAAACAATACTCCCTTATTTTTATTTTAAGTGAGGCTGAAATTTCTGTTTTCTCTGTTACAGAAACATATGCCATATTTTAGGCGGAGGACAGCCAAGGAGATTTTGAAATTGAGAGCAGATTGATGAACCTAGAACTGACGGCTTCATTTGCCATATTATACTTTTGAATTGCAGAACTCAGAAAGTGGGATTATGCAGCGGTTGCTGGCCTTTGGCAGAACTCGGCGCTATTGCTCGCTTGTGAAACTCAGAATAGGTTATTACTATCAAATTGTACATGGATACCTATGCTCAGCCATTGGACACTCGAGTGATTGTGAAAGTTTTTAACTTAGCTCTTTTACTTTAGAAAAGATGTGTGTATAGTAACATCAGTAATGTTTCATTGTCAGGGTGCCTTTGTTTCCTTAGGAAGTGTGAATTCATCATTCAGAAAAGCAATTGATTTGTTTATTAGTGATTTGTGATACTATTAGACAGAAATTCCTCCTTAGTTACCAGTCTTGAACTTTTGAGTTGTGTGTGGGAGCTGGACCTGACATTTTACCCCATATGCGTTAGAAACACATAGAATTGTTACAACTGAAGTGATTACATTCCACTGCACGCCTGGAACAATTATTTGGCAGAACACGTGATGGAGAGAAACTACTCATGGGCTTTCCAAGATCATTATGAAGAAACAATGACAAAAGAAACTGCATTTTCAGAAATAAAATTTTTATAACCAATTGAAGTCAACTATTGGGCTATGCTGAAAGCCAGAATTCTGAGCAACATGTATTCCTAAAAGCAACAGACATTAGACCAGGAAAAGATATCATTTCAGATACATTTTCATTATACACGTTGAATACATGAATGATTTAAGCCAAGAGATACGGCAAGCAGTTCAGCCACTCAGTTGTTGAGCTCAGCAATGAGAAATATACAGTCTCCACTAATTATAAAAACATTCAGACACTTGGTTGTTAAGGGCTCAGAAATGAGAAATGTACAGTCATCATCACAAAGTATAAAATAACATCCCTTTCTGAAGTTGCAGCACCACAGTTGACATTAGATTTAGGATGCAACTGTTGAAATATCAGTTAGTCCCAGGTTGAAACTGTTTTCTTCAACGGTTGTTATCTTTTGTCTTTTCGTTTCTGTTGCTTCACAAATACAAACTTCACGAGGTGATGTATGTATACTTGACAGTAGAAGTAAGCTATAATTGGTACAATAAACAAGAACAGACATTGTTTTCAATGGTTTGAAGTGTTGCTTTAGCGAAGTACCCTCTTTCGACTCAGTATTTCCTGCTCTTTCAGCCGATGCTGGAACCTTGCTAGGCGAGCTTGAAGGCTGACCAGACTAGCTGCTTTGCGTGAGAGCACAAAACTCAATTGTGTCACATAATTGTCAATGTGGCTGCCTGGTTGATCCACTTCTGCCAATAGTTTCATTTCCTGGCATGCAAAGCAAACAATTCAACCTTTTGGACACAGCTTCAAACTTAATTTCACTACGACAAAGTTAGATCAGTTTGTTTTAGCCACAGCTTTCGCTATTCACTTTGCAAGTCATTCTACCAAACTTCTCAAGTAATTTTTTGTTAATATAAAAATGAAAATCCCATCAGAGAAAAAAGAGTTCAAACTGATTCTCCAATCAAATGAAAGGACAGGTAATTACTTACTTCACGAACTATCTCCATGGTATCTTCAATCTCTTTCCTATGGGCTGCAATAAGGGCCTCTTCTTCCTACACAGACAAAATATATAGTATATAATGAACATGCACTTAAAAGATTACCGATGCAAAAAACTATATTGATCATTCAGAAGAGACGGTTCAAAACCAACCTCAAGTATCTCATTGATACTCCCATCAGGAGGTGTCTCAGGTTCATAGCGTTTAGCACCAGTACTAGTTGCATTAGAATTGTTTATATTTTGCTGCTTATAACTAGTGGTTGAGATATCCTGATTATCAATGTCTTTTCTTGGCCCATGCCCCAGCTTTTCAAGCTTTTCATCCTTGGAAACCTTTTGCCGAGGTGGAGAGACTTTCTGCACCTTCTTTTCTGTATCAGTTGAACTCTGCGAGTACCCAGCTGAGAACATCTTCTGACTGGTAGAACCCTTAGAAGCATTTCTGACATCAGGTCGTTCCCGTTCTGAACCACCAGCAGCCACACCACTTTCGTCACGGCCATTAAAGTTAAAATTGGAGGAAAAGTTGGAGGATTGTTTCTCATCATCTGTAGAAAAATTGAAAGATGAAGTTTCCTTATCCCTTCTACTTGTATCCACAACTTTAGATTCTTGATGCTGCTCATAAACATCCTCTCTCTCAGCAGTAGCAGACAAAGTTGGAGTGGATGAAGATTCCTTCGAACTGGGTGGTAATGAACTAGCCTGTTCCTTCCTTGGGTTCCCACTTTTGGATAGACTTTTAACCCTGTCAAATAATAGCAATTTCTTAGCCTAAGCCACGTCAAAAGCACAAAGAACAAACTGAGAAAGAAAACAAAGTTACCTGTCAGCATATCTCAAAGTATTGAGGGTATGCTCACATGAACCAGCATTTGGAGAGATGCAAGAGATCATAACAGTCCTTGAGTTGCCAACAAAGGAGTCACGAAGCACCTCAGTGAGTTTGCTTCCACGGAATGGGATGTGAATCTGGTCATTATCAAGAGCACGAATACACTCCTTGAGTGCCAATAAACTTTTGTTGATTTCTGCTCCTTCGATCCTGTAACATCAATAAAACATAGCATCTGAAGCTGCTAAGAATACTCGATGGGCCAAAGAACACGACAAAAAAGCAGTTCAATCAAGCATTATAGGATTCTCTCTTCAGAAGGGTTTTTCTTAAAGGGTGGGAAAGTGTGGGAATGCCAGAAATAGTTCTCTGTACGAAATTGACGAGTCAAGTCTGACAAAAATATTGCTTCAGAAGAGACCTGAAATGACCTTTATTGAAATCCCTGCATAACAGCTGGTTCTACTTCTAATGGTGAAAACAACAGCCCAGTACTTGACATTTATAGGGATAAGCCACAATTAGGATTAAGAATACCATCTCAAACTTTGACAGTTGACCACAGTATCTTCAAACAGGAAGCATCTAAGAGATAATTCTTTGCATCAGATATCACATAAAGGCACAAGAGTTTGTGTTTCCACCGGATCAAAACAAATGTAATAAATTATCTCTAGAAACTTGATACTTCAGCAGAGCTCACAATCTTGGCTTACGCACAGCTGCCAAACAACACCATCAATCAACTCAACATTGATGGTTGAACTATCAGAAGGAAAAGGATAACGTGGATAGCTGCACAAACATCTGATGGAATGCAAGATTAGCCTGATATCCAAATTGACATTGGTGAATAACTACAGGTCTGATAACCAAATGGCACAATATCCTATCTTTAAAACAGGACATACCCATCAAATAAGAAATGAATGTATAACCATAACGTTGCCACACAGCAGAAGAGCAATTGGATAAACATTCACTTTGCATAGCCAAAATCAAGGGTAATACGCAGAACACAGAAGCCATTGCCTGTGGCTGACTGCAAAAATCAATACCGTGTTTGTCGATCATTATCTGTAGTGTCGGCACCTCTCTCACTCCCAGCAAGGTCAATGAAAGAAATTTTGCCAACAACCTTTCCGCTCCTGGATTCATTTCCCTCATTAATATTATTATTCCTCTTAGATTCTTTCACCTCAGGGTGCCTCTTGACAGCCAATTGTAAAATTGCGTGCGATCTTGAAGACTCTTCATTTGCACCAGTAGAACCGGTACTTCTAGCTGCATTTCCCCTCTCAATATATTCTTTCACAATATGCACATCTAAGACTTCAAACTCCTGCAGTCCAACTATGCAAACTTGTTGTCTACCATCTTCCCTCATGCATAGCTTCCTACATAAGAAGAATCCAAACATTAGCATATAAGTGAAATTGAAAGCATAAATGAAGCGTGAGTCCAATGCTGGTAATAGCTTCCGCATATGTGGTGAAATTTAGGATATGGTGAGGTTAATATCATAAAGATCATTTTGGTCATACCTGAAGTATAAAAGAGTTTCATAAATTCAGCATCTTAGTAATGCAACATCCCAACATTATTTTAGCAACGACTCAAGTCATTTATAAAGTTCAAAACAAGACAAGTGATACCAAGTTAGAATATTAACTTCCTATCACTGAGAAGATCGTAAAGTTTTCCCCCATATATCTCAAAATAGCTAAGCCACAACTTGAATCTTTGATTACGATAAACTGGCTGATGCAGCAATCTAACAAGGTCTTCTGCTGCTCTTAGAGGTAATGGCTGCATGGTGTATGTCTTGCCACTCCCTGAGGAAAAACGGAGATAAGTAATTCAGCAAACTAACACAATTTCTAGGATCCAAATCATAGTCATAGATAACTGTAACAAAGACAGACAGAATGAAATTCACAGCAGTGCAGTTTCTTGACTACAGCAAAGCTGCAGACCCATTTAGTCAACCAAAATGGTTTCTATGGAGATCTTTAAGGTTGTTCATAATTTAGTTCAATGAGAACAAAATACGGAAAAGTTTATTTTTCCTCTTTTTACAGCAGAAAAGTTCATGAGAGCAGCTCCTAAACTCTAACTGAATTGGAATGATAGCTTACAGCTGAAAATGTTGGAAATTCACCCATGGATGATTTTAACCCTCATGCACCTTTCATGTAATTGATGTTCAGAATAGGAAAAGAGTCATAAACCCTTGACGTACAACCAAGAAAAGAAAGAGATGCACACCTGTCTGGCCATATGCAAAACATGTTGCTTTGGTACGTTGAAAAATGGTGGGTATAATTGGCTCCACTGTATTACGGTATACCTGATTACATGTAAGAAGAATCTTAGTGAGAACATATAAACAGAAACGATAACAGTCAATCCCCACTTAGTTCCCCAAATTCTGCCTCCCACCCCCTCCTGCCTGGGCATCCCCCAGAAGAAAATAAAGAAACAAGGAAAAAAAACACCTGAATAAAAGGAAGCAGAAAACTGAAGAACATATTTTACAACTGTACCTGTGACTGAGAAAAACTATTGAAATTTTAAGAATGGAAAATTATCATGATATAGTAACGGATGTTAAACAACAATGCTTCACCGAATAAACTTACAATTGAGGAAGCTATACCTCATCATTAGTCACATGTTCATCTAGAACTGCATCAAAACAGAACTCATGTTTCTCCACATATGCAGTCAGGTCGACCTTCATGAGATTCACAAATGTGAGTTCCCCATGTGAAAGTTAAGGAAAATTATAAACACAGATAAAAACTAATTGACCTCAGAAAAGTAACAAAGAAAGTATAAGAGTGTCTCAAGACGCTACAACTTGCAGACCTTTAACTTGGGCTCGTGAACAGTTAAATAGGCATCATCATACACAGTAACAATATCATCTTCCTTGCGAGCAAGTTCCTTCTTGTTCAGAGGCCTCTTGCGAACCTGCACTCAGTAGAAAGATACACATTAAATTGGCATTTCAATAGTCAATACAGGCATAACATCAAATAGCATCCAATTTGCAGGTATTCAGATCAACACACTGAATTGGCATACCACAACTTTAATCTTAGCCACATTGTTTTCCCTTGTGCTGGTTTCTTTTTCATTATTAGAAGCTCCAGCAGGAGCTTCTGCATCTGTTGGCCCTCTCTGCTGCTTGCCAACTGTCCCGTCAAAGTCACTTTCATAGGCTTTGGTCACAGCAGGCATGAAAGGTGAAGGTTCAAATGGCTCCGTGATAACATGCTAAAAGAAAAAATAAATGAAATTTTCATATTAGCCTGGAGGCCATGGGCATTCCTAGTTTGATCATGAAGAACATAATTTTCAAAGTCAATAGTAGGTGCGGCTTACATCAGATAAGAGCTCTGTGTCATCCATAGAATGTAGATCCAAAAGTCCAGCTCCAAAGTCTCCCCTAAACTCAGGAGAATAAAATCCCTCTGACGGAGCAAATGCGCCTGAACTTTGGGCACTTGGGGTGTAAGGCTCAGAAACAGTTTCACCATTGAAGTTGAGATTCCTCATTAATTTGAAAAGCCTCTGTTTCTCTTCTGCAGACTGTGGTGCGTAGCCCTTCATACATCATCACACTCTCCCAATCAATCATGAATTCAACAGGTCAATGTACGCTGAAAGCAAATAGACCATCTCTCACTCATCTCCCCTCCCCATGCAAAAAATAAGAAAACAGCAGCATCCAAGATGTATCCTTACCAATATAAAAGTCATATTGGCATGGTTGAACAGAGCATTACTAAGCATAATCTGGTCAAGAAGTACAATGGTCTACGAAAAATAATACTAAAGAATCTCTTTCTGCATAAAAAGTTTTGCATTCTCGTCAAACATCCTACAAGGCAATACAACCACACAGCGGTACTAATGCATAACAGAAGTTCCAGCTTCTAATGAAAGTTCAAATCTCCACATTCCCGATTCCCGAATAAATGAGAGAGCATACTCATGGCATAAAATATAATTCACCAAAAGCAAATGAAATGACCATTTTCAGATTGAGAAAAGAGAAAAATAAAGAAGCATATTTACCTGCATTAGGAGGTTAGGGAGCAGTCTATGATCAACTGCATTAGATGCCATTGGGGAGGCCAGATGCTGCAATCCGGCAGACTGGAGCCACCGCGCCATCACAGCATCCCCCGCATCTCCACCGGACACCCCTGGTCCTGCATTCTCGTAGAGTGCGGTGGCCGCTGCCGCACTGCTCTGCTGCATCTGGCCACCCATGTGGCGCATCGATCTCTTTTGCGGAGCCAATTTTCAAGATCTACTTCTTCCACACTTCAACAACGAAAAACACAACGAATCGACAACAATTAACAATCCCATCAATAATAAAAGCCGAGAAATTAACAAAATTACCTTGGCGCAAAAATGAACGAATTACAAAAAGAGGTCAAGTTTTTAAAAAAAAAAAAAAACATACAAAGACGAGGGAAATCGAAATCAAAGCAACACATCAACGTGCTTCCCACAATCAATTGAACCTTCAATTCTCGAATTCCCAATTTCTTTAACCCAAAACGCATTCCTAATAAGATCATCGCCCGGAAAACCAAAATGCATTCAATTCAAATTACACCAAAAAAAAAAAATCAAAAAAATCCTGTAATAAAACAGAAACACCAATCCATATCTCCGTACCTGAATCAAAATCAACCGAACATCAAATGCGGACAGATCTGAGTGTCCAAAAGAAACCCTAAAAACTTTTTTGTTTGCAAATTTTTCCGAAGATTTTTGTTGAGAGATTGCTTCATAGAGTGGAATGGAGCGTCAGAAAATGATGATTATATATATATATGTTGTATATATTGTATATCTACATGTGTGTATGTATGTGTATATCTATACGTTAATGTGTGTACGTATTTTCTCTTTTGCTTTAACTTTTGGTGACAGAGAGAAATTATATATATATATATATATATATATTAATACTTGTTTTTTTGCATTTATTTATCTGCAAAAAGAAATTTTATCTCACAATAACGGGTGGTCTAACTTTTTGAAATAACGATTAAACGGCTAATTTGAAAATTTAGGAAATTTACATTTTTGCCCTTTTATTATCTTTAAGGATTAATCAATAATTATTATCTCCCAATTAAATTAATATTTATTTTAAAAATAATCTTAATTAAAATATTCAACATCATACCCAAAAATTGATATAATTCTAAAACATTTATTTTTTCAGCATACATCAGTGTTTTTCGAGAATTTTATAAAGTATTTTAAAAAATATCCAACATAGATGATAAATGAAATAATTATTAATATTCCTCCTATTTTTGTCGTTGAGGTTTATTATCTTCAATTTTAGATAAATATATTTTCTTTTAATTACTGTATGTCCCTCTTTGGCTGCATATACGTAGTAATTATTCGGTAGAATTAAAATTCAATAATAATAATGAATAGGAATATTCAATCATTCACTACTATTTGAATCAAACTACATTGTCATTTTTCATTATTGGCACCACCAAACTTTCACTTTTCTTTGAAATTTGATTTTTTTTGGGGTAAATTTTGTTTTTTCTTACTCCCTTTTTGCATATATAAAAGGAACGATCATTAAGTTCTTACTACTATATAAGTCCAATCAAGAACTTGAAAATTTCAAACATGAAAAAGATGAAATATTTGCTCATACCCAATTTCACATTTTAGAACTATATTTGTGTGGATTTTCCTTTTTTAAAAGGGTCTTGTTTTAAATAGGAAAAAAAATGTTAAGATACCTTAATTTTCAGTCAGGTATATTCGATCAGCATAATTCAACCTTCAAACAATGATCTTGACACAAATTTGCATAGAAACTACAAAACCTGTTCGTATTATATTAATTCAAAAATCATTATCATATTGCAGATTTTTTCTCACACCGTAATTAAAAAAAAAAAAAAAACTCACAGGACTACAAATTATTATCGTAAACTTATCACCAAGAAATTACACCAGACAAATATTGTAATTCCAATACAAAAGCCAAACCCCACAAATACACGAATGCAAATAAATAATATATTGCTCAAATTCAATTTTTAGTAAATAATTTGTTGCTTTTGGATAGTGCTTAGACGGCAACTTAGGTGAACATCAATTTTTTTATTCAAAAAAAAAAAAGAAAAAAAGAAACAAACAAAGAAAGGGGAACCAACCAAACCTGATTTGGGCACAAGGCAATCATGTCTTGTGATTCCTCAAAATTAAATTAAATTAAATTAAACACCATCCCAGCAATAAGAGGAAATTACATTTATGGCCCAGATGGGATGCCAGTATTATTGTTATTATTAATATTTAATAATGGGTCCCTGAAATTTATGATCCTCCAAGTTATGGCAGCACATTGTCCAAAAAGTTGCAGTTGGGAGCTGACAATTTTGGGTTTCAAAGTTGCCCCCAATGCCAATGGTAATAAATAGTGCCACTTTGGCTTCTCACAACAAACTCTTACCTTGGATTCTCTTGCTCATTTTCAGACACACACTACTATTCATTCATGACTGAATTTTTACACTCCAACAACTCTCTTATTTTGGCAACTATGAGCTGTTCATTTCACCCCCCATCTTTTAGATTTTAGTTCAATTTGGTCCCATAATACTACTCTACCGTATATGGGGTCACCATTCCCCTGTATAACAGATAAGGTTTTACTATAATGTTCTAATTAGGATCGGATATTTAGGTTGCCTGCAAGATAATTCGGATCAGGTGTTTTGGGATTTGAGAAGAAAGAAGATCTGGGTTGTCACAATAAAAATCTTCCAATGCTTAAGTCGGTTCGAGAGATCGAAAGAAAAATTTATAAGCCAGTGAGAAAGTAATAAATGACATAACGTTACCGAAAATAGTTGGGGTATTTATAGGGCCAAGTTACCATACTCGAACGGCTCCACTTGTCATCATTTCGAGCTCCCAAGTACAAAGTCATCGAATGGCCTTAATTTCGGGTCCTATGTCGAGTTGGATAGGGTCATGACACTACCCGAGTGAAAACACACAAGGATTTTGGTTATGGTTAGGTATTTTGCATTTTGGTCTTTATAGTGTTGAGTTAGATATTCCATCATTTTCGTCTAATTTGTAGTACTTTAAATTTTGTTACACTTAAATCGCTTTTCACGTCTAAAATATTTTCGTTGAGTTGTTATTTTTCGTGACTGACATGCAAGCACGTTTAGTAATAATTACATAAGAGATTGTTAATATAATTTAGGGTGAACTACAATGATCTTTCCTGAGGTTTGGCATAATTATAAATACCCCCTTATTATTTCAAATTACAAATACCCTCATGAGGTTTGTAACTTTTAACCAAGAGCTTAAAATTGTCCATTTTGCCATAGATTTTTCTTTTAAATTGTATAAAATTCACTCGAGGCAAATTACATTATTGCTCCTCTGTGTAAAAAATATAAGAAACCTCTCTTGCGCATTTTTGTCTAAAAAAATTTAGAAAATTAAAAAATAATTCAATTTGCATAAAGGTATTTTGATCAGTTCACCCATAAAAGATGATAGAATTGGATTATTTGTTAGACGGTTACAAATCTCAGGGGGGATATTTGTAAATTTTAAAACAATAAGGGGGTATCCGTTATTATATCAAATCTCAAGGGAAGTCATTGTAATTCACCCTATAATTTAATATCATATTAGGACAATAAATATCTACAATTCTACACTATATAGTTAGTTTTTAGCATTTGGTTCTTGATTTATTCACACACACCATATTTTCTTTACTCCATGTAAAATATATATGGATTAAGATCGAATAAAATCAGTAGGTCGAGTGAACAAGACATCAACGACAATTACTCTAGATTTTGTGCATCGTAATCGTGAGTTAGAGGGTGTTTGGCTAAGCTTATAAACTCCTCAAAACATCTTAAAAGATGTTTGAGAGCTTATAAGCTCTCAAAAACTGTTTGACAAATTTTTTTTTAAAGAAAATCTCAAAATAAGATGTTTTGGACCTTATAAGCTCTTTAAAAAAAAAAATTAACATCCCCCAACTTTTTTTTATAAGATCTTATTAACTTTATAAAATTAATGTATAATTAGACAAAAATATCCTCATTTACACATGCACACACTGTCACACACCCGCACACTCTCACACACACACACAAATACACTTTCTCTCTCTTAAAATTTAAAAAAAAAATATTAGTATTTAATTTTTCTTGCAATTGAAAAAGAGAAAATGCTAATTACTTAATAAATTATTATGTATTAAACAAAAATAAGATTTCTATGATATTATATTTATTGAAAAAATATAAACTAACGACATTAAAAATTATACGACTAGAAAGTAGTCATTTTGTTAACAAAGGGAATATCAATTGTATATAAATGTCATAATATTCGACAAATATTAATGTACATATATTAATTTTATTCAAAAATTTAAGTAATAATTGTCATCTTTTTCATACTTTTTAAAAAATATTATCTATTAGATTTTTTATTTGAAGTTAAACTAATATATACTATTTATGAAAGTATTTTTAAAATATTAAAATACAAAATATGTCTAGAAATGACAACTTATTTGATTCTAATAGTAACATGTACTTTTCAGTTATTTTACAATAAAAAGACCTTATTATGCCAAACACCATAACACCTTATAAGATGCAAAAACATCTTATAAGCTATAACATCTTATTTTATCCAAACAGTTTAAGAACTTATTTTTAAAATAAGATCCAATATCTTATAAGCTCCTAAAACATATTATAAGATGTAAGAGTTTATAAGATGTTTTAAAAAAGCTTAGCCAAACACCCTCTTAATATTTGATTTCGACATTCAACACACATATTATTAATTTATGCATATATGTTTTTTTTAATAAAATAAATAAATAAATTGGAGTCTAACTTATACCAACTGATTATTCATTTTAATCCATAATCATGTCATCTACTAAGATTTGGACCTCTATCTGTGTAATAAATTTATACTCAATTCGACTTTGTCTATTAATTATTTATTGTACTCTATTGACTAAATATAACATATGTGCATGTGAAGTGGTCTGCCAAGAATTCCTCACGGACTACCAATTAGCACTAATCTCTATACCAATTTTGGCTTCTCAGCCTACACACCAAAAAAAAATAAATAAATAAATAAATAAAAATCTTTAAATAATCACGACTTAAAAATTATAATCAATCAATACTATTAACCACCGTTAAATAAAATTATTACGAAAATTTAAAATTTTAATATGATTACCATTATTATAAACATAGACTAATAAACATTAATCTTCCATTGAGTCATAAAATTTCTTTTTTTTTTTTTTGTTTTTGAGTGGATTGGTTATAATTAAATCGTAAATTTCAATATCAACAATTAATATATTAATTATCAATATTAAATATCATTAACTGACCAACAATTACTGTTAAACATTTAAAAAATTATGGGCAGAAAATAGGTACATGCA
This sequence comes from Sesamum alatum, assembly GCA_034509735.1. Lineage (NCBI taxonomy): Eukaryota > Viridiplantae > Streptophyta > Magnoliopsida > Lamiales > Pedaliaceae > Sesamum > Sesamum alatum. The sequence continues at coordinate 37,280,064 of JACGWO010000006.1, forward strand.
TGTAAGGACAATGCGGTAGTTTTCAACTTAAATTGATTGTCCAAATGGAAGCCAAACAAAAATGTGCAGAGTTAGTACTGTTACATTGATTTTGATATCGATAATTATTTTGATTGTTGATGATTGAAATTTATGATATAATTGTATTTTTTTTAATTAAATTTTTTTTTCATAAAATTTGATTTGAGTAGGAGATTGAGATCACCCTGAGAATAATCTAGTTCGAAAATGTATGGGAACCTAAAAAGAATGAACATATCTTTAGATTCGTTGCGTGGTTCCCAACGAAGCCAGTTAGAGTGCGATGGAGGAGAAAGTAAAGAATGCTTTGGTGAAAGTAATATTGATGTAGCGTAGCCTAAAATAATTGATGCCTATGGAGGTATTTATAAGGTCAAACGTCCGTACTCGTATGAATTTACGTGGCGTAATCTCGACCTTTCAAGTACAAGATGATCATCAGTCATGGTTCTGGATCAACAGGTCAGATCTGTCCGATCGGATCGGGTGAAGTAAAAAAATGCACAGATCATTATATTTTGGTCTTTTTGCTGTTATTATTTGTTAGAAATTTAATCTTCTCTATAAAATGGAGACAAGAAATAGGAAAAAAAAATGAGGATTTAAATTCTTGAAATGGAATTGGCACATATGCATGGTGGGTTGCAGTATATGCTTACTTGTATTTGAATTAAATAAAAATATTGCTTTGGCTTAAAGTATGAAAGTATTAAAATTTGAATAAAAGTCCCCATCAATCATCGCCCACTAACAACATTTCATGTAACTCTCTTTGACATTGACTCACTCACTAACTTCACCTAATCACTTCCATTTCTATTTCACCATATAAATCAAACTATTTTATTTATAATGCTTACCACGACGCAATTATTTAAAAAATACTTTTTCTATTTATGACTTTTATTTTTGATTGGATTTTTTTTTTATTTGTGCGTATAATTTAATTTTTTATTATATTTATTTAATTAATTCAAGAGAACGAAAAATAATAGATCAAGCCGGATATTTTCTTAAATTTAATTTTTTATTGACTTCAAAATACATATTTTGTTAATTAGAGATAATTATTCTAACCCGACGCATTGAAATTTTCATTAGAGAGCCATCGGGAAAAAATTAGACCGCAAGTCAAAAGGTATTTATCTTTTATTGGTAAAAATCAATTTACCTTCCCAGTGAAAAGAGAATAATCAATTACATGACAAGTGTAATTTTGTTTGTTATATAATCAATTTATGTCTGATCATTGATTTGAACTATAATTCCCCATTCTTTTTAGAATAAATTACAGCTATCTCCCCTGAAATTTTACATAATTATAAACATACTCTTGTTGTTTAAAAAATTACAAATACGCCCGTCAAAATTACTTTATTCTTGTTAGTGTTTTTTTTTTTTTTAACAAAAAGACTATTTGAAAAACTATGAAAAAAATTAAGGATGGATAATTAATCCATAGTTTATATTAGTCTACAAAAGTATTTCAAAAAATTGTAAAAAGGATATAAAACTATATTTCATAATCGAAAATTACATTTTGGTCCGTTCACTACAAAAATTGAATGAAAATCTAATGAAATTGACTTATTGTTAAACGAACGTTAAAATTAAGTGGGTGTTTATAATTTTTTAAATAAAAAATATTTATAATTATATCAAATCGTCAAAAGAGCATAGCCCACGCATATAAAAGCACGGATCATTATGAGCAGTATCGGGGCGTTTAGAGGGAACCAAGCATATATTTCAGAGAAACAACGTGTGAAAAGTAAGTTATGGAGACACAAGGACCAGAGATGAGTTCGAACAGAGATCAAACTAGTCAAAACTGCTATTACTTACTGATTTCTTATAAGTCAGGATGAAAACGAGCAACGAAACAAACTTAGAAAAGTACTAATATCATATGAAAACCAAGAACTGAAAAATCTATGGAACACCGCCCTTGCTAAGTCAGTTATCGTTTCTAGCCACTCAACACTTGATTTCCTTGAGACCATGCGCAAAGTACAAGAATGTTGGATCAACGGCACCTTCCTTGTAGTAAGCAAACACCAGGGTGCTGTCGTCCGCCATGCTCTCTCCCACAAAACTACAAGAAAGAAGATTTAGCATGATGAGATGTAGGAACATGAAAGATACGAGCAAGAAGAGACTGAAGGAAAGAACTAGAAGTCGGTTTCTTACAACTGGAGGTCTTTGATCTTGCCAAGCAGATACTTGGTGGCTCCCTCAATGGTCTTCTTAAACTGCTCTTGCTTCTCACCTTCCAGCTTGGCAGACAACAACTTGATGTATTTCTTGATGTATGCAACGAATTGCTTCTTGTCGAAAGGGGGTTGCTCCTACAAAAGCTGCTGTTAGGCCAAAAAAAGGGCAAAACTCAACTATCAACATTAAGTACCACATACAAGACTATGGGAAACAAACCTGGAGCCTGAACGTGTCGACAATGTCGACGACTTTAACGGCTTGATCGTCCACTCCTTCATCCTCTTCACCGCCTTCAGCAGATGGGTTCGCGCCGATGTCTACATCGACTGCTCCCTTGACCACCCACTGCATCCACAAGAAAATTACAATACCAACACTTGTGAATATAATGCAATATAAGGATCCAATATCTTGAGGACTTGTCCAAACAAACAAACTTGATAAAGAACGCAGATCCCTGAAGGTTACTAAATTGACAAACATGCTATGCTTGCATTAAGAAAGTAGTTAAGTTGAAGATCTTGACCTTTCCCTCGACTTCCCAAAGAGCTCCATTCTCAATTTCCTTGTATGGAAAAGAGTCAGAGAGAAGTTCATCACCTACAATAATAAATAGCATCTTTAGCAACTACCAAATTTTCCGAGCAAAGAAATGTCTATAATTTACAACAGTTTACAAATTGCACGAGCTAACAAATCCTTCATTAGTGTCATCAAACTGAACACAAAATCGCTCAACGACAAATCATAGTGTCTATATACAGCTATAACAAAAACACTTTAATAAATGGAAGATCACAAACAAACATATTCAATCAGCAAGTTTTCGTGAAAAGCAGTCTGCATAGCCCATAAAAGAAAGTGAAACTAAGAAGCAGTTTGCAGCAAAAATCCACATAAAGGACCACAAAATAGCAGATTGATTTTCACAACGCTATCAAAACACTCTTAACATGCATAAAGCAAACCTTTAGCCAAAACCCGAAAACTACAGAAGAACTTGTATGTACAAGGGAAAAATTGATCTTTCAAGCTTGTAAATCATCAGCACGACACACCCCCAGCCAAATATACAATTTCTGAATCGATAAAGCAGAATTGATCAACGAAATTTATACTTGAACTAAAGCTCCAGCAAGGGATGTCTAGAAGCCTTACAGCTAATCTGATCAGCAAAAAAGACATGATCTTTCTAGCAAAAACTAAAAGACAAAGCAGCCAAGACCCAAACTCCAAACAAGTAATTCAAAGAAACTAATCGCAAAAAGCAAGAAAATATATAAACCAACTCAATCAAGAATCACAACCCACATCCAAGAAACGCTTGAATCAAAGCAAAAGGGAGAACCCACAAATTCAAATTCCCAGAAAAGGCCAAATACCTGTGAGCAAATCTTGATAGACCAACATGATTGCAGAATTTTAGCTCCCTGGGATCGATTCCAAACAGAAAGAAAGCGCCTTTACAGAGAGCGAGAAATTCGAAAGAGCGGGTTGGATTAAATTATGCTTAGGCTGCGAGTATTTATATAGGCGAGGGTGTGCGGGAAGAAGAAGAGGAAGAGATCGAGTAGGACTTGGGACAAGAATTCTCTTGAACGTACGACTCTTTTGCGACTTGTGTCGCTTCTCCGATGTTGTGGACTTTTCTTCCGGGCTTGACCAGTAGCCCAACAGTCCCGGTTTAGGAAGCAAGTCCCAATACGGGCCTTGATTCTCAAAGGTTGATCTGATTATTTTGGAGTCATAATCAAGATGGAATGGATCGACGACTCAAAATCAATGGAAGTGAACAACCTTAATTCATATTTAATTCCCATATTTATCGATCAATTTTTTATCCCATTCTCTTACGGCACCTTTACTTCTTGAGTATGAATTAAATATGGATTGACTAAAATATAATTAAAAGTGTAATAAGAGCAAGTGAAATTGTTTAGTATTTTCATATTTTGTTTACTTGAATATTGAAAAATAGGATTAAATCATTATTCATCTTGACTTTTGTGTATGTAAATAGTGTTTTTGCATGTGTTGTCACATCACTATGTTGGTAGGCATTGTAATTATTGAGTCTTAGAGAGGCAAAATCGAAAGTAATTAAATAAACTTGAGGTCAAATTTGCATATCAAAATTTTGTCATGATAAATGGCCAAAGGTGATAAGTTAATTTGAGGGAGGGGGCCGCCTGATTTCAATCACCCACATATCAGTAAAATTTACGGGCCATCGGGATTAAGTACGGGCCGCCCTTAAAAAAAGTAAACAGAATATAAGCAAGGATTAGCCATTTAATCATGGCTAATCCTTGCAAGTAAAGATGCCCTTAAGGTTCCATTTGGTTCGTGTGATTAAACATGATAAAATTATTTATCATGAATAAACATACGTTTGGTTCGTATTATTAAAACAAAGTATTAATACCGAGCACAGTCTTATAGTCTTAATTTATGAGATAATGTATTCACTTAAGAGGTGGGATACACTATCCCATTGATTAGTCTAAATTATGATTTTTATGTTTCTTTTTTATATGTCCTTCCGCTTAAAATTGACATAATTTTCATGATCCATATATTCACTTATTATTAAGTTGGTTGATTATTTTTTACTTCTTTACGAAAATTACCTTTTCACTTTGAATTTTTTCTTACTTGTGAAATATATGTATACTTAAAAGAACGTACTTTAAATTATAATGAATATAAAATATAATAAAAAATATTACTTCATTTATTTTTTGGACTTTTGAAAATATCTGAGTTTATATTAGTTATTAAATTTCAAGAAGTATAATTTTTGCCATAATTTATATATTTTTTGAAAAAAACATTAAACCTTCTCTCTCTCTATTGAATGTAGAATTTCTGCTTCACATGAATGTACAAAAAGAAAAACAAAAATATTCCATAAAATTATTAGTTTAAAAATTGTATTTCAATAAATAATGAGAGGTTTTTTATTTTTTATAATTATTCAAAAACTATATTAACTTAAAAAATGATGACCTTAATGGTACTTTTATATTTAATTATATTTTGAAATTCCCTCCACCAAACGCTATCTATACTATATATTAAGGAAAAATACTTATTTGGTGTCTCTCTTTTTTGATCTGTTTTTGTAATATTTAATATTTTTTTCCCCTTCTAACTTCCCACTCTCCCACTATCTTTTGATAGATGTTATTTTTAATTTTCATGCATATTTTTTTGGTCACCACATTCTTATAAATTTAATATCACTTATTATTTTGTATATAATTTATTAAACAATAAATATTTTATTTTAAATAATATTATATAATTTGCACACATAGAATATCCCACAAATTACTAGTATTATATTATTGACCGGGATGCCACACATATAATATGCTAAATCAAACACTATATAATGGACGATAAGATTAGTTATCGTCCCATTTCTTATCCCACTCAATTCCATCATGTCTAATTTTATCACACCAACCAAACGAGATTAAGTAAACTAGGCCTCATAGGATAAGTGATGATCTTCCTCTGCAATCCTCAAACAATTGTGAAATACGGTATCCCATTTTGTTTAGTCCAATTTTATAGAACACCACTCAAACCCCTCCAAATTTCAAATTAAATGACACATAAAATTCCTATGTTTGTTTTAAAGGTAAATGGATAATAACTCAATAACCTTAGGTCGTGTTTACTTCTACAAATGGAATAAATGTTATGAATTGTGCATTTATGATTGTAAATGTGACTAGTTGGTGTTTGACATATTAGTAAGTCATTTACTTGAATAATAAAATATAATGATTGTTTGTATAAATATTGTAGTTGTGTGTTTACTAGCTAGATAGCTACTACTGATATCGTTGGGAAATTACTTTCTTACCCCAAAATAAGACAAACTTACTTATCATGTCTTGCAACCTATTATCAGGTGTTGAGTGATTAATTTTCATCCTTCATTTTGCGCCCGTGAGAAGCATATTTCTCCTCATTTTTGCGTGCATTATTTTTTCGTTAACGATTTCAGCTATATAAAATTTAGATCGTTCATGATATAACTACTATCTCCGCTATGCTATTAACCATGACTTTTCTCTCTTGTTACACAAATTTTCGAGCACCAGACTTTTGTCGAAGCTGCAAATGAATGGAGAAGGATATTAGAATACAAAATCACCCAAAGAAACCCAAAAATTTCATCGGAATCAAGACAAAAAATATAAGGCGAGAATAATACGGAGATGATTGTATGAAAAATGAGATAAACTAACACCATTGAAGCAAAAGCTTACCTTTATTGACACCAAAAACAACTGAAGAATGAAGTTATGTATTGAAGTTTTTTACTTACTTTAGCAAGTGAAGTGTGCCAGGTGCATTTGATGCACCTGACTTGATAAGGAGTAAATATGAGGAAAGTAAAGGTATCATATAACTTTCTAACCGAAATTGAGGGCATGAAATATGCAGTCCGAAATAAGGCAGAATGACCTAACTTACAATCAGTGCCCCCTTTACATTAATAGAACCAACCATCAATGTAGCTTAGTACCGAACCAACCACTAAATGACGGACTAGCCAATTTGCTAGTAAATGCAATACTAGAAATGATGAAGAAGGATATCATACACAATTTATTGAAGTAAACATGCCCTTAGTATATGGGCTATCCTAAAAACTGTCGGTCCAACAAAAAAGGCCGAGCCCTCCTATTTCTATGTAAGATTTTATTATTGAACTATCATAAATTTCTTCCGTACAAGCAAATATATTGTACAATAATTCTATTCATCCCATTCAATGTTTGATTTTTGTAGGGCTGTTTTGGAAAACATCAGTTGAAGTTGTAGTGTTGCGGAACACATTGTACTGCTACATTATATGTACCCTCATCATTGACCATTCATTCATTCATTTGATAATGCTGTCCTTATCGTTTCAGAAAAATAGAAGCATCTCCAGATGGATCAGAATATGCGAAAAACAGATATTTGCAACTGGTGCTTTTTGCTTTTCTTTTTGACGAGTGAGATCTACAACTTGCTATGCTCATAATAATTCATAAGCTTTTAGATTATTCCATAGACAAAGATAGCGTAGAATCTTTGGGTGGAAAAAGTGAGCATCTCTGGGGCTAATGATGCCCTCTGTCTAGGCCTTTTGGAATGGGGGAATGAATGAATCAAAATCAGTGATAGGTCAAAACTGGAACTAATTATTGAAGAATGTAACTTATGATCCAAAATGAAAACCACCATCCAAAACCAAAATAAGAAACAGATTACAAAGTCTCCATAAGTTCTAGTATCATGAGAAAACCAACACAATAAAAAATCTATGGCCACAAGAAACACCACAGCCACTTTAACACTTGATTTCCTTCAACCCATGGGCGAAGTATATGAATGTTGGATCAACAGCACCTTCCTTGTAGTAAGCAAACACCAGCGTGCTGTCGTCCGCCATGCTCTCTCCCACAAAACTACAAGAAAGAAAACATCCATCATCTTATCAGATCAAAAGTCCTCAGAACATGAAATGTGTGAACATGCAGGCGTTAGGTGTAAATCTAAAGATAGACAAAGAAAAGAATTAGGAGTCTGTTCTTACAATTGGAGGTCTTTGATCTTAGAAAGCAAATACTTGGTTGCCCCCTCAATGGTCTTCTTGAATTCCTCTTGCTTCTCCCCTTCTAGCTTGGCCGTCAACAACTTGATGTACTTCTTGATGTAGGCAACAAATTGTTTCTTGTCAAAAGGAGGTTGCTCCTACAAACACTGCTATTAGACCAAAGTTTGCCAAAATCGTTATACAAATAGTTAACACATACATGAAGATTTAGATACAAACCTGAAGCCTGAATGTGTCAACGATATCAACCACTTTCACAGATTGGTCGTCGACACCTTCATCATCCTCACCACCTTCAGCAGAAGGGTTAGCACCAATATCAACATCGACCGCACCCTTCACGACCCACTGTGATCCACAAGAAACATAACAGTGTTAAAAACTTGTATTAAGATGCAAAACAAGGATGAAATCTCTTCTGACTTGCAAGCAAACACTATGATAAAGACTACTGATCCACAAACATGATATGTACTGCATTAACAATTTAAAAAGGCAAAGAAGCTCCAACCTTCCCTTCAACTTCCCAAAGAGCTCCATTCTCAATTTCCTTGTAGGGAAAAGAGTCCGAGAGAAGTTCATCACCTACATATAGAGAGTAAACTCAGCAGTTAAAATTTAAACCAACAAAGAAGTATCTATAACATAATCAATTCATGAATAACATTCAATCCACCAAAATACTTGGCAAAAACCACCAAAAACTAAAAGCATTCCCAAAAGAACACCAAATCAACTACAGCAAAGACTTCAACTTTTCTGATAAAATCTACCCTACAAGCAAAATCAGTCAAGGACAAGTAATAGCATACGGTATAGAATTATCTGTAAACAATCAAAGATCGCGCAGTAAGGCAGGCCCCCCTAAAATCTGATCTTTTAAACACGAATCCATGATAAATCATGTATCAACTCACCAGCTACGAACCAATCTTTCTAAATCAAAAACCCATGACTACTGTCTATTAACGGCACATGAAACATACCAACAACAGACCTAATATATCTAATAAAACTCCAGCAAAAGTAACCGAGTCTACATTCCCCAACCAAAAAAGCATAACTTAAAAGCCCAAAATAAGCTAATCATCCAACAAAAAGATCTGATAAAAAAAGCAACCAGAAAACGAACGCAAACACGATAATTCAGTATAACTTCCTTCAAAAAGCAAGGATCTTAAAATCAAACACACAAAGCAACACACCAACTCAATCAAGTATAAAATTCCACATCAGAATCGATATATCTACAAGTAGATCTACCTACAAGCACAAAAAACTAACAAAGGAGAAAGATTTACCTGTGAGCAAATCTTGATAGACCAACATGATGGCGGAGTTTGGAGCTCTCGGATCTCTTCCCCGCAGAAATAAAGTAAGTTCAGAGGGAGCAAGAGATTTGCAGAGAGAGCGAGAGAGGGGTTTAGGTCAGTATGGACAGTGGGTATTTGTAGGGCGAGGGTTTGAGAGATTGATGGGAGAAGGACTTTTTTGAATTACCTAAATTAGACAAGCCTTTTCCTTCTAATTACCACCTTGTCCCTCTCAATTATTGTCTCGATTGGGCCTAAATGGGCTTACTTGTGGCCCAAATATTTGGTATCGAAGATATTATAATGGGCTTTCGAATACTGGGCCCAATATGTCTTTTTTGTTTTTCTTAGTGATACTAAAGCCCATTGAAATAAATGTCAAAACGGTGTCGTTTGATGGTCTGCAAAATTGAAGCGGGAAAATACCAAAAATTGAAAGTCTTCTTCATTTACCCTCCCTACCCCCCCGACCCCCCCAACCAACCAAACCGTGAAGCTTCGTCAAGATTCAGCCATGGATGAAATTATAGCTCGAATAGTTACAAATCTTGAAACCCAGTTACCAGTTTCACAGTATTTTCTCAGAGATTTAGAAACCCTGTTGGATTTCACTCTCAACACCAACGATACAATTGATCTTGAAAATTTCTACAATGAACTGTCTTCGAGAAATCTTTCACTTAGTTTACTCACGAATGCCATTTCTTCAGCCATGGATTCTGGGCTCAGCTCGGGGACTTCCATTTTGGCCTCAAAAGTTTATCTATCACTCCTTTTATCCCCAAATGCCCCGGTTTTTACTCTGTTTACTCCCATGGCTTTCTTGAGTCTCCTTCGCGCAATACGCTTGGCCATTAAAAAGCCTTCTTTTGGTTCTGGTGAAGGGTCTGCGCCTAAAAGCCTGGGTCGGAAGAAGAAGGGAAGGAGAAATGCTGGGGGGAATAAGAACAGGGTGGAGAACAGAGTCGATAGTGTTGAGAGTGAGGCGGAAGAAGGGGGTTATGATGTGAAAGATTTGTTCTTTTTGCTTGATAAGTTGGAAATGGTGATGGGTTTGGTCCATTTGGACCGGTTTCCTGATTGTTTAAAGGGTTTGGTTGAGACTGTGTGTGAGATTCCAACGACGGCTGTTGAGTTCTGGGGAAATTTGGCGAGTTTCAGGAAGTTATGTGAATTGTGTTCACGGGTTTTGAGTGAAGCATTGAGAGCTGAGCATGGGAATCAGGAGGATACTGCTGCTGTGGTATTGAAGGCATTAGCCCCAATGATTCTGTTGTCTAAATCGCAGGTCAGGAGCTTTGCGCTGGGTTTCGTGGTTAATGATATGGTGGGAATGTTTCAAAGTTCTTCTGACATTAAGATGGCAGTTGCGAACATGCCAAAGTATTTGGTGCAGAGAGCCCCCGAAAAGGCTGAACCAAGGGCATTAGCTGTTGATTCTATCATGGAGATTGTTAAGGCTTTGGATTTTGAGAATCAAGGTGAATTTGCTGATTACATCATAAAGATGAGCGAAGGGAAGGGGCGGTTTAGGCTTTTGGCAGTGGATCTAGTTCCTGTTTTTATAACGTCTCTGAGGAGTTCTTTAGGATTTGATATGGTTGATGGAGTTGAGAATTCATGGGGTATAAGACTATTAGAAGCATTGGTTCAGCGCTGCTCTGATTTGACAGCTGGGATTAGAGCTAGAGCTTTAACAAATTTAGCTCAGGTAGTGGTGTCTTTGTCTGGGAATGATAAAAGTAGAACAGTGTTGAAAGAAGTGATGGGATTTGGGTGTGAGGGGATAAATGGGATTAGCAAAATTCTGAAATTACGTTGTATGGATGAGAAGGCTGCAGTTAGAAAGGCAGCTCTTTTGTTGATATCTAAGTTGACAGCACTTTTAGGAGGTGAACTCGATGAAGAACTGCTAAAGACAGTAGGCATGGCTTGTTCTGATCCACTTGTTAGCATCAGGAAAGTGGCAGTCTCAGCTCTATCTGAGGTGAAGTATTTCTGTGCTTTACTCGTTACCAAGTAGTTCCAGCAAACCAGATTCTGATTTTGATACGATCTCCACTACTTTAAACAGCATCTATATGCATGGGTGCTGTGTATGGGGTTGATGGCATCTGTCCGTGTATATAGTGTAGCACCGTTGGATGTTTTCTCTTAAACATATTTCATTCTCATCTTTGTTTGTTAATTTTTTTTCTTGAAATTTCAATTTTTAGATCTGCTGCTAATTATTATCCGTTCTTTGATGCTGGCGTGCTATTTTTTGTAGTCACAATGATAGAATTTTGCAGTGCTTTCATTGTTAAATTATAATTTCTTGACCTATAGGCCTTCAGGACATACTCAACTAGCCTTGTGACGAGGGTGTGGGTGCATTCCATACCACGTTTAATAAGTGATAATGAAACTAGCATCCAAGAAGAATGTGAGAACCTATTTTCAGAACTAGTTCTTGCTCGCATATCAAGGGCTGGATTGAGTTTTTCAGCAAATTATGATTCTTTTCCTCGTGATACAAATAGCAAGGGAAACAACTTGGACACAGAAGCTGAGTTGTTATATCCGGAGGGACTCCTACCTCTGCTGAAAGAGATTTCTGATGGAGAAGTGTCACCTTGGGTGAAGAAGATATGCTTAAGCCTGGGGAGAAAGAAAAAACTCCAGACGAAGATTGCTACCGCTCTTCAAAATATCATCAGGACATCTGAATCCCTTTGGTTGAAACATTCTATGTCGATAGAGAAATGGACAGCACCTGCTGGTGCCTGGTTTTTGTTGTCAGAAGTATCTGCATTCCTTCCAAAAGCAGTTGACTGGGAGTTCCTCCATCATCATTGGGTACTTCTTGACAAGTATAAACCAGTTAGTGAACTCCAAAGCCCTTCTCAACAGGGATTTGCGGATGAAGAAAAGGTTGGCGTAGAATCGAGTTCTGTTGCTTGGGTGGGAGACCGTGTCTTTCTATTGCAGACCATTTCTAATGTTTCCATGGAACTGCCTCCTGAGCCTGCAGCGGATCTGGCACAAAACTTCCTCAAACGACTTGAAGGATTCAACATGCATTCAACTGAGGTATATAGAGTTTAAGTTTTTACCATGCAACCAATTGTACATATGTGTTGGTGAAGCTTTATAATAAACAATGACTTGTGAGTGGCATGCTTCTACAGAGGCGACATGTTAAAAAAAATTGCTCAACATTGATCAAACACCTAATATCATGATAACTTGGGTGTCAGAACTATATTAGTACACTATTTACTTATTTCTAGGACTGGTTGAATAATTATTCTCTCTTTCCTCTGCACATAATATCCACATGAAAATGGGCAATCCACATTTTTTCTTGCAACTTATGGTTCATGTACATGGATGTCACAGAAATTACGACTATGTGAAAGGGAATTGTGAATGTGTTTTTTCATGCTTCACGAACTGTAAAGATGAAATTGTCTAAAAGAGAAGGCCCTTGCTGATATTGATCCTGTACAATGAGAATTTTGGTCATTTTTCTTATTAATGTTTGTTATGTTTGCCTGATACACAATTGATATATTGAGAAATGTTACTTTTCTTTCCAAATATAGCTTCTGCACACTACTTAAAGTTGCATATAGGTGTACTTTGTGGAATTAGAATAACTTGATGTGCTTGGACAGGTTAATGCTCATGTTAAAGCACTCAGAACCTTGTGCAAACGGAAGGCTCTAAATTCAGAGGAGGCTGATTCCCTTGTAATGAGATGGGTGAACCAGCTTCAATCTAAAGCTTCCCAAGTTTTAGACTTGTATATGTCAAAAATCTCGAATGCTAATAAAGAGAACACTCTCCTTACGCCACAGACCACTGTAAGTCGGAAAGAACGAAGAACAGCAGACTCTGTGTCGAAATTATTAGCACAAGCAATTATTGCCGTTTACACCATTGGGTCATTAGTTATTGTCTGCCCTTCAGCCAATTTAAAAACTATTGTTCCGACCATACACACCATCATCACTTCTGGAAGTTCTGATCCAAAATCTAGCAAACTACCTGGGCTTGCTGTGTCTGTAAAGCAGAGTGCCCCATCCTTGTATATACAGGCCTGGCTAACCATGGGCAAGATCTGCCTAGTCGATGGGAAACTTGCAAAGCGTTATCTTCCTCTCTTCGTGCAGGTACATTTCATAAATCATGGTCAGGTCCTGACAAGTTACTCATGATAACTTATAACCAAATACATATCACTGTGTCTTTTGTCAAGGTCAAATGTATGCATGAGCTTCTTTCAATGATCCTCTTTACGTACATATCTTAATTAAAATACAAATGAAGTTCCCTAATGCTACAACCGTACAGCTGAATGAGTTAGAACAACTGTTAGTTCTCCAGTCTGAAACTGGACGCCGTTTTACTGCATTTTCAGCCAAATTTCTACTGTCATTTAGGTCAATGTACAAGCTGCTACAGATAGTAAAGTTGTGTTATTTGTTATTTAACTACTAATAGCAGATAATTATTTTGCAGGAACTTGAAAAGAGCGACTGCGCTGCACTCCGGAATAACATTGTGGTAATGATGGCAGATTTCTGTGTGCGGTACACTGCTATGGTTGACTGGTGAGGTCCAGTATACGCATGGTTAAGAGAGTGTCAATAAATACAAAGTTTGTATTTTAGTCGATTAATATATTACCTAATTTTGAACCTTACAGTTACATGTCAAAGATCACAAAATGTCTGCGTGATCCATGTGAGCTAGTAAGAAGGCAGACATTTATCCTACTCTCCAGGCTGTTACAGGTACCTTTTTGGCTGAAAAAATTTGTGTTCTGCAATTTCATTCCGAAGAAGGATCAGTTGCAACTTACATGGTATCGTCTTATTCAACTTGGTTCCGTTTCTGCAGCGGGATTATGTCAAGTGGAGAGGAGTGCTATTCCTCAGATTTCTATTGTGTTTAGTTGATGACTCGGAGAAAATTAGGCAACTAGCTGATTTCCTCTTTGGGAATATCTTAAAAGGTTAAAGATGTAGAAACTCACCTACCAGTTTGGGATTCACATCCTATTTTTGTTTGTTTACCTTAATTTGTTCTTTCTCTCATTCTCTGTGATGTCCATCTGCAGCAAAAGCCCCACTTTTAGCTTACAACAGCTTTGTGGAAGCGATTTTCGTTTTGAATGACTGCAATGCTCACACAGGACGTAGCAACTCCAACAGTTCACGCAATGAAAACCGTCTTTTTTCAATAAGGTTTGCATGTTTTAATCCTCTAGCTCAACTTGTATGGCACTAAAGATATCGTATCTGAAACAAGAAGTTGTTTTTCCCAGAGGAAACGACGAGAACTCAAGATCTCAAAGGATGCACATCTATTCCACTTTGCTGAAACAGATGGCTCCGGAGCACCTCCTGGCCACCTTTGCAAAAGTATGTGCTGAGATTCTTGCTGCTGCATCAGATGGTATGCTCTCTCTGGAGGATACTGCAGGCCAGTCAGTTCTACAGGTAAGTTTTGGTGGCTCCCATTAACATTTTCTTCTCTTTCCGGCACAACCACGTTTCTTGATCTTAAGTTTCTGTATGGTCGATTATGTTATTGAGATCTTTTTTTTTCTCAAGAAAGCAAATTTGATTGATTTGTCTAGTTATTATTGTTAAGATTGCTTCATATTAATGGAAACTGGCACTGACAGTTTGAGAAAACAGGACGGCTTCCTTATTCTCTCCAGCAAAGAGATTCGAATTCAATCCAACCAGGGATCATCATCCGAGGCAGCAGATATCGAAGACGAAGGTGGAGACAGTGGAGGAGCGCCCACAGCAGCCTCCAAAGGAAGAGCCATAACTCAAGCAGTCAGGAAAGGCCTTATCCAGAACGCCATCCCCATATTTATCGAGTTAAAACGGCTCCTAGAGAGTAAAAACAGCCCTCTCATCGGTTCCCTCATGGATTGCCTCAGGATCCTCCTCAAGGATTACAAGAATGAGATTGATGAGATCTTAGTTGCTGATCGGCAACTCCAGAAAGAACTCATATACGACATGCAAAAATACGAATCCATGAAAGCCAAGAACACAGCTGCTGATGCAGTTGCAACAATGCAGAGGTCAGACGCCTATCGATCACCACGTGTTACAAAAGAGCCAAGTTCCATTACAGTAAAGGGTAAGCTGCCCAAAGAGCTTCACAGTAATTCCAAAGTGGCTTCAGCTGTGGCAGATGCAGTGGCAGCAGCCACGGCCCGGTCCGTCCTCAGAGAAGTAAATGAGGGTGCATCGACACCTCTTAGTGCAATGAGCGTGCCCAAGCTTAAGTCTCGGACAGGGCAACCACCCGGGACAGCCACTACCGGTGGAAACAAGGCGGCTGAGGTGATAGAATCTTTAAGAAGAAGACAATATTTCGACTCGGACGACGATAACTGATCCTTCTCATGCATTTAAACTAGCCCAAGATGCAGAAAGACCAGAAGATAGATGAACTAGAGCTGTACTAGAATGTACAATATAGTGTGAGAGTATGTGTATAAAGAATGAATGATTGTCTAACCCAATGTTATTGCAACTTATAACCTATTGTATGCTAGTGAAAGTTATCTATCTCCATATCAGATATTTTATTGAAATTTTTATTGCTGTATGAATTAATCAAAACTTGATCATATATTGAATTTGATATCTACTAAAAGCTATAAGTCAACAGTTGACTTGTCCTCGGAAGGACGGATCAATGGTTTGAGTATAAGACTTTTTTACGGGAGATTTCGTATTCGAACTTTAGTTGTGTCCGTTTGATGGGCGCGTGAGTGTTAAAAAAAAGGATAAATTACATTGACACCCTTAAAGATTGGATTCAATTACAAACACTTTTTGTCTTTTGTATAATTACAGCACACCCCTTGAGGGGTGTTAGTGTAATATTTTTCAAGGGTATTAGTGTAAGTATTGCTTTTAAACAGGAGGTGTAGTTATAATACAATTATAACTTCAGAAGGTGTAACTATAATTTTGTAAAAAATAGAAGGCATTTATGTATTTTGATATAATTTTAAGGAGTGTCACCGTAATTTATCCCAAAAAATAAAAGTCGAACAGTTGACTTTTGTAAGATAGTGCTATGATTTATCAAAATAAGGAACATTTATCATTTCCCAACTAAATAAATGGACAATGGGGGAAAAGAAATATGTGCAAAAATTAGAGTAAGGCATTAAATTGAAGGGTTTTTTAGACCTTTTCCCTCTAAATATCTGTCTAAGTGGAAGAAAATTCTTTAGAACAAAGGTAAGGTGGGCAACATGACTTGGCACACTTTAATTGGCTGACAATCGAGCTACTTATATTTGACCTACACATATTCTTACCGTGGGATTACACTCTTCTCTCTCTCTCTCTCTCTCTCTCTCTGTGTGGAGTCGGTCATGGGACTTCGGATCTAGTATTAAGGTAATAATGCGTCTTTCCTTTGATTTGTAAGTTTCTTAATATATTGTTTGATGGCTGATGTTGATAATTGATAAATTTCGGTAAAGATTACGGGTTTTTCTTTATGATGAGCCTCTTTGTTGTGGTTATGTTCATATTCTTTGTATCAGTTTCCAAGCTTGTTTGCTGAATTTGATTAAGACCCTGATGTGGGCTGTTTGTTTCGTTCTCTCTTAGTTAGGTGAATTTGGTTTTTGGAGAGATTTAAGGCTTCGTTTCATGGAGTGGGTGTTGATGGATTCTTTGAATCGTAGGTTTTGAATATACCAAGATTGAAATTTGAGGGCATTTGTTGAAGTGGGTTGGTTGTAATTTTAGGTGGGCTTTATTGAGAACTCAAAAATCGTTATGGATAGCAATAAAGATGAGGCGTTGAGATGTATCAATATTGCCAAAGAGGCCATTTCAGCTGGGAATAAACAAAGAGCCCTTAAATTTCTTGGAATTGCTCGCCGCCTTAACCAGAGTTTGCCTGTGGATGATCTTTTGGCTGCGTGTGAAAATCTTGATTCGTCGTCTTCTGCTGGTCCATCTGATGATGTGAAGAATGTCAGTAAGGTGAAAAATTATGAGGGTTCTCCGAGTGCTAATGGGGTTTCGAATGGGGAGAGGAGTTACACGGAGGAGCACGTTCACTTGGTGAGGCAGATCAAGACTAAGAAGGATTATTATGCGATTCTTGGTGTGGAGAAAAGTTGCTCGGTTGAGGAAATTAGGAAGGCTTATAGGAAGTTGTCACTGAAAGTTCATCCTGATAAGAACAAGGCACCGGGTTCTGAGGAGGCATTTAAAAAAGTCAGCAAAGCATTCAAGTGCTTGAGCGACGATGATTCTAGGAGGCAGTATGATCAAACGGGTTTAGTTGATGAGTTTGAGTATAATCAACAGTATCAGGTTAGGAGGAGGCGGAGGAGAACTGGGAATGACTTCTATGATGATGAGTTTGATCCTGATGAGATCTTCAGAGCGTTCTTTGGTAACCGTGACATGTTCAGGAATGCTCATGTTTACAGGACTAGAACACATAATGCTGGTGCTCATCAGAGGGAAGATTTGGGTGGTGGGGGCCCGAATTTGATGCTGCTTCTTCAGTTGCTGCCATTTTTGATAATTATTCTGCTTGCTTATATTCCATTTTCAGAGCCTGAGTACTCGTTGCAGAAGAACTATTCCTATCCGTTTAAGAAAACAACCGAGAAACATGGAGTAGAGTTTTTTGTTAAGTCCCGTGAATTTGATGAGAATTATCCGATTGGAAGCCCTAGTCGAAATGACATAGAAAATAATGTGATCAAGGATTATAAACATATGCTTGGACGTTATTGTCACATGGAAATGCAGAGGCGTCACTGGAATAGGAACTTTCCAACTCCCCATTGTGACAGGCTTGGAACTTTTGCTGCATGAAGGTGAGCTATAGTTTTTTATTGCATACAGTTTTATTCACTTGTCTTGAGCATGATTGTGGAACCTTACCACGTATGAGAGTTCAAATGGTGTCTTTTATTTTCAAAATTCTTAGTTTTGTATATGAAGGAAGAATATCAAAGAGACGAAAGATTTGAGAAGTTAGGGTGCTTCTCAAAGCTCAAGCCGTTACTAGACTTTTCTTTATGACAAAAAAGGGAACAGAGAGCCCAGTAGCATACAAGCATCCTACGGTTTTTGCCCTCGTAATCCATTCATGAATTTATTTTTTTTCAATCAAATACTTGTGCTACCCATCCAAGAACTTTTGTTCTTTATGGTTCTATCTCCTATAGACTTATAATTTGGTTACGTCTCCTCCTCTTTTTTCCAGCAATGCATGGTTTCAATCTAGAATTAGTTGCAAATTAATGATATTGGTGGTACAGAGCATTCTTGGACTTTTACCATGTATTCTCCTACTTTGAGAGACATTGAGAAATGGTGTACTGTTATGATAGACCGATGATTTTAACTGAACATGTGCTATCTTTATCCTAGGTGTGGCAGAAAGCTTCTCTTAAGAAAGCTCTTCATTTTCATCTAAATTATATCATCCCCACAAAACTTGTTTGAGTAATTATTGCGAATTATTGCTACTTTTTCATGTGCATACATATTGACTATGAGTTCTTGGTGGTTCCATGGTAGATGGAAAAATCGCCATTTCGGCTATAACACTAACTGTAAGTTTGTTGACGTAAGCAGATGCTACGAGTGGATGAGTGGCTTTGAGATGGTAATTGGCACACATTATCTATCATTATGTCCACCATGGAAATCCTTCATGTAGAGGGGAAGAAGATTAGACGAAGCTCCTGCCTACTATTCCGACTTGACTTTTCCAACCATGTTCGTCTTGCAACTGGAGCAGGAACTCGGGCTGGTCCTTTGCAGCCGCAAAACCATGCGAAAGTTATCATTTGATTTATGTATATTGTATTGCAGTTGCTGGGCAATGACATACACACCGAAACTTAGCATTTTAGGGTAGAAATCATAATTATATGATGTCTGATAGAGATTTCAGCCTATAATAATGTGAAACTTTTAATATGTTGCTGCTGCAAGATTGTTTAACATGAATGCTGCTGCCATTGGGTGTCTGAACCCAGAGATTTTGTTCTTGGATGGTTCTTCTTCAAGGACATCATTTTATTCAAGATGACTTTTATATCTCCCCCCTTTATGTCCATTCGTTGTACCGTTTAGACCGTTTTGATGTTATGCGATTGGATGCTTGGGCATCGTCTTCATGTTTATGCTGCTGTTTCAAGTTTTTTAACGTCATCCAATCGTCTTCATGTTTATGTTGCTGTTTCAAGTTTTTTTACGTCTGCGGATGTTTGAAATAAGCCTGTCGACTGTATACTGAGCAATAGGGATGTATAATTGGTTTGGTTCGGTCAGATCTGGTCCGAACAAGAATTTTCTGAGTTTTGAAACAGTTAAAACTCAGAATAGAAGAATGATTGTGCAAGGGAAGTTGGGAACTCTCTCTCTCCCTCTCAAAGGATTATGTGCATCTTCTTGTATTTGTGCAACTTGTAGTTCTGGGCTCCCAACTCCCAACCCAAGCAAGGAAAACATTTGTTTTTCTCTAAAGAATACTACATGTTTAAATTTTAATCAAAGATATCAATTTATCTCTTCTTAATCATATATTTTTATGGGTAAATTACATCCAACTTTCAGATATTTAATACAAGTATCATTTAAAAAATTATTGATATGCCTGATATGTGGCATAATTATTTGGCGCTTGGACGATAAAGCGTAAATATTAACTTTACTCTTGTTGAATTTTAATTTAAAACATTTAAAAAAGAAATGTAATGTATGATGGACATTATTCATTTCTTCTAAAGAAATATAAAATTAGATGTTGGACTGATATATAAATAAAACATGAAACTTTAAAAAAATATGTAAAATTATAACTTAAGATCCAAAAAGAGATTTTGGACAATTCAATATAAAATTTGAATGAAATCCTAACAAAAATTAATGAAATGAATCGATTGTTGGACAGAATTATTAGGGATTATCGATAATTTTTTCAAACAAGTGAATATTTATAATTGTACCAAATTCATGAGCTTGACGTAGTTTACCTAATATTTATCGATAATTACAAAAAAATCATGAAAATAAAATTAAGACAAAGTGATGTAGAGACGCATATATATTGACTGTTGGTACATTTCATTTAGTGAAAAACAAGAAATTTGTTATCAATATTTTTGATTTTGTGTTTTTGTTAACTAAATTAAAAGGAAAATACGGATACAAAAATATCCTCACGCGATCCAAAATAATAATATATTACACTGAAAGCACGTGTAAGGGTATAAATGGAAAATGAAAAGAGTGTCTTAGGTTTGGACCTAGCTGAAAGGGCAGCGCCAAGCCAACCACCGACAGCCAGCGCGCTTGGTCATTGCCAAAGGACAATAACACCCTCCTTCACACACACACACACACACAGCAGCAACAATTCAAGCTTTCATGATTATGAACTACTATATACTATAAATATATAAATAAAATACATTTTTACAGACGAAAATACATAACTGCCCTCGGAGATTAGAGTCATCGAACGAGGAACACAAGTCCCGAGAAGTCAACACCAGGGCCATATTCGTAATTTAACATCTAATCTTCCTCCCCATGTTCATACACGAACCCCCTTTACGTCCGTACGTATAAACTAGTAAGAAAAAAAAAAGGAAATAATAATACCCACCAAAAAGCAAATAAATAAACCATAAAAATAATAATAATAATAATAATACAAAAATAGATCAGAGAAACAACGAGTGAATGCAGGGTTTAGATCGAAGCCTCAGTCGCCGGAATCGTCATCGCCTCCGAAGATGGACACTCTGTTGTAGAGAAGGAAGAGAACGAGGAGGAGAAAGAGTGCGACGCCGACGGGAGATCCGCTGACGCGGTGGATGGAGTTAGGTTCCCCGGTGGAGAATATTCCGGCGATGAAGGATCCGCTGTCGGAGGAGAGGAACTGGATGGTGAGGAGGAGGACTATGGGGAGGAGAAGCAGTCCCACGGGGCTGAGCAGCTCCGCTATGAAGTCCGTTAAGGCCTCGCCTTGGTCGCCGAGTAATGTGGGCACCACCATCACCAGGACGACTACTGCCGCGAGGATGGCCGCGTGGGGAGGTCCGGCGCGGCGCTCTTCTATCATTTTGGATGGTGTTGGTGTGTGTTACTGTGTATGGCGTGGTTTTGTTTGTTGTTTTCAACTTTTCGTAATGGCCAATGGCAATGGGTGAGTGTGTTTCCTTCGGTAGGGTAAAAATAAAAGAAGAAATGGTGGGGCCTGGGGTGGGGGTTGCTTGGGGGGGGGGGGGGGTTGAACTTTTTCAAATATGGTTTAGGTATATGGACGCGCTTATATTTGAAAATAATCATTTCTTTTTTCTCATATAATATCAAAAAATTCTAATCTATATCAGATCGACAGGAAACTATAATCAAATCGAATTCAAACAGATGTGACTTAAGTATATAATAGGTATAATACATTTGTCTTGTGATTAGTGTACATTTTAAAAAAAGCAATTTGTGTGATTGATTTTGTTCGAGTGGATTTGATTTGAATAAGAATTTTCGTCTAATATAATATTAGCCCAATAATTGTATATGTTTTGATTGGAGGTTTTCTATCTCATTTTGGTATTACACATTTATGTTACATTTAAATATGTATTGTATGCGACTTTTTTCAATATTCTTGAAAATTGTTGTATATGATCTCAATATATTCTTGGAGGAAAAATTAAAAAGAAAAGACAAAACGAGGAAGGATAGTGGAAACTTCTATGGCATAGGCAACGCGGCTGGAGAAATTTCCAAGTCCTTGAGTGCAAATTTGATTGGTATAGTTGGAGTGAATTGTAATTTATGACAAATAGAAATAATTAGTGACAACATAAAAGAAAAAAGGGTTACTCAACCTTATTTGTCCGAGTTGCACTAACCTTTGGATCATCAAATTGAAAATATATATGCAATTTTATAGTGGGAAGTAGCAGTGTTATAAGATCCGATTGTATCTATATATTAGGGATCGATCTATTTAGTAAAAAAATTCATTTTTAAATTTAATCATATGCAAAATTCTCTTGAACCAGCGACAACCACAAATCGTGGGCCAAGATTAATCTCGAGCCGAGTGATTTTAGAACACCTTATGAGAAAAAGTAAGGGAAAAAGAAAGAAAAAAAAAAAAGGAAATGTGTAGTTTTCCCATTTGGGGGTCTAAGATAGATTTTTGGGACAAGGGATACTTTTTGGGCAAAAAGAATTACTTTTGGGGATCTCTATGCAATTGGGAACATCATACCATTTTGTTTGATTGATTAGTACTACCACTTTTTTTTTTTTTTTTTTTAACTATATTCAAATTTAATTTAATTTTCCAATTACTTTACTTTAATAAATTGGCGTCGCATCAAATGCGTTTTTACCTTTTAGGTCGAAGTTTCACAAGACGTGTGGATGTTTTTCTTTTTTATTTTCTTGGTGTATATAATTAAGTTCAGTTTGTTACTTTTTTATTAGTTAATAAAGGATTTGAGAATTTAATAATAATAGTGGACACAGTGAGTAGTAGCATCATAACATGGGGTAGGCTGTGTTTAAGTGTACATCATTCATTTTCAATAATCATACTATTATTTATATATATATGTTATCAGATTCAGCAGTAACCTCTAAGTTCTGACAAATAATTATTTTTTTTCAATTTTCAAAAGTAAAATCATATATAAATATATATATATATTTCATCTCAGAACTGCCTCACCACCAATTATTGAACTTGAATGTGCATGAGGCTCTTGGTTTCCATTTTGCCCTTCTTTATGGTATTTTGGAAGCAATAGACAATAATAGTAAGATTATTTTTTTGAGATAATTATATTTATATTTTCTGAATTATGATTTATTTACACAAATTACTTGCATAATTACAAAAATTACTTTCGAGGGTGTGTATGTAATGTTTTTAAAAAAGTAAGGGTGGTTTTTCTGTAAATGACATTGATATTTTTGATAAATTCAAAAAGTAGAGGTAGTTTGTATAAACAATACAAGTAAAGGGGTGTAAATATAATTATTTTTTCTTTTTTTTCCACCATTGGTATCCTTATTCCACGTTGAAAAATGATGCGAATCATATTCGGGACGGAAGTAAAAGAATTAAATCCCTCGTAACAAGTGTGATTTTATAGTTTCGAACTCTTACTCATTGACAACAATCCACCTTAAAATTCCGTTCACTTACAACTGGACTAACAACTTATCTAGCAAGTGTAACATTATGATTTCGCACTATTATTCATCAACAACAATCCACCTCAAAATTCATTTTGCTTATAACTGGACTAACAACTTATCGACAAGAATCGTAAAATACTATGAACCCAAAATAAAAAAAGAATCTATAAAATTAAGTTTATTAAAGAGATTAAAAGATGAAAATAATTTGATATAATAATAATAATAATAGGTATTACCCACCATAATCACACATGGAATAGGAGCAGCTCTTCTTGTGCCCAGCACTAGCTGTGCACTCCTCCAAACAAGCCCCACAGTGCTGAGAATTACTTCTTGTATCCACACAGTTTCTCCACAACAAGCCAGCCCGAACCCGCAGACCCGCCCACACGACCCGCAGTTATTCGGGTCATTCAACACGTCTCTGCAGAACCTCTGGAAACAGCAGGTTGTACCTCCCCATGGGTTCTTGTCAGGATCCGAACACACGTCCGGGTCATTACCACACCACATCACTCTTTTTCTTCCCCTCAAGAAATTAAAATGTGAGGGAATAAAATCCCTTTTGGACATCCTTTGTTCTCCAAATACTACATCATGGGATGTTATTAGAACTAAGTAGAGAAACATAATCAAGTGATGGTGGTGAAAATGGATGAAAATTCCTCTACTTTGTTTCAAGAAATGATTTGCACTCAGCATGGAGCTGGAAAACAGAAGAAATGGACTGCATGCATTGCTGTGTTGTACCTTTGATTATAAGGGATTCAAGAACACTTGATGAAAATATATACATATATAGATACATGTATGATAGTAATTTTAATATTGGGTGAATTACAATGATTTCTTCTAAAGTTTGGCATAATTATGGATAACCCCCTTGTTGTTTTAAAAATTATAAATACCCTCTAAGGTTTGTAACCGTCTAACAAATAACTCATTTCCATCTATTTTTATGGGTGAACCGATCAAAATACCCTTATGCAAATTGAATTGTTTTTAAAAATTTTCTAAATTTTTTCGGACGAAAATGTGCAGGGAGAGGTTTTTTACATTTTTTACACATAGGAGCAATAATGTAATTTGTCTCGACTGATTTTTCTATAATTTTTAAAAAAATTAAGGGCAAAATGGATTATTTTAAGCCCTCGGTTATAAATTACAAGCCTCAGAGAGGTATTTGTAATTTTTGAAACAACAAAAGGGTATCTGTAATTATGTAAAACTTCAGGAAAAGTCATTGTAATTCACCCTTTAATATTAATAAGGATTAGTGATGATGTAAGTAACCAGCCCACATTAATTGTAAAGAGTTTGAGTGATTTATAAGTTTCAAGATAAAATTATTAAGTTGATATAAAATCAAATTGGGCAACATCTCGAGCAATGCGACATTGATCGATTCGCGAGCCATGTCAATTAGGGAAAGGTTGAGTTAGATGTATAACTACTTTGTGCATGCATGCGACAAAATAATAATATTTGTATTTTATGAATATTTATGATTATAAAGTCAATGAGCTATTGAGTATCTTTTAACTACTATTCATTTTTGTATTGAAGTAGTAGTTTTTCATGAGATCATCGCAGATTTTATGGATTTTTTTTTAAAAAGAAAAGATTATTCGTCACGTTTTAATTAATGCATTTATTATTATATTTTCTTTTTTCTTAAAAATAAAAAGAGATATATGTAAATTAAATTTGTGTTGTGCTGTAATTAAAATCACTAAAAAAAAATGACTTTTCGCTACACTATAGATGGCCACGGTTAAAAAATTATGGTAAATTGAGACTATTAATCACAACTAAATAAAATCAATTGCAAAAACTTAATTTTTTGCGACGATTAATCAATATTTGTCATGATTTTTAGCCATGACCAAAACATTTGTCATGGTTTTGACGATAGCTAATGTTTTGGCCATACTGGCAGAAACAACGGCTAATGACCGTTGCAAAGTCATGATTAATTTATATTTACCATGATTTTTTCTTTTCACCATAACAGTTAACCGTACCAAAAAATTATATTTTTCAAGTGAACATTATATAATTTCTAGGCCGACAAGGTGTGGACCATGGGTCAATGGCTCATTGGGGGCTTGGACAACAAATATTATTAATGGGCTGACAGAAGCCCATATTTGATGAATGTAAATGTTGGCCCAGCCCAGCCCAATTGATGAGCCCCTGACCAAACAATTAATTTGTCTTTTCTTTTTTTGATAAATATTTTTATGAGAAAATACTAATTTGATATAAAATGAATTTTGAAATAAAATGATAATGATGGGTCCTTTGCTTTTGCATAAAATTGCAATCCAACTAATTAATACCATAATAATTGATGGGTTCACGGGTGATTGATTTGTGATGAAAAGACCCTTAATTACTCATTTCCTTATCATCATAATTAAGCTAATTATTTTGTGACTCTTGATTTAGTCATGTGATTAGAGAGTTCTTCCCCTAATCTTATTATTTACCTCCTTCCTTGAGGTAAATAAAATTCCACTAATTCTTCTAGAATTTGTACTTCAAATATTCATGATGTAAATATTGACGTCAATATTGAATGATTAGCTCGTTTAAGAATTATTAAAATGTTAGAAAGAAAGACTATTTAACATTCACGGTAAGAAAACAAGATCCTGAAGATAGATAATTTCATCTCAAAAATTAAATTTTTGTTGCTAAAAATAAATTGCTAACGAAAATGTCTGTTGCTAGGTCGCCACACTTGTAGCTGAAGGTAATAGCTAAATTTCGAGGCAAAAAATTCAGTCTCCAAGCGACGGATATAATTCCATCTCCGATACCCTATTCTCTTGTACGATTTAATATCGTAAATACACTCTTGTATTTGATTGAAATTATCAAAAGGTAGAATTATTTAATATCTTTGGTACCCCTCAAACATTTTGTTTAAAGCGCAAAAAAGAATGTGGACCCCCACCAATCGACGCAACATGTTTGCTTATAAGCAAGGTACAAAACTCATAGTTCATCTATTTATACTAACATGACAGGTCAAAAAACAAGCCTACCATAGCAGGATGACTCAGCAAACAACAGGATGACATGTCACACACATTCATAACACTTGGGGACACATCATACTGAAAAATCTCCAACAAATTCATCCTAGATTAGTGATAGTCGACCTGGCAACAACAGGTAAAACGGATTCGATCCATAGACCTCATGTTAACTAGCATGAGTTAATCAAACCCTCATACCTTCATCTAGATAAGTCCAAATCCCAATCCCCTTTTTCCTTTTGTTAGTTAGCTAACTCATGCAACTTTCAAACGGTATACCAAACTCTGCAACTACTTTCGAATTTTGCCAATCGGCCTATACACTTGCATCACTCACTCTCGCATACTATATTTTCTCTTGGTTTCAATAAGTTCTTTGCACATTTTTGCTCTGCACAACTATATTTTCAATTATATCTTAATATTTTATCACCCCATTCCAATTACCACACCATACTCTTACGTTTGTTAAAGAATTCTCTTTCTCATTTTCGATAAATCAATTTATTAAAGTAAGTATAGGGTGTTAACCTCTATTTTGCGATGTAGTCCCCCTTTGATTTTAGGATTTCTTTAAAAATCTTTCAACCATTGTAGTACTGCGGACTGCAGTATGCATCAATCTCCAGTATACCTCTTGACATACATACAACATTCTTTGTTTAAAACTTAACACTCCTGACAGTAAAATTTAAACCCGAATTATCTTAATATTTAATATCTTTAACTTGAACATCTTAGTTTGTGGGAGGAAAGACAAGAGTACAAATGCAATCTTGCTGTCCAAATTTGTTTTTATTGGAGGAAATCAAGTGTTGTTACCTCCTAGACGTTGGTGTATGTTGGCAATAATGATCCCATATATTTATATTTGGACAAAGGTTTTGGGAGCTTTAGTTAGGTTCTAGTCCTTGAGGCATAAAAGAAAGCTGTCTTATTCTCCTTTTCTTTTTTCCCATCAATTTCTTGTTACATGTGAGTTTGAGCCACTCTATGAAATTAGGATGTAATAATAGTGCAGTAGAGGACCAATGTTTTTGTGCCCGTGACAGACAACTACTTCCTTCCTATCTCTCTGTTATGACCCACATTTTATGCCAATCTTGACCTTTGAATTTCAAGCATCCATCCATCCATCTTATAAGAATCCAAATATAAAATGTTACAAGATTATGAATTCTTTTAAAAGAAAAAAAAAAAGTAAAGTTTAATCATTATTCGTTACAAAATTATTAGAATACATTATAGTCATCTCTCATAAAATTTTGGCATAATTACACATACCATCTCGTTGTCTGGAAAATTAAAAATACTCTTTAAATTTTTTACTTTTGTTTAGTAATGAGTCCATTCTGTTCATCCAATTTTTTATGATAATTGTCCAAAGCGCCCTTTTGGATTAAAATTATAATTTAATATATTTCGTAAAAATGTTTAAAATATTTTTCTATGCTAATATGTTGTATGTATTATTTACTTTACCCATTCTCATATTTTTTTTACATTTTTACAAACTCTTTTTTTAAAATCAGCAAGGGTGAAATAGTCATTTTCACCTCAATGTCGAGGGGCTATATAATTATTTTTCATTTGATGGGTATTTGTAATTTTCTAAATAACTATGAAGTATTCTTAATTACGTCAAACTTCAAGAGAGATAGATGTAATTTACCCAAATGTATTAACATCTTATAAGCTCACCATCTTATTTTATTCAAATGCTTTGAAAAATTATTTTTAAAAAAATACGAACTTCTAAGATATTTTCAATAAATTTAGTCGTATACCCTATAAGTTAGACTTAATTTGTTGTTGGGGACAGGGTGATGTGGCGAACCAGGAGTCTAAGTCCGTGACAATATACGATGAAATCAAATGAGAGTTTGCAGGAATTCTTGAGGGTTTATTACCCGCGCAAAATGCAAACAACCCCTGTAATATTGTAAAAGTGCAAATTACCCCTATAAAAAAATAAAATAGCAACTTATCTCTTTGTGTTTTTGAAAATGAATCAATTTATCTCCCTGTATTTTTTAAAATGGAACAATTTACCCCCTATCAACAATTTACCCCTAGATAGGGGGTTAAATTACTCCATTTTAAATAACTAGGAAATATCACGTGCGATGCACGTGCGGAAACATATATTTTAGAGGTAAATGTATAATATATTAGTTACAAAATATATTAAACTCATATTTTTATTTATTTTTGTATTGTTGAATCATTAGTATATAATTATATTTTAAAAAATATTGAAAATAATTGTTTTAATTAATGAGAAAATCATTTAATATGTTATTTGTAACTCACTTCTAAATTTAATTGATAATATTAAATAAAAGATTTATTTCTTAAAATTGAATTTTTGCATTTCGTATTTAATAATTATTATGTTTAATGATTTTGTATTAGAACAAATTAATGCAAAGGTAAAATATAATATATAAAAATTAAATATTAAAATAAAATTAACGAAGTCCCTTATTTTTGGATTTTTTTTATAAGAAATTACAGTTTAATAAAATTGATCATGTTTTATTAGTAGCATTTTTTTAATATCTATTTTCTATTATTTTTAATTTTATTTTGTATTTGGTATATTATTTTTTTGAAATATTGTATTTTTTATTTTACTTCCATATCCTTAATTCTTTTTCTTACATTTATTGATGTATAATGATTTTAACTAATGACTTATTAACTATTTTTTGTAAAAATTTATCTAATAATACATATCCATAGTATCAGTATTAATTTGTATTCGAATGTCCTATAATTATTTTAGGCTTAAAGTCATTTTTGGTCCTGTAACTATATCCCATTCTCGTTCTAGGGTTTCAAAAAGGTCCTGTAGCTTTTTAATTGTCATGATTTTGGTCCTCCTTTCGCCGGAATCTCTCGAGAGTTGCTGGAAATGTCTGACGTGGAGGCCCAAATTGCTGACATTTTCATCAATGTTGAAGAAATTTTGGCGAAAGAAGGACCAAAATCATGAAACTTGAAAGTTAAAGGACTTTTTTGGAATCTTAAAAAGATAAAGGACTAAAATGAGAGTAAAGTATAGTTACAGGACCAAAAATGACTTTAATCCATTATTCTAATTGTATTTTACTATCATTTTTAAAATTTATGAAAATATTGTTTACATTCTTCATTTACTTCTAAATTTGAAATGTTATTGCACAATTTGTTATTATTTGCATTTTTAACTTCGTATTAGTGTGATTTCTTCATCTATTAATTCATATGGATTTATTTGGTATTATTCTTATTAAATAGTATTTTCTATTTTTAAAAGCTTAATCTTTTATGTGCATACGAGATTATTTAATATTAAACAATTAGATAATAAGAAATTCACTAGTCAATTAAATTTGTATACAAATAGTGCTTTTATTTACTGATATGTTTTATTTTTAATAATTAATTTACTTTTGCGAATCATGAGAGCCTATAATTATGTTAATTGTATTTACTATTTTTTACAAATTCTAATGTGCACACTCTCCTTTTCAACCTCATTAGTTTTTAGTGCAATATTCTTATATACAATCTTATTTCTTTCGGGCGGTTGTTTACATGATGTGTTTGGTTACAAATTGTATATTTGTATTTCATATTCTTTTGTATGTTCTCGTAGTACTTTATTTATTTTGATCAAATTGTTAATGTTTTTTCTTTTAGATAGCATATATTGTCTTTGTAATTTAAATCTAAATTGCACTTATTAGTATTATTTTATCTCTATTACATTATGGGGGGAAAAGAGTAAAAATACAATCTAAAAACAATTATCTGGTATTAATATCGGTCTGAAGTCACTCATTTTAAAAAATTTCAACAGACTCCTATAATAAAATTGAGGACTTTTATTTGAAATTTTCTAATATTTGTTAT
This sequence comes from Sesamum alatum, assembly GCA_034509735.1. Lineage (NCBI taxonomy): Eukaryota > Viridiplantae > Streptophyta > Magnoliopsida > Lamiales > Pedaliaceae > Sesamum > Sesamum alatum. Next base: position 37,310,431 of record JACGWO010000006.1, read on the forward strand.
CATTTTTTTATTTTATATTTTGAAGTTTAGATTAGTATATATCTACATCTTACTCATATGCTATTCATTTTAACTTCTGGCATGATTTGTGGCTGGACGAGATTTCTATTGCAGACAGGTGAAACCCCCACTCGCCCTACATGACAGGATATCGAACTACTGGAGCCGAGGCGCCTGGGATGAGGCAAAGCTGCTACGCGTCTTGCCGGCGTCTTTGGTCTCGCGGGTGTTGCAAATTCCTTTTGACCAATCCGTTGCGGATAGGCCATGCTGGACATTGGATGCAGCTGGAAATTTTACTCTGAAATCTGCGGCCAAGATGATCAGGGTCAGCAGAACCTCTCGGCCTCTTCTCCGGGATATTTGGCATAAGACTATCTCGCCGTCGATATCCATCTTCATTTGGCGCCTCCTTCACAACCTCTTACCGGTGGATGAACGGCTCCGCGAGAAGGGTATCTCGCTAGCCTCCTGTTGTTAGTGTTGTTCGGCTAGCGAAACTATTCCACACCTCTTTCTTTGCGGACGGGTAGTAACAGCGGTATGGAAGTACTTTGGCCCCATTTTTTATTTCTCCCCTCTGGAAGCTCAGCACGTTGCCACGATGCTGCACGCTTGGAGACTTTCAAGCCCCTTCTTTCAGAGGGGCCACATTCAATTGCTGGTGCCAATCCTCATCTTGTGGTTCACTTGGCGTTGTCGCACTGCAGCCAAATTTGACAGCTTGCGGCTTTCCTCTGCACGGGTCATTTACAAGGTCCTGGGGCACTTGCAATGTTTGTATCGGTCCTCCATTTTCGACGCATCCAGTTGGAAAGGAGATACTCAAGGGGCAGCACAACTGGGTTTTGTGTTCGTGAGGCCCAGACCGCCACGCCCAATCCTAGTCCAGTGGCGACGACCGATCGAGGGTGGTGGAAACTTAATTCCGATGGCGCGTCTAAAGATAACCCAGGATGTGCGGGTGCCGGAGGCGTGGTGCGAGACAGTCACGGGAATTTCATCCTCGCCTTCTCGAATTTTCTCGGCAATCAGACCATTACGTTCGTTGAGCTTTTTGTAGTGGTTCGCGGCATGGAATTGGCCAATAACACAGGCTGCACTCACCTATGGGTGGAAGTGGATGTTCAGGCTATCATCTGTCTAATCCAAAAGGACCAAGGTCATTGGCAGATACAACACCTGCTTACACGCCTCCGGATTCTCCGTCGGCACATGAACGTTGTTTTCTCGCATATCTATAGGGAGGGGAACCAACCTGCAGATTTCCTCGCGGATTTGGCGTGCCAACAGGGGCGTTCCCAGACCTTCACCTAAGTCGGGGGCAGACTTGCCTCGCTCCTTCGGTCAGACAATCTTTTTCCTAGTTTTCGTTTCTAGCTTAGATATTCTTTTGTAAAGGGAGTAGTACTCCTCGTTTTAGCTTTAAAATGTAAAGGTTCCGTCAATTTGCAATAAACAGGTAGGGGTCCGCCTAACCCCCTGCCACGGCACCGGCGGCTTTATAAAAAAAATATTCATTTTAAATTTTATAACGCCACGGTAAATAGATGTTTATAGAAAAATATTTAAACATCGTTCCTAACAAATTAACGTAAAATTTATTTGCCTATTTATATTTTAGAATATATCATCCATTCTCTAAGTAATTCAGACAAATTAGGAATACCAAATAGTTTTATGCTTGGATAGATTAATTTTGTTCTTATAACTAATTTTTATTTATGGATAATTACATTTACACCCCCTAACCTGTTGTTTACATAGATCACCCCAATCTTTTAAATAATTACACATACACCATAGAAAACGTCAAAATTATTTACCTAAACCACCCATGTTTCTTAAAAATTACACATAACCCCCCAAAAATATCAATATTATTACAATTGCTCCTATTCTTTGGCGATTAGGGACGAATTGTATAAACTAACCATGTATATGTAACTATCCATCTAATTTATTATTGAAAAGAGTATCATAATAAGGATATGAATATCTTATCACAATAGGAATAAACACTCAAGGGATTCTCACTATTATATATTTAATCATAAGTTGCACATAGTAATATTATTTTAGCTCCAGTATAATTATGGTAAAAATAAAAAGTACATGAAAGTATAATCTAAAAACAATTTTCTACTACTAATATTAAAATAAAATGAGTTAGTAAGAAGTCACCATTGTTAAATTTTTCGAAAGCATTTCTAATTTAATAAGAACTATAATTATTTTTATTCAAATTTCATGATATTTATTCTTGTATATATATATACACACATATAATTTTTCAAATTTAGTATTTTATGTATTACTCAGATGCTATTTATTTTAAATTATATTTTGTGCTAGTAAATAATATTTTTAAAATATTTAAAAATTTCTTCTAACAAATTAATCACTTAGATATATTATTAGCCTATTCTTGTTAGTAGGATATATTATTATTGCCCAAGAAATTTAGAGGTATTAGATCTCTAATTAAATGGTCCTCTTTTGATAGAATTTTATTCTTTTATAACTAATTTTTAATTACTTTTAAAAGATAACTTAAGCAAGGGTTATGAATGTCTTTTCACAATAGGAACAAACACATTTGAGATTCACACTTTTATATATAGTATAGATATAGATAAAGATACAGTGAAGTAAATTGCTATTTTTTTTCATAAAGATAATTTGCTCATTTACAGTATCACATGAATGTAAATTGCATTAAACCCTTTATTACACAGACAGAAGAGAAGAGAGAGTTGTTGGTGTAGGTGTGGGGTGGGGGATGGGGTGGATGAGTTGCATTACATTGGGTTCTGGTTTGGGGTCAAGTCATTTTCACTACAGGCTCACTTGGTTTGGTTTTTATCACAATTGGCATTCATCAAACCAAACAAGATATATTTAAATTTTGGGGCAGACATATCCATGTTTTTATTCTCAACCATCACACATTTTATCTTCATCATAATTGGTCCACATTTTCATAGTATTCTTGAATTTTTAAAATCTTCAAGTGATTGAGGAATTTAGACACAATTCTTGAATTATAATAAGTATTCTTATTTGATATTAAAGATGAATTTAATACTGTCTGAATCGAGAACAAAAGAGTTAAATCCTTTAAAATAAGCGAAATTATAAATTTCAAATCTTGCTCATCGATAAGAATTCGTCTTAAGATCCAGCTTAATATATATATATATATATATATGTGGATATATATGTAGCAGCTTTCATTGTTATTACAATGGGGCCAGCTCATCTGAACTGATAATTCTTCTCTGACAGGTCAAGCTGCAATAGAGGGGGGCATGTGGTTCTAACATAAATTGGGGTATTTAATACAATGTTAATATCATTAATAATAATAATAATAATAATAATAATAATAATAATAATAATAATAATAAGGATGAATTACGGCTACCATTTCTGAGGTTTGGCATAATTACAAACACCCATCGTTGTTTGAAAAATTACAAATGCCCTCCTGAAATTTATAACTTTTAACAAATACCTCATTTCCATCAATTTTTATTGTTGAACTGACCAAAATGCCCTTATATACTGAATTATTTTTTATTTAATTTTCAAATTTTTTTTGGACAACAATGTGTAGGGAGAGGTTTTTTAAATTTTTTACACAGGGCAACAATAATACAATTTATCTCGGTTGATTTTTCTACAGTTTTAATAAAAAGTTCAAGGGCAAAATGGTCAATTTTAGGCTTTAGTTAAAATTTACAAACTTCATAAGGGTATTTGTAATTTTTCAAAATAATAAGGTGTATTTGTAATTATGTCAAACCTCAGGAGAGGTGGCTGTAATTTACCCTAATAATAATACATACATAGAAGAATTATTATTTATTTAATCAAGACTTCCTAATTCTATCCAAGAATACAAAATAGACACAAAGCAAACAGAAACCTACTACTGCATCACTCTGGACTTCCACAACAACCATTATTAATATCACAAATAAGACAAATAAAAAACCATTCTGCCCATTCTACTCACACCACTAACACCTTTCCAAATACCTTTACACTGTATCCTACAACTCAAGGAATTAGCAAAAAACTTAATTTAATCATGTTTTTATGACAATAATTGAAGAGTGTATTAACATAGTACATTGCATCAATCATTGTCTAAACTAAGAGCCATGTTTACATGCCAGTGATGATAATCTTGCAGCCCATAATCAAGAAACTGATTAACAAATCAAAGTGCTTAAGTAGATAACATAGTAAACATGTTGTCTGTAAAGTGTGTGTTTATGTGTGTAGTAACAGCCATAATTTGTGTATGTAGCAGTCTCTTTTGAGGCCTGAATGGAATTTGGAGTTGTCTGGAATAGTCACGAGTGTGGATTGCTGCAGAAAGGCTTCTGTTATAATTCAAGAAACTTGCACACACAAACACATATAAGTATGTGTGAAATCAGCCTGTCTCCCTCTTATCTTTCTTGAAGCAATCCTCTTCTTGTGATGGCTTCAATCCCTTCTCCAGCCCCATTGAACTTTTCTGATGACAACCAGAAGCTAGAGCTCGAGTCGGTTCGCGAGCTCGTTTTCGTAATAAATCAGCACATGAATGCCATTCTTGAAGATTTTGAAGCCCAAAAGGCCTTAAAACTGAAATGCACTTCCAAGCTCAAGATTCAATCACAGGAATTCTTCGAATTCTCCGAGCATTCGGTGCTGTCGAATCTTTACTGGGGTATCGATAACACCGAGTCAGCAGCTCGTGCGACGTGCACAGAGGATAGAGCAATGAGGCTGGAGAGTTCTGAGAAAATGCTTCAAGTTCCAGCCTCATTGGATGAGAATGGAGTTACATTGGGAATTCCAAACAGTTTCTTAGTTTGCTGCTCATACTTTTACCTGTGTATAGTTGAGCTGCTGAGGAAGAATGAATGGCAGGCTTCTATGCATTTTCTTCAGGCAGTTTCTGTCTCCCCGAGGCTTGTATGCACAGAATTAGCTCCTGGAATTTTCCAGGGCCTGTTTGCCTTGTTCATCGGGGACAACGTTGGGAAATCGTTTGGCAGCCGACGTGTGAATGCTGTCGATGATAAGGCCATGGTTGATGATGTGATGAGATGGATGGCAAGAAGATATAAGCCCTGGTTAATGTATTATCAGATCATGTCGAAAGGCGATGTTTTCCAGGGAATTCGAGGGGATGAGAAGTCACAATGTGTTGTGTAAGTTTTGTTCTGTCAATTTGGACTTAATGGGGAAGTCTGTCTAGTGTGCATTCTTGAAGATGCATGATTTTGAATGAATCAAATTTGAACATAAGTATGTTGTCCAAAATTTTAAATTCTTACAGATTTCTCATCTTATATGCTGATCAGGAACAGGGTTCAGAGGTCCAGAAGCATAGAGTCTCAGAGTTCATGTGAACACAGAACTGGATTAAGGACTTATCAGAATGTAAGTTTCCATTGTAAGAAACAGTGATCATCATCGAATTCATCAGGAAAAACAATATTGTTTGTTCAGTATAGTTCATGAATCATAACATAAGACAGGAAATTAGGTAGATAAGTTGCAAATATTTCTCATATTGGCTTTCTTGCTCGAATGGCATCACCATTTCGATCATGGGAATAAAGGATTGAACCTTATTTTTTCTACGATATGTCTTCCGTTTCTGTTGATGTTCAAATTAAAAGGAACTGATGCAGCTGGAGAATACGCACCGGCCTAAGTGTCAAAAAGACATTACTAATGATGTGAAAGAAGAGTCTCTCGGCACTAGTACAATGATGCCCGAAAACCACAGGAGAACGGTAGCTTATTCAGAAAAGAGCTGCAGTAGAGAAACTAGGGGAAGCTCTAATGTCAAATGCCTCAGAGATATTTTAACAGAATCCGACCCAGATACACCGGTTTCCTTACATTCAGACAACAGATCTTCTGTGGACGAAGATTTCCCTCAGGTATTTCTCTACAAATAGGATCATTCACAAAAGCTTTTCAATGGCAAAACATGATACATATAGATTATATTTTGACATTCTAACTGAAATCCCATTTTTCTTGCATCGTTGTCGACTAGAATTATGCAGAAACTACTCTCATTTCACTGAGAAATGGAAGAGTTATTGCAGAAGATCATCAAGCAGAACCTCTTAGTCTGTATGGTTCACTATCATGGTAACTTCAAACCTTAAATTATTGAATATCATACTTAGGAAGTGCAAACGAATTTCCTAAGAACTAATGACATGACTGGAACAGGAATACGCGAGCCCCCTCTTCCAAGCCAAAGCCGGAAAGGACAATATCCCTTCAACGCCAAACAGAAGTTGATGAAAAGAAGGTCACAGAATGCATTTCGCGGAGTTTCTCCACTTCATTTTGTGATACAGATGTATCAGCATTAGGCCTCAGAAAAACGGATCAGTATGCTCCTGTGGGTGATGATGATTACATAGACGAGGTAGAGAAACTACATTGTATCGGCTCGACTGCTTTGAAAAATTATCAGTTGTCCAGACCCCATCACCAGAAGAGTTCTAAAAGGATCAGGAAAAGCTCAAGTTGCCGAACAACTTTATCTGAAGTTCATCAACAACCGGAAGAGAGTTTTTTTGTTGAACAAAGTGGAGTTCTTGAGAAGATAATTTCAAAGTTATGCTTCACGGAGGAATTAGGAAACGGTGAGGAAGACTACACGGTTGAAATGAAGACGATCTACGAGATATTAAACAGCAAATCAGGGCTGAAATATTCTCTCTTGAAGGACATAATCCTGGATCAGCTGCTAAAAGCTATTTCAACTTCCAAAGAAGAAAGGGTCGTTAGAACGTCGGTGGCAATACTATCAACTATCGTCACAGCAAATAGATCAGTCATAGAGGATATCAAGAGGAAAGGGTTGCAGTTGTATGATTTGGCAACGGCCCTCAAACGGAACATACACGAGGCTGTCATCCTTATATATTTGATAAATCCATCTCCTGCTGAAATCAAAACGCTTGAACTTTTACCATGTCTTGTGGAGGTAGTTTGCACTTCAAAGAGTTACAAGCTAGAGTTAACATCGATCCTGCTGACGCCTCCAGCTGCATCGTTGATGATCATTGAGGTATTAGTAACAGCATTTGACTATGAAACGAATAGGATGCACTTGGCTGCAATCAGCTCACCAAGAGTACTTTCCGGACTCCTGAAAGTACCAAGACAAGAGAACCTTGAGGAGTTCATTTCCTTGGCTGCTATCCTCGTCAATTGTATGAGGTTTGATGGAAAATGCAGAAAATACATATCAGAGTTTTCTCCGGTGGTTCCTTTGGTCTCTCTCCTGTGCAGCAACCAAGAACGCGCGTCGTCTATCGCACTAGAATTTCTTAACGAACTCCAAAGAATGCCACGGTATGAAACGATGCTCTAAGTTTGTGAATTGTTGCCAACTATTGATTTATCCGTTCAGTGGCTCACGAATCTGCCGTTTTCATCAGGTCATCAGCCATTGCTTTGTTTGAGCAGATACATAAACAAGGAAGCATCAACAATATGTGTGCTCTATTCCTTCTCATCCAGAACTCTGAACCGGAATACAGGCTTCTAGCAGCTAATTTGTTACTTCAGTTGGAAGTTCTTGTAAGTCTACAGAGAAATGGAAAAAAAACTATAAGCCAGTTTTGAATTGTGAATCATACACTAGATTGAGTGCTTTCTTATTTCATCTAGGGAATAAAAATGTTTTCAGGAAGATACATCGGCAAAATGCATATACAGGGAAGAGGCAGCAGAGGCCCTGCTTGAGTCACTGACCTGTGAAGAGTGCCCCTCCACACAGGCTCTGTCGGCGTTCATCCTATCAAATCTTGGTGGAACTTACTCTTGGACTGGGGAGTCATATACAACGGCATGGCTGGTGAAAAAGACTGGCTTGACCTTGGCATATCACGGGAATTTGATTAAAAACTACGACTTTCTTGATCAAAGTCTACAGGTAAATTAAGGTTGAGCTCTTAGCATATGCATGAATGAAAAACTAAGGTCCCTTCTTCAAAAAGTTGTAACGAAAATGCATATGTACATACAGGATGCTGGAATAGATTCATGGTGCAGCAAAATTGCACAACGGATACTCCATCTAGGGACTTCCGTCTTTCATGCACTGGATAAGGGACTTAACAGCAAGTTAAAAAGAGTATCAAGAGACTGTCTCGTAGCAACTGCTTGGCTCGGGTGTGAACTAGTGAAAGGTCCCGATGAACTGAGACATGCTGCTTGTGAGATCATACTGCACAGTATTGAACAATTTTTGCATCCTGGTCTGGAGCTTGAGGAAAGGCTCTTGGCATGTTTATGCATCTATAACTATACTTCAGGAAGAGGTAATGCCTTATACAGCACAAAAGAGACTGTCACAGATGAAATATGCTGAAGTAAATGAGACTGACAATCTTCCAGTAGAGATCGCTAGTTTGATGGTTATTTTTTAGCTCAATGCATCATGTTAAAGTGGCACTTCGTTGTGGCAGGGATGAAGAAGATAATTAATCTATCAGAGGGAGTTCGGGAATCACTGAGACGTTTATCAAATGTGACCTGGATGGCTGAAGAACTACTGAAAGTGGCTGATTATTTCCAGCCAAATAAGTGGGTGAGTTGTGCAGAAAAATTCAGAATGTTGTGAACATATGATAGGTTATTTTGACACGCACACATGTCAGACTCAAGATGCTGACTTGGTTTAACTTTAAACGGCTCATGCTGCAGCGTATATCATGTGTTCATAGCCAAATTCTGGAAGCCGGAACTAAATGTAGTGGAGCTGTGACTGCCCTCATCTACTACAAGGGACAACTGCACAGTGGATATGCAGATGGTTCTATTAAGGTTTGTGAGTCCTTCTTTCTTGCCAATTATTACCAAGTTGTTGCTTGTGGCAAGCATGTCCTCATCACCGGTATGGGACATCAAGGGACGGCTAGTATCATCTTTGATGGATATGGTTTTAATCACAGGTATGGGACATCAAGGGACAGAAAGCCATACTTGTCCAGGAGACGAAGGAGCACAAGAAAGCCGTAACATGCTTTGCACTGTATGAACCTGGGAACTGCCTTCTCAGTGGATCTGCTGATAAAACAATTAAGGTAACTAAATTCATGAATTATACATGTGTTTAATGGAAGAGTTACTATGTTCTTCAAACTGAGTTTATTTGTTCTATTTCAGATGTGGCAAATGCTCCAAAGGAACCTCGAATGCATCGAAGTAATACCAACAAAGGAATCAATTAGAAGCATAGATTCTTGGGGCGAACTGATTTTCGCCACAACCCAAAACCATAAATTGAAGGTAGCTCTTATTATAGTAGCAAAAGATGTGGAACTTCTGTAACTGCAAGCTGAGATTGCCAAACTTCTTGACCCTCAGGTTATCGATGCATCAAGAAAAGCCAAAGACGTTTTCAAGAACAAACGCGTCAAGTGCATAAGGGTAGCACAGGGAAAGGTGTATGCAGGCTGCATGGACTCAAGCATCCAGGTACAGTTAACGCTCGTTTCCATCTCAACGTATACTCACAAGTTAAAATGGTTGGTGACACGATACTTAATCCAGGAGCTGATGATCATAAACAACCGGCAGCAAGAGATCAAAGCACCATCAAAGAGCTGGATGCAGAACAAGCCGATAACCTCAGTTTCCATATACAAAGACTGGTTATACAGTGCAAGCTCAGTTCTTGAGGGCTCAAAAATGAAGGTAGCAAGACAAAACCAAAAACTAGCTAATCTCTCGAATGACACACAGTTAATGCGTGTAATATCATATTTGATCGAACAACGAATGCAGGACTGGAGAAGAAGCAGCAAGCCTCAAATATCAACAGTACCGGAGAAGGGAGCAAGCATTCTTGCAATGGAAGTAGTTGAGGACTTCATATACTTGAATTGCAGCACATCGACGAGCAGCCTCCAGGTATACATCAACTACATTAGTACAACCTTTTCACAAGAAACCTCGTATATTTAGCAATAACGCCTTTTTGCTAAGAACCGAAGTACATTGATGTGATCAACAGATATGGTTAAGAGGGACACAGCACAAAGTTGGAAGACTATCAGCTGGAAGCAAGATAACAAGCTTGCTATCAGCAAATGACATGATTCTGTGTGGAACTGAGAGAGGAGTGATCAAGGTCTGTTCATCACCTGACATGATTTTCTGCTTTCAGCTCACTCAATACTAAGTATAATTTATTCTGAATGACAGGGATGGATTCCTCTATAGAAGAAGATTATACAAAGACAGCCTGCAGTTCTTGCCCATGATGTAATGATTCTTGTAATGTAGAAATTTTTTGTAAATATAGAGAGGAAAGTGTTAGCCATATATGCAGTCATGTAAATGTTGATTGTATTTATTGAAAGTTTGTTTTGGCCATGTAAATTGCTTGAACACTTCCCCTAAAGTTAAAAAGTGAAAGGTGTATCACTCATTTTGTTTATTATGAAAGATATGTAATAATACTGATTTCAAACTTGAACAATGTTGTGTTCCTATTTTATTGATGACGAGCGTTCGAGTGAAATACTACACTTGAGCATGCGGGCTCAGGACCTGATGAATGTGTGTCATGGGTCTAAAGTGCTACTTAAGTTTATAGTATTGAATTAATATAAAAATATAGTTAAATTACCTGAAAAAAATAAAGTTAAATTATTGGGTTTAATGTAATTTAACCCCTATGATATTGAAAATTTATTTCTTAAGAAAAAAAATAGCAATTTACCTAGTTGTTTAAGGAGGTAAACTGCTTTATTTTTAAAAAATAAAGAAAAGTGTTGTAACTATTATTTTTTTCATAAGAATGTAATTTGAACATATCACATATCACAGAGGGGATAAATTGCATTTTTCCTGTCAAAATACATTTGATGTGCTCCTTCTTTAAAAAAAAAAAAAGAAAAAATGATATGTTAATTAGATTATGTGATATATAAGAAATTATTATTATTATTATTATTATTATTATTATTATTATTATTATTATTCAAATTATTTATATAAGAAAAGTACATTTATCGTCTTGTGAAACAACTATTACTATTTCTTTTTTAGGATGAATTATAACAAACTCTCCTAAAATTCATCACAAGTACTAATATCTCTTAAACTAGTGATCGTCTGACGAATAACCCCTTGTGACCGTCAGTAGCAGTGGATATTTATTAGACAAACATTATTTTTGGAGAATACATATAAAAAAGATAAAGAATTATTTATTATTACGACAAATCTCATAGAAATTCGTTGTAATTCTTTCATATTAACAAAAATATGTTCTGGGCTGATGTCAAAATCACTGAAAATAAAAATAAAAACCTTGTAATCTTTACACAAATTCACAAATTAAATTTTCAAAAATGGGAAAATCCCAATTTGGGCCAAGCCGAACTATTAGGCTACAAAAAGGAGAGGATTAGCCGCCGAACACGTTACGGCAACGTGGACTGTCAAAAGGCCTATTTCAAAGAATCGTGTCAGAGTTCTTCCCTTCCCCGAACAAAGAAAATTCACGGACAAAACATTCGTGTAATTGTAAAATTGTAAGAAAAGAAGAGAAAAACAGTAAGAAAAGAATGGGAGAAGAAAAGGGCAAGCTTGAATCTATCAGGGAATGGGTTGTCGAACACAAGCTTCGTACTGTTGGTAATGATATCTACTTTTTTTTTTAAATCCGTTTATTGTTGTGATGTTTATCCGAAGATTGGATTTTGATTGGGGTTTTGTGGTTTTTGTCGTTGATTGTTTGAAGGGACGTTGTGGGCGAGTGGGATTGTGGGTTCAATGGCATATAATTGGTCTCAGCCCAATATGAAAACCAGCGTCAAGATTATTCACGCTAGGTATGATTGATAAAGCATTTGATGATCTGTTTCTCTTTTGATTTTCGATTGGATTCATGTTATCTGAAACATGTGTAGTGTTTGTCTTGTTTGAGTGCAGAAAGAAAATGGGATTTTGTTTTTGTTGTATGTACTCATTTTCATATGTGCATTTTGTAGTTTACTGGTGTTGTAATAGTTTCCACAAGAATTAGGCTGTGTTTGGGAGATGTAGGATTAGTGATGATAAATTACGTGCCAATGAACTGATGATTCGGGATCATTGACTAATTTGGCATATGTTTATGAAGAATTTTGCTTTGCCAATGTTGCATGTTGCTTGATGTGCTGATTGTGATGTGGAAATATAGGCAGATGCAAATGTAATAGTGCAGATTCCGTGTTTTGGTGATCGACGTTGAGTTGTAATATTAATAAGAATCTTGCTGTTCGAATTGGCTGTAAAAGATGTCAGGCTCTTGTAACAGATTGAGGTATTCAAATCCGGAAAATGATACAGTTGGATGGTGTGGAAGATGCCCCTGATTAGTTTTTGGTTCGAATTTGATCCCATACGGTATCAATGCATGTTCGAGAAAAAGTCTTATTTGTAGTTGTAAACTAACGTCCTTAAGAAGTTGGAGTCGGGTTCTACAAACAAGTCCAAGTTTCTGACTGCTGAACCCGGTTGCTGGAATCCAAAACTAGGAGGAATAGTTGAAGTGTTTGGTATTACTGGAACAATTACTCGACTAAGACTCATCACCACACGCTCTCCGTTTTATATAAGATGAAGCATGAGCTTTGTCACAGCCAAATCTTGTTATTGTCCATATTCACTTTGACGAGCACATTTCTGATAAACAAAAATTAGAGTTCTCGTAACTTTTTGTTTCACCATATGGTCGGTCCTCTTTTTATGCCATTATCACGGTTATTGCTCTTGTTACTTGCACCCATGCATCATAATTGATCACATTTGCTTGAAAATCAGGTTGCACGCTCAAGCACTTACTCTGGCTGCGTTAGCTGGGGCTGCTGTTGTCGAGTATTACGACCACAAGTCAGGAGCAAAAGCAGAGCGAGTGGCAAAGTTCCTCGACATGAACGAGCACCATAAGAATTAAACTTCATCTTTCGTGTGATGTGTAAGCAAACTGCTGCTGCTGCTGTTTACCGTCAATTTAGTAGTTTCTATCCAAGTAGATAGAGTAGTACAGAGAGCATTTTTGCATAGATGCAAAAATTTTCGATTAGTGAACATAAAGTGGAAGCCATGCTTCATAGCCTTGAAGAAGACGTAGTTTTTTCAACAGGGAATTTGAAGACCGGAAGGCAGAAACAACATTGTTTTCGTATTTGTTGGTTCACTTCATGTTGTTCTATATCTTGTAGTTGGAAATTCTAGCAATTGCTTGAGAACAAGGAGTTCTGGTAGATGAGGAGCTGCTTCTTCTTCTTCTGACATCGTGACCCTTCAAGTGTAATGCAATTGCAAACAGTTTAAACGATTTTTCAATAACTATCGACATTCTTGTCTTGGTTTATTACATTTTCTTCGTTCTTTTCGTTGATTATTTCAAGTATGCGATGGGAGAATTCCGTTCTATGTAATACTAAATGCAACAGGTTGTCTCTTTACACTGAATAGCTTGAGTTAATCATAATGACAAGTATATTAGTTTTATCGTATGATTGATATATAATTTACACTGAGATATTGATTACGTTGTGATGGAAAGTGTAATGAATTGTTAAATACGCCACGATTAATATATGCTATATTGGGAAATTTAAATAAAGAAGTATCAACTTTTCTACACCAAAAATTTTGGTGAAAGGACAATTGTTCATTACATGTAATATAATCCATAGACATGTGCAATGTTTTATGACATTTTAATGTTATGACTGACTTATAATACACAAAAACGCCTTCTACATTAATTCTCTCATTACTCAATTTGCATTTTCAGTTTCTGTAATGTTTGGTTGACAAATGCTTTTCATCATCCCATAAAAATGGGCCAAGATTTTCAAACTTCAACATGAAGGCAGAAATCCCTTTTGTTATTTGTTAAATTATTTTGTGAATTCATCAAGAAAGTGGAATTAAGGACTAAAATTGAGCAGATTTTCAAGGAAAGAAATTTGGTAAGAAGTGAAGCAATTCTTGATTTCCTTTGAACGGAAAGGCAAATTGCCATTCGGGACAAAATCAATCACAAAGCAAATGTGATACACATACTATACGGTTGGTCATTTTTTCTGAACTGTAAACTAATCACACGGCAAATATATTGTATTGCATTTGTTGTATAATTGGTTCAAGACCGACCGAACTCGGTTTGGATTAGGATTACATAAGTGATGGAATTTCTTGTGAAACAGAGCACTTTCCTTACATCTTTTGGTTATTTCTGGTAAAGGGAGATGAGGTTAAAATTAAGGTGAAAAAAGTTTTACTATTTAAAACTGATAGAAAACAGAAAATAGCAAGAGTCACGGCCCAGGCAGCGATCTTACGCCGAAATTTCATGCAAAAGCTTAGATCTCACCCACTCCCTCCTCACTTTGAGTTTTTCACACACAACACACACTCCCATACACACAGACACACACACAAGAATGTATGTATGTATCATCTATAATACTACATGCACATGCATTTCGTCATTAATCTCTCTCAGATTTTCTACCTGACTCGTCTTTCTTTCCCAATTTCCATTCTTTTGATTTCCTTTTCCTTCCCATCACACAATAAAATCCACATCTCAAATCTTCATTCATAGCTTCTCTTCTCAGCCTTTTACGTTCCAAGATTTCATCTTTCTTGGTTGTTTTTGGCAGTGATCGGAGCACAAAAAAGATAGAGAAAAAAACAAGAAATGGGCACTGATCAGCAGTTGAAAAGGAACTGCTTTAAGAAAAATGAGAGGAGATTTTCTGTAACGTACCCTTTTCAGTATATTCTTGGAGAACAAAGATTTGTTTGTCTTCTGGTCGGGATCACCATTGCATGCGTGGTGTTCAATGTAATTCCTTCCCATTCTCTGCCGCAAAAGGGGTTGATCTCTGCTTTTGATGATTCTTCTGTCGTCATTCGTCGTCGGGTTGGGTATGAATTGAATGGTGGATTTGGTCACCTCAGTGCAGGTATTTTGTTTGTCAACAAGGATCTTGAATTCTGCAATTTGCATTTGCTCTCTCTGTGATCAGATTTGTGATTTTTCATGTTTATACAAGATTTCTGCTGTCAAAACCTTTAGGTGAATATGATCGGATGCTATGTAACAATTTTCCCTCTGTTTCTCTTTGTTCTGTTTAAGGTATTATTGTGATGTCTTTTTCTTTCACTGTATTTATTCTATCGAAATTCTGTTTTAAGGATGCTAAAAAGATAGAAAAATTTTGGATGTTGAATGTGCAAAATCTGGTTGTCTGTATTTTAGTTTTGTTGAATGAAGATTTACTAAACTTGATTACTATTTTCATTCTATTCGGCTATTTCCCTCTTTCTGGAAACTCTTTTTCTCTAGTTCTATGATCTTTTTAGGCATGTAAATATGTGGAGATCATGAAAATGATATTGCTCCCTTGCCTAGCCAAGAAAATGACAGTAGCTCAACATTTTAGCCTACCTAGTACGTTGCGTTAGTTAAAGTGTGTCTTTGGTTACTTTTTCCGAAGGGATTGTCTTTTGCAGAATCACATTTCAAGTAAGTTTACTTCTTAATCAAATGCGAGTGTAATGCAGGTGGAAAGATTCCTTTGGGGTTGAAAAGCAAAAGTTTGAGGATTTTGGTCACAGGTGGAGCTGGTTTTGTAGGGAGCCATTTGGTGGACCGTCTGATAAATCGTGGTGACAGTGTGATTGTGATCGATAACTTCTTCACAGGACGAAAAGAGAATCTTTTTCACCATTTTGGAAACCCAAGGTTTGAGCTCATTCGACATGATGTAGTCGAACCCATTCTGCTAGAAGTCGATCAAATCTATCATTTGGCTTGCCCTGCATCTCCAGTACATTACAAGTTCAACCCTGTCAAGACAATTATATCCTTACAACTTTTGTTCTTTGCTTTAATTTCTTGATTTCTTACGTTAGTCAGACGATCTTCATCTTGTGTTTCTGCAGTCTTACACTGAAATCTTGATTAGTCAGGCAAATCTGTTCACTTATTTCTGGGGAGCAGATGAATTTTCACTAGTTTATTGTACATGATAATTCATCAGTATTAAACTCGACATTCTTGGAAGACTCCTTGACTTTATTTTCTAGAGATCACAAGACAAATGTGATGGGAACATTGAACATGTTGGGCCTGGCTAAGAGGGTCGGTGCTCGTTTTTTGCTTACTAGCACCAGTGAAGTGTATGGTGATCCCTTGCAGCATCCCCAAGCTGAAACTTATTGGGGCAACGTCAATCCCATTGGTGAGTCGGCTGAGGAACCTCTGAATTTTCGACATTACTATGAAACATTCATCTGAAGGCTGTCTGTCCTGATTACATTTTTACATAGATACTCCTTGTCCACAAGAACTGGATAAGTTAGCATCCAATTCAAAATTCTTATAGTACGTAGACGATATTTTAACTTAACCAGTTTCAACTTCTGAACAGGTGTTCGTAGTTGTTATGATGAGGGAAAGCGTACAGCTGAGACATTGACCATGGATTACCATAGAGGACTCAACCTTGAGGTTATAAATCTGATCAGATAATCGATATCAATATATATTATATGCTATTGCACACATAGTATTTATGTAACTATTTTCCAGGTGAGGATTGCAAGAATTTTCAACACTTATGGACCGCGTATGTGCATTGATGACGGACGTGTCGTCAGCAATTTTGTTGCTCAGGTCTGTCCAAATGCTGCCATCTGTTTTTTCAGCAAGACACGTTCATTTTTAATGATGTTTGCTTAAAGAACAAAGGACTGGTAATGAGACTTGTTGTAATGAGACGTGTCCCCGTCTTCTGGCGAGTTCTGTCTAGTAACATTGTGATGAAATGTTGCAGGCCTTGAGGAAGGAGCCATTGACTGTTTATGGAGATGGAAAGCAAACCAGGAGCTTCCAATATGTTTCTGATCTGGTAAAAGATACCTATTTCCTGAAATCTCTTAATCTGCAGTTCATATCAGCTACTAAGTTTTGTGGCTGTATTTATCCACTGTTTCAATTCATTTGTTGCATGATTTACTTGGCGATAAACGAGCAACACGAAATTTTCTTGCAACTCTGCACTATAAACAGGTTGAAGGGTTGATGCGACTGATGGAAGGGGATCATGTAGGCCCGTTCAATCTTGGGAACCCCGGTGAATTCACCATGCTTGAACTTGCCAAGGTACACTTTTTGCATCTTAGTTTAGAACAAAAGATCCACTTCCCACATAGGTTTCCATATGTTATTATTTGATAAGGCTTTCTCAAGACAGTGGGAATATGTTTGACTGTACCAGGTAGTACAAGACACAATTGATCCGAACGCTAAGATAGAGTTCAGACCAAACACAGAGGATGATCCTCACAAGAGGAAACCAGACATTTCAAAGGCTCAGCGACTTCTGGGGTGGCAGCCGACTGTCTCCTTAAGGGAGGGGCTTCCTCGTATGGTGAACGACTTCAGACAACGTATATTTGGCGATGAGACTGATCTCACAGGCACTTCCAGTGTGTAGAGCTTTATTTATTGTATAACGAGTCGAGAAAGGGGTTAGAAACAAAAGGGAATGCACTAATAAGTGAAAGCATCCAATGTAGCCAAACTGTAATAGTATTTAGTTAAAAGAATAATGTTGAACAGGAAAAGAATGTGAGGCAAGAAGATAACTCTTAGTTTTCAGCAGTTATGGAATGCTGTTCAGTTGTTCCATCAGCTGGTTTTTCGACGTTACATCCTTAGGATCTTTGTTTTTTTTGAGACATTCAACAAAGATTCATCACACACAAGTTAGTTCAAGAATCCCATCTTTGGTCTTTGTCTGGTTTCTGTCATGGAACTGTTTACTACTGCAAATGGTGCCCGTTTGATCGATGATTTTAGGAAAACCGGGCTATTTTTTTCGTGGTTTTTGTATTCGTGGCGTGGCGTGTGCTGTGCTTTACAGTGGCAAAAGAATGTCAAGAAGGAAAACTTGCAGCAAAGAAGAAGAGGAAGAGGAACATTTTCCTTTTTAGCTCAAAGTAAGAAGTGTTTTACTGAAGTAAAAATTTGTTTACAATGTTTTGAGCTGAAAAGAATTACTTTGAACTTACTTTTTCAGTATGAATCTCTTTATCAGATGAGAAATAGAATAGATTCTTTACAACTTTATTCTCTTTATGGAAATAATGGAAATGCTCTTGCTTAGAAGGAAAATTTTTGCCCGAACCAGATTTAATCGAACCAAATCAATCATAAAACAAGTGTGATACGCTTGGCATGTGATTGGTCACTTTCCCTGAACTGTACATCAATCACACGACAAGTGTATTGCACTTGTCATATGATTGGTTTAGGTTTGACCGAACCAAATCCGGCCTAGAATTTGCCTGCTTTCTAATTTCTACCTAAACTTCACATACTTTCCTTACTATATTTGCTATAACACAATAAGAAGTATTTACTTACTATATATTTAGATAATATATATATATGTATACATTGGTATAATTTTTAAGACTTAAATAAATAAAATCATAAAATGTTAATAACATATGGAGTTTAAAGAACAACATTAAAATATTTTAGCAATATGGCGAGATTATGATTTCTCTTAAATATTATTGCAAATGTTTTTGCTTAACAATGTATAAAGATATACAAATTACAACAGGGTGTTTATTTTCATGCTCGTAGTTTCCCATTCCTTTGTATATAGTGCGAAATAAAATATTGTTATTCGTAAATGTTTAATTTGTATTTCTATCTATATTATATTCAGTGACCAATTCTTCAAAAAACTATAAGTTGAAAATTATAAAATTATTTCGTTAAAATTGAGTGTATAGTACTTCAAGCATGGGATGTTTGTAGTGCCATTTAAATACACAAGTATTTATTTAATTTATATAATCGTTGTTTTTACAGTACCTATATTTTATTATCGAGTGAGACTATCCTTTAGTTATCTCACTTAATTATGGTCTGCTATTTACTTTTAAAATCTTAAATTGATTAATTGTTTTTAACTCTTATATACTTTTTGATAACTTTTTTTTTCTCAAATATTATATATTTATCAATATTTTTTATAAATCCAAGTATTTATATTTTATCTTACATATATATATATAAGTACTCTTTTATTCTAAAAAAATAAATAACATAATTTATATAAATATTTTATTTTAATAATTATTAAATTTTATGTACGTACATGTACATATTACGTGTCACACTTACTAATTTTTATATTATAGGTGTGAAAAAGGATCAATAGGGAATGGACGAAAAGGTACAAAAACTACAAAAAGAGTAGGGCAATTTGCAAGTTATCAGTGCTACAAACTCAATAATGCTACTCTATAGAGGCACATAACCAATAACTTTAAAGATGAGGGGTCATTTTGTAAAAACAAACAATTTATCAACACTAACTATCCCTAGCTTGGCCAAAATCCCCATTTCTCTCCACGCTGCTTCTGAAACGCTCTCCGACGGCTGCTCTAAGACAAAGGTCGCCCACCTGTCTGCCCTCTTCCCCCTCTTTACTATACGCATTCGTCTTATTCTCCATCACTTAGAATCATTTTTATTCTTATTTTCTCGCACGGTTTCATGTGTTCGTGAACGTTCGGGGTTTTTGGATACTTGGGTTTCTGCGTTTGTGTGTGAGTTCTGGGTTTATCTTGGTTTTTTGAAGAGTTGTTTGGATATATTGCTGGGTTTCTTTTGATTTTGCGTGTGTCTAGATTTTAGGTTGGAATCGTGGTATTGGGGTGAGATTTGGAGATTAGGGTTTTAGGGAAAATGGATTCTGATATTTATGCAGGATAAGCTTGTGATTGTGCATGTAGTTTAATTTGGGAGATTTGGTATAGGAGTTAATGGAATGCAAAAAACTTATTCAACTAACTTGATAATATATATTTTCTAGATGTGCATTTTCATGTAGTACATATAATAAAGTTAAATTATGTTTGACTTTCTGCTGCTGTAATTTTGTTTGAGGCTCTTGGATTTGGGTTGTTCTGCCTGCGACTCTCGTTCTGTGTTTGGTCTTGGTTTCTCCAGACTCTTAAAAGAGATTATCAGGATTTTATTCTACAGTTTGATTTAAAAAAGAAATCATAGCTGGGCCTCCTTCATATTTGTATGGGATTGTGGAGAATAGCATTTTAGGAGAATAGATTCTAATGTGAATGTAGTTGGATGGGATGGCTTTTCTTTTCCTCCTCTTTCGGTGAATGTGGATGAATTTGATTTGGAAGATTGGGGTTGAAGGATTTGTTGAATGGCGTAGAACTTATGACTAAGTTGATACATTCTTTTCTTATACTAGGACTAATCATATGGGATTCATTGTTAATTGGTCTGTATTGTCTGAGGAACAACGAATTTATGCTACCTGTGCTGGGCAAGGTCTGATGTCTTTTTTAAGTGACTGAATATTCTTCCTCTTCAGTGGATTATATCGTAATTAATACAGTTTCTATGTTGAATAGACAAAGTTAGGTTAATTTACTAGATCCACACAAGGAGTCCAACCCAAGCCACAGTTGAACCCTGATTAGAGTGAGTAGGTATTATGCTGTAATACCTACATATCGGATGAATTTCAGATTTTGGTACAAAGTACAAACAAGTAGATATCAAGGCTGCTCACCAAATTTGATAGGATTTGGACCCTATGAGAATTTTTGCTTTCAAAGTTTAATAAGAGAGTTGCATTGGAAGATTAAGTGCTTTCTTTGTTGTATTCTTGTAAAAGCACATTCAACTGCCCAACATTCATGCAACTCCTGCGAAGTACTCTGATCTTAATTTGCTCTTTCTTTATGTGATCAACCAAAAAAAACTTTGTTGCAGTTGAAATGCTCGTTTCATTATTTACACCAATCAAGATGCACTACCTGTCTTTTGTATGAAATTAAAATATCTGGTATTATTGAATATCTTCTGCCTTGCAACTTTTATGGAATGTAAGCAGATAAGACTTGCCTTTGCAACTAATAATGATTACTTTTTCTTGCAGGCTATTTCTGCTAGCGGCATTTTTTTATCTGTGCCGAGATCTCGCAATTTGGTATTGAGTGAGACAAACCTATCAAGAGCTGCCAAAATGTCTAGGAAAGGCTTGATGGAGCAGGACTTAAGGAAGCTGGATGTAACAAAACTACATCCACTTTCGCCTGAGGTTATATCTCGGCAGGCTACAATAAACATTGGTGGGCTTGTATTAAGATTACTTTAACTGCATGTGAATATTTCCCATGTTTCATGTTATCTGTATTTCAATATTTTCAATGTTAATTTGTTAACTGACTGGAGAGGATTTCAATGTGCTAATTTGAATGCCTTATTTTGCTTCCTCAGGCACCATTGGTCATGTGGCTCATGGGAAGTCAACAGTTGTGAAGGCCATATCTGGTGTCCAGGTATTGCACTCCTTTGGTTATTATTTGGACACAGCACTATCTCTCTCTACGAAGCAATTTTGAAACTTCAATAAAATGTCTTTGTGAATCTGATTAGTGCATTTTACTAACTCTTCCATTAATTAGCAGTAGACGTAGTCATACAAATTGGTGAGTAGTTTGTATTTGGGTGCTTTAAAGAGCTCTGAACCTTGATGGTTGCACTTGATAAGTTCTCCTTTTGCACTGGAAGTTCTTATCATCTAATTTTCCTGCAGACTGTTCGCTTCAAGAATGAACTGGAACGTAATATCACCATCAAGCTTGGATATGCCAATGCGAAGATATACAAGTGCGAAGATGACCGATGCCCTCGACCCATGTGCTACAAGTAAGCAATGACAATGTGGATCGTGGTAATTGATGTGCTTTCTTTCTTGGTTCTTATTATATATTCCTACTTTTCAGGGCATATGGAAGTGGAAAAGAAGATAGTCCAATGTGTGATGTGCCGGGGTTTGAGAACTGTAAGATGAAATTGCTTAGACATGTGTCTTTTGTTGATTGCCCGGTAAGGTTTCGTGTTGCTATGTTTTAGCATTTGGTACTGCATTCCATTGTAGATGATTTTTAGAAGAATGCTATCTGAATATTGAATTGGTGTGGGGGCCTTTCTTTCAGTTCTATGTTGTTTCTTTTGTTGCTCTGTGTGCTTCTTAAGATTACTTGTGGTCCAAATTTTTCACTAAGCTCCACTCAATTTATGTTCATAATAGGTTGTTCTTTGACATCGCATTTGCCCACAGGGACATGATATTCTCATGGCAACTATGCTTAATGGGGCAGCAATTATGGATGGAGCTTTACTTCTTATAGCTGCAAATGAGAGCTGCCCTCAACCTCAGACATCAGAGCATTTAGCTGCTGTTGAAATTATGCGTCTCCAACATATCATAATACTTCAGAATAAAGTTGATCTTGTTCAGGAAAATGTTGCCATCAACCAGCATGAAGCCATTCAGAAATTTATTCAGGTTGGTTAGTGCATCTGATGCAACTGGAATGCATTTATATTCGTATTTAATAGTATCTTCCGAATTGTTTCCACAGGGAACTGTTGCAGATGGTGCACCAGTGGTACCAATTTCTGCCCAGCTGAAGTACAATATTGATGTTGTGTGTGAATATATTGTGAAGAAAATCCCTATTCCGGAAAGGAACTTCATCTCACCACCGAATATGATTGTAATAAGGTCTTTTGACGTCAATAAGCCTGGGTCTGAGGTTGATGAAATCAAAGGTGGTGTTGCTGGTGGAAGTATCCTGAAGGTAGATTTCGTATATGTACTAACTAAATTTGTTTATCATGCCTCACACCCTCGTTTTTTTCCAAATAACTTGTAAAGTATTAACTAGTTTTTCAGCTACCATATATGACGCTGAAAAGCCTAAAAACTGGTTTTCTGCTGGGGTTGAGTTATCCAAATCATTTTCATTATTTTTCCCTTTATCTCTACTCCAATGTAGCCACATGCAACTTAGTCTGCTCCTGGTAGCAATGTTAAATTGCTATTGTATTATTCTTGCAGGGTGTTCTGAAGGTAAATCAATATATTGAGGTTCGCCCTGGTATTGTCGTCAAGGACGAAAATGATAACATCAAGTGCACTCCTATATACTCCAGGATAGTTTCCTTGTATGCTGAGCAAAATGAGTTACAATTTGCTGTGCCTGGAGGCCTTATTGGAGTAGGAACAACAATGGACCCCACACTTACACGAGCTGATAGGTTGGTGGGCCAGGTTCTTGGAGAAGTTGGTTCACTCCCTGAGGTCTATGTTGAACTAGAGGTAAGCTTTGCTGCT
Source organism: Sesamum alatum (assembly GCA_034509735.1). Lineage (NCBI taxonomy): Eukaryota > Viridiplantae > Streptophyta > Magnoliopsida > Lamiales > Pedaliaceae > Sesamum > Sesamum alatum. The sequence goes on from JACGWO010000006.1 coordinate 37,333,737, forward strand.
AGAACATGGTCTCACTGCGTTCTCGAGTAATTTATTTGGTTAAGTTTGTGATGGGCAATAATATTGTTGTGTATAATGCAAATGTTCTTTTTATGAGTGGCATTTTGACATAAGTGATTCTTCTACATTTTCAATCATATTCTTTGTTGTTTCTTGTTAAACGTCTCTTTTTACTGCAGGTTAATTTCTTTTTGCTGCGGCGGCTGCTGGGTGTTAGGACAAAGGACACAGAAAGGCAGGGTAAGGTCTCAAAACTGGCCAAGGGAGAGATCCTCATGTTGAACATAGGATCAATGTCAACAGGGGCTCGTGTTGTTGCTGTCAAGAATGTTTTTGCAAAACTGCAGCTTACATCGCCCGTGTGCACCAGCAAAGGAGAGAAAATTGCACTGAGCCGCAGAATTGATAGGCACTGGCGTCTGATTGGCTGGGGTCAAATTCAAGCTGGTATTACTCTTGACGTTCCGCCCTGTCCCATCTAAGTGAATTACTGAATACACGGCGACGGGAAACAAAGTAAACAAAGACCACAAAACTAGGGACTGAGATGTGGGAGGGCAGAGAAATGCTCGGAACAATTTTTGTTCGATGGAGGAGAAAACATTATTTGGAGTTTTGGAGACTTTTATTATTTCTTGATGATATTTGTCATTGCCTTTTACTTTTGGAGTTCTCCATATTGTTGCTTAATGTGGCGTCGGCCCGTTTTGGATGCTGAGTTGTTACCTGGAGGTATGTGCTTGTGCAATATTCCTTTGAGCAACTTCTCCACTGTGGTTAAAGTGAATTGGCCTAACTACAATTATAACCAGAATGCTATCTAGACTGAAGAAAATACAATCTAACTGAAACTTTGGTCAATGTGTGTCTGTAGCTCCCAAGCTCTTAATTCACATTGTTGCCGACGTCCTATTTTTGAGGTAGTTTGTATGGCGAGATATTTCTGTGAACACACGTATACTTGTCTACACATTGTGGCTGAAATTCCACAAGAATGCACATTAGCAAGAACTTCACAATTGATTGGATTTGATGACTTCCATTGCTGATCATAGACCGCATTGCAGCCCTTTCTGTCGACCAAATGTCTGGTAGTTCCGTTGCTACATCTGAGCTCCGAGTAGCGTTATCTTACTGAAGAAATGCACTTCTTCCCACCACTGGAATCCGACTGCAAGTTCATTGTTAACACGACCTTCTCTACCTGCAACTCCGGCCTAACATACACCGGTTGCCTCCAGTCAGCTCTAACATTTGTCGAATCCGTTACCTTTGGAGGTTTCATTGTTTTCAGCTTTAAGCCTACTGGTTTCACTTTTAATCCTATACTCTAGTGGTGCATGGTAACTGCAATTGAGAATATATAGCTTTTGTATATACAGGATCAATAACTTCAAGCGTAACCATAATTACACCTAATTTCAGGGGCTGTGAGTGTAATTTAGAGCTGAATGAATGATATCTATGAATATGAAGACTAACAAAATCCCAGTACCATGTCCAAGATTCAACTCTACAAAGTGCTAAAGAAAATGAACTGATGATGAAGAGATTGGGGGAGAAAGATTTGTGTGGTAACCATTGTTTTTAATCTAGTTGCAGTTATATGGACCATTTATACAGCTCAATAGTAGGGGAAATACAAGAAGTAGCTCTCAAATGTGGGTAAAAATTCAAAAAGCTTCCCCTAAATGGATGGACCTCTAATAGGGTTGGCTTATAGGGGAAAGCCCACAAAACTGGCTTCTATGGTGATCATCTTCTTGCGGTACAAACCGGATTCAATCGATGAAAACAGACGATAAAACAAACTTACAACTTGCCTTACTGATGAGGGTCGACAAGGTAGCACGCGTGCAGTTGCGTGGTGATCACGATGAATAGACCCTCTTGTTTCCTAGACCTTCTTGTTTCATCTATAAATAGACGTACAGTCGACAGCAAGTTCTGCAAACTAAATCAACTGCAGAAGTAGCTGACATGGCCTTAAAATCTCTTCTTCTGATCAGCCTCTTGATTGCTGGCATTGCAATGCCACTGGCTGAAGCACAGCTTGGGGGGATTCTTGGCCCTCTTTTAGGCCTATTCAGAATCCAAGGCATTCTATACTGCACTCCCAATGGAAACATCGGTGTCAACGGCACAGCCACACCTGTTTTCCCTAGTAAGTTACATTCACAAAAACTAGTTAAAATGCTATCATATGTTGCAACTTCTGAAAATTGACATTCTTGTGCAGATGCTCTGGTGCAGCTGCAATGTGGTGGAAATGTGGTCTCAACTGCAACGACAAACGGCTCAGGACTGTTTTCTATACTTCTGGACCCCGTGAACTCTCTCCTCTCAACACTTGTTTCGGGCTGCAAGCTTGTTGTTAACACGCCACTGGCGTCTTGCAATGCCAGTTTGCCATCAGTCGGTGGGCTGGTCTCAAACTTGCAGTTCATCGGGAACACTCTGACCGGTCTCTTGAATGTTTGCAACCTGATTCCGACTGGCTTTGTGTTCAATGCTAATGTGAACTAATGGTGCAATGGCATAATGCTATAGGCATTGTAGCATGATATGTACTTTCCAGCATATGTGTATGTCTGATCAATAAGTGACTGCTCACTAGACTAAGATTTTATATTCTTGTTAGTATTGATTTTGCAAGTTTTCATTTGTGTATCCAAGTTATCAAAGTGTAGCAAGAACTCTTGATTGAAATGTATCCAAAGATGACAACTTGGTTTCCCTTCTTACACCCTTTATATACATACAAACGTGATTATCTTTTCTTTAGAGTAAAAGTTGTTTGTGTCTATGCAGGGGGTCAGACGTAAACGTTTCTGATAATAATAAAATACAATGTCGAAAGACTGCGGAAATACTGATGTTGGATTCTTCCGAAATCTGGTGCAATCAACCCGATGGCGTTTTTCCTTATGCTCGCATGATTTCAGGGGACCCAAGCCTTTATTAGATCAAGTTTTTTAGGAAAACTCCTGCAAAAACTAATATGTTTCTGATACATTTTTCCATAAAAAATGTCTCATGTGTTCTTATTTGACGGTTACCAAAAGTTACTTAAATTAGATAGTGGATCACATCAGAACTGTCATGTAGAGATAAACTGTGGGCACAATTCAAATCATACACATTTCTATAGTGAGGGACAAATATATTTCTGATAACCCGTGGCCATAGATTATCAAAAATGCGTTGGACAGAAATGGTCATGTGATAAGTCCTGGTCACAGCTTATCTCTTATCCCCTCTAACAACAAAACAACATGTCAAAACCATTTGTTCAACGATCTAACCATTACAAGTTTTGGGAACTTTCTTACACAGCACAGTGGTGGTATGACTTTGGACCATCATTCATCATCTTATGTAAAAACCCTGAAAGTGAAAGTTGGAAAGAAATTTTGCATAAAGGCCAAAAGAAGCGTGCTCCTGAAACTTGGAGTAAACTAGAGTTGCTACTAGAGTGAAGCCCACAGATGGCAACTATCCATATTCCATCCTATAGCAAATCATGCATGCTCTTCTTCCTTAATAAGCCCAAATTATTTAAACCAATTTTCCCAATAAAGTATCAAAATTCTACGAAGTAATATTTTAATCGAGGTGAAATATAGTTACAACGCTTGAAAGAAAATTTTAAATTAAACAGTAGTAAAAGTTGAAAATATTTGACAACAAAAGTTAAAGTTGAAAAAAAATTGCATAAATTGTAAAAGTTAGTAATGAACTGTTTATAACTTTTGACTTACAACTTAATTCAAGCGGTTCAAAGACAGAAACTACAAAACAAAACACAATTTTTTTTAATTTTTTAAAGTTAAAAAGCTAAAGATTATTGTATGTCTTCTTAAACAAGTGGGCCCAGGAAGCCGGCCCTGATATAGAAAGCCCAGTGGTTGTTGAGTTGAACAGGCCCAAATTGAAATACTTGTGGGCCAATGACCCAATAAACAGCGATACGAAGATATATACAGCCCAGCCCAATTAACAAAGAGTTAAGTCACATTAACAACACAACCAGTTGTCAAGGGGTGTTTGATGCGCTTATCGACTTTTTGTTGAAAATAAATTAAAAATAGTAGTTTTGATTTAAAGTTTTACGGTTTAAAATTGTTTAAATTGAATTGATTTAGCGGGAAAAAAAAAACTATAAGCAGCTTATTGGATTGTAAACAATAAGTTGTTTCTCCAAATATTCGAATTTCAACGTTGTTTTGTTTTTCACTTGTACTTTCAAATACTCTCGACTCTTGCTACAACAATTTTTTCAATTGTTTAATTTTTAGGGTAAATTACATCCACTTTTTCTGAAATTTGGTATAATTACAAATACCATCTCGTTGTTTGAAAAATTACAAATACCTCCCTGAAGTTTGTAATTTTTAACCAAAGGCCTGAAATTTACCATTTTGCCCTTAAATTTTTTATTAAAATTATAGAGAAATCAACCGAGGCAAATTGCGTTATTGCTCTTCTGTGTAAAAAACTTAAGAAATCTCTCCCTGCGTATTATAGTTCAAAAAATTTACGAATTGAATAAGAAATAATTCAGTGCATAAGGGCATTTTGGTCAGTTTACTCATAAAAATGAATGAAAATGAGTTATTTGTTAGACGATTACAAATCTCAGGGGTATTTGTAATTTCTCAAACAACGAGGGAGTATTTATAATTATGCTAAACCTTAGGGGGAGGTAACTGTACTTTTCCTAAATTTTTATTACAAAAGTAGAAGCTAAACTGCAAATGGAAACACCCCTTATCTGTGTTCCAAGATTTACAGTTGAGGCCACCAAATCTGGATAATAAGATGTGAAATGAAAGTTTCACAATTTAGTTGAAATAATTTAAAAGAGGAATGAAAGCAAAGAAGGTTGAAATAATTATTAGTGGAGTGAAGGCAGACAGTTGGATCAGTGAGAACATGTGCACAACTTTGATGATTTTAATGTGTGAGGGACAAGCAAGTACTGATGCAATTGTAATAATGTTCTTCCCAAAACAATCTTCCTAACCCCACTACACATAAATGAACTTTTGTACATTGTGTTAAATTCCATGCCAAATAATTCAGTGTCATGCCCCAAATCCTTTTACTAGGAATGTTTTATGAATAGTGTGGAGGCATTCAATTTTTTGCCAGGATTTCCTTACTTAAATCTTGGGTGCATTAAACTACCACCAACAAGTGAGTCTAATAGTTAAAAAAAGGTAAATTACGTTGACACGATGAGTCTTTTATAAAATTATAATTATATACGTCCAGAGGTATTTGTGTAATGATTTTTAAGAGATGTTTGTGTAAACTTTACACTTGAATAGGGAGGATAGTTGTAATTATAACTATAACTTCAAATGGTGTATTTATAATTTGGGTAAATTACATCTACCTCCTCTGAGGTTTGGCATAATTACAAATACCCTCTCATTATTTGAAAAATTACAAATACCGCTCTGAGATTTGTTACCATCTAACAAATAACCCATTTCCATCCATTTTTATGAGTGAACTGACCAAAATGCCCTTATGCATTTTATTTAATTTTTAAAATTCTTTGAATTTTTTTGGACTACAATGCGCAGGGAGAGGTTCTTAAAGTTTTCTACACAGAGGAGTTAATAATGCAACTTGTCTCGACTGATTTTTCTGCAATATAACTAAAAGATCAAGGGCAAAATGGTCAATTTCAAGCCTTCGTTTGAAAATTACAAACCTCAGGGGGGTATTTATAGTTTTGCAAACAATGAGAAGGTATTTGTAATTATATCAAACCTCAAGGAAGATAGATGTAATTTACCCTTATAATTTTACAAAAAACAGAGATAATTTCTGTATTTTGATATAATCTCAAGGGATTTTATTGTAATTTACCCAATAGTCAATTCTCTCTCGCTCTCTCCACTTGAATGTCATGAGTACAAACTTCACTTGAAACATAAAATTTGCTACTTAACATACTTGATGTGTTGATGGAACTACAATGGAATTTAAACATACATGGTTCAAGATCCAAATGCTTATCTAAAGATTGATCACTCTTATTAAAGTGGAAGTAAACCATGTAGTCATAAATAAGAAAGTGTAGTGTTGGATGGCCTAATGGGCAAAACCAACCATCACACTTTTTCACTTTTTCCCAATACAAAATTCCAAGAAGAAAAGAGCCCTTAAAAGGTTGATGGATGGCCCCTACACATCAAATATCTAGCTAAGTGCCCACTTGATGTGAATGGTCATATCTGCATTTTGTGGGTTCCAAAAGGTGTATAAAAGGATCCCATTGGGTATGATCATCTGCTGCCATTCATGGAGTTTTCTCAACAACAGTCTTTTCTTGAATGTCTTTTTGCATTCATTTCCTGCTAAGCTATCCCTCACCCTCACAAGTCTACATCTCCCTTCTGTTTTCTGCACTGTTGTATCTTCTCAATTATAAAGGTTCATTATGTGTGTGTCTGTGTGTGTGTAGATATGTAATCTTTTCTGCTAAAAGATAAGTTATTTGCTATCATCAAATGGAACCAACAAGAATACTACTAGAGAGCCAATACACAAGATCATATGAATAACACAGTGGTCTGGGTTTGGGGATGGACACATACTAGCTAGAATCCAAGAAAAGGGACATGAACGTTTCGTGTCGATAGTGTTTGTTCACTTGAATGAATACCCGAATCCCTGAATGCATGAAACACTAGAATACCGGTTCTCATGTAATTCTACGATATGCAGAGGGGATAAAACAATCTTGTACAAATATTACACGGGAGAAACGGGAGCAAAAACATCCATCCATCCAAAAATTACGCGAAAAAGATCAGTGATATCGCTTCTTTTTGATGTAGTGATTGTTTGACTTATCTATGTGTTTAGTGTGTGTGTGTGTGTTGAGGAACAACTAAGCTTGGATTCCATCTGAGTGTTGATTAAGACCTTTAAAATGTGTCTTCATCTACCAAACATGTGCAACACTTTGACCCTTAAACTTGATGGTGAGTCTTTTTCCTGCCTTTGTTGCACAATGATTAGACAAAGGTAACGGGTGCTTGCACATGCTCAGCTAGTGACATGTGAGTCTACCTTTATTTTATCTTTTGGCCATCTCAATTGGCAGCACACAAACAAGAGGGCCTCCTGGAAGGAGACATCAACTAGATCTAAGCCCCAAATCCATCACCAATCAATCTTTTTGCAAGAAAAGTTACTACAAAGCCATGCATAAAGTGAGCAATCATATCAACATCTACAGTGTTTTTATGATAAACACTTTGAGAAATTATCAGCAAATCATAAGTTGATTATCTGGAAATCAGAGAAAGACAAAGAAAATCTTGTAGATCAGATCCAAGACAGTGTATGAAGGAGCATTGCAGGGCGGGGCCAGTAATCATGGAAAGTTTCCATATGGATCCACATCCATTTATTTCTCAATCTTTCATAAATCCCATACCCACATCACATTGATATACAAAGATGACTTCAATACAATTCAGATACTCGTACAAATCCAACTAACAGCAAACTAATTGAAACTACAATAAACAAATTAACATTAACATCAAAAGTGCATCAAGAATGATTGAGCAGAGGCAAACATGGGATGAACAGAGTAATAAGCACATGAAACATCAAACCAAGAATGTGAAAATGTATAGTAGTATCAGCTAATTTACTTGGAAAATCTAAGGCATCTTTCTCCTTCAGCCACTGACAGCCAACAAGGAAGGAATTGCAGCCAAGTTTGGAGTAACATTCTTGTTCGAAGCAGCATCCCTTTTCCCAGCAGAAGGCTTACTAAAAGCTCTCATAGGACTTGCAAGTGCCCACCCCCAGCTTCTGCTCCTCCCATGAGCAACATGCCTCAATGATGAAATTGATTTCCCATTCACATTATTATCCTCAGCTGAAGATGGAACCCAATATGAAGAAGACGACGAAGAAGATGATGATGAAGTTATCATAAATCCACTGAAAATCCCACCACATTTAACTCTTTCTTTGATGCAATCCTGCCCATTATGCCCACTATTTCCACCATTCCTGTGAACTGAGTGCAGTTTAGGCTTCCCTTCCCTCTGGGACTCCACTCTGCGGAGAGTACAATCACCAAAGCCAGTTGAGATCCTCTCGAAGAAGTCCCCTGAAAAGCTCCTGCTCCCACAACCAACAGATCTGGATCTTGATACCTTCCTGTCAAATGCAGCCTGATCAGGGCTCCCGGTCTCATCCACCACCACAAAATCTTCCCTTTTCTTCTCCCTTGATCTAATTGCACCACCAACACCATTCACAGATGATGATGCCACAGTACTACTCACAGTACTAGGTGTGGCTGATGCCAAGTTCAAAGCTTTCAAGTGTTTATCACTTTTCTTAGCAGTAGAGTGCTTTGAAGTGTAAAGAAATGACCAGAACCCTCTTCTGTGAGGACTGTAATCTTCATCGAGGAAATGGATGCCTCTTCTCGGGGTTGTAGTAGACTTGCTTCTCTTGAAAATAATACTGGTGGAGTCTGAACTCGCCACCGCCATCGCCACTCCATCCTTCTTTTTCTTCTTCTTGTGTGTCAAAACAAAAGGCAATCTTGATCTCCTTGTGTAATAACCGTGATAATTACAGTCATCGCCTCCACTCCGAGAGTTGACAGATGAAGAAGCAAGTTGTCGGACTTGAAGGGCCGTGCCGACGGTGGCTGCTCCGCCGGCTGAGGTGGTGTTGCTACCACCAAATTCAGATCTAAAAGAAGGAGAAGGCGACGACGACGAAGAAGGGAAAACAGCCACAGGAAATGAGGAAGAAACAAGCTTTCCGAGCTTCTCTTGAAGGCAAAAAGCGCAGATCCCACCGGGGGTGCTGTTTTTGTATGGATGGTTTGTACATTGCATGTTGCCGTCCCCCATATCTTCATGCACCACTTCCATCACCATTTTAAGCTCAAAATCTTTAAGCCCCAGAACAAAGATTTCAACTTTACACCAAAATTTTGCGACCCAGGTGAAAATATAATCAATCTTGCTACCTGGGGCTCCGAGTTTCCTCTTATATATGGCATAAAACTCTTGAAAAATACAGCTTCTACGCAAGAAAAATGGCTTAACAAAGAAAAAAATCTCAAACTCAAGAGGATAGAAAAGCAGAGAGAGAGAGAGCAGTCAAACGTGCTAAGGTGTGTTGATGAATGTGAAAAAACTTCGAGTGCATTGAAGTAGGGAATGGAGAGTGAGGAGAGAGTCCCCAGGAGCACGTGGAAACCAGACTAGTTTTCTGTAATTAAAATTGACAAATGAATAAAGACAACCAAAACCCTAATTTTTCTTGACGGCAATCCTGTGGGCCATGTTTGGAGTGCCACACAAAATGGAATTGCCAAGGTACTTTTATATATATATATATATATATATATATTACCCTCCTTTGAAATTGGAGAAGGGAAGTAAGATTAGTTTTTTAATATGTATGAGAGTTTATAAGTTCTTAAAAATTATTTGTTAAATTTTTTTTAAAAATTTGTGTAAGTTCTTTTAAAAACCATTGATATAAGCTCTTTTAATTTTATTCAATAGGCAAAATGAATTCAAAATTTTGTTAGTATTTAACTTTCGTCCTTCGTAAAATTGATCTTTTTCCATCAAAGCAAAATTATTTATTTATGTAATTTAAAATTCTAATAATCTGATGGCTTTATGTATTATTATTACAGTATGAAGAGTTTGTGATACCAAAATTCTAACATTTATCTCTGACATCTTATTCATTCAAATGCTTTCAGAGCTTGTGTTTAAAATAAAATTCAATATTTTCAAACCTTTAAAATATATTATAAGATGTATAAGCTTACAAAATAATTCAAATAAACTTAGTCAAACAACTTCTTAGTAAACATGTGCAGCAGCTAACAAGTAATTTGCAAGTGTAATTTGTGATACACACTATATATTTTGATGATTATCACATTTTTCTTATTTTTGAAAATGGGGCATTCGTATAAAAATAAATAAATAATCTTGCGAAAAGCAAACTTCACGTCAAATAATTTTCATGTTGATGCTACATTCTTTTCATCTCGTTGAGTAGATCAAGAGTTGTTTGGTCGTAGAAAAATATTTCAAACACACTTCACAATTAATCACGTAATTAAAAAAAATAATTGTATCTCAACTAAATACATTTCATCTCATTTTTTATGATTGAGATGAAATAAAAAAAAAATTACATCCAAATAGTATTTCATTTCATGCCCCCTTCAATTCCAATTTCTCGTATATGTCTCCAGCCAAACACAGCACATACTTCTCTCTTACGGATACACAACAACGAATCCCCGGCCGACACGTTTCACATAAAGTAAGGGAAGACCTCTTCAATTAATTAAGGATTAAATGCACTTTAACTCCTCGGGAATATGCCTCAAATCGCATTCTAACTTACATTTTTACAGTTGATAGAATAAATATATGTGATAATTAGACTCAAAAATTACATGTAATACGTCTGAAGTTTGCTTTTGTAAGTCTCGTGTTAGTTAAAATTTATCAAATTTGTTAATTTTAATAAAAAAAAATTGAATGAAATTTTATATTTACACTCGATTGATTTATTAATGACTTAACGAAGGCCAAATAAATTTTTTATGACTAAATTACCCTTATAACGGTGAAGATATACTTCCTCTCATATATTAATGTTTGACGATATATAAGGGTAGTTTGGTCACAAAAAGATTCGTTTGATCTACAATAAGTAAGTAATAAGTCAATTAATGGCAAATATCATATTTGACTAACGGAGGGACCTATTGTTATATAGAAACAAACCTCAATGATACTAAATGTAATTTTTCAAACTACATAAAATTTATGTATAATTACACAAAATCTCATAGGAGAGTAGTGTAATTATTATTCCTAAATATATACATAGTTCTTTTACGTGGTGTGAACAATTAATATCACATCATACATAAAAATACAAAAGAACGCAATATATTAAATTAGCACATACATGTTACCTTGTTACCATAAATTGAACACATAATTATACTCTAATACATAATTAGCTGTTACATACAATAAAGTGATCCAACTTCGGAAACATGTATGAAGTGTCCGGTTATGACAAATGGAAACAACTTAGAAGACATATACATACAGTTGTCTTAATTTGTTAGTTGTAATATACTTACTTTGGTTTTATCAAATAGTATAGGCTAAAATTGCATAAAACTCCCATGTATTTAGGAAAGTCGGCGAAAAATCCTCATATATTATGAAAATAGACCAAAATCCTCCTTATGTTTTGTGAAATTAAGCTCAATCGCGCCCTTCTCCGTTAAAAGACCCTAATGGCATTAATTTTTTTGATAAATTGACTGTTATGCCTTTGCTTATTATATATTATCCCTTATTTTAATAACCGTTGGATCTTTATTGATCACATGAGAGCTGTTAGATCTAACTAACTAATTTTGACCCTCATATCTTAAATTTATAAAACAATCAACAGTTTAAAATTAATTAATTTTTAAATATATATTATAAAAAATAAAATTATTATTTTACATAAATTAAAAAAAAAATTACTTCCTTCCACCCTCCCCCAACCCCCTAATCCCACCCCTAACCCCACCCGCCGCCCAGCAAAAGGAGCGCGACGGTGAGTGCCCGGCAAAACAGAGGCGACGACTCACCGTCGCTCAGGGCAGAAGTGGGAACGGCGGTTGCTGGCGCCCATGGCACATCTAGGCACCGGCAACCGTCGTTCCCAGATAAAAAAAAATAATTATTTTTATTCTTATTAAGTTTTTTTAATTGTTTGCAACTTAAATTTAATTAAATAAAAGTAAATTTTAGTTTTAAATACTTGTAATATTTATTTAAATTTACATAGTTTTTATTTTTTATAGTAAATTAAATAAAACCTTAATTAAGTAATAAAATGTCATTTTAAAAGTTGATTGAATTTATATTGATATTGATATTTGAATTATAAAAATTAAATATTAGTATATTATTTTTGTATCATGATTTTAATTTGTCAATTTAAATTATACACAAATTATAGAATTTTTTGGTATTTTAATATTTAAATAGATGTATTTAAGAATAAAATTATTCTTTTATTAAGAGGGACGAAATGCAATAAAAACCACTTAAAATAAGGTTAAAACAAGAAAATTTGACCATTGTATTTTTTTAGCACAATATAGGGGTATTTGTCATTTAAAGGTCAAAAAAGGGGCAAAACGCGCAAAAAATCATGTTCAAACGCACCATCCACGCGTGTATCCCACTTTCCATTAGTTTATGATGGAAATGGGTTTTTTTTATGAGTTTAACAAAATACGAGAGTTTTTTTTGCTTATTTTCAAATCACAAGGGGATTTTTAACCTTTTCAACAAAACAGGGGGGGTAAATGGGGAGTTTAGCCAACGATATAATATTCCAAAAGAGACAAAATACATTAGAAAATGTTACTATAATTCTATAATAATCATAGTAGCATAATTAAGGTCGAATAATATTATATTCACGATATGAGTTTGTTTGGTAGAACTAAATATACATTCTGATCTGTATGTTACGTTTTGATTTGTTACGACAATAAATTAACTATAGAAATTTTGGTCATTACACAAATACATACGCAGTTATCCTCAATGAATTTGTAGGATGTCACTCCTATTTTTTTATTTTGTCAACCAATTTTTTTTTTTTTTTTAGCATATATAGATTTTAAAATGCAAGAGGTACAGTATTGTTGGCACTACTTGTCAATCATGTAAACACCACCAAAACTCTCCAACATCTGTATATATAATGATGAGTAAAGGCAGCACTTAAACAACCTTAATATTTACACATCAACATATCTGGGGATGGGCGGCCCCACGCTTGTCTTTTTTTTCTTTATACCAATCGTGGTACGTTTTTTATGCGTGCATATAATAAATAATTTCTCACACTTTAAAATATATTATAAATAAAAGTAAAATATATAAATTATCACATCTCATTTAAAAAAAAAAGAAGAAGAAAAGAAAGAAAAACCTAATTTATCAATTAATATAAAATTTGGAAAGTTGAATAAAGTAGTTATCATATCAGTTGATGGTTATTTTTGGCATTACAAAAAAATGGTGCGACAGTGTCATTAACCGCCATTTGTGGGTAATTTTTTTTTTATATAATAGTATAGATATACTAGTAAATTTAACACATCATATGTACGTGCATAATTTTTGAAAATATTTAAAATAAATTTTAGGGTAAATTATATCTACCTCCCCTGAGGTTTGGCATAATTACAAATACCCCCTTGTTATTTGAAAAATTACAAATACCCTCGTGAGGTTTGTAATTTTTAACCGAATGCCTAAAATTGACGATTTTGCCCTTGATTTTTTATTTAAATTGCAGAAAAATCAGTCAAGATAAATTGCATTATTAGCTCCTCTGTGTAAAAAACTTTAAGAACCTCTCCCTACGCATTGTAGTCCAAAAAAATTCAAAATTTATTTAATAATTAAATAAAATATATAAGGGCATTTTGGTCAGTTCATCCATAAAAATGGATGGAAATGAATTATTTGTTAAACGGTTACAAACCTCAGGTGGGTATTTGTAATTTTTTAAACAGTGATGGCATATTTGTAATTTTGCCAAATTTCAGGGGAGATAGATGTAATTTACCCTAAATTTTATTATTAATTTTGGTAGAGTAAAAAGTTACCTAAAAACTATATATATATATATATATAAGATAAAATTGCATGGGAAAAAACTATCAAAAAATTGTTATGGAAGATCGTGATAAGTTTGGAAGTTAGAAATAATGAATTAATTTAAAAATTATAGAAAAAATGATGGTAATAAAAGATTAGAAAAAGTAATAAAAATAAAAATAAATGATTATGGAAATAAAAGATAGGAGAAAGTAATAAAAATGAAAATAAAAGAGAGAACACGACCTGGTTGTATTGGTGAACACGATCGTATGAAGCAGAAGATGGCCTGGCCGTGTTGGAGAAAACAAACGTATTCCCAACTCAATTAAATTTAATTCAATTTTTCCCAATATTGTAATTAATTAGAGCCAAAAACCGCGCCTTATAATGTTTATGGACCAATATCAATTTTAGCCCTATAAATAGCAGATCAAAATTAACTTGGATGCCAAGATTTATTTCTAATAATATATAATATAGCTAAATATACATACACGCATAAAAAGACGTGTATGCATTTACGATGGAATAGAAAATAGAATAGAATTGTGAATAAATAAATATGAAAAGGTGAGCAGTATTTAGTTGGATTGTTTGTTGTTTGTGGGTGCAATTAAGTAGTAATTAGGTGCGGGAGATGCGGTTGCTGCCTGCCACTGTTCCTTCACACACGCCTCCTTCAATGGATCCATCACTACTACACACTACCTTCATTTTTTTTTTTATTTTTTTTTTTTATTTTTTTTTTATTTTTGTTGCAAATATTTATACTTAATATCAAAATAACTAGTCGTTATCTTGATTTCCGTGTGTTTCATGTACCCATATTCTGAATTTTTTCTTTAAATATTATGATAATTAGAAGTTCAAAATATATATCCATAAAATAAAAGTTGTGTTTTATCAAATATTTTTGAATAATTATAACTTAAAAATCAACATCTCCATAACCGCTGCATTATACACTTTTAATATAAATAGTTTAATATTTTATAATAATGTATATAAACATATGTAGAGGTTGGTGCGTGTCGGGTTTTTTGAGTTTTGAGATTTTCGGATCGAGTATTTAATTTTGTCGGGTAGTATATTTAGGTACTCGACACCAACTCGATAAAATTGGGTACCCGAAATCGAATACCTGAACTTTTTATCTTTTTTTTTTTTTTGTAATTTAAATGTGATTAAAAGTAGGAGCAACAAAAATATATTCAAAGTATGTTTTTTCTTTTGATAATTTTATACTTATAAATTGTAATTTGTTGCAATGTGTTGATTTGATTTTTTTAAAATGTTATACAAAAAATTAATATCAAACTATGATATTAATTCATTAATGTTTAAGAATAATATAATATCACAATTAATTCACATTAATTGATAAAATAATCTAATTCATAATATAATTAACTTGATAAGTAGATCAATCAACTCACATCTCATTTTCTTTTTTACTTTAGTACTTTACTAGTAACAACATATAATTATATTTCTTTATGTACTTGTAATTTTGAAATTTTTATTAATTTTTAATTAAATATCAGGTATCCAATTAACTCGATCGGGTATTTTTTACTATCCGATAATCAACCTGATTGATTCAGAATCGGGTTCAAATAATGCAAAATCGAAAATAATAAAAATACTTGACCCAATCTACTCGAACTCATTCAAATTGGGTCGAAACCCGAATAACCCGATCTGAATACCCACCCTCAACATAGGTACAGTATAATATGCATAGTAGTATAGTACAGTTCTCTGTGAGTACGTTTTTAGGTGGGCCACAATCCGCATAAAATGGGCTAGGATACTTCCGGTTCATCTGAGCCGGGTTCAACACATAAAGTTTCATACTGTGAAATGCTCTCTATTGGTTTGAATAAGCAATACAGCCCGACCCAACAACCCCACCACATAAATGGGGTATTTGCAGTAACTTTTATTTTTATAATGTGAATTAAATTGTAAAAGAAATTCTAGAAAAAATTGAGATGTTTAAAAACTTTAAAATCAAAAGAATTGATATTGAAGAGTTTATGATGAAACACCTTAACATTTATAATTTTATTAATAAATTGTAGAGATTAGTATAGAGTTGCTTGTATTTGTTTAGCTGAAATTAATTTAATTTAAACAATTTTAAAATAAAATCTGCAAACCAAAAATATATTTTTTAGTAATAAACAAACAACGCTTATTTTAAACTATTACAAAAAATTTGGTATGATCTGTTGATAATATTTAATATTTACTTTCAAAGAAAATCTCAAATTGATTTATATAATTAAATTTATATAATTATTTAAGTAGAAAGTAAAATTCTACCTTTTTTTTCACCTAAAGAATGACTATTCTATTCAGATAATTGCTCACACATATCCTTTTTTTTATATATATATACTAGCTGTCGTGACACGTTGTTTCTGCGTGCATATAATAAATAATTTTTTATGCTTTAAAATATATTATAAATAAGAGTAAAATATATAAATTAACATATCAAATTAAAAAAAAAGATTTTTTTTTTATCAATTAATATAAAATTTGAAAAATTGAATAAAGTACTTATCTTATCAGTCGAAGGTTATTTTTGACATTTACAAAAAAGCGATACGGTGGTGTCATTAACCGTCATTTATAAATAAAAAATGAGTTTATTTCATATAATAGTATATGTTTAGATATACTAGTCGTCGTTGCACGCGATCCTCGCGAGCATATAAAAAATAAATATGATGTGAAGAAATAAAAAAGAAAAAATTTGGTGAGGAAAAAAATGTAGAGTCGATTGAGAAAAACATGGGTAGTGAGTTATTGTGGAGTTATTAAAAAATAGTGAAATTACTATTATGGTCTTTTTAAGAAAAAAAATAAAATGAATGAAAGGGTAAATTGAGACATTCAAAAATTGGTATGACAAAAGGGTATTCTTTTATAACAGTATAGATATTTTAATTTTTTGAGTAAATAAATAAAAGCTATTCAACTAATTTTTTTGATATTTATACGTTTCCCCCCAACTTTTCCCGCCCAAAGCAAAAACCGCTAGAACCTCCTTCGACCCCCAGCACCACCATGTACCGTGCCGCCGAGCCGCCGAAAAATTCCACCGCCGCTCACCATCCTCAACCAGAACCGTCGCCGCTAACAGACATCGAAATCATCTCCCTCGCCCAACATCACCACCAGCCCAACCGCATCTCCTCCCAACTGCCACCCTTCCTCCTCTCCGAATCCTCACACCCAACCCTCCTGTCCTTCCTCGACTCGCGCGCCTCCTCCTCTCTCAACTCTTCCTCGGCTGTCTTCGATTATGTCTCCGCCCTGCTTTCCCTCATCTCCCGCCACCCCTCCTCCGGCCTATCCTCTCTCGTTTCGGCCCTCCTACACTCTTATCTCCGCCTCTTCACTTCCCACGAAATTCCACATGACCACAACTCTCTATCCACTCTCCAGCAATTCGTGGGCTACATTGACATGATTGAAATTAGAGAGATACAGAAAGTAATTGATTTAATCACATCCTATCTGCCCCAGATTAACGTTTTGGAGGATGCCCATGTTTTGGTTCTCATCCCTAAATGCCTTGAACTGGTTAGAATCTCGAATGAGGTTGATAAGCCTGTAGAATACGTGAACTCCGTTGTGGATGCTTTGATTAAATGTGAATGGAGTAAGGTTTTGTTGATCAAAATGGTGGAGATTGTTAGGGATTTTTCTTCATGTATCGATAAGCTGAGGAGGAGGGAGTTTTTGGAAAAGATTTTTGTGAAAATGAGGAAAGATGTTGAAATGCAAGATTTGCCTGGGTTGGTTTATCAGTTATTGGTGCTGGCAACTAAAGGGTTTGGCAAGAGGGAGGTGATTGAAGGGATTGTGTTGTATTTTGGCTGTATGAATAAGGGAGGTTCGGTAATGAAGCAAGTAGAGGGGACAGTCTTGCTTCATGTGAATTTTGCGGTGAAGCAGGACCCTTCTCTGGGGCAGGAGGTTTTGGGTCTGGTGAGGTTGGATTCGAGGGCTTTTAATCATTTTACTGTTGCAGTTTTGTTGTCGGTTGCCAGAATTAGGAGGTTCAGCGAGAGTGCAATTGGTGTTCTGAAATCGGCATTATTTAATGCTTATAAAGATTATAAGTTTGCAAAGTGAGTATTTTACTGTTATTCTTTTTGCTTTTGATGTTCAAGTATGCTCCTCACATCTGAATGTTATGAGGATAAGTATCTTTTAACTACGTCGAGAGATGTGTTGTGTTGATCTCTTCTATTAGTCTTGTATATGCCTTGAATACTGGGTATGATGGTATTTATGATTAAAGGAGCATAGCCAAGTTGTATATCAATGACAAGCTAAAATATCATTATATAAGACAACACAATCAGTATTGATCTATGGATCTGTGTTATTCTCTCTCTTTTAATGCGATGATTTTATGGATTTTGCTCACACGGTAACCTAACTTTCTTTCATATAACGATCTATCAAATTCTAATTCCCTGATACAGATCAATGCTGCTCAATGTTATGCAGTGATGGTTTTCCAGGTTTAATTTACTTTTATTGATTCCAAATATTTTCTGTTTTGTTTACCCTCCTATCTTTTTGCTTTAGAGCCTGCAGATGGTTATCTGATGAACTGTCGAAGGAATATATGGAGAATGCACGAGTAATCGAAAAGGCTATTCTTAAAGCTGTGAGCTTTTTCCTTTTTATTCTCTCCTAAGTTTAGGAAATTTAGCTTCATTGTCTATATACATTGGAGATATGGGCACAGTTAAATAGTAAACCATCTGAGTGCAGGCCATGCATATTGACCAAGAGTAGATGAATTATATTTTGAATAGTTCAGTTTCATGTACATTTTGAGCTGCTTGAGATTCTTTACCTTTTTCATGTGTCTTCCAATTCTTGGTACACCCTGTGATTGTACTTACAATTAAAAGCATGGTTTCCATCTGGATGTGTCAACATCGTTGTGGGAAATCCCCTGGACATATCGCTCAAGGTTTCTGAACTACATACATGGCATTATTTTGTGTTTTTGTGCCGTGACTTCAAATTATTTTTAAGAACTTCAGAAATATGCATGGATGCTTTAACTTAGCCATCCAGATTGTTTCTCCTTTCTCTAGTTATCTTAGCTATGCAGACTTTTTATTCGTTTCTGTTTGCTTTATGGTTTATGTTCTTTCTGCAGGTGAATGCCAGCCATTATGGAAGAGAACACATTGTGCCTAGTATAGTACAATTAGGGTTTGGATTGCTTGAAGGAGTAGAGGAAGGAACCCAGAAAGAAATCTCAAAGTCTGATGGTCTGATGGGTACTGAGGAGCTAGGTACGCAGGTCCTGAAATGTTTGTTTGAAGTGCATGACATGTCAAGAAATGAGGTCAGTTACGTCAGTACTTCAGTATAGTGTACCTATGTAATTATGAGGTGTCAGTACTTCTCCTTCTAATACAAAAAAAGCCTTTGGGGATGAAAATATAAACATTGCTGTTCTCTCTGAAGCTTGTGTGCTGTAAAAACTTTTCTTGACTGTATTTCACGGTATACTTATACATCATACGTCAATACATGCACTGTCTTCTAACAGGATATTAGATCATTATATTTTTGTAGATAATTGAGCAATGCAAATTCCGTGTCCTCTCCTTGAAGCCAGAGCAGTGCTTCCCCATAACAAGGTGCTACTATTAGTTTTATTTTCAATCTTTAGGTCTGGTGTTGCACATAATCGAGCTTATTTTCTTTTAATACTTGCCACTAGATTGCTTGGATATCTAGTCCTGGTTCATCCGCGCTCAATGTTGGACCACGTGTCTCATTTGAAAGAAATGCTGGATTATTTTGCATTTATGGATGATAGAATTTCCCCTCATCTTGTCACTATCTTACTCCCTCTCATCAAGTATAATCGCGATCTTCAGGTATTATTTACAACTTGTTGTTCAGCCAAATAGTCTGGTGCCACTTCATGTTACCTTGACATACTTTCGACTCTTGTAACTGCAAGGAAATTGTTAATGGTCTTTGGATAATGCAATAAGACATTTAGTTCAGACTTGCAACAGCATTAGGCTTTGTAATGATTATATATTAGTAACTATTGAAGTTTATATTTATTTCTCTGTCATTTTATAATAACAACCAATGTAAAAATATAATTGAGGTAACCTTCCTCTGTATTTTCGAGTATGCAGGATTACACTATATTGGTTCTGCGGAAGGCTATGTTTAGACGGGAAAATGCAGTTCGTCTTGCTGCAATTAGTGCCATTTTCGACCTGATTTTAGCAGAAAAACAATCAAAAACAGATGGTCTTTTTTCTTTTCAAGAATCAAGCAGCCAGGCAAGCTGCAGTCAGCACTCTGAAGTACCTCAACCAACTGGGCCGGACCTTTTCCAAGAGCTTGGTGGTTTGCTGCAAAGATGCCTTTATCAGCAGGTGCTTTTTAATGCTTCACGGCTTCTCACAGCTCATACTTCTATTTAATCTGCATTACAATCTACAAATACTAAGTTCTACTTTAAGTAGTACGATTCACCTCCAAAGTAATTATGCCAGATTCTAGGCATTACTTTCCAGAGAGAACTTTATTGCGTTTGAGAGAGTTTGTTGACTCATGTATAAGCATCCAAATTAGTGTAGTTAAAAAATACAATGAAGCAACTGATTTTCGTTAAAAATACCAAAAACCAATCTCAAGAGAAATTTGCCACCATGTTTTTTCCTATGCATTTCATTTTACGTCTTTTTTTCCAGGCAAATGTCCGGCAGAATTTGTATCATGGCTTAATGAAGCTTGTTTTGGTGGATCCACTAACTGCCAGCACCATTTTTGATTTTCTTTTGCCCCACTTCCAGAAATTTTATAGAGAGGTATTCTTCTATAGAATTTAGCAAATAACATTGGTTTTCTGGTAAACTTTAGAAGAGTATCATCCACTCACAGTTCCATATTGCCCCATGATTTGACCATTCTTCTTGAAGTTTGTCTTTCTAGGATGCAGATGTTCAGTTGGGAATTGATCAATGTGTGAAACTAGAAAATGGTAGTTGTTGTATTGAAGAGCCACTGGACTGTCTTCTCTTTTGCATCTCTTGGATTCTTCTTCTTCAACCACAAAACAGATCTGGTCATCATTCAGACTCGTGGGCTTGTTTTGGCTTCTCCATCACTCAGGAAAATGAGGTGCGTGAAATTTCATTCCCATTAGCACAAAATTACTAGGTCTCATTTTTGTAGTCTGATATCAAATGTCTATCTTATCAAATCTAAAAAAAGGGGCTAGGTGTTCATTGACATAACATTCACAAAACAATTATCAGGCAGGGAGAACTTTGTCAGGAGAATCATTCTCCAATGCTCTAGCACGGATCCGGAAGTTTCTGAGGAATGGAAATTTGGAAGGTATTCTTTTCTATGCAATATCATCTGCCATCATATCAGTCATTCAGTTTTAATTGCTAACATTCATATGTATATTCTTTTGTAACTTATAGCGCTGCAGAGTCTGTAAGATCATCTTCCGTTTTGTTGTAAAGAAAAAACTATGTTCCTTTTAATTCTTCATTTCTTTCCTACAGAGGAGATGTTTTTCTTGAGTTCATTCCATGTATTGCTTTGTATACTCAAATCATGTTTCCTTATCCTCTGATTTTGGCCCCCAAAAATAGTTGGCCTTATGTTGGTTGGTTGAATTCCACTTTAGTTAGGCCTGCTTGGGAAAGATCAAGATTCAGCCTCTAGACCAATGGAAGAAGAAAAGAGGAGGTACTCTGCTACACTTCTATTGGGGATTGTGGAGGTTGCGATGAATATCATTGTTGCTGAATTGGAGAAAGCTGCTAATACACAAAAATCGGAGCTGGAAAGGGAGCTCTCTCAGTTTGTTGACATTCATGAGTTTGTTGAAAAATATACATCTAATTCTAGACAGGGCACTGGAACTAAAAGAGCAACCACACGAGCTAGTGTTAGTGATGCTGCTGATAAAATTGCATTAGGCGGCACCAAGTTGGCTCCAGAACGAACTCCTTTTTTGGCAACTTCAAGCATCCATCGGCTCTTGCAACTTGCATTAGAGTTATGGAAACTTGATCCTAAGAATGGTGCTGCCTCCCAGATAAACAGCCAACATTCCTCTGGCAAGACGCAAGTTCTGAATTCTAAAGTTCTTTCTTGCATTCTACATATGTGCTTCCGTCAACTAAAGTTCTTCTCTTTTACGGGGAAAGATGATCCAATAAAGACATTGATTTATGGTGAAATTAAGCTTCTTGGGCCTCCAATTCTTAACATAATTTTGTCTTTGAAGCCAGTTTCGAAGGCTGGGACAGATCTTAGTATGAAAGAAGCAAAGGGAAGGAAAGATGTTGAAGTTATAAAGGAACGTATTCATTTGGCCTTGCTTTGCTTGAAGAAATTAATTGAGATAAGCTTGTATGACGCAAAGTATGTCGGTTTGATCGATGATTTGGTGTCAGCCAGTGGATTTGAAGATGGATCAACTGGCGTCAAGGGTGTTGATTGCGATGGTGAGTGTCAATTAGCTGAAGGTATTGATGACCAAAGCACAAGAAGCAAAGAGTTATTAATCAAGAAGATCATAAAGCCACTACTTACTGAGTTTCTTGAGATTTCTTTCTTTCGCGAAGCTGAGGTAAATTTCGTGCTCTGGATCTCTACTGCATGACCTATCGTAAACAGATTTCATGAAACTACTAATGATCTAGGTTCAAATCCCACTGTTGAACTATTGTTTTATATGCTCTGTCTTTATGTAGTGTACAAACTAATATTAATATCCAACGTATGGTGCTGATGGGGCCTCAAGTGGCTCAAGAGTTTTTTGAAGTTCAGTTTAGTATTCATTATACTTTGGGTGAACATGAGTGTAGAGAGGACTTGTTGCTAATTTTCTATCATTAACTATTTTGATGATATTGTTTGGTAACAGGAAGTCTATCCTTAAATCATTTTGTACGTCAAGAAACTAAAAGTATGCTGACATTCTCTAGGCTTGAGCCTAAATCTGTATTAAGTGACCTTGAAATAGTGGAAAATTTAAATCTGTATTAAGTGACCTTGAAATAGTGAAAATTCCATTTTAGGATCAGCTGTTAGTACAAGTTTGAGAGCAGGCCTGACTAAATCAGCTGTTGAACCCATGATTCCGGGGTTGAACATGCATGAAAGACCGATGAAAACTCTTAAGCATCTAGTGAGATTTTGTAGGGTATATTTTTATCAATTCTAAATTTCTTAACTCATGAAGAACATATAGAATCCCGGGAGAAGCAATGCTCTTTATAATTCCTTTCTTCACAAGGCAGAGAGTTAGATACAGTGGTCAAAATTCCAGTCAATATCTACAACCAGTAGATATTGCATTGGCTTCATTCGAAGAAACTTTTGCTTGTAGGAAGTATGTCGAATGCCCATATGACAAAACTTTACTCCTTCCCCCACTTGTCTTCATAAAAGTGAACACTGCATCAATTATCTATTATTTCTTTTGGCTGTGCAATGTTATTTGTTATTACCTCTGTTCTGCAATTAAAAGAGGCACATGTGTTTCTCAGATTCTTTGTGACATAGTACTGATGATTGGCAACAAATTGCCTGAAGAAAGGAGGAACCTTGTTGGATCCTGGGTAATAAGAATCTGCAAAAGCAGTCCTGTATCAAACTCAAAGGTTGCAAAAAGTTTGATCTTTTCTGCTGTTACTTTAAGCTCACCACCTGCAGACTTGGATGTCGCTCAAAATATGGCTGATGAACTCCTACGAGTGGTAGGATCAGAGGATACCAATCCCGTAGATACATCCGAAACCTTCCCTGTTATAAATAAATCAACGGATGCTGCAATAGCTTCAACTATATTGCAGTCAGTTGAATCAACCGTTGTTGATATGGATTGGATCACGATAAGGCTGAAGACATACTATATGGCTACTCAGAAAGGTGCTTTTTTTAATCAGATGCACAAAGTGGCTCCAGAATTGGCAATGGAAGAGATGCTATATTCAAGGGCAGAAGCTGTTGTGAAGGTCCTATCATATTTTGTTGCAATGAACCTAAAGGGTAAGGAAGGTGTTTTATAGGTAACTGAACTTGCATTTCTTTTCTGTACTTTTGTCATCATTTAATTTCCTAGAAAAATGCAGATCCTCAAGCAGAACATTTACTGAGATTAGCAGCAAAATTTTACAAGAATTTAGCTCGAATATCTAAGTTTCGAATTGCTCCCAAAGGATGCAAGCAAGTTTTACCCAGTCTCAAGTACCAGAGGCTTGTGGAAATAACTTGCAGGCGATTAACAGCACCTGTTTATAATTTTGTGGCTCATATGCAAAAGGTATAAATTGCCCTTTGCATTCTGGACATGTTGGTTTTAAATATTTAAATGCCGGAAAAATCTTTTACGCATTGCTTTGCATGTTTTCCTGCTTCTGTAATAACAGTTTTATGGTTTTATCAATTCTTTATGGGTTTTTGTTGCTTGCTTGCAGAATCAACAAGAAAGCAACAAACCTAGAGGAATAGTCAATAAAATCAAAAGGGAAAACAAATGCATCCCTGACTTGATCTTCCAGATAGAAGACTATGAAAAATATCTTATCCAGCTTAGCAAGTCAACCAAAGTCAATTTGTTGAGACATGCCAAACGTAGCACCTCCAGGGACTTCAAAATTCTAGAGCCAAGTGAAGATACACTTGAAGAACAAAATCCGACCGAGGAGGCGGATTCTGATCATTTAAATGCTACTGAAAATAAATCATCAGAAGAGTCGGCTGATGAAGGCGAAGAAACTGATAGCGGCCAATTGCCTAAATCTGGCAGCCCAATGGCTGCAGAGGATACTGAGGATGAGGATGAAGCTGCCCTTCCTCAAGTAAAGAGAGCAAAAATGAATCGAGTTGTGCAGGACTCATCGGATGAGGAAGAGCAACAACAATCATAGTAAAGTTCTTTAAATTATCTGAAATGTTACACATACATATATCACATTCTCCAGGCGTCTACGTTGAAACAGAAGGTATACTGGCTGAGCCTATATTAACTGTTAGTTTCTGATGCTGAAAGTTTAAATTAGAATAGAACATGTTCATATGTGCTACATACGTATAGGGACTTGCATCCACTGCATGAAGATTTTGACTACTAACTAATACGAGAAACTATAGTTTCTTGTTCCTGCATGTGTTCCTATAGTAATAACAATGCTATGCTTTTCAACATCGTCCTCCTGTTCAAGACATGGATGTGGTTTGCTACTTTTGGCACCTCAGATGGTTAAGAAGCAATTCCAGTGATAACGCGAGACAACGAGTCCAAAGTTGAGTTGCGTTGCATTTTGTAATGTACACAGAAAAATAGCAGTTACCTGTAGAAATAGCCTATAAATACTTTGTGATGTGTGGTTGAAGATGAGCTGAATTTTTGGACCAGGAAATACCCAGTTACACTTAAATCTTGTTATACTTTGTAGCACTTGCACAAAATATCTAGTCCAGATATATAGAAGTAATATTATGCTCATTTTTGTACTGCATTAGCCTTACAAGATGAGATGATCAGTTAAGTATTTTTAACTCTTCTTGTGTGAACTGTGAAATGATTTTCTTCTATCAGTCAGAGAAGAAACTACTAATAGCTATGGGCAGGGAAATTTTAATTTTGATCGAGTTTGTTTATATTTTAATTAACTATATAATAAGTAAAATGTACTTATTATGTGATTGATTTGATTTGATAAAACTTGATTCGAGTAAAAAATTTATGAATCAAGCTGGTTGAGGCCCGGGAAGAAGGGTAGGTTTGACTGTCTGACCAGAAAGCGAAGGTCAACAAAAGAGTCCAACGTAAAAAAATGTCTAAAAGAAGTAAAACTGAAAACTGAGTAAAGAAAAAAGTGAAAAGCAAAGCCCAAATCCCTACTCATTCTCTCTCTCTCTCTCTCTCTCTCTCACACACACACACAGTAAAAAAAAGCAAGAAATCAGCCTAATAAGAAACCAGCTTTACAAATCAGACACACACACACATCTCTCTCTGTCTCTCTCTTGCTGGCTGAAAGATTTCATTTGAGGGAAAGATCGAGTTTTTATTTTAATTTGAGAAAAAGGGAGTGAAAAATGAGTGAAGACTCAAAAAGGGGCAGCGGCGGAGCAGTGGTGGCGCCGCTAATTGCCTCTGCCGATGATCGGAAATCTTCCTCCGGATCGAGCCCCGCCAAGAAAGTTATCATAAAGAGCGCAGACATGAAGGAGGACATGCAGAAAGAAGCCGTCGACATTGCTGTTGCTGTAATCTCTCTTTCTCTCTCTAGTTTTGCCCCCAGAAAAAAAAATGATAAAAATCAGAGCCCTTTATGTTTATTTTGTTTATTGTTTTTTTGGATTTTAAGTTTTAAATTCTTTATGTTACATACATGAAATATTTGTGATTTTTGTAGGCGTTTGAAAAGCATAATGTAGAGAAGGATGTGGCGGAGCACATAAAGAAGATGTTTGACAAGAAATACGGCCCCACTTGGCATTGCATTGTTGGCAAGAATTTTGGTAATCAAACTCTCACTTGTTTTCCTCTTTCATTTTGCTGCTTAGGTTATTGTTTCCACAAAATAATCATTAAAGCTTTGTTATGCAATGATAGTGAATGATTTATCAATGGAGTACTTGTACAAAAGCTGTTACATTTGTTTGTCTCATTTGACTAGATAATTTGGAAAACATCATATCTGATATTTGTCCTCCAATTGTTGTGATCTATTGCTTGACTTTGGATTGCGTTTTCTACTATATCATGGATCTAATCCCCACTTATGTGTTTGAAGTTTAGAGGTCAAGTGTCTAGCTTCCTCAGAATATCATTGAATTAAGGAAATGATAAGATTTCAACCTTTCTTCCTTCTTGCATATTTGAAAATTGGCATTTTAGTTGCTCCGTTTGGAAATTTATGGTGTTAAATTGATTCTAAACTACGGCTCCTTTTTTTTACGATGTTTGTATTTATGTTTATTGTTTTCTCAAGTTTTGTTTATGTTACTAAGAGATTGGTAATGGAATTTGAGGTATATGAGTCGGATCTGTAAATTAGCAAATTTTACTATGGGTGGGCAAATATTTGGTTAAAGATGCTTCTGATTTGGACAGCACACGAAATGCTAAGTAATCTAATATTAAGATGCTCTGAAGACATTCTACTCGTATTAGACAGAGAAGAAGCTCGATGCAATGCTTTGGGGAAAAAAGAATATTGGGATAATGAAAAATAAAATAGGGACGTGATATTACGTTATAGGGAATGTAGTAGTGAGTAACTGTCTGATACTGCTATAAGGTGTCAATCATTTATGTGCATTTTGGACAATCGGACATGTAATGGCATTATGGTGAGTGTCGTATTGCAGCTGACTTGGGAAAGCACAATGACTAATGTGCAAATAACGCAATGTGGAATTGTCATGGGTTTCAGGTCATCGGGCGATATGTATAACTTATTGAGATCCTCTGTCCTGCCACTATAACTTGTTGAAAGAAAGAAGCATGCCCCAAATGCTCTGATTATTTGGAATTTGGTTTGCCCACATTATGTTTTATCGTTTCTTGTAATAAGTTGGAGACTCTAGCACATGCATCCATGAGTATACATACAGTTTTGTTTCAAAGTGAGCACTTCAAGATTTGTTTGCTTTCCGGATTTTGTCTTGTCTGGTGCTTTATTGGTTGATTGTTGCAGTATGGATAGCTGGTTTGGCGACCTCACCACGAACAGCACTTCATTTAATTTTATATGTGTTTTAATTTCTACATTTGAAAATTGGAAGGGAAGAATTGAGTGATATGGGTAAGTTCGGTTGACACTGTAAGCGAGCAAGTAGCAATGAAGTTGTTCATTATGAGATATGTGCTTTCACAAGATGAACCACTAAAGATTATAGGAGTTTCTGCTGGATCATTAAGAAACATAAAAGCAGTTGCGGTTGAAGATCCAAGGGAACAATATGCCATCTTAACTGGAACAGCAGGTATCTGAGCTTGAAAGTATCCAAGAAAATGCTGGAGTGTAAAATTCAAATGGGTGTGATTATTTTGAACGAGGAAAAGAGCTCAAATCCACTTGTAAATTCTTTTGAAAGAAAGGACAACTACTTGATACAGCATCCTGAAGACAGCAATCCTGTTTTATCATTCCTTCTCTAGGGTAATTGACTCCTTAGGAAAAAGCAAACAAATTAGAAGTGGGAGCGAGACCAGCAATCATGGATACAAAGGGCAGAGAGAAAAAGGCAAGTTTCATGGCATATTCATCCCTTCTAAAACAATATGAAGAAACTATCTGAAACTTGCCCCGCATCTGTCCTGATAGTGGTATTTCATTATGTGAATCACACAACTTAATGTATTTCCTTATTGGAAATATGAATGATAAGGTTTGTCATGCTGATACTTCTAGGGTGTGACCAGCCTCTGAAAATTGGTAAAGATTCATCTGAGTGGCCGGACGATGTACCCAAGATTATTAGTCTTTGTGTTTTGAAATTTCTTTTTCATCCATAAACACTCCTGACGACTCCCTCAATCCTGAATCCTGCAGACACCTTCCTTCTAATTTCCAATTCTTTGAGAGGCAAGCACTACAGATCATCAATTTCCACTTTCCCAATTAAGAAGTTGACATGCGACAAAGGGCTAATATAGAGAGACTATCCCACAGATAATTTTGGAAAGTCGAAATTGTAAACCCTTCCGAATATAATTCTTATTGACTCTAGAACAACAGCAATGTAATTTATTAGGGGGGATTGACGTTTTGCATTATTTTATTTATTTAAGAGCTCTATGTTTCTGAGAACATGGGACTAGAAATCCAGAAGCTTGACCTAACTCACTAGTTACACCTCTACTTCCTTTTTTGTGCTGTACCTGTGCTGCTTAATGCAGTGCTCCTTATTGAGAGTATTGCTCTTTAGGAAGGTGTATATGCGCTACCATTTGTTGATTGTTTTGGAATGTGTTTGACTGCAAATGAGACACTATACTCTGACCAAGCTCATCATGTAAGTATTTTAGTCTTCCCTTTGTTTTCTGCATTATGTTGGCCCTTCACATATGTTCTACGGACTATATTCCTGCCTGGAATTTATTGTTTGAGCTTTCTTTGTGTGTTTTTTGACCTTTGATGTTACGTTTTAACATAGGAATTATTCGCTAATTCGTGGATAGTCTTAGTGTAATAAGATAGGAAACTGTGTAGCTATTATCATAGTTTAGTTTATATAAAGCTCATTATCCCTGATTCACTATGAACAATCTTATGGCTGTTTCTTGTAATGTTGTCATTTCACATTCTTGGTTTCTGATTCTTTTTTGGCTAGAAAAGCATACTAAAGTAGACTTAAACCTGTTGGAAAAACAGGGTTTTTCTGTAAAAGAATCAGTAACATGACATCTTTCTTCTTATTTCTTCATAATTTTATCATTCCTTATTTCATATGCGGGGAGTGAAGCGTGAAACTACACTTCAGTATATAATGGGAAATCAGGGAAGCAGTAATCTGCAACCTCAGTGATCAGAAACAAAGACGATAGACACGGATTGCTCTGACCTAACTTTCTCTGACATTGTTTAAACAGAAGGAAAGTAATATCAGAGAGAACCAGATCGTATTATATATCATAGCCTTTCTATTCTAGAACCAGCATCTAAGAAATAGATATCGTGTTGGTTTGATCAACTTTTTCAAATTGAATAAAGTGTAGATAGTATTGAGTTGGTTCTACGAGGAAAATATGTCATAAGATGCATTTTACTATTATTTTCAGTACAATTGTTGTATGAGTTTGTTTATTTGCACGCACTGTTTGATAAGGAAACTCGTTTTCCGCTTGAGGAGATATTTTAGTTTCTAAAAAAATAAAAAGGTGATATGACTGAGATATTTTACCTTTGAAAACGTATTCTGATCTGTCTTTCACCAATCTTCCACTTAGGCTCTTATGTAACTCATGAGACGAATCACTTTGTCTACTTCTATTTGGATTCGAAAGCCATACTCCTGTTCAAATCTGGGTGAGCTGTGGCAATGACATGGATGAAGACAGACAAGGATGAATGACGAAGAAGATAAGATGATATAGCCATGGTCACCTTGCTTTGCACGTTGTATGTATTATTTTAAAACTCTTTTATCTGTGGGAGACTCTTGTACTTGTATATCTGGGTTAACTTGTTGTGTACACATTAACGGGTTATTACCACCGATTTTCTGGATGTGTGCTGTTTGCTTGTTGATCATGAAGATGAATTAAAAAGAATATACCATGGTGTTCTTGATCCAGCTCGAAACTGGTTACGTTTGTGCATTAATAAATCTCAAATTATGATTATTCACAGATGATGAGATACTCTGTGTGTCTTGTGTTTGGTTTTGTGTGATTGAAAGTGATCCTTGTATCCTTGACACAATGAACTCATAGACTCCCAAAACCTTTACTTGTACTCAGGCACCGGCTGTATGGGAGTGTGACCAAGCTTCCTACATGGAATGTGTGAAGATGGAACGAGGTTGCTATATAATCATGTCATAACTCTTATGATGTTGATATCATCTAATGTGTATCAAAAAATGAGTTGTTGTTTCCCAAGAACAGCCCATCACCAATACAACTCCAAGGCAGATAGTTGATGACATTTCTTGGAGAATGGGAGTAAGTAAAGTAAAACAAAAGGAACATGTGTGAGTTTAGTCCAAACATAGGCCAAAATGTCCTTTTCCAAGACAAGATTGCTGAAGCTGTAATACATTTAGGGAGGGTGAGGGACTCTTCACATACGCCCCACACATCCATCCAACAAAGTACGTTCTACAGATAGACATTGTAAATCAATCACATGACAAATGTATTATAATTATCTTATTGCCTTATAATTCACTGTGTATGTGTTAAGATGTTTTTTTCACTGTGTGTGTTAAGTTATAGCCTATCAAAGCTATATCTAGTTTTTGAATAATGAGTAATTTAGAGTAAAATTACAATGGTGTCCTTGTTTCTTTCAACTGGGGTTTCATTGTTACAGCGGTAAATTTTTGGGGGTTAGAGATGAGATTGAGTTAAATAAAACAAAATAGTAGGGGCAGCTGTATGACCCGTCCTTTCTCCCGTGCCAAAGTGTTGAATTACTTCTTGGAAATGCTGAACCCATTTGCTCAACTCTTCTCTTCTACTCTAGCACCACTCTTCCAAATTTTTACTAATTATATTTCTTATATTATCAAAATATTAGTTTTTGTATGTCCAAAAGTGAAAATAATAAGCAGCACCTTGAATGCTGTACAAGCTCCAAAATTTTCTGTTTAACAAGGCACCTTTTCAACACAAAATTATGAGATTCATATGAAATTTAAATTGAAAATACTTTGCACAATAGAATACTGATCACGTTGTATGCCACATCACTAACAGATTTAAATTTTACACTTAAATTATATTGATAAGTTCTGATATTAAGTCAAAATATCGATAACACCCCTTGCCTTTTTGCTCTTATACCCCTGAAATTATAATTAAAATTACAACTACATTCCCTATTTAGAAGGGAGAACTTATACAAACTCACACCCACTCAAGAAGTGCAGCTATAATTTTATATGAATCTCATAATTTTGTATTTCAATATTTTAATCTAACTTCAAAAATTGCCAATACAATTTACCCTTATGTTTTTGTTCCCTCGCATACTTCTAGTTAAAATATATAGAAAAACACTTCCATGTAATGGTGACAAATCAATTGATAAATATTATATTATTATTTAGTTCTAATGTTGTCAATAAATAAATTATATTTTGCATTTGTCAAGTTGAACAATTATACATCTAAAAGTCGTTCCTAAATTCCTAATAAAAGTGTCAAATAGATGGGTCGGGCCACATCCAAATAAACAGGATCCAGAATACGTCTTCCACCCGGCCCGCTGCCAAGTCTGGTTAAAAGGGTTGGACTTGAATCCGTAACCCAGATCCATGGAAGTAAGATCCGAGAGTTTCGAATAGGATCAGACCCGAGACATGCATGATCAAATCAAGACAACATCTCTCTAAAATAGGAAAACAAACAAACAAATTCGTATGATGAGAACAACAAATGTGTGTCTTCTCACACACACACACACACACACACGTACGTATTTGTGTGTGTGTGTTTTCAATATTTTGTTCAAAAAATATTGAAAAAATGAATCAATTATCATCCTTAAAAGTAATAAGATTGGATGCTCTTTTCTTCATAACATATATCCCTCAAAATTCAATATTTCTTGGAGAAGAGAATAACCTTGGCAGATATGTATATATATATATATATATATATGGATGTGAAATACCAGAAACACCCTTGGACTGGAAAATTCAATATTAGTTTACTACCCATTTTCTCCAGCAGCGAAAAAAAACCGAAACCGACGATGGGATTCGGTCTAGGAAGCATCGAAAGAAAAGAGGAGGGCATCAACGCCATTAACAAAATGTAGTAAGGCCTGAAATGATCAGCACGCTCGATTTCTTGACCCTTTCCCACTACGAGAACAAGATGATGATGATGATGATGATGGTGAGGAAGTAGTTCTTGTTGTTGTTGTTGCAGCCAGTGAACAGTTGTACTCTCTGGTACAACCAGTCTTTGCAGTGGTGGTCGACTCTTCTTCGTCCATGAAAATCTGCCTGCACCTGCACTCCACACTACAAAATGCCTTGTCCCCTCTGCAACATCACATACACACACAGCGTGTGTGTGTGTGTATTCGTTTGTTATTTTCTTTTCTTCTTCTCTTCTCCCCCAAATTAAGCAAACCCTAGCGACACGATACGAAAGTAAATACGTATTTTTATACAGAGTAAAAAACTTACTTGTACATGTATGTGTCTTTTCCAGGCAAGAGCTTCTGCTTGCAGAGGAAACAACATTCAAGAAACTCAGCCGGAAAAGAGAAAGTCGTCCTCCGCCTTGAGAAACCGCTGGGAGACGACGGCGTCGTTGGGGAGGAAGGGCGTTTTATCATGCTCCCTTTGCTAATAACTTGAGGCCGAGGGCTTCTTTCTTCACTCAGATCCTTGTAATTTTCCAGTATTACACTAAGTCCCACCATCTCATGTTCCGTTGCGGCGGCGGCGGTGCGGCGGAGGAGGGGAGGTTTTGGCTGATGGAAAAAAGATGGCAAAAAATAAATAGAGAGAGGGAGAAGGAGAGCATTTAGCAGAGAGAGAGAGAGAGAGAGAGCAGTAAGCTGTTGTGCTTGTTAACTGCCACGTACCCCCTTCATATAGCTATCACATTTCCTCCCTGTTTTTAATTTTTATTAATAAATAAAAAATAAAAAGAAATTGGGTTTTGTCGTTTTGTTCTGATGGAAGTTTTTACTTCTCTTTATGGGGGCACTTTACTGCACTTTCTGAAATGAAAGATTTTACCTATTTTTAACCCCGGGGATTTTGACGGTGCTGATTTTACAGTGGTTAAATTTGGATGGTTGGAGTGGGACATGCGGATTTTGATGGATTTGGTGTGTTGATCACATTCATTACTCCATCTGTCCTTTGTATCATGAGATTTGGGAGTAATGGGAGAACATGTACCCGATCATTTCATTTTTCTTGGTCTTTTTCTCCCTTTTAAATATAATTATTGTCATTTTAGGATAATTTAAATTAGGATACTTAAAAAAAATAAAAATTATTTCGACTTAGTACACCTTCTAAAAAAATTATTGAGTTTTAGTCTCATTTTAGAAAAATGATAAGGATTTAGTGCACGTTTAACGAAAATTATGAAATTTAGTGCGTATATTAAAAAATTATGGGATTTAGTGCATCTTTTTGTAATATACTTTTGAACAATAGTATAATGCATTAATTTAATATGTTTGCATAATGTTTAGTTAATCAATATAATATAAATATAAAATACCAAAAAAATATACGGGAAACACTTTGTTCCTTTGTTGGAAATTTTAATTTTGGACTAATTTATCATGTTAATTAGTTGATATATTTTGGCAATATTAAACTTATGGATAATAATATTCATGGCGCATTGAAAAGAAAAAAAAATGTCAAATTGATTAATTAGTTGTATGGGTTTTTTTTTTTAATTAAATCTAATATGGGTGCAAGGAATTAATGGTCTCTTTTGTCAGCAGCATTTCGTAAATAATTTATATGTAGTCAACGCAATTAAATACACATTAATGGGAATTGATACAATTGATGTACTATCTTTTTTTTTTTTGTTCT
The DNA here is from genome assembly GCA_034509735.1 of Sesamum alatum. Classification (NCBI taxonomy): domain Eukaryota; kingdom Viridiplantae; phylum Streptophyta; class Magnoliopsida; order Lamiales; family Pedaliaceae; genus Sesamum; species Sesamum alatum. The sequence continues at coordinate 37,367,783 of JACGWO010000006.1, forward strand.
TTTAAAACAAAAGAAAATATTACAATTGTTACATATATATATATGTGTATTTGACTTGTGAATTTCAATTAATTTGTATTTTAGGTACATATTTTTGCAGTTGCACGTATGCTTTTACTAATTTATTGAGATGCTTCGATAATATTAAAATACATACATATGAAATATTAACTTTAATTATATTTTTTCGTATATAATCAATTATATAGTAAGTGGTAATACACATATTACGTGATTGTCACTCTTTTTAAATTGTACATTAATTGTATAGCAAAAATATGATATATTTATTATGTAATTAATTAAGTTCAAATACTAAAATTATTTTTTCAAATGAATATGTGTTTCACATTACTATTAATTATAAAAAAATATAAATTTAACAACCGTGCATTCTTAACATCTGGTGACACTCCGCAGACTCGTTAGAGATGATTGTGTTTGCACCATGTATGTCGGTCAAAATTTATATAACTCACCTATTGTCGTAAAAAATTAGGCCCAATCATGTGAAAATCAACATACAAATCAGGACGTACATTTAATATCACTAAACATCTTGACAAAATTTCGATAACATAACTATGTGTGGGACAACATTTGATCATAATGTTCAACATTTTTTGTGCGTTACAATCAAGACGTACTACATAGAAATACGTAACTAAATAAAAAAAATATACATCGATAATTTGTAAAAAAAAAAAAAAATCTTTTTTCGGTAACATATAAAATTTACCGCACATCCAATAAGAAACATTACGTCCAAAGCACTCAATCTTAATATATATGAAGAGATGATTAATGGGTGCTAAATTATATTTATTTTTAAGATATAAGATAATGTTAATTTCAAGTGGGCAGAGTTTTCTTTACCTAACAAGGTAAGTTTTGCATGCAATAATGTAACAAGATAATATATAGTATATACCGATTGTTGCCTCTCTTCTAAAGTAGATAAAAAGTTAAAATAACTATGTATAATAATTCACAAATTTTAGCATTTATAGGGTAAAAATGATAAAAAGACGAAAATATTATTATTGTATGTATTAAATTTTCAAACAGGATAAAAATCACTCTTGTTTTACGCAGTTAAAAGTCAAATAGAATCGGATCCAAACCGATAATTGGGATAATAATTGTTGATTAAGATAAAATTATTAATTTGAATTATGCCCCATAATTATGTACACCTAATGATACATAGAATGTATTATAAACGCCTGTAAAATTGTAAAATTAATCCCACAATTTAGGGTAATTTTAAATTTGATCCCACGATTTATGAAATTTAAATTCGACTCCATATTTCGTTAAAAGTTACAAAAAGAGGCCAAAACGTTGAAAAACAAAACCATCAACACTAACATGCGTTAAAACTAACAACGTAAAACCCGTGTGAAAGTAACGTGTATGGTCAGCGTTAGCGGGAGAGGGCATTTTGTTTTGTAATATTTTAGTCTCTGTTTGCAACTTTAAACAAATTAAACATGGGATTAAATTTAAAATTTCATAAAACATAGAATCAAGTTTAAAATAATCCTAAACTGTAGGACTAATTTTACAATCTTACCACGCCGGCAAAATTATCATTAAAAAGTATGAAGTTACTACACTTGAGAAATCTAGTAGTAAAATTTAAATAATTATTTGAATTTAAAATGATTTAAGCATCTAACGGTTATAACTTAAAATTATATAGTAAATGTAACGACCTCTTCTTTTTAGGTCCGGAGCCAAGTATATGCTCAAATTAATATATAATTAAAACAATCTCATATACAGTTCAGAGTCTAATTTCGATTTAAATCAAGAATGAAAAAACATATTTCTAAATGTAGAGGGTGATCAAATCAAGGACAAAAAACATAACATAAATTGAGCCCCACTTATTAAACATGCCCTTAAAGTTATTAAAAAGTCAATAAATCCATAATTTTGTGCCTATGAAAGAGTAACATCAACATGGTACATTTAGCCACTTAAGTTCATCAACTATATAATTATATACATCCAAATTAGATAAAGACACATGAAAATTACACCTTCTTTCTCTTTCATGTGTAGATATTATTTAAATATCAATCCAACTTTTTCTTCTCCATTTTTTATGCATACAAATAATTTTATTTTTTTTCATTTCGACGGAGAAAGGAGAACTCACAATAATAAGATAAACTTTCCTCGATTAAGCACAATTCAAGAAAAGACCACATATTTGGATTTATGAGGCTAATTACCGAAATGCCGATTATAGTAAAAACAATAATTATATATAGAGGATAAAATTATATTTTCACTGTGGGTGTTATAAATACGAGATGAAGTTAAATACCCCTACCCCATAGAGTATACATAATACAAGGGATAATTACATTTATACCCCCTTGATCTATGACAATTAAAATCAGGAACAGTTTGAGTAATGATGTTGTCGTTTTTGGAGATGTATGTGTAATTTTTAAAAATTTAGGGGTGATTTATGTAAATAATATTGACGTTTCTGATAGGTGTATGTATAATTATCTAAAAGACAATGATTGTTTGTGTAAACAGACTATATATCAAGAAATGTAATTATCTTTAATATATATAGTAAAAGAATCATAGGGCATTTCTACAATAAAAATTGAATAAAGATTTAACATATAATAAAATCTTAATTATTAATTTCTTAATAAAGTATGAAATCCCCAATCAAAATATTACATGGTGGGGAAAGGTCACTATCCCTTCTCTTTATCACTTTTCCCTTTCTTGGTCCCAAATAGTATACCAAAAGACAACTCATTATATATACTTCCTTTTTCTATTTTAATTTCATTTGTTTTTGAAAAATAAAATTACAAAAATTTAGATTATACATATACATGTTGCGCATTTCTCTTTAAAATGTATTGATTAGTCAATATGCACGCTACAACAAAATATTATATTAACCACAAAAAGGCCAAGAGGTGATAAAATTATATTAAACATTGTCACCATTTATATATATTAAGTGACATAATTATTTTTTGTTTGATGCAATAATGATTTTCGTTTATTAATACAGTATAAAAACTTAAAGTGATTGATAATTAGTGACATACTAAGGGAGTGTTTGCGAGAGCTTCTGCTTTTAAAGAAGTGATTTTTGTACAAAAAGTTGGAAGTTGTAGCAGAATCAAAAGTGGGTAGTGTTTGTAAAAAAAAGTGAAAAGCAGATAAAAGCTAAATTGGTAGTGTTTGGGAGAAAAGCACTTTAAAACACGTTTAATTGATTAAAGACCGTTTTGTTCTCATTATTAAACAGATGCTATTGTCTTAATATTTGCACTTATCTCTTGATTATAATAATTATTTTTTCTCAAAAATAATAATTTTTATTTCAATTAGTATATCTCATATTTAATTTTTTACAAAATGATTATAATTTATATTATTAAAATATTCAATATTAATAGAAAAACTGGATGTTTAGTTCAATAATGTTCCTATTATGTAATATAATTGTTCATTCATGAACAATAAATAAACTTACAATATTGACAAAATAATTATTATTGTTTAATTAATCCTAAGCAATTTAATTTTTTTTCTATGATTTAGGAATAATATCATATAATATAGAAAATAAAATAGTAAAATTTCAAAATATTAAACATGTGAAATTATAAATTTTGTTAGTAATAATTTATTCAAATTATTTAAAATTTCTAACATCAACTTTAGATGAGCAATTTTGAAAATACATTAAAAAGTATAAAATTGAATCGAAATTATTATAATGAGGGTAAAGTAGTCTAAAAAAAAGTTGAATTTATTTACAAAAAAGCCAAAGCAGCTAGAAGCACCCCCCAAGGTGCTTCCAGCTTTTGGCTTAAAAGTGCTTTCCGTAGCAGTTTCAGAAGCAGAAGTTGGCATCCCAAACACCTCAAAAGTGCTTTTCAGCATCCAGAAGCTAAAAAGCGCTTTTTCGAAGCGCGCGCAAACACTCTTTAAATATCTACAATTTGCTAGAAATTAGGTCTGTTCACATGTATATGATCGATCTATCTAGTTGAAAGTTCAGTGTTTGAATCCCATCGTGTGTGATCCGGGTCGTTCCCTATGATTGCAAATGAGTAGCTCACTGATGCAAATGATCTCAAGCGAGCACTTCACTAAGTACCTCACTGAATGATCTCCCAAGCTTTCCAAATTTGTGTATCTCTAAGAAGAATAAAGCACGTCAGGCTAGTCGGGAATGTTCCCGGCGAAAACCTTCCGATACTTAAGTCAGTATAGAGTCGAGATGGTAAATTGGCGATATGATACAGTAATGTGGTCGAATGTAACTAGGATAACTTACCATAAATATTGTGGGGTAGGTATATTTATAGGACCAAATGTCTGTACTTGCCTGGTCCACATAATATCATCTCCAAGTTTGAGTTATCTCCTCATGGAGGGTCTAGATCTTGGACACCTGGCATTGGGTTTGGGTTGGCTCGCATAACTCGACCCGACTGGCCAGTGTGCGGGTCCATGGGCTTTTTGGTAATTTTGACTTTTTTTCCCCCATATTTAGATTATTCCCCCATCAATGCCAAAACACATTAATCTCGAGTCCAGTGTGCTTGGGATACTTGATGGAAAAAAAAAAAAAAAAAAAAAAAACTAAAACAAAGAAAAAGTTAGATGCATCTTCGAACCCTATATGTGTGTGTGAGAGAGAGTGTAAAAACTTTCACTTTTTACTATAAAAATGTAATAAATGAACATCTCATAGAAAAACCAATAATATGAAAAGTTATTTCTAGAAAAAAAAAAAAAGCATGTTAGGGCAATATAATTAAGGTGAGTAAGTAGTATATATTGACCTAGTCCCTACACTTAACTTTAACATTGGATCGTACAAGGAATACTAAAGAAAGCCGGCGGTAGCAGCGCCACCTGTACACTCCTAATCACTAAACCCTAAACCCACTTCCAATTAATGCCCCTAATTAATCTCTTCACACATTTCAATACTTTCATTTATTTTTTTTATTTTTTTTTACCTCTGGGAATCAATCCTCTACATTCCCATCACTTTTATTATAACTCTAATTTACCATCACTTTGATTGACATCTTGTCATCAAATATTTTAGTATCAACTTGGTTTGGGTTCAAGAATGTCGTAATTTTAAAGATAGTCCAATTCAAATAAGTATTGAAGTATGAAAAAATAGGTAAACATTAAGTTTTGAAAATACATACTTTTGACCCAAATGGCTTTACAGTATTTATAAAGCCAAATGTTCTTACTCGTAAAAGTCGACGAATTATAATCTCTGTCTTTCAGGTGTTGAATGATCGACTGAAATGATTCAGATTTATTGAATCGGGTTGGACTGAGTGCGACCCAAATTGAGTTGGATTTTGGGGCGTACACAAGAGGTTGAAGATCAAGATTTACAAGAATGATCAATAATTACTATACATCAATATATTTTTGGTTGGTATTTTAGATCCTATGACTAGAATTGTGGGGTCAAATTTTGCATTTTGGCAAAGCATTTACTGTCCAAAACAAACTACAAGAGTTGCAATAAATGAAGTTTGGGTGGTTCACCTAATTCTATCATTTGGGGAGGTAATTGTAATTTAGGATAATGTACAGCTCTTTCTTAAGATTTGGTGTAATTATATGTTGATCCCCTTGTAGTATATAAAATTGCATCTAGTGCTCATGATATTTGTTTCGATTTAATAAATAGAACAAACTTAATTAGTCAAAATTAACTGAATTTGTTGATATTAGCAAAAAACTCGAATAAAAATTCTATCTGCCCTTGATTGACTTATTACTCACTTGTTGTAGGTAAAACAAATCTTTTCTAACCAAAATACTCTTATAAGGATAAAAATATACCTCACACGCATCGACGTGTGAAGATGTATAAGGTAGTTTGGTTTTCAAAAGATATGTTTGGCATGCAATGACTCAATAATAAACCAATCGGAGTAAATATAGATTTTCATTCAACTTCACTGTAATATTAGCAAATTCAGTGAATTTTAACTAATGATGAATCTATTTATTAGATAGAAACAAACACCATAAATACTAATATAATTTTTTAAATCATAAAAAATCTATATAAAATTAAATTAAACATCAGAGAAGAGCAGTGTAATTGTCCCTGTAATTTTTTGATACATTCTTTCGCACTTGTAATTTGGAATGAGTTATAATTTGTTCGATCTTGCATGAACTATTATGTTTCCATCTAAAAAAAGGGCAAATCGGTAATTTTGCATTAGTAAATATTAGATCAAATTGTGTTGCATTATTAGAGTCATAAACTAAATTTTAGAATTTTTCACGTGCTATCGACTGATCCAATAGGGTTAGCATTAATTGCTTATCATCATAATATATATATATATATATATATATATTATATTCACTAATTTAAATTATGTCTTTCAAATGAATAATTACCTAATCACCCTCATGCATGTGCCTCCCAACAAAGCCTTGTTCTTGCTTTAAGGATTAAATACAATTTGCCCCATGTGTTAACTAAAAAAAGCAATTATCTCTATGTAAAAAAAATAACTAGCAATTTATCCCCTTGTGTTATTCAAAATGTAGCAAACAACCCCATCACAGGGGTTTTTTGCTCTATTTTTAGGGGGTTTTTTACTCCATTTTTTAAAACACAGGGAGTAAATTGCTATTTATTTTTTCACAGGGGGATTTTTGCACATTTTGCATATCATAGGGGAGGTAATTGCATTTTTCCCCTTGCTTTAAAGATAATTTTTTTTCAAACTAACGATCCCTTGCTTGAACGGTGACGTTGATCTCTCACAATTAAAAAGTTATGAGTTCGAGACCTATATACAGATATAGATATTTAGCTTTAATAGTAATACGTTGTTTCTTTGTTGATTCAGAAATATTAATGTATTACGTAGTGAATATTGTGATTATAGTACATTGGTTGCTTTAGAATTATTAATATATTTTTTTTTAAAAAAAAAACAAAACAAAATGATTTGGAAGAATATTAGCCACCCAACATGAAATTCTTGTTTGGGAACACAATTTTTACATGAATTGAACTCAAGAACACTCTACTTTTTTCTATCTTGTTTTTAAAGTGGGTGACATTGTAATGTGGTTTTGGGCCTTGTGGGATACCTTCTCTTTTCTTTTCTTTTATAATCCTTTTTCCACTTAGCATATGGGATGCTCCAAATTATTCATCATCTCATTCTAATCAACAATCAAAATAATTCAAAATTACTCATCATGATTCATTTAACCTTTTCATATTGTATATATAGGGTAAATTACAGCTACTTCCTATAAGATTTGACATAATTATAAATACTTCTCGCTATTTAAAATTTTTTAAATATCCACCTTGAGATTTGTAACTGTATAACAAATAACATATTTTCATCAATTTTTTTGAGTGAACTGACTAAAATGCCCTTATGCAAATTGAATTATTCAAAAAAATTGGACTACAATGCGCAATGAGATGTTTCTTAATTTTTTTACATAGAGGAGCAATAATGCAATTTGGCTCGATTGATTTTTCTATAATTTTAACTAAAATTTTCAGGGCAAAATGGTCAATTTCAAGCCTTTGGTTAAAAAATACAAATCTCATGGGAGTATTTGTAATTTTTTAAATAATAAAAGAGTATTTATAATTATATCAAACTTTAGGGGAGATAGACTGTAATTTACCCTTATATATATTCTTAGATGGTTGCTAATTATTATGAATCTTATGCTCTGGAATATAAAATATATCACTTGTTTGGAGGTCTGGCTTAAAATTGAATGAATTTCGAAATATGTCATATTTCTAAAAGCCCATTTGCAAGAAGTGAAAATTAGTATTTATTTTTCTTTCTTTTTTTTTTTTTTTTTTACCAAACATAGTGTGATTTTGATGAAGATTGAAAGATTTTTCGAAAAAAAAGTTATTAGAAAAAAGCACTTCAATTAATTCCAATCTTTTGGTTGCCAAACTTACAAAAAGGAAAAGTTAGAAGGCAACAATTTGAAGAGAATGAAAGGTGAGGGACTAATTGTCAAATTTCTGGTGAGATTTGAATGTGGGATAAGATGGGCCCAAATGTCGGCCCAAATTTATTCAAACTAAAAAGGAAGGTTTATTTGGGCTTTTTCTATTAAATTCGTATACTGGGCCCCACTTAGAGACCCAACGTGAAAGCTAAATTGACGGGTAGTTTCATCATAATTTGGACTGATGTGAATTGTTGGGCCACCGTTTACGGTGACAGACAGGGACACCGTAGTACACTGGCCCATTCCAAACTTGACGTGACGGGTTAGGGCGTGTTTTGTTGGTTGCAAGTAGGGGTGAGCCGGCTCGATTTCGAGCTCGAGCCGAGCTCAATTACTTGTGTTCGTGAGCTCGCGAGCTCACACCTTTTTTTTTTTTTTTTTTTTTTTTTTTTTTTTTTTTTAATTTTTTTATTTATACATATATTTATATATTTAAGTATATTTTAATATCATATTAAGTTTATATTAAAAATTCACTATATATTAGAATTATTAATCAATATATCTTTTATTTTAATTTTATATAATAATAAAATATGGTATATTTATTTATATATTTTAAAAACAAACTTAAGCAACAACTTAGTACAAGTTTGATATTTTCTTAAATAAAGATCCAATACAATTCATACGAATTTTATTGTTACATTACAATATTCACTGCAACAAAATACATTTGTTTCGAAATTCATCATATAGTAAATTATTAGTCAATATGTCATATTTTAGTTTTAGATGATATTAAACTATGGTAATTTAGTTTATATTATCCAAAAACAAGCTTAATCAACGATTTAATACATTTTAATAATTTTTTTTTTAAATGAATATTCGAGACAGTTTGTATGAATTTTATCGTTATAATTTTAATATCTACTACAACAAAATGCATTTGTTTCAAATTTACCATATATTAGAATTATTACAATATCTTATATATTAAGTTTTAGATGATATTAACATATGGTATTTTGGTTTATATTATCTAGAAACAAGCTTAATCAATAATTTAGCACGTCTTGATAATTTTTTTGTAAAAATATATTTAATACAATTCATATGATTTTTATCGTTATAAATCCAATATGGTATATGAAACTATATCCTAGTTTTTTTATGAAGGAGAAGGCGTAGTGGTTCGTCTTGACAATGTTTAGCTTTTTTATTGTTTCAATGGGTTGCTTGTAAACTTAAATGATTGGACTGATGGGGTTGTACAAATTTAGCTGAATTTAATTTATGGGTGCTACTTGTTAGTTTGAGCATTGAACTTAATTCTTTTATCGTATTGTTTTTTTTTTTTTTTTTTTTTTTTTTTTTTGCTTTTTGCGAATGTCTTCTTTCTAGTTCATATTAAAATTTTGAATAATGTATTCCAATATAGAATAGTCCATATATTTTCGTTGTTTTAGAAAAAAAAAAAAATCGAGCTCGTGAGCTGAGTGTGAACTCGGCTCAGCTCAGCTCGTTATCTACGAGCTCGAGCACCTAGTCTGGTGCTCGAGCTCGAGCCTGTAGGATACAAACTCGTCGAGCTCGAGCTCGAATTTTTGGCCGAGCTCGGCTTGTTTGCACCCCTAGTTGCAGGAATGCAAAGTATTTTTGTGTTGGGAGAAACATAGAACTCTGTTCGCTCCGTAAATCATATTATCCCTTCTCTACGATCAGGTCTAGTTTATAATTATCGGAGAAGTACGTTGCCTCACTAGTCTTAAAGGGCAGTTAGGCAGCTCTGCCTTCAATGCCCCACAAGCCTGGTCCCAAGAGGCAGGCTTACTATGGCATTTTCAGTCACCTTCGAGCCAAACTCCTTTTGGAGTTCAGATCTCAACTGCGGAACGAACCCTAAATGAGTTCGTCCCTTTCTCTTCCGCGCCTATCCTTTTATCTGGTATGGAACCATCGTCGCGTCGGTCAGCATGTCCTTGTGCTCGCCCTTTGAACCGATATTCCCTTCGGCTTTAATCGGGTCCATGGAGTTTTGAAAAATCCAAACATCTCAGAGATAGATAGAGAAATAGGAATTTCTCGAACGTACCGCACTCCTTCGTATACGTTAGGAGTCCATTGATGAAAAATATTGGTAAATGTTCGGTTTCACTTGGTTTTTAGTTTTAGAGTAATTAATCAGTACATCAATTACGTGACAAATATAAATATATTAATTTTTTGTGATTAATACGTGTTCATATAAATTTTTGAGTTTGCAAAAAATTATTATAGAATTGAAAATATGGAGAACTACATTTTTTATGAATTTAAAAATTAAAATATTTTGATATTTGAAAATAAAGATTATTATTATTATTATTATTATTATTATTATTATTATTATTATTATTATTATTATTATTATTATTATTTCTTGATTATTCTCTCCAAATTGCGATCTAACAATCAGAAATTTATCTTGAACTCGAATGTATAATCTCATATGAAGTTTTGGGAGCAAATGACGTGTCACTTTAAAAATTAGTATCACGACCTTGATAGTTTGCAGCCAAGTACGACGTGGAACCTTGCATTTCATCTTGGGTTTAAGTTTCTATGTGTAGGTGAATTTGTTGAGTATCTTCTTTATATATGTCGTATTACGAAATTTCAAAAAATATATACCATATTACATGTGCCTTTGAAATTCATTTTTATAGGTATGAACTGGAATTTTGACTTGCAACTAACCCATAAAATTTGAACATCATGGACTTTTAAGTGAATCAATTTTCTAATGGCTCATATTTATTGGCCTAATTATTCAATTGAAAATAAAAATATTTTTATATTTTGTTTTAGATTAATCCATCAAAATGCATACTGTCTAAATTTAGTATGACCTTATTACGAATTTATCCATTTGGAAAATATATAAAGTCCGAATATGTTATGGATTTTATTTTAAAACTTAATTATTAATTAATTTATTTGTACTTGATAATTTATTCGACAAAATTTCGATATCAACAGTTTCGACTTTGTTTGAGGGTGATAAAAATGAGGATTGGGGTTTCAAATTGGAAAATCTGGCCCAATACAAGAGCAAGTTTGAGCCCTAAATCACATTTGATTTTTCGGTCCAAATTAACAAAAACTTTGCAAATTCAGCCCAAAAATTGGTCCATCTAGAGACAATTGCATTATTTTCCTTACTGCTGGCGGGGAGCTTGCAGTCTCTTGAATTTTGCGCAATGCGATCAACTCTGGTGAGATTTTCTTGTAAAAGGTAGTGTTTTTTCTGATTTATTTGCCGAAAGAAAATGTAGTCATCGTATAATAGAATTATGTTTTTTTTTTTTTTTTTGATTTTTGTTGGATAATTTTGGGTGTCGAATACAATTATGGATTGCTGTCTTCTTGAGGATGGAATGTGGTTTCACTCACAGTTGCTTTCTTTGTTATTGTTTTTTTTTTTTTTAATTCTTTTGCATTTTTGTGGTTTAATTAACTGAAATATTGTTAATGAGAATTTGAGGGGAGCTTTAGCTTGATACATTTGGGTGCAGATGGTATTAATAGTGAAGCTGCAAGAAGAGTGTTTAGCTGATGCATTTTCTTTCGTTATGTAGATTAAAGGGGATTAATTGGAGGAAGATTAATTTAGGGGATTTATTATACACTTGATGGAAATGAATGCACTATTTTATTGAAATTATTGTTGATTTTTACCATCATCATGATGGTGACCATTTTTGTTATCTAATTTCGTGGGAGTGGTTTTGAGGGGAGGGATGATTGTAGTTGTGGCTGAGATTCGGCTTTGAACGAAGGCATGGGAAAATTGGGATAATACGTTGTAGTTTGAGCTAGGGAGTTAAACCATACTTTGGTGGAATTAGGAGCACGTCAATCTTTGTTTTGGTTGAGATGATTAAACGGGAATAGTATGTCTTGCATAATGAATTTAATTGGATTCTTTGCATTTCAAGATGGATGTCTATCTTTCTAGAACAATTCAGGTGATAATGAGATCCATTAATTCATGACTTTCTGGATCTATAATATTTATGGTTGTCATAAGATCCTGCAGCCACTGATTTTACAGTTGAAAGTTAGGACATCTATCTATCGGTTCAAATTTAATGTAGTAAATTGCCTGAGTAAAATCCTTGTGCTCTTCTATGGACATCTGAATATAATTACTGAAGATACTCTGACAGAATGGATATTGTGGACACCCTTAGAGAGGTTCCGCTGTTGGTTATCTTACATTATAAATAAACAAGGGCATTACAAATTTCAGATAAGTCTTAAAACTTGTTGAGTTGAAGTGGTAGTTGATCTTTGGATATTTAATATGTTAGCCAGTTTGGGCTAGGTTAGTATACTTCCATGGAGTGATTTGTTTGTTATCCCTCAGTGGAAGGTAGAAATACATTGGTTAGTAATCTTACGGCAGGAAGATCCGAGGCACTCTTTGCCATCCAAGGTAAATGATATATTTGTCATGTTCATTTTCCTTTTTGGTTTTGTGAACTCTAGATATTATGACATCTGGTGGAGCTTTTTCTGACAAGCACATCATATGATAATTGATACATATATCCCTGACAGAGAGAATGGAAAACTATGGTACTCACTATGTGTATAGTCAGAAAAGTTATCATCTATTTTATTATTTGCTCTACAGTCAACGAAAAAGACAACTTATATCATTCCAAACCAGTACACTTTTACGTACAAAGGGTATCTTCACTTTTTACTCCCTGAGTTCTGCAATAGATCTCTTGGTCATTGTAATTTTAGGATCGAAGAGAGAATTACAAATAATCTTTTCCTATCTAACTTCAACTTTTGCTCTCCATTACCAATTTCAATAGATAGTCACTCCTTCCTCACATTTCACTAATAAATCTGCATGTACATATTCATTGCTTATACCTATCAAGTCTTTTGCCCGCAATGATTCATTCTCCCAATCTGTTTTATGAATAAGGTTTAAAATAGATAATACGCATGCTACCTGAGCTGCTAAAAGCCCGTAACAAAGGCCCACGAAGCCCAGTTCCCAGAAAAAGGCCAAAGCTACCGCCACAGGTGTTCCCATCATGTAGAATGAACAAAAGTTTATTCCTGCGCCAATGCTAGGCCTAGCGCTTCCTCGGAGGACCCCACAACACGTGGTTTGTGGACAATTGGCAAGCTCACAAAGTCCAATAATGGGTAACACAGCCATTGTCAACTCAAGAACTTCACTGTCATTGGTGAAGACCCTGCCCCATGCTCCTCTTCCTAAGGTAGTCAACAGAAAGCCAAAAATTGATGTGGAGAAGGCCAGTGCTATGGCTACTGCAGATGCCAGGCGTGCCTTGTACGGTCTGCCTGCTCCAAGTTCATTGCCCACTCTGGTTGAAATAGATGCACTAAGTGCTGAAGGCAATGTGTACATAAGAGATGTGGTTTGTATTACTATAGCTGAGGTTGCAAGTGCAACATGGGGTTTGTAGAGGTAACCAGCTAGAAGTGTCATGAGTTCATACCACCACCATTCTAAGCAAACACCAAGGCAACTAGGGATTGCTAGTCGAAGTAGCATTCCCCATTCCTCCCAAAGTGCGGCTGTCGAACCAAGCTTATTTGAGGGTGGTACCAAGGATTTGGACAAAGGTGTCTTTTCGTCGTGAGCATAGTTTATATAGCCTAAAAGAAAGAGCAAGATGTTGAGGTTGGCAACAAATGTGGAAATAGCAATTCCCTGGATCCCAAGATGCTGATGGAAAGTAAAGAAGACAGTGATGGGATAATGTAGAAGTATTGCCGGCAGATTGCACCAAAGTAGTGGCCATGTTGTCCCTTTGCTGCGTATGTAGATACGTAGAGGATGAAGTAAGCTGTTGGCAATAAGATCAGGGACAGCAAATCGACAGTAAAGGCTGGCAATATGAACTACTTGGGGTTCTTGGTGTAGCCATAACAAGAGAGGCTCAAGATAAATCCAAAGCATCCCAATGGGTATAGATGCTAAAAGCAACAAAATGATCGTTCTTTGTAGAGTGAGAGACACCATGGTAAAGTTTTTGGATCCAAAAGCTTGACTGCAGAGTGGTTCCATTCCCATGGCGAGGCCAAAAAGCACAGAGTAACCTGTAATGTTGGTGAAACCAATGGCTAATGCACCTCCTGCTAGCTCCAAGCTCCCCAGCCTTCCTATGCATGCTACTGAAATCATGTTTTTCAGGTAACTAAATATGCCCATAATGAATATAGGAAAACCAATATCTACAATATTCTTGAGTTCCTCCATCACCTAGCAATTAAAGAATTGTCAGAGTTAAAAAGTTAAAATCACTACTCTATAGCATTATGTTCTGTGAGATTTGAAGATTTTGTTATACTTACCTCTACAATTGTCAGGTTCTTCTTGGTACTCCCGGCCGCCATAGTTTCCTTTTTGTTTATTTCTTTTTTCTTCTCTCTTGTTTGGTTGAGTGTTATGTGGTAGAGAGGATCTTACAGCTGACATACACTTCTCTGCACTTAAGCATGCATGCTCACTCCATGCACTGAAGGAGAGTGGAGGAGATTTTATAGGGGCTGGAAGTGGTTGGTTTCCAAATTTCTTTTTCCTTTATCTTTTGATTAAATAATTATGTTAATTGTTAGACGAGATACTAGATGGTTTTTTGCTCTAACCTCTTACGATTAAAGATTGCTCAAGTTTTGGTTTGTCATTTTGCCAAATATATGAGAACATATCTACTTGCTCCACTTAGAGAATCTTCAGAAAGTAATATTGCCTAAATCTATGATTTAACTCCACCTGTGGAGGTTTTATCTATTTGTAGTTCTCATTTTCTCCAATATCATGACTGATTTCTGCTAGCCTAACTGATATTTTTGCAAGATTAGGTTCCCACATCAGATTATTCAATTAACCCACTCCGCATCAAATTAATGCTATTCTTCACTAATTTCCTTCAACTTTTTAATAAAATTTGGTTCTTAATCAGTTGCTTCTAGTGCTTGATTATCTGTAGTTTCCCAATTTATACATTAACTTGAAATTATCAAACTACTTTTGGACTTAGATATTTAGATATCTCAAGATTCCTTGATGTTGTGAAGAACCTTGATATAAAACTCATATCTGAGGAGATATATAAATCCATGCTTTGTCAAGTTAATGATGGGAAGAATCTATTTATAGTGGTGGAAGCGACTGATTCAGGTCTATGTCACATTCTAGCTAGTGTTTTCAGCTAAGCAAAAACCTTCCATCCTGTGCCTACGTCAAAGTATGTATCCAAGATCCTGGGAAAACTTCCTTCTAGTCAATTGTAGCACATACCTTGTCCAGAAAAAGTTTCTAAAAGAAGTTTTCTCTCCGTAAACACTGTTTCTTTCTTCGTTTTGCAAGTTAGGTTCAACTTACGAAAGCACACTCTCTCTTTCACACACCCCCCAACCCACCTTTGCGTCATCAATTTCCAATGTTCTGCAGTAAAGGGTGTAGTCATGCTACCCTAGAGTTAGTTATTTTTGGAGTTATGTTTGCAAGTTGTCATCATATCTATTGTCTCTATCAAGAGATGCATGTCATAGGCATCACACAATAAACTTGCAGAACATTATTTATTTGCATCCATGCATGTCTGTGGAAGGCTTAATACGCATATTTATCACACATGTATTCACACTTCATGCATTTTGACTTTGTGTATATATTTTTTATAAAGAAAAATAACAATGTTACCAGAATTACAAGAATTATCTTCATGTTTATTCTGGTCCCCATTTTATCTTAGCAAATTCATGCATTTGTTGCAAAGATTGGAGGCAATACCCAACTGCTCTTCTCACATTTAAATTTATCCCGGCGCTTGCAAAAGAAATATTTGCATTGTGCATCATTAAATTCTTTCATCCCCCATTTCAGTGTTAGAAATCACATTTCTCAGAAAATGTTACCTAGATTTGAATAGCAACCACCAACCTCACCACAATTTTACATACGTGCTGATTCCAATACTGAAAGAATCGAATACATGCATGTATTTGTGAGTCAGTAGTTTAGAAGCCCGGGCACTTTGCAAAGACTCGAACCATGTGCATGTGCATATTTGTTACACCAAATGAGCGACAAATCAGGCCATGTGTATCATTATTATCCCCACTTTCTCATAATCTTTCAGACAAATTGCATTTCAAGCATAAATTTTTCTTCTTCCCATCCAAAGATGGGATATTACACCTTCCCACTCAATTCCCAATTGAACCCCAAAGGTGGTACCGTCGTATGAGAAAAGAATGATATCCGTAAAGAGTCACATCTGTTGCTATTTCTAAAATGCTGTATTTTGGTCTCGAAGTCTCAGGCAGTGTGCTAAGAGAACCGACAGGATTATTATCCTCCACCGTAGTAGTGCAATTTTTCACATCAATTGATTATGAAGCTTGAAAGTAGTTACACTAACCTTTCAGTTATTTAATGGGATTTTCTTCTCTTCTGCTTTAATGTTCTTCCCCTTTTCCACTCTAAACACTCTTAGACAAATACTTAAAATACTTTCTTGATGTATCGTGCTTTAAATGACTTAAGTTCTGAGAAAAATTGATATATGCACTAACCACCACCATGTTGAGGATCTTATCATGTTTCTGAAAGCTTAAGCGACTAAACCACAACTTGCACAAAGTTGACACTAGATCAAATGCCTTTCTTCCTTTGCCCCACAGGCACTTTGCTAATTAGTGTCTTTTGTTGATAAGCAAAGATGGAAAGCCTACTGAATAGTCGTTCTGGTTTGAGATTGAAGAAGAGAAAAGTAACAACTTCGAAAAGAACTAAACACCATAAAGACACCTTGTGGATCATAGTGCAATGATACTCTTTTTGTAGGGTCATGGGATTTCAAATTGCTGACAAGATATGTAGCACTTCTGTCTCTATTATGGACGGTCAAGAATAGTGTGATTAGCTCTAAATTCTGACTATTATTTGGCTAGCAGTTCTAGTACAGGAGGATTGTTTAGTGGAGAGAATCCCCCAGAGGTAGATTTTCCACATTATTTGGTCTCATTTCTTCATGAAATGTCAACCAAGTAACAGGAAAAATTTTCCCAACATTGGAGGCAGACCCATGGAGTCAAAACTAGAAAAGATCAAGAATTGACCATTGTTTATTCCTTGTTTTGAGAATTTACTTATCCTAATTGGTGGTGCTTCTTTTTGGGGTGCACATAGTGGAAGAGGCTGGAAGATGTCAAAGTAGAAATCTGGTGCAAAATTGCCTCTTAAGTTCTAACCAAATACTCTAAGAAAGTTACAGAAACAAAACTTCATTAATGCCTTTTTTTTTGGTTTAATGTTTATACCTAACTGAGTTGAGCTCGACCTCAACTGAGATAATTCATGTTCAATGGTGAACGACTTCAATTATGGCACGTTTCACCAATGGCCTATATATTTTTATGAAGTGGAAGGCATGTAACTGTTGGACATTTGTGACAGTGCAGAACTCAATCACTGGTAATAAAAGAAGGATGGGATACAACATACAGATGTAAAGTGCTCTTCCTGCAACTCTATGTTTGGAGTGAAATTGATAGGGGGCGTTCGTGTTTTCCAGCTTACAGTCCTCATTCAAAACGTGTTCCTCGATTGACATATTGTGGTAGAAAGGACATGAGATTGGAGATGGATTTCAAAATCAAAGCAGTTGATGGTATGCTACATTGCGCTCCTTCCACATTTGCATGCAATGCACCTAAATTTAGGTAGTGCATGTGTTTCAACATTATACACTTTCTCCCCCCCCCCCCCCCCCCCCCCCCCCTCTCTCTCCTCTCTCTCTCTCTCTATATATATATATATATATATATGGGTGTGAGTGCGTGTCAATTATCATTTCTTGGTTGGAAAATAATGCACAAATATTGTTCAAGGGTTATCACAATTAACACTAATTAGCCAATATTCTTTTACTTGTAAATCAATAAATATCTTTGTTCTTGTTTGTTCCTTTGATTATATTGTAGCTTTTGGTTTGAAGTAAAGAGAATGTAATGTATCATTCTCATGATGGGGTTGGAAAAGGGAGGTTGCTTTCCAAGGTTGGCATGTGATGTTTGCAGATGGAGTTGTCCATGTGATGATGATGGAGCCATTGATGGGCATCAGTGATGGATCAATATGGCATGGAGGATGAAAGAAACTTACTAGTTAGGATTGGGCATGCTCAGAGTCATTACAAGAACTCAACACAAAAATAGCTATGTGATGGAAAGTTATCATGTGATGAGGGTAGGGGATGTGGGGTTGAGTTCTTGAGATAACATGGATTTATCTATGGTGACATGACATTATCCTAATATTCAACACCTTCCCTAATGGCTTGTAACTAGAAAAAAAAAGCACCTTGCTGAAAAGACTCAAATTTAAGCTGTAACATGTGTTCATTTTTGGGGGAAGATTAGGTTTTCTGTTTAGGATTAGAGTTGAGATTAGTTTCAATTCCAATTCAAGAAAGGGTTTTGCAAATTTAGGAAAGAATAAGAGATATGGATTAGGGGAGTTTTTGTATGATTGGAGTGAGGTCACAATCATGTGAGGTTGTTACCAATCAAGGTCCAAAAGGATGGTCATCATCAAAATTCCATCCACCTCACCTCACCTCAACCATGTGGGCTTCAGCTTCATTTCTTAGATGCAACTTAACTAAATTGGACCACTTTCTTCCTTCCCTTAATAATTCAATTCTTGTTGTTAACTCATCAATCTCTTAAGATATTTTCAAGTCAAGATAATGGTTGCTTGCCGGAGTGTGAATATATATCTATACCATTATAAGAAAATAAGTGCTGCCAACACGGCTGCACCAATTTTTTGTAATCTTGAAAATACCTTGGTAAGAATTATTCAACTTTCCAAGTTAGTTTTCTTTTTTCTTTTTTTTACTTTATTTTTAATGTGATGTGTTGGTTTATATATTTTAAACTTATTTATAATACATTTTAAAATGTGAAAGATTATTTATTATATGAACGCAAAAACTGCGTGCCACGAAAATTAATAATATAAAAAGCCAAGCCCCCACTTCAACTTAGGCAGTTGAGGGGGTTAGGCCATAATTATTAATTCCTATGCATTTATTCATTAAAAAAAAACCAAAATTAGTTTGGGAGGTGGACTTAAACCTAACTTTAAGTGCAAGAATATGATCCAAGATTAATTGGTTCAGATCCAACCAATCAGAGTCTGGCCCACTTATGCATATGAGCCCAAACATATATGGGCCGATATAACTATATGTAATTTTAAGCAAGCTTCAGATCCCATAAGGCCCATTTGTTAAATTGAGTACAATGGCAATTTGCTCAAAGGCCCATGGGCTTAACTGCTATTTTTTTTATTAGTTAGGTAAATATTTATTATTGTTCTACTTTACTTAGGCTTAGAGTGGCTCCACCATAATATTAATAGCAGTGGGCCCATTCTATATTGTTGGACATTAAAATTTTCCTTTTCTATAGTTAGGTTATTTATTATATGATAAGTTTATTCCTTGAATGGAGTAATAATGTCTCAAATCAAATATTTTAAAAATATTATATCATCACATTTTAATTAGATTTATCACGTTGCTTTTTTTTAAAAATAATTATTAAAAAAAAGTGTTTTGTTTCTATCCACTCCCACCATGGATGAGATAAGCTCTGCTGACATGGGAATGTGGATTAACAAATAATTCAACACCCAACAATCAATAATTAAATTAATTTAGTAGAATTGTATAATATTTTAATAAGGAGTTATTTAGATTTTATTTATGTAATATTATTGATCAAAGTATAATTGTTGTAATTATCTCTATTAAATATTGATAGTCGATACGGCTGATTGTAATTGATTTAGTTCAATTAATAATATTCATCATGGTAATTTAAAAAATATATATAATTATTTTGTTATAATTATATATTTGTTGATAGTACCACGCGCACAATGTGTAGAGCAAAGTTCGCGTTTAAAGATAAAAAAAGGATTAAATATGTAATAGATGATAAATTAGGGGGCAAAAATGAAAGATAAGAGAAATAGTAATAATAATAATAGTACAAATACAAATTAAATTGAATTACGGAACGGAACTCCCATACGTAATCAGTAGCAAACTTCTCTGTGTGAATTTACTGTTAACAAATTTATCAGAAAATTGGAAATCATAAGAGTCGGACGACTCCCTCGTACGTAACGGTTTCCTAATATGATTTGCCGTAAAATTTGTCGGAGGAATCCATGGAGCTTCAGCCATTGGTGGCGGTGTGTATACCCCGCCACCACTCCGCCGTCGCCCGCCGCTCAAAGAGCCAGTTCTGGGTTGGGTTCTTTAGCTCGAGCTCGAGCTCAACCCAACATTTTTGTTAATCGAAGAACGTTTTCTTTCTTGGAGAATCATCATGAGGGAGATTCCGTAAGCCCCTGTTATTTCATTGTTTTATTAGATAGATAGGAATGTGACTGCATCCTTATTTTTTCAGAAATTGTTGATTTGGTGCACATGATGTTGAGCGTGTGTGTATATCTGCATCTTGTTTGCTTGCAGTAGAAAAAGAAATTGAGATTTTAATGAGGTTTTTAGTTTTGTGCATGAGAGACTAGCACCGGCAGATGAAGTGTACTAAAATGCCTGCGTCGACGACGATAGATTAGTTTTGTCTTTGTGTTAATTTAGTGATGCTGATACTATCAAAATTTTATACTTGGTTGATCAAATGTAATTGTTATGTGCAAGTTCCTTGTTGCTTTATTCGTTTTCAGTTGAGCTTTCCCTTTGGCATGAATTGGTGTTCCTCTCATTTCAGTCTCTCGTGTTCATGTTATGACAAAGGAAGTCAGAAAACTTTGGATTTCTTTCCTGTGGATAAAGAGAGTTTGATATTCTAAGGCTGCCTGTTTTGCTTGGACATGAAGATTTTATGAATGCTTGATGTGTGTTGATAAATTGTGGTTGTTCCTTTATATGTTCTTTTTTATGTTTTTTAGTTGAGCATTCCATTTGGGACTAAAGGATGTAACTTCACAACTCATACTCTGGGCGATCCTGTAACTGGCGGGATGGTTGATGTGCCTTTGGCCCAAACAGGAGAAGGTATTGCAGAATGTGAACTTCTTAAATGGTTTGTGCAAGAGGTGAGTGGATGTCCTTTCATTTGTGCAATGTTTCGGTGAAAAATCAACAATTGTTGGTTTTGTGGATGAATTTGTTGTTCGTTTTGTGCAAGTTTATTTCTTGTGTTTCGTTATGCGCTTGAGGTTTATTTGCATGTTTGAGATGTTTAGTAAGTAGTACCCAGCAAGCAACTATTACAGTCCTGTACCCAGTACCTGGGTGCACTTGCCCTTGTAATTTATTAAAGCGACCAGCCATCAGCTGCCTGCATCCTTGTGCTTTTCCTTTCATGTAAATTGCTCCTGCAGACCATATTTTTGCTTGCTCTTTGTGTCTCTATTGGCAAGTCCAAGTCACAGTGAAGAGGCTGCATCTTTCTGCTCTCGCAGACCTCCTTGCTTCACAGACTTGCTCCATGAAGTGCCAAATGTATGCCAACCTTGGGCTCTAATACTGGTCAAAATACATATATGAGCGCCTCTTTTTCCTCTTGGTTCAAGGATAAAGACTTAATCCATTTAATGCTCTTAATACACTTTTAAGGTCGTTGCAACTTCTGATGCTGTTCTTACATGGGTTTTTCTAATTATATGTTTTCATAGTACTTGATGTCATATTTATCTTTATTAGCTAAGGGAAATCTTGAAAATGTATATTCACAATCTTCTGGCAGGGGGACCAAGTTGAAGAATTCCAACCACTTTGTGAGGTTCAAAGCGACAAGGCAACCATAGAGATTACGAGCCGCTATAGAGGAAAAGTTTCAAAGGTTCTCCATGTTCCAGGAGATATTGTAAAGGTAAATGATCGCAGTTAACCAAAATAATTTTCTCGGTAAATTAAACACTTCTTTTCCTGTATGCTATTGCAGTTGCTTGGTGGTAGGCTTGTTGTTGCAACTTGCTGACAATAATTGGCACAATACAGTGTGAGCAATGGTGGCTGCAGAATGTAATCTTTGATGTCAATGATATCTTACAATTGCATGCTAAACACAGACAACAAATTGGTAGCTTCGATTTGTAGCTGAATATTTCATAGACTGTTGATATAAGGAACTATTATTATCAGAAAATAGAAACCCCTCATATTGTATATGTTTTTGAGTAGTCTCCTCTCTTCGTTCTAAAGGTATGCCTGGTGATGATGCTTGAAAGTCCATTTTGCCTTGCATTTCTTTTAATTTTCTCTTGTACTCGGTGCAAGACTTCATCTTAGTTGCATGGTTGCAGAATGTGAGCTTTTTAGTTTATCAGATTGCCCTCTTTTACTGACAATTTTTTTTAGGTTGGAGAAACGCTTTTGAAGATGGTCGTTGATGAAAATGTTGTCTGTGATCAGTGTTCTGAGACACTAGAGGTTATTAAGGTGCAGGATTCTAATACAAGCAAAGTAGATGTTGCTGATTCAGGGCACAAAAAAGCAAAGACAGGTGGGGCGCTATCCACACCTGCCGTGCGTAATTTTGCAAAACAATTAGGTGTAAATATCGAAGATCTGCATGGAAGTGGCAAAGAGGGAAGAGTACTCAAAGAGGATGTCCTGAATTATGCTGCACGTGAAGGCATTCTTAAGGAAAGCTCAACATCATCTGAAGATTCTTCTGCCGACGAATACCTTGAGAGAGATCAGAAGTTAACTGAGGTTGCATCAACATATGGATGGGAGTATGAAGACAGGACAGTTCCTCTGAGGTATATTATCTTATATCTCAATCTGTTTTCCCTAAATTAAATGATAATATCTGATTTTTGACTTACATTCTCTTTTGTTCTTTTTTTTTTTTCTCACATTCTCTTTTGAACAGGCAGGTATACTGTCATATAATATATATTTTCATGATGTTAATGTTTCACTCATTATTATTTTGTTGAAATATTTGGAAAGGTAAAATGGATGATAGCTATTGTTTCCAGTTGAGCAAGTCCAATAGCAGCAGATACAATTTCTAATGATTTTGTTAGCATGTAAAATCAACTTGGCAAATTAGGATCAAGTTAAGCATGCTCAAGAACTCTCTGGTGCTTTACTTTTGCAGGGGTTTCCAGCGTGCTATGGCTAAATCTATGACATTAGCTGCGAAAATCCCTCATTTTCATTATGTTGACGAGATAAACTGCGATGCCCTTGTTCAGCTTAAAGCATCATTCCAAAATGAGAATTCTGATCCAGTGGTCAAGCATACTTTCCTTCCTGTGTTGATAAAGTCACTTTCAATGGCATTGAGCAAATATCCTTTGCTAAACAGTTGCTTTAGTGAGGAATTACAAGAGGTGACCCTGAAAGGTATGTGCACTCCTGCTCATCTGATAATTTTGGTAATGTATCTTGTTTAGAGCTGATTCTTTTCAACTTAGTAGCAACTTTTTATTTTACAGTATGGCTGTCTGCTGAAGTACTACGTTATATTTATGACAAAATAGATTTAAAAAGTTACTCTATTTTCATTCATTTGTGCTTCCACGACTACGTTATAAATCACTATGTTGGACCTGATCTTTTCTTCTTGGATATCGAAGGACCGCACAACATTGGAATTGCAATGGCTACCCCACATGGCCTGGTAGTACCTAACATAAAGAAGGTTCAGTGCCTTTCCATCTTGGAGGTAAGTTATAATTCTTTGCGTATTAAGCTCGACAAATGCTTTTATTCTCTTCTCAATAATTCATATTTAATCTTTTAGAGGTATCTCATGCTGCTCCTGCTCATAATATGTTAACATGCTTCAGTATGCATTCCCTTGTAAATACAACTGTTCTGATATTTCTCTTATTCCTTCAGATAACAAAAGAGCTCTCACGACTACAACGATTGGCTTCATCTAACAAGCTTAGTTCCGATGATATAACTGGTGGAACTATTACTTTGAGCAATATTGGTGCAATTGGTGGAAAGTTTGGTTCCCCTCTTATCAATGCACCTGAAGTTTCCATTATTGCAATGGGACGGATCCAGAAAATTCCCCAATTTGACGAAGATGGGAATGTCTATCCTGCATCAATTGTGACAGTAAGAAATCCCTTGAGCACCTTATTCTCTGTACCTTACGTTGCACACACATTAATATCCAAATAGGGGCGTACCAGCCATCTTAACATAAATGAGATCCATTCACAAGGATAATCTGGTTCTCCGACTTAGCTATTGGATACCTCAGTATCCAGTTGAATGTCCTTGATCCTAAAAACGTTCCTTTTTGTTCCCGAAATGGTGGTGATATGTGATCTCACTTGGTGCACAAAAACATGGACTCGAAACAAAATTAATGGGGATGAAGAGAACACATTTTGCAAGTGCTTGATTTATGTGCAAATTCTTGTTCTAGACAGTAATTATACATGGCAGCATCTAAGAGTCTTCTTCCAACCTATGACGTGTGTTTTCTGCCTGGCTAACTTGGTACATGTTCATCAGGTGAATATAGGTGCGGATCATAGAGTTCTGGATGGGGCAACGGTTGCTATGTTCTGCAATGAGTGGAAGCTGTTCATTGAAAAACCAGAGCTGTTGATGCTACATATGAAATAATTCCTCTTGGGACGGAATACATTTCAACAATCACCACTGATATATCCCCAGGAAGCCACTACGAGCAGGAGCTGAACTGAAAGATCCCGTGGCTGGTGCAGGCACAAGCTAAACATAATATAGCTAAAAGAACCGGCATGCTTCTGCTAGTTGTTGAATCTTTAAGATAGCAACTGTTTGCCAAGGTATTGAAGTATATGAAACAAACTGCAGAAAATACTCTCTTACTTGTAACCTTTGAGGCAATAACTCTATTGCAGGGGAGGTATATCGTACAAATAAATTCAATCTTAGGTTGTCTCTTTATCTTCCATTGTGCCTTCTTTTTCCCTATTTTCAGTTCTGTTGCTAACTTGCCCCAAATTAGTAGTAGTCTGATCCTTTTATGCATGGAATGGAGCCAATAGAACTAACTGATAGATGTATCAGCTAATCAACACCTACCTCCAAACCTATGAACTCAACAAGATTTTTCAGGTAAAAACTTAAAGGAAAAACAGATGAAATTCCAAGAAACTTTCTGTTCCCTGCTGAATAAAATCTTACACTTTTTTTGGCATTCAATACGAATTGCAAGCCTGTCAAAGTACAATTTTTCCTCTCAAAATTGATAAAAAAAGGATTTTCCGACCAAAGATGGGAAATATATATCAATAGCAGACAACTCCAGTAAAATTCTTGGAGGGGGCAATATCTCCCTGGTGGCCTGTGTACAGTGTGGTAAAAAATTGGAGTAAATCATTTGAAAGTTGGATATAAACTTTCAGGCTACCTGCAGTCTGCTCCGACTGCCTCGTATATCGACTTGTAACCATCCCTCTCTAAGCACTGGGCAAGTTCAGCCTATAAAAAGGAACAGAAGACAATGAAAAGAGGTGAGTTAGGAATAGTAACCACTCTTTCTTTATTGTTTCTTAAGAGGGAGAAGGTAAAGAAGAAAATCGAAACCTTATTTAGTACTCGTAAAAAAAGGTAGTACCTTTATCTCAGGTATAAGCGCAGGACCGCCATATGCAAGTGCAGTATAGAGCTGAACAAGAGTTGCTCCTGCTCGTATTTTCTTGTATGCATCTTCACCACTGAAAAAGTTATCGGTTTAATATAATCTCAAGATACATACAACAGAACTTTTTGATAGCAAGAATGAGTGTCTTACCTACTAACACCTCCACAGCCAATCAAAGGAATCTTTCCCTGTGACAAGTTACACAAGCTGCATGAGTCGAATGCATGAAACGCGAGCAAGAAATTGAATCTATGAGTTCGTTAAAGTTAACCAAACTGTCAGTAAATGATGCCATAAGGTAGTATTTTTTGAAACTTGATTACCTTTGTGAGAACATACATGTCCTTGAGTATATTTGTGGATAAATTAAAGAGAGGCTTCCCACTCAAGCCACCGGTTTCTTCAGCAACAGGGTTTTTACTAACAGGATCTGGTCTTTGAATGGTAGTGTTTGATATGATCTGCACGTAAGAACAGAAGCTGGTCATCAAGGATTCTTACAACCATCTTACAGACAAACAGTGAAGGACTTAATAGGAGGATATTAAGTAATTAACTTGAAAAGCACTCCATCGAGCACCGCAGCTTCAACCTAACTGTTTTAAGATGTATGTTGAAGCATATGTAACCTTTGACAATTTGACTGAAACAACCACAGAACAGTTTTCTCTAGTTCAAAGGTCCGGACAAGAATATTCAGGAATATTCTGTCAAGAACTGATTAATACAACATCTAACAGTTTGACCTCTGTGTCGATAATCACACTAAAGAGAGATAAAAAATTCGGCTGCTGGAAGATGGGCTGTCTTTTAAGTTGACAAGAAGCTTTGAGAACTACGATCGCATTGAGCAGATACTACAGAGAGTTAGAAAAGAAAAGGCAGAAGAACTGTGATGGGTAAGGAAAAACATACCAAGCCATCTACTCGAAGGGCAAGAGCAACCTGCAATGCAGAGAGCAAAACTGAGAGAATTTAAGGGCCTGTTATACAGGAAAGTCAAATATAACATAATTATTTGCATACCGCTGCGATATCTTCAAGATCCTGTTTGGACAAGTCTGGAGCAATTTTCACAAGCAGCGGTGGTGGTCCTTCCTCACCCCATTGCATTTCATCACGAGCAGCTTGTACCTTCTTAACAAGGTCTTTCAATTGTTTCCTCCCCTGAAGCTGTCGCAGTCCAGGAGTATTTGGAGACGAGATATTGATAACCTACAAGATGATTCTTATGCATTATAAGATCAGCAGAAACCGTTCAACAAGGATTTTCAAAGATTGACGATGGATATATGGCATTAACAGAGATTAAACTGAAATCAGAAACGGCATAACATAAACAAAGATCTGCCTGCCAGAATGTCAATCACACCTCCATTACATTTAACATCAAGTTAATCCTATTATATTCCAAGGAAACATTTAACATACCAACCCGTGAATTACTGGAAGGGGCAAAAAGTGCTGCATGGAGAAGAGATCTGAAGGATAATAAACAGGAAACGAGCAAGGAGATGTTGTACACTTCAAATATAAATTTGAGAACTCTATGAATATACCCTCCAACAGAAAATTAAATTACGAATAAGAAATTTGAGAATACAAACATATTGCATCAGTTATTGGTTGCTTCCACCCCCCTCCCCTCCCTATAGTAGAATGGCAGAGCACATAGTCGGCTTATAGCTAGGCCAGCACATCAATCCATTATTCTTTACTACCAGTACCAGTTTGCCATGAATCTTCCATCAGTACCACCAGTAAACCTGCAGTGAATGAATATTTGGTAGGTAGTATTGGGTACACTTAGCCACAAAATTCTGTTCATGTTTCTTCCAGTTTCCAATGCATACTTATTAAGTGTTAACATCAATCCCATCCATTGACACTCAACTCCTGCGACAGATAAAGTTCTACCACCAATTAAGAGAACTGGTTTCTTCAGAATTCGACAGCTTTATCTTTGCAGATCCACCTTTTTTTCTTTTTAACCGATTTGAAATTGTATTTTCATGTTCTAGTTAATAACAAATTTACCTTGCGAACTTTGACAGATCCCATGATATGTGGATGATTTAGAATCAACACTTCTTAAACATCAAGAGAAGAATTACATACTCATATAGGGCCATTTGCGCTATGAGAGAGATTATGAATATGAAAAGAGATGGAACGTATAAATCATATACCAAGTAATCAGCATATTGTGATAATGTATGAACTCCTTGTACATAGTCAGCTGCAGCATCTTCACTGGTTTTATTCTTCCCGAGGTTAACCCCAAGAATTCCAGGACCAGCTTTCCCTCCATGTATGGAATCATCTACAGCTGGAGATAAAGTGCTTGATGTTTCCAACTTTCTTTTACCATGTTGCGCACCCAATCGCTTTGCAACAGCAACAATTCCTTCACTATTGAAGCCACACCTATTAATGATAGCACTGCCACAAATTCAAGCAATTTAAGGCTTAGAGTCTCATTTAAGAGAGTGGCACTTTGCAGATTAAGTAACAATACACATAATGCCACAGGAATAGAATATACTAAATGTGCTTTCAGACAGAAGTAAACCAGTTACAAACACACAATCGTACCCTTCATTTCGCAATCTGAATATTCGAGGCTTTGGATTACCATCCTGTGGAACTGGAGTGACTGATCCAACCTCCACAAAGCCAAAACCTAAACCGAGTAAACCTTCGACAGCCTCGGCATTTTTGTCAAAACCAGCAGCAAGACCAATTGGATTGGCGAACCTCCTCCCCCAGACTTCAAGTTCCAATATTGGTGGATCTGGCCTCTTCTCTATCGGAACCCATCCACGAGCAGCAGCAGAGACCGCTAATCGGTGGGCAACCTCTGGGTCCAGAAAGGCAAAGAAAGGATTGACTAGTTTTGTTGCTGAAAAAAGCCAGCCACTGCATGATTCAAGATAGGTAAAATCAGCCATTCTTTTTCCCCGAAAAATTGTAAGCACAGCAAAAATTTGAACTTTTAGCCAAGTTTGAAAGCATTTTCACTCTTTGACCTTGTAAGCTTAACAACATTGATATGCATAATAAAATTTCATTTCAAATCCAACCAACATGCACTTTACAACTCCACAACACTAGGAATACATTTTAGGATTGTCAATTGGCAAATCAAATTTTAATCTTTGGATTAGTGACTTATATACCTGTCCCTCCATTTTAAGATACTTCCCTAAACTCAAGTTTGTTTAAACTGTATCGTGGGCGTTTCTACATGAAGAGCTTAAAGCACGCAATAGTTGTTACAAAATACCAAAGCAGCATTTATGAATCATCTTTTCCAACAATCTCTCTAGTGACTGACACTATGTTTTATTAGAAAGTAATCATAAAATAACAACCAGTCTCCACTTTAACATATCCTCCTACTTCAAGGATGATATCACTATAAAAACTCTTCGAATAAATGCATTGCTGTCTCTAGACTTTCGTTCTTCAGCTGTTATAAATTATCAACCTCCCGTATGACTTCCCTTTCAAACACTCTTCAGTAAATCCTTAAAAGATAAATTTCTCGATAGAGAAAGTGACACAAAAAGCCACACCAAAAGCAATACATAAGATTGACGCATTACCAGACATATAGAAACACTATCGTATCTGCTCCAAACATTAGAACAATACAACAAAAGCACATCTTAAAAAAGATCAATCTGAATACCAGAAAGTTGCTTCATCCACAGTACTTGCATACGCACCTCCACCTATGAGTAGACCTATACCAGATGCCGTAAGTAACCTACCCTGCAGTTTAAGAGAAAAAACTTAAGCATCTGGAATAAAAAAAGACGAACCAAACAAATAACTCGACACAACAGAATGAAGTGCTATTCAGCTTTTCTCCTTAAATTTACCCAGAAAACCTGTAATTCCAATTGAAAGTCAATTATGAAATCAAGAGAAAATAAACAAAAGTTGCATACTACCGAACTTTTCTAGAACTAAAGCCAGAAAACTAAATGGATATAAAGGCATAACTGATTAAGAGAGGGTAACAATAGTAAAAGCTGTTCACCAGAATTCACAACATCTATCGGCTTCACACACACACACACACACACACACATGTTTAAACGTGTCTTTCAACCATAGCAGAGGCACGAACTACAGGAAAACCAGAGACCAAAAAGCAGAATGTTTAGATTAGCATCGAAATACACAAGAAGACCTGATTTTGGTAAGATACATTCAGTATGCACAATGAGAGCCGAAAAACGAGAATAGTTTAATTGTTTTTCTTTATATGGAACAGCAGACTCATTTTGGCCGCCCCTACACAAACCAATCTTCCAAAAACATCGCAGTTTTCATGCTAAAAGTTATATTTACACAATCTAGTAAGACATAATCAAACTACAAGATCAGCTTTTTCTTTGGAAATGAGGCACTTTTTCAAGAATTACATAAAAAAGATTGCATTTTTCATGTCAAAAGCTACATTTACAGAAGCAAGCAAGAGATTATCCGAAAAACAAGATTACCTTTTTGGAAAAATGAGGAACTTTCTTCGGACTCGGAGGCTGTGGAGTGTGAGCATTAGTAGAAGCAGCAGTAGAAAAACAACGACTGGAAATATTATTGGATTTCGCCTTCCTGTACACAGAGCATTCTCTAGCGAATTTCAGAGCAGCCCGTGTTGCCATGTTTCTTCACAAAGAAAAAGAAAACCAGAAACCCGCTTGAAAACGCAGCAATTCGGATATTCTTGTTATCGATTTTTATCTATACACACACACTCGCGTGTGCAGAAAAGAAGGGTCCAGCAAGAAGACTGCGTGGAAGAGAATCTCTGTGTCTGCCACTGTCAAAGAGTGCGGGAACTGTGTGTGAGAGAGAGAGAGTGGAGAGGGCTCTGCAGAGAGAAGAAAGGGGAAATCTTTTGAAAAGAAAAGGAGCGGCGCAGCATGATCCAGCCTCAGGGTTACTATTATACCATGTATGAGACCTGCTCCAAGTAGACATCTAATATTAACTTCTTTAATGATATACTAAATAATACTTTACATTATTAAATATCAATACATCATATGTGCAATTATATTTTTAACTTGTCAAAGTTTTGCAATTTAAAAGAAATATGAGGGACAATGATTCAAGCAACAAGATCATCATCAACTATATGAAAAATATTACAATCAACGTTTTTTTCTTTTGTTCAATTTCTTTCTTGGTTTTAAAAGAAGTAATCAAGAATTGATCTCTTGAAAATCAAGCTTTTTATCTTAAGATTTTCGTTTCCCTACTGACATTCTAAAACCAAACAAAGTAAAAGAACAAGGCTGAAATGTTTTTGTACGAATTGGGAGGTAACTGCAAGAAATGGGACTTGGAACCATATTTAACTGCTCTTTCTGCCATAAACTATTCAAATTTCTCTTAATCCTAGTTTTCCTCATCAAAAGAAACAAAGCAAGAAAAAGGAGAAACTTATTCAACTTCTTTGAAGAAACTCACCAGATCATTTGAACAATGGCGTCCCAAGAACTACTACTCTTTACTCTCTTAACATTCTTCACATTCTCTCTCAAGCCTCAACCTGCAAGATCAGGTACATTCTCAAGATTTCTGTGTTAGATTATGAGTATATTGCTTAAAACTTCTCTGTTTCCTGCAGATAATGTGGCAATGCCTGCCTTTGCATTCAGTTGGCCGAATGACAAGGATACTTTCATGGCAGGCGACACTGCGATCATAAATGTGAGAGTTCTTGGGAATTATGAAAGTGGAAAGTATGAGTTTCCATTTAAGCCAAACATAACAGTGAATGATAAGATGGGAAATAGCAGTTTCGTAACCGGGGTTACTTTGCATGTCGATGGTGGCACTGAGAGTTGGAGTATTAGTTTTGTTCCTATAATGGTTGGTTTGTTCAATGTGCTCATCACTGATCAGCATTTCCATGTCTTGGATTCGTCGTTGCACTTTCTGGTGAACCCAGGTTCTGATTCTTTTCTGTTTTTGTTTGTTGATACTAATTGAGAATTACTTCTTATCCAGTGATCCATTCTTGTCAGTGCTTTTGTTCTCTTTTTTGGAAGAAATAGTACTTGTTTTCAAAGTGTTCCTGTTAGTTATCACTCATCATCTTACTATGTAATGGTTTGATTCACGGTAACATGTTTCATCAGCATTTTAGTTCCCTGCTGATTATATGAATGTGTAGGTAGAATGTATTCACCGGCTGGAATCTTGTTGTGGGTAGACGGACTGGACGAGTTTATAGCTGGGAAAGAGGCTGAAGTATTGATCCTTCCAAAAGATGCATTTGGAAATAATGTCTCTTCAGCTAGTGAAGGACCAATACCTTATAACTTTACACTGTTTGCTTCAACCTTAAATGGTTTCCCAGCAAATATTCTTAATATTACCCAAAAAGGATGGAATCAGCAAGGTTATCTCAGCATCGGGTTCGTTGCAGCCACAGCTGGAACGCTGCTACTTCATGTACAAGTCGATAACCAAACATTAGACGACCCTCCACTGCCGTTCAAGGTGAATCCAGGTGATTCATGTGAGACTGATGTAGTTATGCTACTGATTGACTGATGAGATTTCTTGGACCCGTTTAAATCAATTCCATAATGTTCTTTACAGGAAAGCTGGATGTCCACAGTTGCAAAGCTCAATGGAATGTAGAAAATAAGTATTTCCAATTGTTTTCCATGATGGAAGGTTTCATACATCAGCATGATCAATACGGAAACCTGGTTTCAGGATTGTATGCATTTGACATTGAAGTTATTGAGAAGGGAACCAATTTGTCTATGCCTGTGGCTGATCTACTCTTCAAAGATATCGGCCCGGGTGTCCAATCGTTTTCCTTCAGCCTACACGAGCCTGGAAACTTCATGCTCATGATATCTGATAAAGAGAAGAACACCCTTATCTCCAACATGCCATATGATTTCACCGTATATATAGGTGCCCCACTCTGCCCTTCTAGTTCTCTTTCCCATTTAGGTCTGAGAGGATAAGAAAATAGTGTGAAATTTAAGTTTACAGCTTGATGTTTAGGCTGATTCAACAGGTTATTGTGACGGGGAAAACAGTATTGTCAATGGATCAGGTCTTAACAATACTGTTGCTGGTGATATTGCAACATTCTCCGTCTTCCTGAAGGATGCTTATTTATATCCATCTCCAGTTGATTTAGAAAACCTTCAAGTTCAAATTGTTGGAGAGTCTGATTCCAAGATCATACCTGCAAGCATACGGATAAGGGAGGCTGTCAATGGTAAAAATTATACTAGTTTCATCTGAGCATCTTCTTTTGGTTTTCATATTAATGGAAGCATGCATCTTTCCAACAGGTAGCTTCCCTTCAGGAAGATTAGATTTTGGGCTGCTTGATCCTGTGCAAATTGCTTCTGCTCCAGTGGTGCACCCCAAGAACAATGCAAGTATCTTAGTTTCTCATTGATATCATATGACACAGATTACAGGCCTGCTGATCATAGATATAGTCTTTGTTGCAGTTTGCTGGAAACCGAAATCACAAGTCTAGTGACTTTGATGTCATTTATAAACCTGAAAAGAGTGGTACATACGAAATCCGTGTTTTTTGTGGAAATATTCCATTGAATGGTGGCCATCCATTTAAAAAAGAAGTAAGCCCAGGTATCATTGAAGTTTACAACAAGTATTTGCATCTCACCGGAGGGGATTGGATGCTTCATTTGAAGGATTCTTGATAGGTGCTTTGATTGGCTGCAGGAGCTGTCAATGTATCGCTCTCAGGGGTCGTCAAATTTGCACAGAAAGTCCCGAGGCTGATTAAGAATGAGATAGTTGTACAGCTCGTGGACTCGTATTACAATCCTGTTCTGCTGCAACAGTCAAAATTGAAATTAGAGATTGCTTCGCTCAATAAATCTGCTTCTTTGACATGGATGTTCTCTGATGACAATGATGGAACTTATAGCGGTAGCTACCTGGCGAAGGATGTTGGCACCTATGAGATATGTGCTTCATATAATGAAGAGCGATTCCTACCGTGTCCGTTTGGTGTGAATGTGTACAATAGTAAGTCTATAATGATGCATATCAATTGAATATTGTAGGAATTTTACATGGCATATGATCATCTATCTAATTAAATGAATGTGTTTCAGGTGAGTATTTTCCTAAAGCCTACAATGATACAGTTTCAGTGTGGGAGGATGAATCGATTCCTTTTAATGTTCTTGAAAACGATTGTTTCGCTGGTGGTAATGCAAGTATTCTTGAATACTCGAAGGTAAATTGTAAAAAGCATTCACTTTCCTGAAAATCGTAAAACTTTAGAAATTAAAAATGCTTTTGCTCTATGATTAGTTAGTGATTCAAATCATTAGGCAAGTAAATGATTTTTTTTTTTAAAACTCACTTGATATATCATCCTTGGCAGCCAGGTCATGGTTCACTTCTGCAGCATGGAAACGTCTTTAGATATACACCATACAAAGGGTTTTACGGCAATGATTCTTTTTTGTACACGATTGCTGACATAAATGAGAACCATGCTTCTGGTTCTGTGGATTTACTTATCCTCTGCAGGCCACCTCAGTTTGTTTCTCTTCCAAGTAACCTGCAAGCTACAGAAGATGTAGTTAGTCCCACATTCGGGTTAGATGCTACTTGTACTTGATCTTTTTTTCTCTTCTTCAGGATGAGAAAGATGAATTATACCTGAACGACAGAGCCATTTTTGTTCTTCGTGCAGTGGATTCTCTGGATTTGAGATTGTTTACTCTGATTTAGCTGAAAACATCAGTGTTACTCTCAGTTCGCTGTCTGGGACCGTGTTACTATCTCCCACACAAATGCAATTTTGGCAGCCAAGACGGAGTGAACTTTACGTTCACAAAGAGGCTGGAACGGCTGGTGAATTAACTTTGGTAGGCTCTTTAGATGCAATCAACTTTGCCCTTCAGTCCATTCAATACTTTGGGTATGCACTTGCCTCTTCTGATATTTAAATAAAGTGATTACAGGAAATCTGCTGACTAATGTTATCTGCTTGGCTTTGATATAGAAATGAGAATTTCTATGGTGGAGATACGATCCGAGTTTCTACTATAAACAGGAATGGGAGGAATGACATAGATGTTCCTATTTATGTGCAGCCTATCAATGATCCTCCTGTCATAAACATTCCCTCATTTGTTATCCTGGATGGTATGAATGACGGCGTACTCATCTTTGGTGAACAACGAGACAACTTTGACTTCATTGGAGATCCAGATCTTCTGAACTTTCCTGGTAATCCTGCAAACAGCTGAAACATTACTATCTCTGAAGATTAGCGGGCACAAAGTCGAATTCTTGAAATTCAAGTGTTCTGAAACCTACGATGATATCATCATTTTTCTTGAGAATAAGAAAACGAACCTGATTTTCAGCTAATGTGGTGTTCAGGTACTAGGTCTAGCTTTCTGATTATGTTCTCCATAGAGGTCAGTGCTGGACTTTTGTCGACAAGTCTTCCTGCAGTGCTCGTTGGTTCAACTGAACTAAAGTTGAAAACTAGTTATCAGTGGCAACCTCTTCAAACGTTCGTTACCATCTCAAAGCATTTCTTGGTGAAAGCAAAAGGTATCAGGTTCCGGGGTACAATTGATGACTGCAACACTATCATGGAGCATCTATCATATCATGTGAGTCTACTGGAACCATTTTCTCATCATACTATACTTTCTGAGACAGTCGAAAGGCTTCTGTCCTATTTCGTTTCGCAGCTTTTTGGGTATTGCTGTTACTTAATCAACATACTTTCTAAACAAATTTCCAGGAAGGTGAGCATGGTGCTGTCTTGACTGTGACAGCAAACGATCTTGGAAACCATGGATGCTACCCGAATTGTGCTGAGATGATGTCGATGTGTCTATTTGCTGAATCCACAGTAAATCTGATCAGACACAGGCCCATTAGTTCATTGGCAGCGCATACTTTAGGATCAGCAATCGTGATTGAATCCATTGCGGTGTTTTCTCTTAGTCTGCTTCTTCTGTTTTTCATATGCAAATGTGCTGCTGTTCTCGTCCACGAAAAGAAGAGGCAGAAGGCCCAGGATATTCAGCTATCTGAACGTAAAGGTTCCTCCAAACAAAATGTAAGATGGTTTTTGATGTCGTACTCTTCTGACCTGCATTGTCATAGTCCAATTCTTCTTTTTCCTGGACATTTCTACATTGTTTCTGCATGAGCTAAATGAAGTATATAGTTTTACAAAGTTTCTATACATATACAGTTGGCTGGAGACAGTTCCAGAAACGAGAAACTACTTACGGGTTATTGTCCATTGCCCTTCGTGTTTGAAGGCCAGCATTCATACTCCCAGAGGTAATGTGGTTAGACCAATTGGTCATGAGTTGTTTCACTATCACTCGAAGATGTCCTCACTTGTAATAATTGCTAGAACTGTAAATCAATATTTAAACAATTCATCAAGACGAAGGTAGAAGAAGCTTAGAGCCTTACCATTATGTTGTCGGTATGATTTATGTGAAGCTGAATTTCAGATCAGTCCATGTTTCTGGAACTGAGGAAGCTGATGAGAGCATGAAGCATTCCCCGCAGTCTCCCAGTAATCAGCACGAAGACATTCTGCACTCAGATGCCGCGCCATCTGTTTCTCTGGAGGGATGAAGAATCTTAATGTTCCGCCCTCAGATGTCAGGCCATCTATTTTGGTGGGACGATGACGCCCGTGTGCATATCAGTGTATCTTTAGCATTTATCATCTGGTAAACTGACTTAAGTTGGAAATACATCCTTCACAACATTTAAGCACACATTTTTCACTTGGATTATTCGAAATATATTATACTTCTGTCGTGGAAAGTCATGAATACTAACAGAAAAGTGATACATATAGCTTCATAAACAGGTTGAAGCCTCACTCCCCTGAGCTTAGAGCTTGTACAGATAGATGGCCATCACTTGAGCAAACTCCCAGTTGTTACAAAGGGAGCATCTAAAACTGCTTAAGAAAAGCATAGATGTGTTCATTGATCTCATCTGGTCTTTCTTGATTGATAAAGTGAGCAGCACCTTCCAGCACTACGACTTCCTGCAACAACGGCACAAATTTCTTGAACCCACCTTTGTGTATATGATCTTTGGTTCCTGGTATATGATAGGTTATGTCCAATTCCCCGACAATAAACTTTGCTGGCACTTCTACTTGAGCCCCAGACCAGGGTGCATTCAATTCCCAGTTTCTGCAATTAGCAGCAGTAGGAAAAGTACGAATCGAACATTAAATATGTGAATCCAAAGCATCACATCGCATTCAGCTTGTGGAAATAACAATGGATGTAAGGGGAATGGAGTCATTTACAATGATTATAACAACATTCAAATTCCAAGAAGCAAAGGCTGTGGAGAGCACTTACAAGCCAAACACGCGGTAGTAATTCACCCCTCCAGTGAAACCAGTCTGCTCGAATTTGCTGACATAATAGTCCAGATCCTCTTCTGTCAACCAAGGTGCTCTCTCAGCCGAATAGTCGAATCCTTTACCCTTGGGAAAATTATATGGAGCAGGAGTGCGGAATGAAAGGATATACTTGACAACTTCCTTAACACCAATATTTGCAAACTCAGCTTCAATGTCACCAGGTTCCTGCAAATAAAGCAATATTTCTGTTACAAAGCATGTAAATTGTTCGCTAACATCTTATAGCCACAGACAGATGCCTAAGATGTTGGCAGTATTGCTGGGTTGCTCAAACAGAACCACACAAGCATGGCTAGTATTCCCTTCTAAACTTTGGTCCTAAAATCCCAAAATCTTCATTGATGAGGTAAGCCGAAAATTGGCAGCTTGAGAAAAATCCGTTGTCTTCGCGTAGAGGAATTTGTGCGTTTATATTGAACTGAATTGTCAAATCAATAAATTTTCAACGAGAATACATAAAAACGAATATGTTTTCACTTTAATTACTGTTTCAAAAACTGAAACTGGAAATGAAAACACAGACAAACAGGCCATTTTAGTTGGAATTTGTATAAAGCTTTCGTAAAAACATTAGTTTTAAATTCCTCATTCTCATTCAGCTGAAACCTTTATGTTCTTTCAAAAATCATGAACTGAAGCCAATAACCTGACAACCATACTAAGATCCTCCACCCCAATTATACTCACATAAAGAATTTTAAAGAATTTTGACGTATATGATAACACAAATAATCATTAAAGAAAACTCTTCTCCAAATATCATGATTCTCGGGCAAACAATTTCACATCCAGACAAGAGTGTCCTCCTATCCAAGATTACACAAAACATAAACTAAAAATCCAGGATTCAACTAAAATACGAGTTATTCCCACCTGAAATCTGCAGATATAGTGATCATCCCCGTACAGACTCCGAAACATCTCCACGGGATTCACCTGATCCGTATTCCTGGGATAAAAAGGAACACCCAGATTGACTAAAGCCTTGACTCTATCAGGCCTGTACAAACACAAATGCCAAGCAATCGTAGCACCCCAGTCATGCCCCACAACAAACACCTTCTCTTCATCCGGCGCGATCGCGTCCAGGAGTGAAATCAGGTCGCCCACCAAGTGGAGCACGGTGAACTTGGAAGGGTCGTCGAGGGGTGCGCCGGTGGTGTCGCCGTAGCCCCTCATGTCGGGCGCCACCGCACGGTAGCCATGCGCGGCCAAGAACACCATTTGGTGGCGCCAGGAGTACCAGAGGTCGGGGAAGCCGTGGAGGAAGAGGACTAATGGGCCTTTGCCGAGCTCAGCAACGTGCATTTTGATGCCGTTGACGGGTACTATCTTGTGCTCTATTTTCTCCATTGTTATCGCTGTCTTTCTCTTCCTCTGTGTGTGCACTGTGCACACTGAGGTCTGAAATTTCTAACGCCGGAGAAGGCAGTGAAACTATGAATACAAAGTCCATAGAAACCGGGCTCGGTCGATGTCACCCAACTCCATTGCCAATTGACACGTGGCTGAGACAAATCATTCATTGCATTTTTTTTTTCATGATGTTTTAGGATTTGAGTCATTTGACTTACGGGTCGTTTACGTTGTTTACTTTTATCGACAAAAAAAAAGTGATGAAATTGGACCCGTTTGGATGAGAATGTGTGATATGATAAATGACATTAAGGCGGCTTTACTTCTTAGGTATGGATTAAGTGTGGATTGACTAAAATATGATTAAAAATGCGATAAGAGCAAGTGAGATTGTTTAGTATTTTGTTTACTTGAATATTGATAAGTTGGATTAAATCATTATTCATCTTGACTTTTGTGTATGTGAATAGTATTTTTGCACGTGTTGTTACATCACTAAAATTTTTCTGTATGTGTTGTCATATCATGACCAATTTTTTGGATGTAATAAACTCAAAATCGAAGGGCAAAGTAGGTATAAAAAGAAAAATGATGAGAACATAAAGGGAAACAAAAAATTAATCAAAAGAAGTGGGCCATGGTGATAAAATAATTTGAGGGTGGAGAAGTGGATTTTAATCCTGCAATTATCACCCCAACATACGGGCCTCCTTCACTAATCACGGGCTGGGCTACAAAAAAGTAAACATATTACTAGCAAGGATATCATGGCTAATTCTTGCAAATAAAGGAGGCCTAAATGTACAACATTTATCAAATGATGTAAATATTGAAATACTCTTATAACTAGTACAAAACTCGTACCAAAGGCACGGGGAATATTTTTAATTTAAATTGTGACTATAACAATAAATATTCAAAAATATATACTTATAAAGTTGAACAAAATTTATCTATCTCTGTATATTAGTTCTAATAGAAATTATATAAAATA
The DNA here is from genome assembly GCA_034509735.1 of Sesamum alatum. Taxonomy (NCBI): domain Eukaryota; kingdom Viridiplantae; phylum Streptophyta; class Magnoliopsida; order Lamiales; family Pedaliaceae; genus Sesamum; species Sesamum alatum. Next base: position 37,407,316 of record JACGWO010000006.1, read on the forward strand.
TAAGTTTTCTTGAATTGAATGAGTTATCATTAATTATTTAGAAAAATATCCATACAATCATATATTCTTATATTTGTTTAATCATTTTGATTATAAATTGCTTATGTTATAGTATTCTTGGTGGAGTATAGCCACGGTTCATTTTATACATTTGATCTACTCTGAGTGTCAATACCTTGATAGAGCTACTTAATTTATGTCTCATTGGCTCCAGTAAAGACATATCCTAAGTTTTCTTGAATTGAATGAATTATCATTAATTATTTAGAAAAATATCCATACAATCATATATTCTTATATTTGTTTAATCAATTTTGATTATAAATTGCTTATGTTATAGTATTCTTGGTGGAGTATAGCCGCGGTTCATTTTAGACATTTGATCTACTCTGAGTGTCAATACCTTGATAGAGCTACTTAATTTAAGTCTCATTGGCTACAGTAAAGACATATCCTAAATTTTCAACAACAATTTATTTTGTACTTTATTTTATTCATTAATAATCCTTACTTTAAGTATGTGCTCTTGGCACCAACATCCAAATCTAGTTTATTGATAATAACATATACGCCTTTAATTTTCTATTTCATTCCTGCTTCAATGAGCACAAAGAATAAGAACTGACACACCCCTGCGATAATTTATGCTCTCTCAATCAAGAAACCAACGTTAATTAGTTATCAAAATGATGATATTCATGCCATAAAAACCAACTATATCTTAAGCATGTAAGTATTTATTTGCTTGTGATTGAGAGATTGATTTGATTTTTAATTAATTATTTGATTATAATTTATCTAGTCATTTATTTGATTTTATATTTAAAGAATATAAGTAGTTCGAATTTATTTTTATCATTGAAATTTGAAAACATAATGGAATTAAGCTTAACCTAGAATTATTAAAAAATGAACAAAGATTAAGCTTAGTCTATAATAATTAAGAAACAAACAAAGCTAAATTTCATTAAACTGACAGTACATTTGAAATCCATCACAAAAACTGACAGTACATTTGAAATCCATCACAAATAGTGAAAAACTAAATAAATAAATAAATAGATCTTCTAATAATTTGTTGAATATTTTTCCAACCTTTCGCCCCCATTTGCGTAGATGGAAGAGTCGAGTTTCCTTCGCCCTCAATTTATCGATAATTTATTAAATCCTCGATCTTGGAACCTTTTGCTGCATGTGTAATATTCAACAAATAAACAAATAAAAAATCATATATTATCAAAAGAACATGAGTATCTAAAAATAATGATTAAAAATGAACAATTTAAGGCTTCCTTGTATAAATTATCATTTACCTTGATAAATGTAAGTGTAGAAATATTTCAGCCGTCTATTATGGAGAAATTTTTAGTGTTCAGCTTTTTCATCGATGATTTCACTTGAATGACCTATATTTTATCATAAACTTTTTTAAACATCTGCCCTCGTGTGTAAATATGAATATTTGTAACCGGTATCTTTGACTTATTCAATTTTTCAATGCACACTCGCCTAGTACATATATATATATATTATTAGTGTATTTATCTTATTTCATGGTTATTGTACTAAATATATTTAACTTAGATTAAATTGATTTATAGATATAAAACTGAAAATACATAAAAATATATTTTGTTGTCTCGATACTAAATTTTTAAAAATAAATTTGATTTATTTTTTTCTTTAATACATAGAAATATATTTATAGTCTCGATATTAAATTTTTAGAAATAAATTTGATTTATTTTTTTCTTGATATTAAATTTTGAATCATTTATAAATTTTACTTACTTAGTTATTTTGGAACTTAAAAAATTGTCATTTATCTTATATTTAAATTTAGACCAGTGTACCATTATTTGTTTATCCAAAAGATTTACTCATTTTTTTAGGTAAATAGTTAGTAAAATAATCCACATCCATTTTTTTGTTCAATATACTTTCGTATTTTTGTACTTATTAACTTAATTTTTAATATATTAATTATTTACTTATTTTCATATTTTAAAAAAATATTATATATAGTTCTATTTAATTATTTTTTAGAAAATACAATCTTTTTGTGGATAAATTATTGAATGTTATCTATAAGATAAATAAATGTATATTGGATATACATGTTTTAATTTACTTAAAAAAGTTATATATAATATTGATAAGATTCTTTTGGATAAATATTAATATTTTTTTTCTCTTTTGTCCAATAAGTTGTTAAATTTCATTTCGCAGAATTGAGCTCATTGAAACTATCCACATCTGCACATATGTGGCGCTTAGATGGATAGTCCCAATGATTCTGTTTTATTATATATAGATTTGTAAATCATGGAAAAGGGGTATGTTTTACATTAGAGAACGAATGATTAGATAAAAGTAAACAAATTACTAATTGTCCTTTTGGTGATATTTTTACATTCTGTTTGTTTGTATATATGCATGCTTTTATATTTTAGGAAAATATATTTGCACAAACACCCTAACACATACACATTATATATTTTTTTTCATAAGTACACACGCAACAGTACAAACACAAATTAAAAATTAAAAATAGAATGTGCAGAAATAATATTTAATTTTAAATTACAACAGAGTGTATACGTTGTTACGTACAATATAATTTACAACAGGTGTGTACACTCAAATCTGTGCTAGAAACAAGTATATACATACGAATTTGTGTACAAAATTTGAGTGTACGAAATTTTCGTAGCACTCAAGATTTATGAAATTTCATACACTCAAATATATGAAAACAAGTGTATACACGTAAATTTTGTACACTTATAATTTAAAATATATATACACTCAAATAAAAGTATGATGCATGCAAGAATAATATGTCCGAGAATTCTTTTGGACATAGAGTTTTTGGCCAAATTCTTTGCAAGCCTGTAAAAGGGACTTGTAAAAAAATAAACGTCAGTACTCTAATGCTCAAGTCAGTATATATGTATAATTTTCTAGTCATAGTCGCCCACCAAGTGATGAGAAGTGACTCCGTGGGACTCAGGTCGTTGATTGCCACAAATAAATCCCCTCAAATTCAGTAGTGGTTGGCTGGAATCTCCAAGGAGTCTTGTTAGCCGAGGAGACCTTGGTTAGGTGAGCCTTTGAGTGGATAAGCTCCGAGTTGATCAAGTTTTCCTTGATCTGCCCCTGCAGTTGTGAGCCAACACGAGTGGTTTCAACTGGATTTCCAGGGATTAGCTCGATGGTGAGCAATTCCTCTGCAGGTTGGACTTTAGTGAGACCGTTCCCCTTAAAGCTTGCTTCCTCAAGCAACAGGCAATCTTTTCCCTTGGGCCATGTTTCTTCTGAGGTGTTCTTTCCCTATTGCTTACGGGCCTCCTGCGCAGGGAGATCTCGGTATTGCATTTTTACCCTTTTCGTATAACCTCTACATAATTTTTTCGAGATTGGAGTTGTGTCCATTTACTTCGTCCATCCCTCCTCGTACATGGAATTTAATCTTCATATGGAAAGTGGGCACTACTGCCCCAAAAGTGTTGAGAGTAGGCCTCCATAAGATCACATTGTAAGCCGGAGGTATCTACCACCAGAAATCTTATCAGTCAGGTCCTTCTCCATGGCTCCTCCCCCGGTGAGAGGAGAGTTACCATGCCTCGAGGGCGGACCATTTCTCCGATGAAACCATAGAACGAGGTATCCACTGTTTCCAAGGGGATGTCTCCTAGTTGCATTTGAACGTAGGCCTCTGAGGAGGATATCCATTGATCTCCCAGAATCAATAAGTATTCGGCTCACTTCATAATTAGTCAAGGTGGCTGAGATTACTAAGGCATCATTGTGAGGCACCGCCAATCCAGCTCTTTCAACGGGTTCGAACTGGATTACCATTGGCGACTGTGTCCACATCCAAGATCTCATTAGTGATGCCACTTTCCATTTTCCTTGCTAGGGCCTTCCCGGCTCTATGGGAGTCTCCCCCTATAGGTCCACCTGCTATGATGCGGATAACCTGCTTCCATGCGGGATTGGCGTCTCCGCCCATTCTACATACGAACTCTTGTAAATACGCATTTTGGATGAGTCGCTCTATTTCGTTCTTCAGATGCCGATACTCCTCCGTGGTGTGTCCATAATCATTGTGGAACCGGTAGTACTTGTCTGACTTTGACCGGGTGGGTTCGTCCTTGGCCGTTCTAGGCCAGGCGAGCAGCCCCTTGCCCTAACGTTTGAGTGATAGGGGCATTCAAATGAGTGTAAGTGGGAGTTCCCCTTGGAAGGGGAGCTTCCTATCATGAAACTCGGTCTTTACTTTTTTCGAGGATCTCTCTTCCTTGGTATCCTTTATTTGTTCTCCTCGCCCTTCTTTCTTGGGGGCTCGAGCTTCTTTCATGTTAATATACTTTCCACCGGCGCACAAGGCTATCGAAATCCAAAGCTGGCTTCTTTGCCGATGCTAACCTATTTTTTATGTTCAAAGATAAAAATTACATGAAACTTTATCCCAGCCTTCGCAGGTTGCAGCTTTAGGATTAACAATCGTGATTGAATCCATTGCGTTGTTTTCTCTTGGTCTGCTTCTTCTGTGTTTCCTATGCAAATGAGCTGCTGCTCTCGTCCATGAAAAGAAGAGGCAGACGGCCCAGGATATTCAGCTTCCGAACGTAAAGGTTCCTCCAAACAAAATGTAAGTTGGTTTTTGATGTTAGTACTCTTCCGACCTTCATTCATAGTGGAATCCTTTTTTTTTTTACTGGACATTTCGAAATTGTTTCTGCATGAGCTAAATGAAGTATATAGTTTACAAAGTTTCTATACATCTACAGTTGGCTGGAGACAGTTCTGGAAACGAGAAACGATTTACGGGTTATTGTCCGTTACCCTTCTTGTTTGGAGGCCAGCATTCATACTCCCAATTCATCAAGTCGAAGGCAGAAGAGGCTTAGAGCCTTACCATTATGTTTCCAGAATGATCTATATGTTAAGCTGAATTTCAGATCAGGACATATTCCTGGAACTGAGGAAGCTGATGAGATCACGAAGAATTCCCCTCAGTCTTCCACTCATCAGCATGAAGATGCTCTGCACTCAGATGCCGCGCCATCTGTTTCTCTGGAGGGACGAAGAATCTTAATGTTCCGCCCTCAGATGTCAGGCCATCTATTTTGCTGGGACGTGCCCGTGTGCATATCAGAAACGATATATCTTTAGAGTTTATCATTTGGTAAACTGACTTAAGATGGAAATACATCCTTCACAACATATAAGCACACATTTACCACTTGGATTATTCGAAATATATGATAATTCTGTCATGGAAAGTCATAAATACTAACTGAATAGTAATACATATAGCTTCATAAACAGGTTGAACCCTCACTCTCCTGATTCTGGTTGCTTAGAGCATGTAAATATAGATAGCCATCACTTGAGCAAACTCCCAGTTGTTACAAAGGGAGCATCTAAAACTGCTTAAGAAAAGCATAGATGTGTTCATTGATCTCATCTGGTCTTTCTTGATTGATAAAGTGAGCAGCACCTTCCAGCACTACGACTTCCTGCAACAACGGCACAAATTTCTTGAACCCACCTTTGTGTATATGATCTTTGGTTCCTGGTACATGATACGTTAGGTCGAATTCCCCGATAATAAACTTTGCTGGCACTTTTACTTGAGCCCCAGACCAGGGTGCATTCAACTCCCAGTTTCTGCAATTAGCACAGTAGGAAAAATACGAATCGAACATTGAATATATCAATCCAAAGCATCACAACGCATTCAGCTTGGGGAAATAACAATGGATGTAAGCGGAATGGGGTCATTTACAATGATTATAACAACATTCAAACTCCAAGAACCAAAGGCCATGAGAGCACTTACAAGCCGAATGCACGGTAGTAATTCACCCCTCCAGTGAAACCAGTCCGTTTGAATTTGCTGACATAATAGTCCAGATCCTCTTCTGTCAACCAAGGTGCTCTCTCAGCAGAATAGCCGAATCCTTTACCCTTGCGAAAATAAAATGGACCAGGAGTGCGGAATGAAAGGAAATTCGTGACAACTTCCTTAATATCAATATTTGCAAACTCAGCTTCAATGTCACCAGGTTCCTGCAAATACAGCAATATCTCTGTTACAAACATTAGTTTGAAATTCAATTGCTTGGACAAGTAAAATTTTGCCAAGGATTTGAAATCCCTCATTCTCATTCAGCTGAAAGATTTATGTTCTTTCAAAATCATGAACTCAATCCAAGAACCTGACAGCCATACTAAGATCCTTCACCCCAATTATACTCACAGAAAGAAGTTTCAAGAATTTTAATCATTGAAGAAAACTTTTCTCCAAATATCATGATTCTCGGGCAAACAATTTCACATCCACAACCAAGATTACACATAACATAAACTAAAAATCCAGGATTCAACTAAAATACGAGTGATTCTCACCTGAAATCTGCAGATATAGTGATCATCCCCGTACAGGCGGCGAAACATCTCCACGGGATTAACCTCAGGATTCCTGGGATAAAATGCAACACTCAAATTGACCAAAGCCTTGACTCTATCAGGCCTGTACAAGCACAAGTGCCAAGCAATCAGAGCACCCCAGTCATGACCCACAACAAACACCTTCTCTTCATCAGGCGCAATCGCGTCCAGGAGTGAGATCAGGTCGCCCACCATGTGGAAGACGGTGAACTTGGAAGGGTCGTCGAGCGGGGCGCCGGTGGTGTCGCCGTAGCCCCTCATGTCGGGCGCCACCGCACGGTAGCCATGCGCGGCCAAGAACACCATTTGGTGGCGCCAGGAGTACCAGAGCTCGGGGAAGCCGTGGACGAAGAGGACTAACGGGCCTTTGCCGAGCTCGGCAACGTGCATTTTGATGCCGTTGACGGGTATTATCTTGTGCTCTATGTTCTCCATTGTTATCGCAGTCGCTGTCTTTCTGTGTGTGTGACACCTAGTCCGGTGGTGACGGCAGACGAACTATAAATACAGGCGGCAGAAAATGGATTATCTTTTACCTGCTCTTACTCTCGTGTATTCTTTGTTTTTTTCTTTTTCTTAACATAAGCACTTACGTGTAAAATCCGCTGTCACATGACCAATGATACGGGAAAAAAGAGAGAATTATTTACTTAATTGCATGTTTTTCTATTGATTGAACTTTTTTTTTTTTTTTCTCAATTCTATTATGAAAACAAATTTGAAATTTATATTTTATACTATCTATCGTTGCATGGTTTGTGAATATAATAACTAGTCTTACATACTTTTAAATATATTATAAATCAAAATAAAATATATAACCCAATATATCATTTTTTTTTAAAAAAAAAGGGAGAGAAAGATAAAAAAAATCAATTTAAATGGATTATCGACATAATATAAATACATAAAATTATAAATTATAAAATTATTATTTTATAATTATAAATTATAAAAATAAAATTATTATTTTATATAATATAATTTAAACAAAAACCTTAACCCCCTTGTTGCCCAGATCTGTATATCTAAGCGACCATCGTCGCGTAAATGTGGACTGGGCAACGTAGTTGTGCTCAGGGCAACGCCGTTTTTCCCCCTTTGCTGGGGTGCTGAGGTTGGATTGGACGGGGATGGTGTGCGGAAGGGATGGATTTGGGAGGGGTGTGTGTTAAGGTATTAATATTTTTCTTAAAGTTATATTATATAATAATTTTACTTTTTATAATTTATAATTATATATAATGTAAATTCAAAATTTAATTAATATAATTTTTTCTATGTCAGCACTTAAGTATTAGGGTGTTTTTAAAATATGCCCAATCATTTTTTTTTTTCAATTTAAAAAGCCCGAGCTTTCTACGCATCAACAAATTTCGGCCACTTTAAAAAATTTGATAGCCGTAGTTTTGTAATTGTTAGGAAAAAAAATCAAGAGTTCTATTTGCATGCCTATTTTTAGGGTTCTTATTTCGCCACCCCTCTACATGGCATTAAATATAATTAAGCCTTTTTTTTAATTATAATTCATATTGCATTTTATATTTTCTTTTATATATACATATAATGTATATAAAATATATTTTTAAATAAAATTAATAATACAATTTTGGTACAGATAATATATATAATAGATGCAACCAAAATTTTAATATAATTTATTTCTATTCTTTTTTTCTAATAATATTTATTTCTATATTTTTCTAATGCAAATTTTATTTTCTTCTGCATTACAATCGTCTTTAAAAAGAATTGATTTATTGAAAAAAGAATACAAAGTGAAAATTTAGTGTCCTAACTCAAGCGGGAATTTTAAGAATTAACATTGGTTTTTCTATCTCTTAGGGGGATAATCCAACAGTTGAGTTTATGAATTCAATATATTTTATGGGAGGCCTTATATTTAAATTTAGGTATGTGCATTAATATTAATATTAATATATATATATATATTGGATTTATTATTATTATTTTTTTAACAACGTTGTTTTTTTTGAATTGGACGTGATAGATACCTACACCTACCAAATTGTTTGGTTGGTTTTTGTGGTCCAATAATTTCAAAGATTTGATAATTTCTTTTTCCTGTTTTAGTTTTTTGATGGCATCAATAACGCAATTAATTTGTAAAAGAATAATATAAAATATTGCTCAACATTGAGTAGGTCATTTTTTTAGTAGTATTTACACGCTATATATATTTGGTCGGTATACTTCTACCAAAGCAAACACTTCATCAATTGAGACATGTATAAAATACATTTAGAAATAATTACATTTACACCCTTGGTCTATAATTTATTTACGTATATCATGTCTCTATCTTTTGTATAATTACACATACACTCATAAAAATCATCAACATCATACCAACTTATTTTCTGAAAATTATATATACTCCAAAAAAAACATCAATATCATTATACAAATTATCCCTACTTTTCTATTTTCATAGGTGATTTTTGTAATTATGCAAAAATCATAAATAATTTATATAAACAGATCATAAATCATGAGTGCAAATATAATTATCCTTATTAATTAAGCACAACACAAGACCATAATGATCAATATTTACCAACAAGGAAGCATGTGAAAAAAACATAAACATAAGCTGAGAACCATGACAAATCTACTTACATACACTATACTTCTTTTCGACATAAATGCTCAAACTCTTGAGCCATCAACCATAAAGTAATGGGTAAATCGTCGCAAACTCCCATAAAATTTGTCATAATTATAAATACTCTTGAAACTAAGGATCGTCTAACAAATACCTCTCTTGATAGTTTATTGTAGGAAATATTTGTTAGACAGTCGTTAATTCCAAAGGGTATTTGTAAAATCTAAACAACGAATAAGTATTTGTAATTATAACAAGTTTCATTACAATCAAGTTGCAGATCACAGTGCTGAACAATGGGGAGAAGAGAATTGCTTGATGAAGGAAATAATGTGTTCATTAACTTGATGAGGCTTCTCTTCATGGATGAAATGACCAACTCCTTCCATTACAACAACTTCCTTCAACAGAGGAACATCTCTCTTGAACCCACCCTTGTCTATGTACTCTTTGCACCCTGGGGCATTGTATGTCAGGTCAACATCCCCAACTATGAACTTCACTGGCACTTTGATTTGACCTCCTGTCCATGCTGCTGTCAGCTCCCAGTTTCTACAAACAAATAATTATATATATAAGGCCCGTTATATGTCATTGAGTTTTATATTTAACAGTTTAAACTTTTAGATAAGATATAAAATAAATAATCAGAAGACGTGGAATAAGGTTACATGTCGAGGGCTCGATAGTAGTTTAAAGCTGGGGTGAAGCCTGTGAGCTCATATTTGCTGGTGTAGTAATTGAGATCTTGTTCGGACAACCATGGAGGAAGAGAAATTGGAGTGTCTGGGAATGGTTTGCCCTTAGGAAGGTAGAGTGGAGCTGGAGAGTGGTATGTTAGGAAATGTTTCAGCACAGTCTTTGTACCTATATGGGCAAATTCATGTTCTATTGCTCCTGGTTCCTGCAAAAAATAGTAAAGGATGTTAAAAACGAGGGCTTAATGCAATTTATCTCCCGTTGATGATTGCAAATTACCTTCCTATGAAAAAAAAAATAGTAATTTATCGCCCAATATTATTTAAAATGGAGCAATTTACCTTTCTAGATAAGGGATAAATTGCTCAATTTTAAAAATACGGGGATATAAATTGATTTATTTTAAAAAACAGAGGGAGGTATCTTGCTACTTTATTTTTCATAGGAAGATAATTTGCTCATTTACAATATCACAAACTAAAACGAAGAATCTAATTAATAGGGTAAATATAATGAATAAGAACCAAAGGATAAATTTGTCTTCCGAAAATGAGAAAAACCTCAAATACTCCATGGGTACGGCCTAATAACTTCAATTATCAACTATAGATCTCCAACTCATTTGATGGTTATTTAAATAACAGGAAAAATTATAATTTACGTCTCATAACTTACTTCATTTGTCATTTAGGTCCCATTGTTTTACAACCAACAAATTTAGTCCTACAACTCTAAAAAAGTTGCAATTTGCGTCCCATTAACATTTTCCATTAAATTGTAACGGAAGAAGCACGTGCCAAACACATGTTTCGTTAACTTTGTTTCTTAAGTTAAGGGTCCGTCCATTGACAATTTAATGAAAAGTGTTGATGTGATGTAAATTACAACTTTTTTAGACTAGTGGGACTAAATTTGCTGAGTCGTAAAACAATAGGATCAAAATCGCAAATGAAGTAAGTTATAGGACGTACATTGCAATTTTTCCTTAAATTGACTCGTTGACCTGTACGAGTTCTGGCACATAAACCTCTATAAATACATATTGAGTCATTTCACAAGGTACACCTTTTATTACTAGCTATCTAATGACACTTTGAGATCTCAATAACATCAAGGTCAATACTAACTTAACATCGGAGGATTTTAACTGAGTGTCATCCCTGCAGCAAGTCTACCAATTTATGTGTAAATCAATCTTATTCGTCTAGATCGAGGTAGTAATTTAGATCCATACTTCAAGAAGTCACCAGATCACCATCAGATAATGAAAAGGTCACAGGGACCTCGACTAAAATCACAAATATTATGTTTGAACTATATTTGGCGTCATTTTGTAGGAATAAATTAACGAGGAATGTGCCCTTCTCGAGACCTTGAGCTAATGAATGTGTTACATTGTGAGAGAAAAGATCCGAGCAACATATATAAGTATTAAAGTTTCTCCCATCTGAGACGCGTTTTCAGGACAAAAAGACTCCAACTCAAGTAGACAACAACATTAATTGGAATTTATTATTTTGTTCTTATTTTTTCTTTTTTTTTCAAAAAAAAAGGGAGATTAGTTAACCTGGAATCTGCAGATGTAGTAATCATCTCCATAAACAGCACGCAGCATTTCAAGGGGCTTCCTGCTAGGGTTTCTGCGGCTGAAAACCACGCTCATATTCACCAAAGCCTTAACCTTATCCGGTCTATACAAGCACAGCGCCCAGGCAATCATGGCCCCCCAGTCGTGCCCCACCACCAGCACCTTCTGATCGTTCGCCGGCGCCACCGCATCGATGAGCGCAACGATGTCGCCTACCACATGCAGCGTGGTGAATTTCGCCGGATCGCTCGCCGGGGCTCCAGTAGTATCTGCGTAGCCGCGGAGGTCCGGCGCCACGGCCCGATAGCCCTGGCTGGCGAAGAAGGTCATCTGGTGGCGCCAAGTGTACCAGCACTCAGGGAAGCCATGGAGGAAGAGGATTATTGGGCCATGGCCCATTTCTGCTACGTGCATGCTAATCCCATTTAAGCTCAGTGTTCTGTGCTCTACTCCTTCCATTTTCAGTGTGTGTAGTGTGTGTGGAGAAGAAGATATATAATTATTTGTGATTGTGGATGTGAGTTTGTGATGAGCCTTTTTATAAGAGGGAGAAGGTTAATTAGCAGAAATCTTGGATTAATTTTTTGCTTATTTCCATTAATCAGCACATGCTTTATTTTGGATTTGTGTAATTATGCACTTTAATAAATTAATTAGGATTTTGAGAAAGAATGGAACTTTAGACAAGTAAGTGGTATCTTTTATTTCAAAATTAATGTTCTGCTATATCATATCTTCATATTTGAGAACGACAGTAAATATATAAAATTATTTAATTTTTTGACCACGAATGATAAGCAACTTATGAGTCTAGCTACAACTCCAGTATGAAAGCCTAGTCCTAAACAGTGTGAAAAAAGAAAAAACGGTTGAGCAAGAGACTTAGGTAGTTAACAACCTAGCTAGGCTACTGAGGTAGTTGCATTCGAAGGGGGGCAATGCCTTACTTGATCGGGAGCCCAGAAAGCGTGAGGGGAGAAGACATAGTTGAGAGTGAGTTGTTGCTTTCCTAAAGAAAACCTTGGAGATAGTGAGTAACCGTCTAATCAAGGGCATGAACGTAGGACCTCAGGACAATTACCTGTAATTTCTCTTTGATATGTGCCTTCATTTTTTGAATGAACGTTAAGCAAAGCATAATTGATTTTCTTTTTTGCGTATTGAATAGTAATTCTATGTGGGACATGGAACCAATGGGTAAAATATTTTTTTGGTCCCGTAAGATTAGGGCATTATTTATTTTGGTACCACAACTTAGCTAGATGGTTGTTTTAGTCCCATAAAACACGTTTTTCAACTTTTTTGGTCCCAATAAATCATGTGCAACTTAGATAGGTGGTTGTTTTAGTCCCATAAAACACGTTTTTTAACTTTTTGGTCCCAATAAATCATGTGCAACTTAGATAGGTGGTTGTTTTAGTCCCATAAAACACGTTTTTCAGTTTTTTTTGTCCCAAAATATCATGTGTTGGGAACAAAAAAACTGAAAAACGTGTTTTATGGGACTAAAACAACCACCTACCTAAATTGTGGTACCAAAACAAATAATACCCTAATCTTACGGGGACCAAAAAACTATTTTGCCTCAGAACCAATAGAGCGAAAGACTAAAAAATAACGAATTACACATCTGTCCATCTATTCAACATAATAAACAAGATCACAACCGACAAGAAATTAATGACACGACTAGTATACGTTTAACAAACCTCACATATAACTAATGAAAACCTAATCATCCACTATGTAAATAAAGGAAAAGGGATCATGTGATGGAAAGAAAGTTGCTTAAAGGAGGAGAAAAGAATCTGCACCATGTGTAATAAAATGGCTGATGACTTATATCTTGTGTGAAAGAAACACATTTCTTTTAAGTAGAATTAAGGTGCAGCTTTTGCTTTATCAACTTTGCAATATGGGAATTGAATGAACAGAGTGTGAAGAGGTTTAAGAATTTCAATTGTTTATGAAATTATTTGTGGGCCCTACATCAACTACTTTGCATCTGCCCAGGTGATGGGGCATGCATGCAGAAGTCTGATTGTTAATCATGTAAATTATTACATCTTTTTGTACTTTGCATTATTTGTCTGATGAAATGACATAGCAAAAGTATGGAATTTTAGGGATAATTGGCTGCTTTAAGGAATCAACCTTTTGAAGGGCTATATTATATTAATGGGTTAAAAGCATACACCTCAAAACTTTGGGTCGTTTTGCACTTTGTTTTTTTTTACACTCGACCAGCCAATTTTTTTTATAGCAGCTTTTCTTTTTTATACTTTTCGACTAATCAAGGAGGAATATTCCTTTTACGTTAAAACACGCGCTCAAATCGATTTTGTATTGGATAAAATTGTAAATTATACCCAATTTTAATAAATAAATAAATAATGAATAAAAAAATTAAATGAAGAAATCCTAATATATACAAACCAGTACTACAATCAGTCTTCAATTTCACCAAATTTAGCGTTCTTTACATCAGTGATGATCGGCTTCTTGTTGCAGCGCGCCAACTACGACGTCTCCTGCGCCAATTTGTCGAAGATGTCGTTGATGAAGTTGTTCATGATGCCCAAAAGCTATTCTTGAAGATGTCTTGGTGCTCCTCTTCACAAGCTTCTTTTTCTTGTCGTCGACGGCCGTACCTCCTTCGTCTGGAGCTTCTTACCGGCCTTAGGCTTCTTCTTCGCCGGGGCTTTCTCCATTGCCGGAGCTTTTTCAGCGAGCTTCTTTTCTGCCTTTGGTGCCATATCTAGAGAGGGAGAGAGAGTAATTTGAGATGAGATAAGAGGAATTTGTAGTAAGATAATTTCTTTATTGGCAATATTGAGGTTAATTTGTTGGGTAGATTGGAAAATTAGAGGAAGATTTGCAATGATTGGGAAAGATGAAGATGGGTGGCAGAGGCAGTGGCTTGATGAAGAAGAAGGCTTCTTCATTTTTACTTTTTTTTTTTTAATCTTTATCTATTTATTTTTTAAAATTGGGGGTGTAAAATTAATTTGACATAGCACTAAATTAACTTGGGACACGTGTATTCACGCAAATAGAATATTCTCTTTCGATTCATCGAAAAGTGTAAAAAAAGACAAATTGCTATAAAAAGGAAAAGTTGGGTGGTCGAGTGCAAAAAAAACGATTGGGGAGCAAAGTGCAAAATAACCCATAAATTGGGGGTGTCTGCTTTTAAGTTTTAACCTTATATTAATTTATATTCTTCTTTTTCGGATGAATATTAATTTATATTCTGTACTTGGAATGTTTAGTGCACTGACATAATTCCAATTGGGCTTTAACCCCATGTCAAAATGATTAAGAAATACTGGCCGTTCCCGCATTTACTGGCCCAAGTCGTCTTCTTGAAAAGTCCAAGCACAGGCCCAAGCCTATTAAGATAATATTCCTTTTCTATTTATATCAAACAAAAGGGTTAATAATACTTAGACTCCTCTTGAAAACGTAAAATTACATGTTCCTCTAAAAAGATTTTAAAATTATACTTACATCCCTTTCAAAAATTCATCAATTACACCTGACTCATTTTCATTAGGATTTTGACGAAAAATGCTGACGTTAGCAGAAAAAATTACATAATTTTTTTATTACCCACATTTAACATCCCCATGTAATAATTTTATTCTTATAAGAGAAAAAATATAATAATATAAACATCACTCTCTCTCTCTCTCTTTCTCTCTCTCTCTACATATATTATATTTATTCCCTTATAAGTACAAAAATACATAAAAATATTAAACGAGAGATAAAATTAAAATTTATATTATTTTTTTGCTGAGATAAATATTTTTTATCTAAATTCTAATAAAATGAAATTAAGTGTGAACGAAAAATTTTCCAAGAAAGATATAAGTATAATATCAAAAAAATTTTAATAAAAAATATAACTTCTTTTTTTAGAGGAAGTCTATGCATAATTAATTTTAAATAAAAAAAGGGAGGGGAGGGGGGGGGGGGGGTGGCGCGGCCGAGTGAGAGCGAGAGAGCGTGTTCCTGCAGAGTGTGGTCTATTATGATGATAGGCTCAGTTCTGAAGTCTGAACAAATATCATATGTTGCCGCCGTCCCCTATTTTGGATTCTGGTCCCCCTAGAAAGCGACATTTGCTGATTTGCCCCCCCTCCTTTAGCCCACTTCCATTAAAATTCAAACTTATATATATGCTTGCATTCAAATAAATAATTCAATATCTTAAATTTAAATTTTTAAATAAATAATTTTCATAAAATCAGTATGTAATTATATAAATCTCATTGGATGTGTGACTTCAAAACGATCACACGATAAAAATATTTGGAAAATATAACCTTAGGGTGGGTGGGCATATATGTATCATATTGCCGATGATGTTTTACTTAAGTGATAAAATTACGAATTCGAATCTTATAGATGTGGATGGTATTTTACATTTAATAAGAGTATTTTACTTTTTGTTTATTTTAAAAATATGAATTAATTTAAGAATATTAGCATATTGAATTAGTATTGAAGTTTGCATGTATTAATGTAATAATTAATCGTATAAAAAAAACCTATATGGTTGATATGAATGAGATTGGGCCTCGGTGACTGCACAAAAATATTGGAAATATTGAAAAGCCATGTGATTGTGTCACTCACTTGCCTAGTTATTATTTCAAAATGTGGACCCAATTATTGCAGTTTCCCACTCCCCTAGAGAACGGTTGGATCCATGAATTCTTGACCAAGGTTCAGATTTCAGACCCTTGATTTTCAAAAAAATTAGAATAAACTCTTTTCTTATGTAGGTATTATTTATATATTAATATAATAAGTAAGGGTAAATTATAATTTATCTACCTGTGTTACAAGAAATAGGCAAAAAGTTTCCTGTGAAAAAATAAGCATCAATTTACCCCCTTGAATTATTAAAAAATATACTAAATACCCCCCTCATACGAAAGATGTATTGCACGCACTAGGTCTGCGATTTTTCCTTCATTTTTAGTTGTAAAATTATTTTTATGCTCTTATTATAAACTATTAGATCTTATTATATATATATATATATATATATCAACTGTCCAGATTTAATACTCAAATCAACGGTTTATAATTTTTCTTATTTAGATCAACGATTTTTATTGATTTATATAGTCAACGGCTCACATTTATTTGAATTATTCAATGGCTCAAATTAATACAAGATATAAAATAAATTGTATAAAATATAAAATTGAATTTATATAATAAATAATATATAAAATATATACATACACATATAGATATATAATATATACAAATAACATTAAAAAATAAAGAAAAAAATAAAGAAAATATTGGGCGAGGCGGAGGGAGAGGTGGAGGTCGGGGGAGTGGCGGATGCGAGGGCCGGAGGCGGACGCAGGGCCAGACGAATGGCAGGAGAGAAGCACAACGACGAGGAGGTGAACGAGGGGGCAGACGCGGATGGGGATGCGAGGGGTGGAGGCGGAGGCCAGGGGCCAGAGGCAGAGGTGGATGGGGAGGGGGGAGGGAGAAAGTGCAGCGGCGACAGGGGGAGCTTAGCCGCGACAGGCGCATCACCAATGGGGGGAAAGGTTTGCGACGACTGGGGGAGGGGGCGGCGGGCCGGCCGGCCGGCTGGTGGGGAGGGAGTTTTCTAGGTATAGATATATTATATGTATCTATATAATTTCAATATATATCTTTATAAATATTATATATATTATATTTGTGAAAATATTTTATTTTTTTGTATATATTTATATATGTAAAATTAAATCTGTGCCGTTCATCTATAATGATAAGATCCAACGGTTGGCAACAAAGATACAAAATAAAAAAAATTGAAAAAAAAAGAAAATGGCGTGTATTACACCACTCGCGTGATGGGGTATTTTGCTCTTTTTTTAAAAAATAAATAGAGGGGAGTTAAATGCTAATTTATTTTTCACGTGAGAGTGTTTTGCTATTTTTTCATCACACAGGAGGGTAGATTGTAATTTGCCCTAATAAGTATGCAACATTAATTATTTTTTAAAAGAAGAGAGGTACAAAAAGAAAGGAACATTTGATAAAAGTTTTCGTGTGATGTATGTCAGTACCCAATCAAATTTTATTAGAGAAATAATTGACCAATAAGAGTATAGAGACAAACAAGAATATTCAAACACAACCGTTGGGAGCGTCCACTAAATAAAGACAGACTACCACATGTCTCAATAAATTCATCTACTTATTATTGATGACAATAAATAGTATTTTCAAATATAGGACCAATATTATCAATATATCTTAATGTAGCGGTGAAAATTGACATCTTATAAATAAGTTCGAGTTCCATTGAACGTGTGGTATTTGTTCATTTTATGTGAATTTATTTCATACTTTTTTGCTATATTAATTCATTAATTTAATTAATTTATTACTCAATTACTCAATTTATTAAAATATTTATTTATATTAATATAAAAACGAAAGTTCATTTCCACTCACAAACGAGTGTTTGTAACACTATAACGTCAATTTTTTTTTATCGTGTTGATAACACCCTTAAGTTGATTTTTTTAAAAAAATGTAATATACCATTTATTTATTATATATATCCAAATAAAACGTGACACGATGGCTAATATAATAAAAAAAAAAGTATAAGACCAATATTCACAAATTTTAATGCCGAGGAAAATTAATAAGGTCATAAGTGCAATACATAAGTAAATAATCAAAACTATACATATATAATTTTTTCCAAAATATTAAACATTCTTATAGCAAATTTTGAACATTTATCGAGTAATAAATTTGGTTAATACACTGTTAATATTTTCTTTAAATAATAAAAAAATAAGAGAAAAGGTTAAAAATCCATCATGACCACAATTGCATCAAAGAAAAATAGTCACATTCTTGAATTCCTAAAAAGGAAAAAAGCAAAAAAGACACACACACACTGAAAAAGTAATAATTACTTTCAGCCCCCAAATCCACTAGAAATTAAAAGATCATCTGGAAAAAGGGTAAAGAAAAGCTACAAAGGGTCAAACGCATCATGTGACCAGGTATATGGGCGTCGCCGCCGTGCCGGAAACCCGACGGTTTTCCTCCATGTTCATTTCCCTCAGGCTGATGTACGGGATCTCCATCTCATCCTTCATGAGCGGACCGGACCCAGGCCGGCTGGCCGTCCTATAGGGAGTGGACGAACCGCTCCTGCTCTCAGTGATGTAAACCGGACCTGATATCGACGCAATGCGGTGGCGAGCACCACCACCCAAGTCACGGGCGGCGCCGCCAGGGTGAGGTGCCCACTTGGGGAACTTGAAGAAGAGAAGCGCATTTCGCCACCAGCGTTTCTTGTTCTTCTTGATCTTCTTGGAGGAATCGTCCTTGGAGATGGGCTTCTGTAGCTTGAAGTGCAGGTCTACGGATCTTTCCCTCTTGTGCTTCCGGGCTTCTTCCAAAACCTTACAAAGTAATAATATTTCCAACCAACGAAAACAAACGTCAAAAGTTACTAAAACTGTGAAATTCGAACTCAAAACCTCGAACGTGTAAATAATGGTCTCCAAGAATGTGTACATTTTTTGAAAAAAAAAGAGTGCATAAATGTGTAGTTTAGATGCATGAGAAGGTATAGAGATGAGTACCTGAAAGTAGTCATTAATTTGAGGTTCAAATCCATAGTCAGTGAAGTGTTGGGGTTGGGGTAGAGGGAAAATGGGGGATTTGTTTGACATTGTTATAGAAATTGGTGTGTGAAAATGGTAATATTGTTGAGAGAAATATGAATGAGTGTAAATGGAGAGAACCGGAGGGGGTGGTACTGGTAGTAAGTAAATGCGCTCACATATTTTGTTGGATTTGTCATGGGGGGTGTACCATACCAACTTTAAAATATTATTATTGCAATAATAATAAATAAATAAATATCACGCATGGCGTTGGCGCCCCGTCTAGACCGACCCGAAAATCGAGATGGTCCGTTTGTTTCGGGTTTATTACTACCTTGTCGGAAAACTTGCTGTGTCACATAAAGATATGGTTATATGTTCTAATAAAACAAATATTATTAGTTACTTCATGTTTAAACATATGTATTGCAATGAGTAATGAATTTAATTGAAAAAATGCATGTTCGTTACGAAAATAAAAAAAGACAACGGAAGCTAAATCATTTAACGTCCATTGTGTCTTGATCATCTCAACTCAACTTGAGACGTTAGTGCACATACATAGACTGGAAAAGGAAATTCATACAATAAAGAAAGTGAAAAATTCTTATTTGGATTAAGTTTGATTGAATCAAATTAATCATCAAGCAAGTGTGATACACTTGCTATATGATTGGTCACTTTTCTTATACTGTATACCAATCACACGACAAGTGTATTGCACTTGTCATTTGATTGATTCAGGTTTGATCGAGCCAGATTTGAGCTAGAATTTCCCAAAGAAAGTGAACTAAAAACGCATTACTGAAGCAGTTGGTTCACACGCCAATCCATATTTCCGCAGACACCAACTTTGGAATTTTTCAGCAACATCGATGACATACACCTGGACAAATAGATTGACACAAGAATAAAACAGAGATTGATCGTCCGTGGCCAGTTACAAACAACAATGAAAATTATTACGGATAGAAAGACAACACCATTTCCAAACGTGACCATGGTTGAATTAATCTCCACAGAGAACCAACGTACATTAGCGAAAGTTGATGCCATCTCATTTATCAAAATGTCTTGAAAAGGAGCTTCAGTGATAAAAATAACTAAGCAACATGGGCAGTGCACCTGCAACATGTACATTTATAAACATGTAAATACCTATGATTTAGTTCAGAACCGAATGGTAGGAAGGAAAGAATTGCATATATAATTCGAACAAGGAATCATGCATAGCTTCCGGCCGATGATTGTAGAGAGACAAGAACTAAATGTAGAAATAGTTTCTACGCTGTACCTTTGGAACATCCATCGGCAAGGTAAAAGTGATGAGAGCTGCAATCTAGCGGATACGAACTTCAAGGCCATCGTTCCCATATTCACGTTGCTCTTCCTGAATCTGTTTCGCTGAAGCCACAACAGGAGGGCTACATTCATCCAACTCAATTATTTCCAGTGTCGGTATCTCTCCAATGCCACTTGGGATTTCCTCTAGAGCAGAGCAACCCCGAATGAGCAGGTGTCGGAGTCTTGGGAAGTGGGTCTCGTCGGCCCGCCACTTCACTAGATTCAACTTTTCAAGTAGCAGAAACTTCAGTGAGCAGAATTCCCCTTCCTTTGGCTCCCACACTTGATCATCCCTTGCCTGCATTTCCTGGTCCTTGAAGGTACAATTGCGTATTTTGAGCACTTCAAGATTGGTTAGAGAACCGACAGTCGTCATGAATTCCCAAGGTATTACACATTTACTCAATGTTAACTTTCTGACTGAAGGAGGGAAATGGAATCCAGACAAAAACTCACGATCTGTCTCTAACGTCGTGTAGCCGCATACTTTCAACGTTTCAAGTTCCTCTAGATGGGAAAGATCAATGACCCCGTAATCTTCACTATAGTAATATGATATTCCTAAGTTTTTAATGTAGGGAATGCTCTTATGGATGTAGCGTAATTCGGATACACTCACAAGAGAGAATGTATGCAGCTTTGCTCGAACAAAATGTTCCGTTTTGTCACCCGATTCAATCATCAAATGTGATCCATGGGACTTGATATGTCTCAACTCTGCCATCTCCCGTATTTCAAATGGAAAATAAATATACCTTAAACCTGATCGGACAATTAAGGTTTGCAGATTCCACAATCTGGATATTGTAGAGGGTAAATTTGAACTGCATGAGAAGGCCAAGTAACGTAAATTGATTAGTTCCAAGATTTCTGTTGGGAACCGATGGAATTTTATATCCAATACCTCCAACACCCTCAGCAATCTTAACGCGAAAAACACAGGAGACAGAATTGCACGTGATGCAAGACCAATGCAAAGAAAAGAGCGCACAAGGGACATAAATTCTGATGAACCATACACATCTCTAATGCGATATGATGGATGCACGCTCACACGGCGAGGAAAGTAGAATGAGCCTTCTGGGACATTGTGAACTTGCCTATTCATGACATGAAGAAACTTATCTTCCCCAGCTTTCTTCATGCATAAATCCCTCAAAAGATCATGGATCCCATAACTCTTTGCTTTCCCATTAGACTTCTGTCCTCTTACCATAAGAAGATTTCTATGCACAAGAGCCCTTAAGTTTTCCTCAGCTATCTCTTCCAAGCTTCTATTTTCATTTGATTTCAGGAACCCCTCAGCTGCCCATATCCTTATGAGTTTAGAGGCCCGAATCTCATGATCTTCGGGGAAAGCTCCCATATAAAGAAAACAAGGTTTCAAATGATACGGCAAGTGATTATAACTCAAAGCTAATATATTAGTGAATTCCTTGTCCTTTTCAGCTATAGCTGAACTGATATCATTCGCCACATGCTCCCAAAAATCTCTTCTTCCTTTGGCCTCCGAGAGGAGCCCACCAATCACATGGATAGCAAGAGGAAGCCCTCTGCAATTGCTTGCAATGCTTCTTCCTATCTTTTCAAACTCAGGAGGGCAATTATCTTTTCCGAACACCTTTTGATGAAGTAGATTCCAACTTTCACTGTTGTTCAGAAGATGCATATGATGACAGGGATTTAATGAATCCACATAATTAGACACATTCAGTTCCCTAGTGGTTAACATGATCCGACTTCTATTATTATTATTTGGAAAGAACATCCTTACATCATCCCAAGCTTTGCTACTCCACATATCATCTAACACAACCAGATATCTTTTACCAATTAAACTCTGGTATAGTGTAACTGCCAATTGACTATTTTTCTGTTGAAGCATTTCATCAGTAAGCTTTCCGATTATGCAACCAAGAAGGCCTAATAGAATTGCTCGCACATCATAGTCTTGTGATATCACAATCCATGCACAAGTGTCAAAGTGGGAAACAACAAGAGGATCATTATACAGATTTCGAGCAAGGGTAGTCTTACCAATACCCCCCATGCCTACAATCGGGATTACCTGGAGTTTACTTTCCGTCCCGGTGAGCCGATCCTTCAATTGAATCAAATCCTCGTCAAGTCCCACCACAGTGTTCTTCAAAGTTGGATCAGGTGTGGATGAAACAGTAGTGAGAAACGAACTATTCCGCATCTCATCGCTCCCATGTTCCACGATCCTCTGCAATTCATCCATTGCAGAATCAAGTTCTTCAATGACTTCGTGCAAGTTTGGGGGGGAAATGGTGTAGCTCTGAGCTCCACGCTTGGAGAGCCTTTGATCCACCATATGGGATTCGATGATATCTTCTGCTTTAAGGACTGCATCTCTGATTTGACTCATCAGACTTTCGGTGCTTGACGGGCCTCTTGCTGACGAAGACTTATCAAGAATCTGCTTCAAAGAAGCAGCCTTTTCCAAGAGGGACTCCATTTGTGGTCTCTTATGATCAAGAATATGCCAGCGTTGTTGATCAGGGTGCAGGATTTGGTGTAGAATTCTAATAAGAGACTCTAGACTGTAAGCCATTTTCAGATCTCTCCTCACTCTCAAAGACACAAAAGTTTTACAGCAAAAATAGTACAACAATCCAATGTATAGCAAGGTAGCACGATGCAGTTGACTTGTTGATCATAAACACAGGCTGCCGTGCAGATGTGAACATATGATAAAAAATTTGCAACTGCTATTATAATATTAATCTATTGAAGAAGACCAGTTGGTTGGCTAAAATGTTCATGTATTGACTCTGTAACTCAATGCAAACTCCACATAATTTTTCGCTGAAATTAAGAAATAATTATATAGTATTACATGTGGATTGGATGGCACTGTCGGAGGCATTGACTTCTATGTGAATTGAAGATGCCCTTGATATATAACATCTTCACCTTGTTAAGTTATTGCTTGAGTAATCTTGTTCTTCTTGATCTTCTCAGAGGAATCGTCCTTGGAGATTGATGGGCTTCTGTAATTTGAAGTGCAGGTGTCTGGATCTTGACGCCGACTCCCTCTTGTACTTCTGGGCTTCTTCCAAAACCTTACAAAGTAATTCCACTAAGAAATTGTAATAAAACTTTGAGTTTTTAATATCTACACCTTGTTATATTTGAAAAATATTTATTTGGTGTCTCAATTTTTTTCGATCTGTCATTTTTTTTATTTTTAAATTTATTTCAACAGTTTTTTTTCAATCTCCAATTCTATGATCTTTCTTTCCCAACTTTCATGTTTCTTTTTGTTTCCCTACTCTTCTGTTAATAACTTCCTACAATTTTTATCTTTTTACTTTTTTTTGATTTATTTAACTGATATATATTTTGAAAAACTTAAAAAAATACGCACTCAACATGGTTAAATAAAAAATGTTGCAGACAATCGTAGTATCATTTTAAAAATATCAATCAGATTTTCAGTAACAGTTTTGAAACCAAAACACAAGTAATCGCGTTGGAACGAATAAACAAAATCAGAGTTAGATATAAGCCAGTTACGATCAACAAGTTCAACCATTGCTTGGACTTGTTGAGTGTTTACAGTTGCTAGACGAGCATGGTGACCCAACCTGCTTTGGTGTGTGAGAAACTTCGTGGTTTTGTTTGTCTTCTAAGGGGCTTGAGATTCACCAATGTGGAGATTTATTAGGTATGACTCATATATTGAAAAAATGATAGATGCTGGGGTGGAGACCTCGTGGTATGGTAAAGGGACAATTTTGTAAAATGTACCATAGGGTTACTTATATATTTTGTCTTTGTAACCTAGTTGAAATTGATTCTCTTAGAAATAAAATATACAATCGTCACCGCTTCCAAGAACGTAGACACATTATCGAATATTATTAAATCTTTATGTCGTTTATTTTTATGTTCTACAACATTAATTTCTCAACAATATTTATCATTGTTCAGGTGGTTTATTACTTTGTGGCTAAAAACATATTACAGAAGCACGCGCCATACATCCGCAGGCATGAACTTTGGAATTCTTCAGCAACATACACACACACACTTGGACAAATCGATTGACACAAGACATAAAACAGATACTGATCGTCCGTCCATTTTCAAACAACAAAGGGAATTATTACTTGTAGAAAGACAACACCATTTCCAAACGCGACGATGATTGAATCTCCACAGAGAACCAACGTACATTAGCAGAAGTTGAGGCCATCTCAATTATCAAAGGAGCGTCAATTATAAAACTAACCAACATTGGCAGTGCACCTGCAACACTGTACAATTCGAACAAAGAATCATGCATAGCTTCGGGGCGATGATTGTAGAGAAAAATTGACGACAAGAATTAAATGTGTAAATAGTTTCTGAACTTAGGGGTTAACGTTGTACGTACCTTTACAGCCGATCGGCAAGCAGAAAGTGATGAGAGCTGCAGCAAGGCTCTAGCGGATACGAAGTTGAAGGCCATCGTTGCCATATTCACGTTGCTCCTCCTGAATCTGTTTGGCTGAAGCCACAACAGAAGGGCTACATTCATCCAACTCAATTATTTCAAGTGTTGGTATCTCTCCAATGCCACTCGGGATTTTCTCTAGAGCAGAGCAACCCCGAATGAGGAGGTGCCGGAGTCTTGGGAAGTGGGTCTCATCAGCCTGCCAGTGCACCAGATTCTTCAGCTTTTCAAGCAGCAGAAACTGCAGTGAGCGAAATTCCCCTTCAGTTGGAACCCACTCTTCATCATTTCTTGGCTGCATTTCCTGGCCCTTGAAGGTACACTTCCGTATTTTGAACACTTCAAGATTTGATAGCAAACCAACAGTTGTCATGAATCTCCAGTGTAAGGTTAACTTACTCAGAGTTAACTTTCTAATTGAAGGAGGGAAATTGAGTTCCGATATCGAAGTTCGAGACCATTTTCGAGCCGAGCATTCCAGAGTTTCAAGTCTATGCAGCTGGGAGAGATCAACAAGGAAAGAGTTGGCAGAGTGGATTTCCAGGTTTTTAATGTTCGGAATGTTCCCCAAGAAAATGCAATCAGTTAAGTGCTCTAAAGTCATACGAGAGATTGTTTGAAGATTTCTTTGAACATTCTTTTTCCTGTATTCATTATCAATGCAGATACATGTTTTCTTGAACTTGATATGTCTCAACTCTGGCATCTCCCATATTTCAGTTGGCAAATAAATAAACCGTAAACTTGATCGAACAATTAAGGTTTGCAGATTCCACAATCTGGATATTGCGGAAGGGAAATCTGAGTTGCAAGGAAAAGCCAAGTAACATAAGTTGACTAGTCCCAATATTTCCGTGGGAAACTGGTGGAATTCTATGTGCAGTACATCCAACACCCTCAGCAATTTTAATGAAAAAAACACAGGAGATAGAATCACACGTGATGCAAGACCAGTGCAAAGAAAAGAACGGGCAAGAGACATAAATTCTGTTGAATCATAAACATCTCTGATCCGATATGATTGATGCACACTCACACGACGAGGGAAGTAGGATGAGCCTTCCGGGACATTGTGAACTTGTCGATTCTTGACGAGAAGGAACTTATCCTCTACAGCTTTCTTCACGCATAAATCCCTCAAAAGATCATGGATGCTATAACTCTTTGCTTTCCCATTAGACTTCTGTTCTCTTACCATGAGAAGATTTCTATCGACAAGAACCTTTAAGTTTTCCTCAGCTGTCTGTTCTAAGCTTTTATCTCCATTTGATTTTAGGAACCCCTCAGCTACCCATATCCTTATAACTTTTGAGGCCCGAATCTCATAATCTTCAGGGAAAGCTCCCATATAAAGAAAACAAGGTTTCAAATAATACGGCAAGTGATTATAACTCAAAGCTAATATATTAGTGAATTCCGCGTCCTTTTCAACTATAGCTGAACTGATATCATTCGCCACATGCTCCCAAAAATCTCTTCTTCCCTTGGCCTCTGAGAGGAGCCCACCAATCACATGGATAGCTAGAGGAAGCCCTCTGCAATTGATCGCAATGCTTCTCCCAATCTTTACAAATTCAGGAGGGCAATCATCTTTCCCAAAAACCTTTTGATGAAGTAGATTCCAACTTTCAAATTCGTTCAGAAGATGCATATGATGATATGTGCTCGATGAGTCCACATAATTAGCCACTTCCGATTCTCTAGTAGTTAACATGATCCGACTTCTATTATTATTATTTGGAAAGAACATTCTTACATCATCCCAAGCTTTAGAAGTCCACATATCATCTAATACAACCAGATATCTTTGACCAGTTAAATTCTTGTATAGCGTAACTGCCAATTGACTATTTTTCATCTGAAGCATTTCATCTGTAAGCTTTCCGATTACACAACCAAGAAGGCCTAATAAAATTGCTCGCACATCATAGTCTTGTGATATCACAATCCATGCACGAGTGTCAAAGTGGGAAACAACAAGAGGATCATTATAGAGATTTCGAGCTAGGGTAGTCTTACCAATACCTCCCATGCCTACAATCGGGATTACCTGGAGTTGACTTTCCAGCATGGTAAGCCGATCCTTCAACTGAATCAAATCCTCTTCAAGTCCCACCACAGTGTTCTTGGAAGTTGGATCGGGTGTGGATGAAACAGTAGTGTGAAACGAACTATTCTGCATCTCATCGCTCCCAT
This sequence comes from Sesamum alatum, assembly GCA_034509735.1. Classification (NCBI taxonomy): domain Eukaryota; kingdom Viridiplantae; phylum Streptophyta; class Magnoliopsida; order Lamiales; family Pedaliaceae; genus Sesamum; species Sesamum alatum. The sequence goes on from JACGWO010000006.1 coordinate 37,434,354, forward strand.
GTTTCACGATCACCTGCAATTTATCAATTGCAGAATCAAGTTCTTGGATGACTTGGTGCAAGCTTGGGGGGGAAATGATGCATCTCTGAGCTCCGGGGTTGGAGAGCCTTTGATCCACCATATGGGATTCGATGATGTCTTCTGCTTTCTGGGCAGCATCTCTGATTTGACTCATCAGACTTTGAGTGCTTGAGGGGCCACTTGCCGATGAAGAATGATCAAGAATTTGCTTCAAGGAAGAAGCTTTTTCAAAGAGGGATTCCATTTGTGGTCTCTTACCATGAATCCAACGTTTATTATCAGGGTGCAGGATTTGCTGGAGAGTTCTAATAAGAGACTCTAGATTGTAAGCCATTTTCAGATCTCTCCTCACTCCCAAAGACAGAATTTTTTTGCAGCAAACAATAGAACATTAATCCAATGTATATCAAGGTAGCAAGATGCAGTTGACTTGTTGATCATAAACACAGGCTGCCAATGTGAACAGAAGATTAAATAAATCAATAAGACAACTGCTATTATATTAATCTATTGAAGAAGAATAGTTGGTTGGCTAAATGTTCAAGTATTGACTTTGTAACTCAATGCAAATTCCACATGATTCGGCGCTCAAATTAAGAAATAATTATATGCTACTTGTGGATGGAGATGCCCTTGAGGCTTGATTGCCTCTTCCACTTGTTAACTATATAGATTTATAACCATCCTATATATCCACCTTATTGCTATAGTATCTTTGATAAAAAAAATAAAAATGAAAAAGTACTCTCATATATATATATATATATATATATATATAAATTCTTCCTCCTACATTTCTAGAACTCTTCCTAGCTCGAATAGTAAGTTATCGATCCAAATCATGTCTGTATCAGTATTCCATAAATAATAAAATGAATTTATTCAAAATATAGTTCGAGTACAATTTATAGTGACTTAAGGAACACCCCCCACACATACACACATATATATATATATTTCAAATAAATTTTCAGCTGAGATAATCTTTTAAAACGTTGATATGACATAGTAAAAATTTGTGAATTTAAATAAATTTATATCAGTAGTATGTGAAGATCGGATTGAAAACTCACAGCAAACAGTGTAAAGTGTTAATAAGCCATGTTAGTGGAGAGCAATTTTAGAGGAAGCTTCGTCAATTTCGGGATCGATCAACCCCAACTTGAACAACAAGAATATGAAAGAAGGGCCATCAAGGGATTCGGTAAAAAAGTCCGCAAGCTGCTCCTTGCTGGAAACGTGGGATGGAGCTATAAGGCCTACCTTGTATTTGTCTTATACAAGATGGCAATCAATCTCTAAATACTTCGTTTGTTTATGAAATTAGACAAGATTCGCAACAATGTGTAATGCATCTTGTTATCACGAAGGAAAGGGATTGGAGTTGGCATTGAAACTCCAAAATCACGCAACAGAAACACTATTCTAATAATTCACATACCGTAGATCCCATACTTCTATATTCAGCCTCTGCCGTTGAACAAGAAATCATGTTCTATTTCTTTATAATTCCAAGAAACAAGTGATTTCCCAAGAAAGATGTAGTATCCTATCAGAGAATGCTTGGAATCTACACAACTAGCCCAATATGCGTCTGAGTATGCAGTCAATGTGAGTGAATTCTGAGAAAGAAAAAAATAAGCCCTTGTTAACACTATCTTTGAGGTATCTAACAGAGTGTGAGGTAGCATCCGAATGTTGCTGACAAGGATGTTCTAAAAACTATTGCTGTGTGGCATAAGATTCCGGCCTAATGAAGCTCCCCCAGCTGACACTATCCAAAATGATTAGAGCCGGCCGGGCATTTTGTATGCGCGGATCCATTCAACCCAAATGAAGGTTCGATTGTTGCTGAGTAAATCACACAAGTGCCTGCACATTAGCACTCTATTAACCTCAGTTATTGGCTGAATTCCCAAGCCACGTCCGCAGGCGTAGGAAGACAGACTTGCTGCCAGGATACACGTGCAACAGTCCTCTCCCCCATTCCGCCCCATCAAAAATGGAGGCCCGGCAGACATGAAACGGCATCAACATTGATTTGATCAACTGAAGATATTGTTATTATTTATAGGGTAAATTACATCAACTTCTATAAATACCTACTTGAAGTTTGTAATTTTTAACCAAAAGTCTAAAATTAACCATTTTACCCCTCTATATAAAAAATTTAAAAAATCGGCCAAAGCAAATTACATTATTGCTCCTCTATATAAAAAACTTAAAAAACCTCTCCCTACACATTGTAGTCCAAAAAAATTTAAAATTTAAATAAAAATAATTCAGTGAATAAGGGTATTTTGGTCAGTTCACCCATAAAAATTGATGAAAATGGGTTATTTGTTAGACGATTACAAACCTCAGGGGATATTTGTAATTTTTTAAACAACGAGGGAGTATTTGGAATTATGTCAAACTTCAGGGGAGGTAGATGTAATTTACCCTTATTTATATCTTGTACCGCAATGAGTTATGAATTTCTTTAATTTACTAGTTAATTAGGAAGTATCATATGTATATGCAGAAACATATTTTTAGATGTGAATATATTATTTATTAGTTACAAAAGATATTAAGATTATAATTTTATTTATATTTCTATCATTGAATCATTAGTATACAATTATATTTTTTTAAAAAAAAATTATCATAATTGTTTTAATTGATGAAGAAATCATTTAATTTATTATTTGTAAGTCACTTCTATATTTAAATTTATACTATTAAAAAAAAATTATTCTGTACATGAACATATCAATAAAGTTGGGTTTTCGTCCTCTTTAATTTTTCTTTATTTTTTAACTTATTAAATTACAGTTGTAATATTAATTTTATTAATTAAACATTAAATTATATTCTTATAGTAAAAAAATTGAATTTATATGTGAGTAAAAAAATGTAATCAACCAAAAAGTACTTTTGACTTTAAAAAGATAATTAACCCCAAAATGTTCATAAGTTAAATAAAATACATACAAAAGTAATGATGAAGCTATCACTGAAAATCTATAAACATATGTTAGCATCTACAAAAAATTCAAATATATTGTAAAGCTTGAAAAAACTTTATTTGTAGAGAATACAATCATACAAATGAACTTAATCTATACCTAATATGTTAATATGCAATTATTTTTAAATCCCATCTTTTAAATATTTTTATTTGCTAATTATCGATCTATCGCTTATATTTGTAACATTACTTATGCAGCATTATAATTTTCCTTATGTTAATTTTTATCACTTCTTTTTATTTCCAACATTTGTAAATTGATTCAAGATGTTATACTAATTATTAATTAGTTACGTTTAATAAAAAAAAGAACAATTGAAATCATTGGACCCTTTTAAAGTATCAAAATAATTTTGTTTGTATCATGAGAGCCTATAATTATGTTAATTTTACTATTTACTACTCTATACAATGTTTACTATTTTTTTCTTTAAATAGCATATATTGTCATTGCAATTTAAATAGGGGGAGGGAAGGGGGGGGGGGGGGGGAGCAAAAAGAGAATAAAAGTACAATTTAAAAAGAACTATATTATTATTATTATTATTATTATTATTATTATTATTATTATTAGATAATTGTATTTACAGATTTGTCATTATTTATCACTTTAATAACAACTGAGAGCTAGTAAAATGCACAACAATGAATTATTAATTTATTTAGGCAAAATTATATTTTTAGTCCTGTAACTTTAAGTTATTAGCACTTTTGATATGTAATTTACTTCATTTACACATTTAGTCCTTTTCTTTGGATGAATTTAATCCATCACATATCAAAATTGGTTCTTTTTGGACAAATTTGTCCTATGTTGACAAATTTGATCATAACGACATATAATTACAGGACAAAGTGAGATTTACTCGAGTGAGAATAAGATCAAAATTGCAAAGACATGACTAAATTTGTCAAAAAAGGATTACATGTGAGATGTTCAACACTAACTTCGTCAAAAAAAAAATGACTAAATGTGCAGGTAAAGTAAGTTATATAACAAAAACTACTAATAACCATAGTTATAGGACCAAAAATGTAATTTTACCATTTATTTAATCTACTAGTAAAATGTATCACAAATCTTGAAATTCCATACGACAAGAAAATGATCTAAAACCACGTTAGAGAAGCATACGTTGAGTTCACGCGTACATCCGCAGGCATCAATTCTGGAACTGTCCAGCAACAATAACACAGACACACATGACTTAATTCAACAGAACCATGATACTGAATTGACACAAGACATAATACAGATACCGATATTCGTCCGTCCACTTACGAACAACAATGCGAATTATTACTTGTAAAAAGACAACACCATTTCCAGACGTGACGATCATCGAACCAACGTACATTAGCAGAAGTTGAGGCCATCTCAATTACCAAAGGAGCTTCAATGATTGAAAACACTAACCAACATTGGCAGCGGACCTGCAAAATGTACATTATTTATATATATTGCCGATGATTGTAGAGAAATAATATTGACAGACAAGAATTAAATACGGAAATAGTTTCTAACGCTGTACCTTTGGAGTTGATCACAGAAAGGCTCTAGCGGATACGAAGTTGAAGGCCCTCGTTCCCATTCTCAACTTGCTCCTCCTGAATCTGCTTCGCTGAAGCCACAAGAGAAGGGCTACATTCATCCAACTCAATTATTTCCAGTGTTGGTATCTCTCCAATGCCACTCGGGATTTTCTCTAGAGCAGAGCAACCCCGAATGAGTAGGTGCCGGAGTCTTGGGAAGTGGGTCTCGTCAGCCCGCCACTGCACCAGATTCAACTTTTCAAGTAGCAAAAACTGTAGTGAGCAGAATTCCCCTTCCTTTGGCTCCCACTCTTTATCATCTCTTGGCTGCATTTCTTGGTCCTTGAAGATACAATCCCGTATTTTGAGCACTTCAAGATTGGGTAGAGAACCGATAGTTGTCATGAATTCCCAAGGTATTATACATTTAATCAGTGTTAACTTTCTGACTGAAGGAGGGAAATGGAATACAGAAAAGAACTGTCGTGATGCCTCTGATCTGGTGCTACCACATACTTTTAACGCTTCAAGTTCCTCCAGATGGGAAAGATCAGTGACCCTATAATAAGAATATGATATTCCCAAGTTTTTAATGGAGAGAAGGCTCTTATGGATGTACCCGCGTAATTTGGATACACTCACAAGAGAGAATGTATGCAGCTTTGCTAGGACAAAGTGTTCCATTTTGTCACCTAATTAAATTTTCAAATATGCTCCATAGGACTTGATATGTCTCAACTCTGTCATCTCCCATATTTCAGGTGGCAGATACATACTCTGTAAACTTGATTGAACAATTAAGGTTTGCAGATTCCACAATGTGGATATTGTAGAGGGAAATTCTGAATTGACTAGTTCCAGGATTTCTGTTGGGAACTGATGGAATTCTATATTCCATACATCCAACACCCTCAGCAATCTTAACGTGAAAAACACAGGAGACAGAATCACCCGTGATGCAAGACCAATGCAAAGAAAAGAGCGCACACGAGACATAAATTCTAATGAACCATGAAAATCTCTAATGCGATATGATGGATGCACACTCACACGGCGAGGCAAGTAGAATGAGCCTTCTGGGACATTGTGAACTTGCCGATTCATGACATGCAGAAACTTATCCTCCATAGCTTTCTTCACGCATAAATCCCTCAAAAGATCATGGATGCTATAACTCTTTGCTTTCCCGTTAGACTTTCGTCCTCTTACCATAAGAAGATTTCTATGCACAAGAGCCTTTAAGTTTTTCTCAACTATCTCTTCCAAGCTTTTATCACCAGTTGATTTTAGGAATCCCTCAGCTACCCATATCCTTATGAGTTTAGAGGCCCGAATCTCATGATCTTCAGGGAAAGCCCCCATATACAGAAAACAAGGTTTCAGATAATATGGCAAGTGATTATAACTCAAAGCTAATATATTAGTGAATTGCTCGTCCTTTTCAGCTATAGCTGAACTGATATCATTGGCCACATGCTCCCAAAATTCTCTTCTTCCCTTGGCTTCTGAGAGGAGCCCACCAATCACATGGATAGCCAGAGGAAGCCCTCTGCAATTGCTTGCAATGCTTCTTCCAATATGTTCAAACTCAGGAGGGCAATTATCTTTCCCGAACACCTTTTGATGAAGTAGAGTCCAACTTTCACTCTTGTTCAAAAGATGCATATGATGGCTGGGATTCAATGAATCCACATAATTAGACACGTTCAATTCTCTAGTGGTTAACATGATCCGACTTCTATTATTATTATCTGGAAAGAACATTCTTACGTCATCCCAGGCTTTAGTACTCCACATATCATCTAATACAATGAGATATCTTTTACCAGTTAAACTTTGGTATAGTGTAACTGCCAATTGACTATTTTTCTGTTGAAGCATTTCATCAGTAAGCTTTCCAGTTACGCAACCAAGAAGGCCTAATAGAATTGCTCGCACATCATAGTCTTGTGATATCACAATCCATGCACAAGTGTCAAAGTGGGAAATAACAAGAGGATCATTATACAGATTTCGAGCAAGGGTGGTTTTACCAATACCCCCCATGCCTACAATCGGGATTACCTGGAGTTTACTTTCTATCCCGGTGAGTCGATCCTTCAACCGAATCAAATCCTCGTCAAGTCCCACAACAGTGTTCTTGGAAGTTGGATCAGGCGTGGATGAAAGAACAGTGCGCAACGAACTATTCCCCATCTCATCGCTTTGCTGTTCCATGATCCTCTGCAACTTATCGATAGCAGAAACAAGTTTTTTTGATGACTCTATTCAAGTTTGGGAGGGAAATGTTGCAGCTCTGAGCTCCAGGGTCGGAGAGCCTGAGATCCACCATACGGGATTCGATCATGTCTTCTGCTTTATGGGCTGCATCTCTGATTTCACTCATCAGACTTTCAGTCATTAGGCCGCTTGCTAACGGAGACTTATCAAGAATCTGCTTCAAAGAAGAAGCCTTTATCAAGAGGGACTTCATTTTTCTTCTCTGATGACGAATTAGAATCCAGCGTTTGTTATCAGGGTGCAGGATTTGCTGGAGAATTGTAATAAGAGACTCTAGATTGTAAGCCATTTCGGATCTCTCTTCACTCTCAAAGACACAAAAGTTTTGCAGCCATCAATAGAACATTAATCCAACGTATATCAAGGTAGTAACATGCAGTTGTTGATCATAAACACCGGCTGCCGTGCAAATGTGAACAGATGATAAAATATTAATCTATCGAAGACTAGCTGGTTGGCTAAATGTTCAACTATTGACTGCATATTTAATGCAAAATTCCACACGAATTTTCGCTGAAATGAAGAAGTAAATATATGATACATGCATGTGAATGGAGGTTTGCTACACTGTCCGAGTCATTGACTTCTATGTGAAGATGCCCTTGATAATATATAGCTTGAGTATTGCTTTCTAACCATCCCATCCACAATATTTCTTGAGTAATCTTTTAGTATCTTGTTCTTCTTGATCTTCTTAGGAATCGGCCTTGGAGATCGATCATCGGTTCAAAGTCACGGTATCGACGATAATATCGATGAATATTATTTCGCATTGATCACAGTGTATTTAGGATATTATTGGACGATATGAAGCATGTTATATAATGCTTAAAAAATTCCAAAAAAAAGTAGTAAAACTATAAACAAAAATTAAGTATCACAAATTAATACATTATATTACAAACCAAAAATTTTATAATATCAAATATCATTTTAATATTTTAATAGCATAGTTCTCATAAGTTTTAATAAATAATTCGATATATATTAAGAACAAAAGAACAATCATGAAAGTTAGTTATAATATGTGTGATGATAAATATTGGAACAAACAAATAAAATACATGAAAATTACTAACATTCAATTCATAGAAAAGACAACATGAAAACAAAATAAAATTCGAGATAGTGAGGAAGAAATTTGACAAAATACATGGAATATATAATATTTGAGAAGAAATATTAAATTCAAAACAAATTGCACATAGGCGAGAAGAAATCTTATGTGTTCATCAAAATATTTCTAATCTTCGATAAGCATTGCCTTTTGCCATATATTTTTTAATTTTATGTTCCATCTATGAAAATATGAAAGGAATTTTCTGCATTTGGAATCTTGAAGGGTCAAGCTTGCTGCGTACTGCTTCTCCGCCTCAGCCACCAAACACCGTGAATCCTACTATTCATTCAGGTGGAAGAATGGTGCAGCGGCTGACTTATAGAAAGCGGCATAGCTATGCCACGAAATTTAATCAACATCGGGTCGTCAAAACTCTTGGAGGGAAGCTGGTGTATCAGATCACTAAGAAGAGGGCAAGTGGTTCAAAGTGCCCTGTTACCAGAAAGAGAATCTAGGGGTGTTGAGAAATCAATGCTATAAGAGTAAAGAGCACAAAAATTTAACGAGGTTCGGCAATGTGCCTACATCCTCAGGAGGGTGACGGCTGTGTAATTTTATTATCATAGAGAATGAATCTCACTAGGTTACAAGTACAATATATATAGATGTAACCCTATGGTACGTTTTACAAAATTACCCCTGTACCATACCGCGGGGGCGGAGCCCCTGCACCCCCGGCCCACTTAAGCATAGCCCACCAACTACACGAAAACTCCCCAATGGGACAAATGCTGTCGCTCCACCCCATTCACTCCAGCATCTGTCCCTTTTTCTGGTATATGAGCCATACCCAACAAATCTCCACCTTGGTGAATATCAAGCCCCTTAGAAGACAACACAACCACGGAGTTTCTCACACACCAAAGTGGGCTGGGTCACCATGCTCGTCTAGCAACTGTAAACATTCAACAAGTCCAAGCAATGATTGAACTTGTTGCTTGTAACTGGCTTGGTCAGCATATCAGCTGTATTCTCACTTGTATGAATCTTTTGTATCAATACCTCACTAGATGCTACCAACTCTCTAATCTTGTGATACCTCACGTCAATATGTTTTGTTCTGGCATGATATACCTGGTTCTTGGCCAAGTAGATAGCACTTTGACTATCACAGTGCAACTGAACTCCACCTTGCTCAACGCCCAATTCCTTTGCCAACCCGGTAAGCCATAAAGCTTCTAGCAGCTTCAGCTACTGCCATGTACTCTGCTTCAGTTGTAGATAATGCCACAATAGACTGAACTGATGATTTCCAGCATATAGGCCCTCCACTTAGAGTGAAAACATACCCAGTTGTAGACCTTCTATCATCCAAGTCACCAGCGTAGTCAGAATCCACATATTCCACAACTAAAGGATTATCCTGTTGACTGCCGAATACAGTTCCATGCCCAACAGGACCTTTCAGATATCTAAAAATCCACTTGACTGCTTCCCAATGGTGTCTACCTGGTTTAGACATATATTTACAGACTTGACTAACAACATGAGCCAAATCAGGGCGAGTGCATACCATTGCATACATCAAGCAACCAACTGCACTAGCATATGGAACCTTTTCCATGTCTTCAATCTCACGGTCTGTCTTAGGGCATTGTTCTGAAGAAAGCTTGAAGTGATTTGCCAATGGAGTGCTCACTGGCTTAGCTTTGCTCATCCTGAACCTGTCTAACACCTTCTCAACGTAGTCTCGTTGAGATAGTCACAGTTTCCTTGAGCCTCTGTCTCTGTGAATCTCCATTCCAAGAATTTTCTTTGCAGCACCTAAGTCTTTAATATCAAATTCCTGGCTCAACAGGGCTTTTAAAGCAAGAACATCATGCATATCATTTGCAACAATCAACATATCATCAACGTACAATAATAGAAAAATAAAAGAACCATCATCAAGGCTCTTAACATAAACACAACAATCATACTCACACCGTTTGTAGCCAATCTGAATCATGTAGGAGTCGAAACGCTTGTACCACTGTCTTGGAGATTTTTTCAATCCATACAATGACTTCTTTAACTTACAAACTAGATGCTCATGTCCAGGTTGAGTGAACCCGTCTGGCTGCTCCATGTAAATCTGCTCCTCCAAATCACCATGCAGAAACGAAGTTTTAACATCCATATGCTCTGAATGCAGGTCCCAACAGGCTACTAACTGTTTTCATTGATGCAAATGCTATTATTGATGTGATATGGAACGCTACCGTGCCCAGTCTTGATGTAATAAGTCTGGATTTAGATGCTTGAGTCAAATCCACTACGATAGAAAAATGGAAATTTGTTACGGCTATCCTAATGAATTTCAGAGTTGAATGCTTGGTTATGGAATTAACCCTTAGTGATCTATGATAGACATAACGATTGGTGAGACGAACCCCTTGAATTGGACTTTTCATCTATAATCTCATCTCAGATATTTACTCTTACTTTTGCTAATTTATTCATATTTAGTACTCTATTCATACCCCCCTTTTGTTACTACTATTAGATCGATAAATTAATCAATAGTTCCCTAGGGATTCGACCTGGTTCCACGACTACTACAGTTTAGAATCAGTATTTATATTTGACGGCTTCGACAATCGATCAAAAGGGTTCTATGAATCCTCTCTCGAACCCTTTTCCGTTGAACTGGTAGGGCTCGTTCCACCCTTGGAGGAGGGGAAAACTCTCTCTACGAACGTGGATTTGCAGGGAGAGGTCAAGTACATATGGTTCAACAAATCCCTCATGTTCCTCAACATCCATCGGACGAGGCGGAGGGGGAAAGGGCACCATTCCCTCTCTGCTACTCATTCTTGAAACATTCTTCTCATGTCAGTCCGAGACACAATGATAATCTTGGGTGCCTCTGGTGGGTCAACATGGTGCGTACCCAACGGACCAACAACTACTTGTTTTCCATGTCCCCCAATCAGGTTCCCAGGAGTCTCATCCATGTTCCCTGAACTAAAAAAGAACTGGAGAATTTTCCTACAAACGGCACAAAATGTTGTTCCAAAAAACAACAATGTATATTTAAGCTATTCGGTGAGTGTCTAAAGGGTTCTACCACTCCAAATGCTCGGGTAAACGCTTAGAGACTGTTGCAATGTTGCAACACAATACAACGTTAGGGCCAAGCCAGAAGAGGTTTCTGCGATGTCACTCCGACACTCAACTCAATGAAGAACTCAAGGTCTCTAAATGAGAGAATGTAATAATTGGAGTGGCAAAAGTTGTACTTGAAGCTGGAGTGCTAATACTTATAGATGCCAGTTAGATTGTATGATTTCATGTGCACCCTTAATCTAAAGCATGAGTGACGGTATACAGTGGAACGGTACATATCTGAATAAAAAAAGTGACAGATAATGGTCCCAGCAGACAAGGCTGAGACACTGTCAGGAAAGGACGCATGTTTTTTCCCCTAGTACGGAGGTTTCTCGAATACTTTAGTAGCAAATTTCAACTAAAGTAAAGAGCTCCAAGGTTGGATCTCAAATGCTTTCGTTGGAATGTCTCTCCTGAGCCGTTAACAACAATACTGTATGGGTGTAGCCTTCAGTTGGTTTTGAAGGTCTCTAACGAAGCATCATAAATATCCCCACGTCACATAGTAACATGCAATTGATTAATTTTCTCATGGACTGGCTGCTTGCTGCTATGCAAATGTGCAAAAATAATAAAAACTCGTAGCTGCCACATTTGACATACTGAGCGCCCGGTAGTTGGCTTATTTGTTAAAACATTGACTATTTTATAATTGAAGGCAACTTAGAGTCCTAGACACAAACGTTTTGCTGAAAATATTGATGTATTATTGTATACTATACTCCATATGCATGGTGGTTGGAAACACTGTTGAAAGGATTGGCTTCAATGTGAACATGCTCCTTATAATGTCGTCTTCCCCAGTATGTTATATATTCATTTGTAATTCTCAGTTATATGGTTTTGTTTTCTTGTATTCCTTTCTAACTATTCCACCCATGCACGTAATCTTATAATAACATTAGCTAGTCTAACCAAACAACTAATGATTTGGCTATAAAGATAACTTTCATTAGATTAATTAGGTATGGCACAATCGTAACAATCGCACAACTATATATTGGTTATATTGTTTATTAACTTTACACCAATTTTATTATACGTGCATTATACTTGTTATGTACTGTAAATATGTTTTAAACTTGATCAAATTAATAATTAAGGTTTGCGGATTCCACAATCTGGACATTGTGGAAGGGAAATCTGAATTGCACCATGAATAGCTCATAGCAATGCAACCCCCAATAAACATGAATAGCTCGTAGCAATGCAACCCCCAAAGAAACTTGTATTGTATTAAATCATAAACATCTCTAATGCGATACGATGCATGCATTCCCACACGACGAGGGAAGTAGAATGAGAATTCTGGGACTTTGTGAACTTGCCGATTCTTCACATGAGAAACTTATTCTTCCCTCCAGCTTTCGTCGTATCTCCTCCGGGAAGGTGGAGTTAAAATTACTATGAGAAAATATGCTAAAGTAGTCAAAATGAATGAACACGTTCAATAAAAAAATCTTTTTTTCCAATTCGTTTTTTTTCTTACGACACGAAAATCAAATCTGGATTCTCGGATTTGTCGAACAAAACACCATTCCGCCTTTCAGTTCCGATTGGAATTCTATTCAAGTGAACAAAGAATAAGCCTATTTATTTCTGGTTCTAAGACCGGTAGTTCTGGCGGTCAACTCGGTTCTTTCAAATTGTTTCTCTGTATTGAGAAAAGGTAACAAAGATAAAATACGAGCTTATTTTATAGCAATAGTAATTAATCGTTGTTGTTTCAAGGTCAATCTATTCACTCGTCTAGATAATATTTTCCTTGTTCACTAATAAATCGACTAATTAAACTCATGTTTCTATAATCAATTCGATCCCCCAATTGAATCGGGGGCAAACTCCTATCAAAAGATCGCTCGGATTTTAGAAAAGGTCACTTGGATTTATCCATGGTTTGTTTGTTTAGTTTATTTCTTATCCCAAAAATCCAATTTCTTAATTGTCATTTTAACCCCAAATAAAATAGGATTATCATTTATTTAAATATGTTCTATTTATATTTCAATATCTTCTATATAATGTCATTTTTCCCCTTTCAAGGATAAGACATACTCGGTTCGATCTATTTCTTTATTTCCCCATGAATCATATGTTTTGTAACAATAGGGACATAATTTTTCTCAATTCTAATCGATTAGGCGTATTATGCCGGTTTTTTTGAGTAATATATGTGGAAATGCCCGTTGATACATTCTTACCACTGTTTCGGATGCAACTGGGACATTCCAAACTCACCGTTACTCGCGCATCTTTCCTCTTGACCATGAACCTCCTTTGGGTTTTTGATTTACTAAACTCTTCTATTTTGATTCGAAACGAAGAAAACAAAAGGAAGGAAAAAATAGAAGTTAATTAATAGTAACTTGAAATCCAACTCTAAAAGGTCAAAATCAATAAAATAATAATAAGGGTAAATTATATTTTTGGTCCCATAAGTGGACTCGATTTCAATTTTAGTCCCACAATGTCTATCATTCGCGAGATACGTCCCATAAGTGATTTTTTTTTTCCAATTTCAGGACTAATTGGGGATTTCCGTTAATGAAGTTAACGGAAGTTTCTTTCTCCGTTACGTGAACTGATTTTGGAGGAAAATTGACTATATATAATTCAACTACTTTTGGAGGAAAATTGACCCATTTCTTCTTCCTCTTATAAGAACTCATTTATTTCTTATTTCCTCCATATTTACAACAAACAAAATTTAAAATGGCTGCAATTTCTTTATATATAATATATTTCTATTTTCATTTGTACAAATCAAATTTTTCGATCGAAAAAAAAAAAACAGGAACACAAATACAAATTTCTTTATATATAATATATTTTGGTTTGTAAATGTTGGCAGGAACCTATGCATTTTTGTTGCTTGCAGATGTTGTGCAAGGTTATGCTTTTTGGCTGAAAACCTTTGTATTTTGTAGAAAACTTGTACTGAATTTCTGGTGCCAGTAATTGAACATCAAAGTTCTATAAATGCAATTTATGTTTTAGTAATTGTTGTTCAATTTTTGTATTTGTGTTCATATTCTTTTTTTTTTTTATTGAAAATTTTGATTTATACAAATGAACATAGAAATATATTATATATAAAGAAATTGCAGTCATTTTAAGTTTTGTTTGTTGTAAATATGGAGGAAATAAGAAATAAATGAGTTGTTATAAGAGGAAGAAGAAGTGGGTCAATTTTCCTCCAAAAGTAGTTGAATTGTTGTCAATTTCCTCCAAAATTGGTCCACTTAACAGAGAAACAAACTTCCGTTAACTTCATTAACGGAATTCCCAATCATTTTTGAAATTGAAAAAAAAAAAAAACCACTTATGGGACGTAATTCGCGAATGGTAGACATTGTGGGACTAAAATTGGAATCGGGTCCATTTATGGGACCAAAAATGTAATTTACCCTAACAACAAATCAAAGCAAAGCCATAGTAAATAATAAGTAAGACAATGATTTCGAAACTCTACTTCAACCCGAAGGACGGTATTTCAATCAAAAATATTGTATTCTTGCCCTAGAACCACATTTTCCTACTTTACCCCCATGCCTCTATCAGTAATATTCATTTAATTAGGCCCCATTTGGTTCGTGTGATTAGGCATGATAAAATTATTTATCATGCCTAATCACACGTTTGGTTAGTATTATTAGAGCTCGGTATTAATACTGGGCCCGATCATATTTATAAGAATTTATGGGATAATGGATACCACCTATAAGGTGGGATACACAATCCCACAAATTATGATAAACAGTATTAAAAGTTTTATTCCTCATTTACCCTTCTCTCCTCTCCCTCTCTCCCCCCTCCCCCCTCTTTTTCTCTCTATTTATTTCTTCTCATCATGAACAACAACCAGACTTTTAACTTTTTTTTCCCTAATTTTGTATTTTTTGTTACTTAAGAATCACATGCATGATTATGAAAATATATTTTAAATTGTAATAATTAAATAATAAAATAGAATAAAAAATATTACTTCTTATTTTTTTGACTTTTGAAAAATATTTGAGTTTTAATTAATTACTAAATTGAATGCGTATTTTGAACTTCTATTTCATATAAATATAAAAAGTAAAGAATATTCCACAAATTGATTTTATTTGAAGCAATTGTATATCAATAAATAATTTATAGTTTTTTTCAAATTTTTTGTGATTATGCTCAAGCTACAATATAAAAATGTAAATAACTTAAAAGAGGATACACTTAATAGTCTTTTTGCATTTAATCATATTTTATAATCCTTTCAACCAAACACCATACTATATTATCACTTGGGATATCCTACATACAACACCTGAAACCAAACAACATATAATGTAAGATGAGATTAATTATCATTCAATTTCACATCCCACCCAATCCCATCACGCCTAATCCTACCATACGAACCAAACGAGCCCTTAGAGAATTTGAATCCGAGTCTCGCAAACGTTGAATTCACTTTTCTTCTTTCTCTTTCGTCCCTTGTCGTAAAACTTAGAAAAAAAAAGGGAAAAAAGAGAAAAAAAAAAAAAGGGAGGGGAGGGATTAGTCACAGCTATTTGATTCTATCTCTAATCTTCTTCATTCCTCCGATGTCACTAATTACAATGAAAAAAAGGGGAATGTCAACGCATTCGGAAAAAAATGATTAATCTCTATCAATAGACCTGCTAAAGCCCCGAACCATAGCGTACTTAGTACTGGGGCCACGGAGATATATGTTTTTAGATATCGCAATGAAAAACCTCCTTTTTTATTTATTTATTGTAATACATAAAGATAATGCATATATGATCAGATGCATATGTAGTTAAGGGCCACTTAAAGTTGTACACAGAATCCCTAATTCAAATTGAAATGTACAATGATCCATAAGATTTTACTTTTCTTAAAATTAAAACAGAATAAATATTTAGTAATATTTAATTATAAAAAAATGGCTATTATATTATTAAATATTAATTGCAAAATTATATTTTTGGTTTTTAAAATAATAATTAATTGGATTATTAAAAATTAATTAATAATTTAATAATATTTAACTATTATATCATTAAATAAACTATAAAGTAACAATTTCGATTCATAAAATAATGTTAATTACAAATTAAATTTTGGTTTAAAAAATTACAAAAAAAAAAGAGAGAGTTTGAAGAAACCCTGGAGTGGTTACCCAATGTTTTTTGGAAAAAGAATCATTACCTGGTAACGACTTCAATTTTTATTTAGAAAAAAAAAACATTAGTGATGGAGATAGAAAATAATAGGTTAGCAAATTATCAAAACACCCTCAAATATAAATATATTTACAGAAATGCCATTAGAGGTAGTTATTGTTGGTGGTTAGTGGGGTGGAGCCAAATTACCAAGGTGTCCATGAAGATTAGATTGCAGCCGTCAGATTGGAGGCGATTGGAGGGTAAAATAGTATATACCCCACCTCATTTACTATAAATAGGGGATCCAAATCCTATGTAAAGGTACTTTATCTATTTTGAGAAATAAATTTCTTGAGAAGAGTTCTCAAGTTATTTACCTCGCGACATCGTTTCGTGTTATTGTGCTTGGATTAACTACTTTTCGAATCACACACCATCAATTGGTGATCGGTACCTCAAGTAACAACTTGCCTTAAATTTGCGAGACTTTTGAATATTGTTATAAAACTATAATCAAATTGGACCATAGTACCATATATATTCGTATTGTAAGACCCTAATGTATGTTAATCATATTTTCAGTATCAACTTTTTTATATTGTCAAAACATTATTTACATACTTTATTAGCTTCTAAATTTTGAAATGTTATTATGTTAATGTTTATTTACCATTTGATTAATCTTATTTTCATAAGGGGAAATAGATTTTCAATTCATAACTTAGGTCCTTTTCATTTCAATTTGGTCTATTGATTTTGGGATATTCAAATCAAAATATCATGTAGCCGTTAAGTGTATAATAATACAAGGGACCAAATGTTACAACTTTTATGAACCTTTTAAAGCATAAAAATAGTTATATATGCCTCATTAAGACCTACAATTATGTTAGTTAATTTACTACTCAATAAGATAAGATTTTAAATTAAATTATTTATTATATTACTATTTATATTCTTCTTCAATGTCAATGTCTTCGGGGTGCAGGGGAGGGGGACATGGTGTTTTTAGTCTATTAAAATTGAAATAAAATAAATTCGTTAGCTCTTTTTTAAATTTTCAATAGCACCTCGAATTTAAGTAGATTGATAATTTTTATTTGTAATTAAAGTTTGTGCTTATTGGTTATTCCATTTTAGAAGAAATTTCATTTTAATAAAATTGATCATTTTTTATTCATAGATCTTGTTGTGTCTCTTTGCTATTGTTTGATTTTGCTATATTATGTTTGTGTATGTAATATAATTTTTTTTACTATATTTTGAATGTCGTGATTTTTAATTTATTGACACTAAATGATTACAAACTAAATATTTATTGACTATTATTATTAAAATATTATTTAATTGGACAATATTACCAATATTTTGTATTGTAAGATCCTAATATTAATTATATTTCACTATCAACTTTTAAATATTGTCAAAGTATTATATATTTACACGCTTAATTTATTACCTTCTAAATTTTGAAATATTATTGTATAAAATTTTATTTTTTGCCTTTATATTGCAATCTTTAATTCTATATGTTTTTAGTTTAACTTCTTAATCTTATTTTCATATGCACCGATTGGTATAATCTAGTTCTTATTCAATAATATATTATGTTACAACTTAATTTTTTATGTCATATTTGTTGTTGTAATACTTTTATTCTATTAATTAATATAAAAAACAATAGATGTAAAAGTAAAGTATTCATGATTATCTAATACTAAAAAATCAAGTACTAAGAGATTCACTCAATAGTTGAATTTTCACAAGCAATTTCAATTTAATAGTATCATATCCATGTATCAATTTTAATTTGTAATTCAACTTTGATACTTATTTGTTATTATATATATAAGTTTAGATTAGTATTTTATATATTATTCATGTGTAGTTTATTTAAAATTTTAATGTGTCATGGTAAATTAAAACTTTCTTAATATAATTAAGATTTCTTCTAGCAAAGTAATTGTGTTGAAATATTATTTGGCATATTAATATTTTTTAGTTGAATATGTTATTCATTCTCTAAGTAGTTTAGAGCAATTAAGACTCTTAAACATTTTTCTTATAGAATTTTATTTTTTCTATAACTAATTTTATAATATAATTTTCTGTGAATGTTATTAAAATTTTATGCTTGACAAGTCTGTGTAATTAGGTCATTCATGATTCACGATTAGAAGCAGGTTATTAAAATTCTGTGTAATTGGATTATTCATGATTCACGATTTAGGTTCTTTATTCTAAATTTATATGGAGGAGATTTAGAATATTTAGAATTCTAAATTGTTAAAAATTCTAAAATCTGTAATATAATAATTAATAATATTTAAATGAGAGTATATTTGTCTTTTCACAATGAGGACCAAACAATTTGAACATTTACATATTTATATAGAGTATATATATATATATATATATAATTTCCAAAACTTTAACAGAAATAAAATATTAGCTATGTTCTGAATATATGTTTCACAAATCACAACCTAATAAACCTAATATTAATCGGAAAACAAGCACAAAAATGCAATCAATTCAATAATTAAATATTCCATAAATGATAACATATAAAATATCGATGAGACAATGCATCTTGTTATCACAAAGGAAAGGGATTGGAGTTGGCACTGAAACTCTAAAATCACGCAATAAAAACTCTATATAAGTTAATTCACATACCGTGGATCCCAGTTGGAGGGATTAATCACATTTGACCCCCTTTAAAATGCAAATTATACTTTTCCTCAAAATAATTTTAAAATTATATTTACGCCCCTTTCCAAAATTTTCCATTTAGATGGAAAATGTTTATGTTGCGAAAAAAATTATATAACTTTTCAATTTTGCCCCACTTTTAACAATTTTATGTGCATTTTTGTACTTATACGGGATAAATGTAATGTATATATATAGAGCGAGGTTAACATTATTATATTTTTTCACATATAAATACAAAATTATTACAGGAAAATATTAAATTGGGAGTAAAATTAAAAAATTATGTAATTTTTTTTGCTAATATCAGCATTTGTCATCCAAATCCTAAAGAAAGAGGGTTATGTACAAATAGTGAATTTTTGAAAGAGGTGTAAGTATAATTTTAAAATTTTTTGAGAAAAAAATATAATTTTGTATTTTTAAAAGGGTGGGGTGGAGGGTATTGAGAGCCCTAGCAAATAAATGGGTTTATTACTTTGTTGTAAGAAATTCATGGATTTGAGTACTGTGTTTGCAGTGGATAGTCACGTATTTCTTTGCAACAGATTTGTCATTATTTATGTAAACATGTAGTTATGTTCTAACAAAATTATTTTCTCTTAAAATTTTATTAGTTACTGCATGTGTAAACATATGTAGTGCAATGAGTTATGAATTTAATTAAAATTAACTAGTAAAATGCACGCGCATTGCGATAATAAAAAGACAGCACAAAAGACGCTAAATCATTAGAGATCCATTGTATCTCGATCTCTCAACTCAACTCGACACATTTGTGCACATACAGAGACTAAAAATCCATACGACAAAGAAAGTGAGCTAAAAACGTATTACAGAAGCCATACATCCATCCGCAGACATGAACTTTGGAATTCTTCAGACACACACACATGGACAAATCGATTGACACAAGACATAAAAAAGATACTGATCGTACGTCCATTTACAAACAACAATGGGAATTACTACTTGCAGAAGAATTGAATGTGTAAATAGTTTCCGAACTTGGGGGTTAACGTTATACCTTTGAAGTCAGGTCGGCAAGCAGAAAGTGATGAGAGCTGCAGCAAGGCGGCTCTAGCGGATACGAAGTTGAAGGCTATCGTTCCCATATTCACGCTGCTCCTCCTGAATCTGTTTCGCTGAAGCCACAACATAAGGGCTACATTCATCCAGCTCAATTATTTCAAGTGTTGGAATCTCTCCAATGCTACTCGGGATTTCCTCTAGAGCAGAGCAGCCCCGAATGAGCAGGTGTTGGAGTCTTGGGAAGTGGGTCTCGTCGGCCGCCCACTCCACCAGATTCAACTTTTCAAGTAGCAGAAACTGCAGCGAGCAGAATTCCCCTTCCTTTGGCTCCCACCATGGTTTAAAGTCGCGGTATCAGCGATAATATCGGCGGGTATTGTTCCACATCGGTCGCGGTGTATCGGGATATTATCGGACGATACGAAGCAAATGTGTTAGACAATGCTTAAAGAATTTCGTAAAAAATAATAAAATTATAAAAACGATTAAGTATCACACAATAGCATATGATATTACAAATCAAAAGTTTTATCGTATTAAACATTGATAAAATTAGATAAAAATGCTTAAAGATAAACTTGCATCATGCCACTAAAGTCTAATGACTCATTTTGTTTATGGGGAGCTATCGATACTTCACAGTTACAAGGTTTAATTTGATCCAAAAAATTGCTATACTTTTTATTATTTGATCAACTGTTTTGTTCTTGAATTCTACTTTTTTTACTTTCAAGAAATCACGACTTCAACTCCCAAGCTAGACGTATATATGCATGACTGACACTAAAACTTTTTGTCAGCATCTCGCTTTGTATGATAACATATCATCGTACAGTTTTCTTTATCTATTATTGCTTGAATGACAAAACAATTCAAGACTTGGAAATACAAGCTCCAAGAAGTTTCTCATAACCTCTACTAGCAATCTTTAAACTAATAGAATCAAGAACTTGCAAATCAGCATGATTCTCATCGATAGCTTTGTTTTCATCTTCCCTTTGTAACCACCGTTAACAATGAAAGTGCCTCTAAAAGCAGTGTAACCATCATTAAAAATGAAAGTGCATCAGACTCATAATATCGTCGATATTATCAGATATTATTGACGATATTATCATGTACAGGCGATATTATCATTGTAGCGCCGATAATATCGGATGCTATCGGATATTATCAGCGATATCATAGCATCTCGAATAATATAGGGTATCGGGGGTTATTATCGGATCGGCCCCGACCGATTCGGATACGTATCGGTCGATACTTTGATCCATGGCTCCCACACTTGATCATCTCTTGGCTGCATTTCTTGGTCCTTGAAGGTACAATCTCGTATTTTGAGCACTTCAAGATTGGGTAGAGAACCTACAGTTGTTATGAATTCCCAAGGTATTTTACATTTACTCAATATTAACTTTCTGACTGAAGGAGGGAAATGGAATACAGACAAGAAATCACGGTGTGGCATGAGGCCATGTACTTTTAACGTTTCAAGTTCCTCTAGATGGGAAAAATCAATGATATGTTCACTATAATAATATGCTATTCCCAAGTTTTTAATGTAGGGAATGCTCTTATAGATGTTCCCATGTAATTCGGATACACTCATAAAAGAGAATGTATGCAGTTTTGCTAGAACAAAACGATCCATTTTGCCACCTGATTCAATTTCCAAAATTGTTCCAGTGGACTTGATATGTCTCAACTCTGCCATCTTCCATATATTGAGGTGGCAAATCAATATTCCATAAATTTGACTCGACAATTAACGTTTGTAGATTCCACAATCAGGATATTTCAGAGGGTAAATCTGAATTGCAACGGAAGGCCAAGTAACGTAAATTGACTAGTTCCAGGAATTCTGTTGGGAACTGATGAAATTTTATACCACATATCTCCAACACCCTCAACAATCTTAATGTGAAAAACACAGGAGATAAAATCACATGAGATGCAAGACCAATGCAAAGAAAAGAGCACACAAGACATATATTCTAATGAGCCATAAAGATCTCTAATGCGATATGATGGATGCACACTCACACGGCGAGGCAAGTAGAATGAGCCTTCTGGGACATTGTGAACTTGTCGATTCTCGACATGAAGAAACTTATCTTCCACAGCTTTCTTCAAGCATAAATCCCTCAAAAGATCATGGATGCTATAACTCTTTGCTTTTCCATTAGACTTCCATCCTCTTACCATAAGAAGATTTCTATGTACAAGAGCCTTTATGTTCTCCTCAGCTATCTCTTCCAAGCTTTTATCTCCATTTGATTTTAGGAACCCCTCAGCTACCCATATCCTTATGAGTTTAGAGGCCCGAATCTCTTGATCTTTGGGAAAAGCTCCCATATAAAGAAAACAAGGTTTTAGATAATACGGCAAGTGATTATAACTCAAAGCTAATATGCTACTAAACTGCTCGTCCTTTTCAGCTATAGCAGAATTGATATCATTCGCCACATGCTCCCAAAAATCTCTTCTTCCCTTGGCCTCTGAGAGAAGCCCACCAATCGCATGGATAGCAAGAGGAAGCCCTCCACAATCGTTGGCAATGCTTCTTCCTATCTTTTCAAATTCAAGAGGGCAATCATCTTCCCCAAACACCTTTTGATGAAGTAGAGTCCAACTTTCGAATTTTAGAAGATGCATATGATGATATGTAGCCGATGAGTCCACATAATTAGCCACATCCGATTCTCTAGTGGTTAGCACAACCCTACTTCTATTATTATTATCCGGAAAGAACATTCTTACATCATCCCAAGCTTGGAACTCCACATATCATCTAATACAACCAGATATCTTTTACCAATTTAACTCTTGTATAGTGTAATTGTCAATTGACTATTTTTCTGTTGAAACATTTCATATGTAAGCTTTCCAATTATGCAACCAAGAAGACCTAATAGAATTGCTCGCACATCATAGTCTTGTGATATCACAATCCATGCACGAGTGTCAAAGTGGGAAACAACAAGAGGATCATTATGGAGATTTCGGGGAAAGGGTAGTCTTACCAATACCCGCCATGCCTACAATCGGGTGTGAATGAAGCAACACTGTGAAAAGAACTGTTCTGCATCTCATCGCTCCCATGTTCCACGATCCTCTGTAACTTATCCATTGCAGAATCAAGTTCTTGGACGACTTGGTGCAAGTCTGGGGGAAATGATGCAGCTCTGAACTCCAGGGTTGGAGAGCCTTTGATCCACCATATGGAATTCGATGATGTCTTCTGCTTTATGGGCTGCATCTCTGATTTGACTCATCAGACTTTCAGTGCTTGAGGGCCTGCTTGCTGACGAAGACTTATCAAGAATGTGCTTCAAAGAAGAAGCCTTTTCCAAGAGGGACTCCATTTGTGGTCTCTTATGATGAAGAATCCAACGTTTATTATCAGGGTGCAGGATTTGCTGGAGAACTCTAGTAAGAGACTCTAGATTGTAGGCCATTTTCAGATCTCTCCTCACTCTCAAAGACAGAAAATTTTTACTGCAAAAACAGCAGAACAATCCAATGTATAGCAAGGTAGCATGATGCAATTGACTTGGTTGATCATAAAGACAGGCTGCCGTCAAAATGTGAACAGATGATAAAAAATTTGCAACTGCTATTATAACATTAATCTATTGATTAGTAGTTGGCTAAATGTTCAAGTATTGGCTATGTAATTCAATGCAAATTCTACACGATTTTTGGCTGAAATAAGAAATAATTAAATAGTACTACATGTGGATGGAGGTTTGCTACACTGTCCGAAGGCATTGACTTCTATGTGAAGATGCTCTTAATATATAACCTCTTCACCTTGTTAAGTTATTGCTTGAGTAAATTTTTAGGGGAAAAATCCAATTTACCTCCTTGTAATGTGAAAAATGTTCAAAAAAATTTCCTACGAAACGAAATAATTATCAGTTTACCTCTTTATGTTCTCAACAATGTATTAAAAAGTCCCTTCACGCAAAATGTGTGTTACACGCGCCTTCACCCTATTCTTTATTTATTTATTTATTAATTATAAAAATATTTATACCTTTACTTAAAATCGTTAGATCTTGATCAATATAAATTCATAGGGCTCAGATTTCATCAATTAATTAACAATCCAAATTTAATGATATAAATCTATGACCCAAATTTCATCAATCCAATCACAGGTCCAAAATTCATCTCATATATATTTATTCATAATAATAAAATAATATAAATTTAAAATCATTAACAAAAGAAAAAAAAAATCATCTCCTTCTTCCCAACCACCGTCCCCCGCCATCGACCCCACGATTCCCTGTCGGCAGCGTTGCCCCCATGTTCCCCCTTGCCCCTGTCGGCCTCTCCCCATCGTCTTCCCCCTCCCCCGTGCCCCCCACCGGCTTCCTCCCTCTTCTTTTCTCCCCTCTCTCTCCATATATACACGTGTGTGTGGCATACTCTAATGAGTGTGCGTAAGTAAATAAATTTTTTTAAAAAATAATTTATATTTTTAAAAATATATTTTTATTGAAGAAATTCAAAATATTAAAAAAAAGTAAAGAGTTGGTAGAAGTTGAAAATGTGGACAATGTAAGGGTTTAGAAAAGTGATTTGGGGGTGTATAGAAGAGTGGGAATGTGGGAAGTTAATAAATTAATTAAATTAAATATTAAAAATATAAAAACAACAGAGCAAAAAACAGTGAGACACTAAGTGGTCTTCTAACTTAAATTAAATTTTGTGCGGTCCGACTGGTTGAGTCGTTACTCAATTTATAAAATAATTTGGTCAGAGCCATAAAATCACATAAGACTGGAAATCATTCTATTTTCTAAAAATTGCTCTGAATCATATATATATATATATATATATATATATATTTTTCCTAAAATGTTCAAGATATTGAATCAATTTGTAATTAAACTCATGACATTTCATACAAAGAATGAGAGGAATGCCCATAGATCAACACCAAAAATGTACTCTATATCTTATTATATTTGAAAAGCATCTATTCGACGTCTCAATTTGGTGTGTTAATTTTTAATTTTTAAATTCATTTCAACAATTTTTTTTTCTTTTTTTTTTTTTCTCAATCTTCATTTCTATGATGTTTCTCTCCCAACCTTAACGTTTCTTTTTGTTTCTCTACTCTTCTATCAATAACTTCCTAAAATATTTATCTTTTTGTATTTTTTATTTATTTAATAGATTTAATGTAATTTACCTTCCTTTGTTATTTAAAATGGAGCAATTTATCTCCTTGTCCAGGGAGGTAAATCGCTCCATTGTAAAAAACACGGGTAGATAAATTGATTCATTTTAAAAAACACAGGGAGGTAAATTGCTATTTTATTTTTCATGAAGGGATAATTTGCACATTTGTAATATAACGAGCGATTGCTTACATTTTTCCTTTTATTTAACTAACATGTATATATTTTGAAAAACTTACTTTGTGTAAGAAAGTGATTGCGATTTGATCGGGATTAATTCATGTAGCAGTAGTAGATAGACAAACAGTTGTACAAATTGACACGAGAATAAATCAGATACCGAGTCCAGTTACAAACAACAATGTAAATCCCTTGTAGGAAGCCTTAGGAACACCACATCCAAATGTATGATGGATTCTCGACACAAAAACAAATGTATAAATGTGGGCAGAAGTCGACAGCAGCTCAGAATGTCTTGAAAATAAGCTTCAATGGAACTGGCAATGCAACCCGCAACATATACAAGAAGGAACTTTTACCATGGCCAGGTGGGGTGTTTGATTCTCTGGATTATTCCCCAATTGTAAATAACCAATGATTGTAGAGAACAATGTCAAGAAGCATGGAATTGGAGGAGTTAAAGTTTTACCTTTGAAGTCGATCAGCAAGCAGAGAATGATCACAGCAAGGATTTAGCAGATACGAACTTCAAGGCCATCGTTCCCATATTCACGTTGCTCCTCCTGAATCTGTCTTGCTGAAGCCACAACAGAAGCGTTAGATTCATCCAATTCAATTATTTCCAGTGTTGGTATTTCTCCAATGGCACGCGGGATTTCCTCTAGAGCAGAGCATTCCCGAATGACCAGGTGCCGGAGCCTTGGGAAGTGAGTCTCATTGGCCCGCCACTGCACCAGATTCAACTTTTCAAGTAGCAGAAACTGCAGTGAGCTGAATTCACCTTCCGTTGGCTCCCACTCTTGATCACTTGGCTGCATCTCCGGGGTTTTGAAGTGACAGATGCGCATTTTGAGCACTTGAAGATTAGGTAGTGAACCAATAGTCTTAATGAATCCCCAAGTAAGTGTACACGAGCTCAAAGTTAACTTTATAATAGAAGAAGGGAAAATGACTTCGGACAAGAAACGGTTACCAAACAAATCAAAACTCGAGAATTTTAAAGTTTCAAGTTTATGCAGATGGGAAAGATCAACGACACTGGGTGGTTGAAGAGACCAGATTCCCAAGTTTTTTATGTTTGGAATGCTTCCAAGGATATTTCTTCTAATTAATCCATTTAGATCCGTAGTAGAGATTGTTTGCAGCTTGTCTTGAATAAAAGCTATCCGATATTCCCCTTCGACAAAGATATGTGAATTCCTCAACTTGATATGCCTCAACTCTGGCATCTCCCATATCTCAGATGGCAAATTACTACTCCATGAACTTGGCCGAAAAATCAAGGTTTGAAGATTCCACAATTTGGATATTTCAGAGGGTAATTCTGAATTGCACGAAAAGGCCAAGTAACGTAAATTGACTAGTTCCACGATTTCTATTGGGAACTGATGGAATTTTATATCCCATACATCCAACACCCTCAACAATCTTAAAGCGAAAAACACAGGAGACAGAATTGCACGTGAAGCAAGACCAATGCAAAGAAAAGAGCGCACAAGAGACATAAATTCTACTGAACCATAAAGATCTCTCATGCGATATGATGGATGCACACTCACACGGCGAGGCAAGTAGAATGAGCCTTCTGGGACATTGTGAACTTGCCGATTCTTGAGATGAAGAAAATTATCGTCTCCAGCTTTCTTCACGCATAAATCCCTTAAAAGATCATGGATGCTATAACTCTTTGCTTTCCCATTGGACTTCCTTTGTCTGACCATAAGAAGATTTCTATCCGCAAGAGCCTTTAAGTTTTCCTCAGCTATCTCTTCCAAGCTTTTATCTCCATTTGATTTTAGGAACCCCTCAGCTACCCATATCCTTATGAGTTTAGAGGCCAAAATCTCATGATCTTCAGGGAAAGCTCCCATATACAGAAAACATGGTTTTAGATGATACGGCAAGTAATTGTAACTCAAAGACAATATATTAGAAAATTGCTTGTCTTTTTCAGCTATAGCTGCTTTTACATCACTAGCAACATGCTCCCAAAGATCTCTTCTTCCCTCCGAGAGGAGCCCACCAATCACATGGATAGCAAGAGGAAGCCCTCCACAATAGCTCGCAATGCGTCTTCCAATCTTTTCTAATTCAGGAGGGCAATCATCTTTCCCAAACACCTTTTGATGAAGTAGATTCCAACTTTCAAGATTGTTCAAAAGATGCATCCGATGATATGTCCTCGATGAGTCCACATAATTAGCCACATCCAATTCTCTAGTGGTTAACATGACTCGACTTCTATTACTATTATCTGGAAAGAACATTTTTACATCGTCCCAGGCTTTAGTACTCCACATATCATCTAATACAATTAGATATCTTTTACCAGTTAAACTCTTATGCAGTGTAACCGCCAATTGACTATTTTTCTGTTGAAGCATTTGATCAGTAAGCTTTCCAACTATGCAACAAAGAATGCCTAATAGAATAGCTCGCACATTGTAGTCTTGTGATATTACAGTCCATGCACAAGTGTCAAAGTGGGAAACAACAAGAGGATCGTTGTAGAGATTTCGAGCAAGGGTAGTCTTACCAATACCTCCCATGCCAACGATGGGGATTACCTGGAGTTTACTTTCCAGCCCGGTAAGTCGATCCTTCAACTGAATCAAATCCTCGTCAAGTCCCACCACAGTGTTCTTGGAAGTTGGATCAGGTGTGGATGAAACAGCATCAGGAAACGAACTATTCCGCATCTCATCGCTTCCATGTTCCACAATCCTCTGCAATTTATCCATTGCAGAATCAAGTTCTCCGATCACTTCGTGTAAGTCTGGCGGGGAAATGATGCAGCTCTGAGCTCTAGGCTTGGAGAGCCTTTGATCCACCATACGGGATTCAATGATGTCCTCTGCTTTATGGGTTGCATCCCTGATTTGACTCAGCAGACTTTCAGTCATAGGGCCACTTACTGACGAAGAATTATAAAAAATGTGCTTCAGAGAAGAAGCTTTTTCCAAGAGGGATTCCATTTGTGGTCTCTTATGATCAACAATCCAACGTTTATTATCAGGGTTGAGGATTTGTTGGAGAATTGTAATAAGAGACTGGAGATTGTAAGCCATTTTCAGATCTCTCCTCACTCTCAAAGACAGAAAGGTTTTGCAGCAAACAGTGCAACAATCCAATGTATATCAAGGTAGCAAGATGCAGTTGACTTGTTGATCATAAACACAGGCTGCGGTGCAAATGTGAACAGATGATAAAATATTGCAACTGCTTATATTAATCTATTGAAGAAGAGTAGTTGCCTAAATGTTCAAGTATTGACTTCGTTACTCAATGCAAATTCCACATGATTTGGCGCTGAAATTAGGAAAGAATTATATGCTACATGTGGATAGAGGTTTGCTACGCTGTCCGAGTCATTGACTTCTATAGGTAAAATCTCATTTTTGTCCTATATCTTAGGCTCTATTCATTTTTAGTCTCAATCATTACGAGAATCTTACTTTTGGTCCTTTACCTTATTTTTTGTCTCATTTTTTATCCTCCGTTAACTTTTTTGACAGAATGTCCACGTGAATATCACGTGGGTGTTAAGTCTCAAAAGCGGAGTGAAAAATTGGTTGATTTTAGAGGAATAAACGACATAAATCACACAAAAGAGGGGCAAAAACAAAAAATTAGGGCTCAACACCATTCCACATCTTCCTTCCACAGCCGCGAGATTTGATCGTGCAAGTTTGAAACAATGGTGTCAACAAGCGATACAAGTTCAACACGTGTGCACATCCTCCATTTTCAACAGAAGCTACAATTTTTAAGAGATAAACATCTATTTTCAGAAAAAAGAAAAAGAAAACTTACGGTAACTTGGTGGAGGAAACTCACTGAATTTAGGGTCGCGTAGGCTCATTGTCGTTGAATCCTTGCTTCTTCTACGATTCTACGATTCAGAGGTGAGATTTAAAAAAAAACGGTGGGGGGTGGGGGGGTGTTGAGAAGGGAATTTCTGCGAGTAGGTGTGTGGAGAAATAAATTTGGATAAGAAATTAGGATTGTGTAATTTTTTCCCCAAATACGCGAGACAACACAAGTCCAAAGTCAGCCACTTTTGAGACTTAATGGCCACGTGATATTCACATGGCCATTCCGTCAAAAAAGTTAATGGAGGGCAAAAAATGAGACAAAATGTAAGATAAAGAACCAAAAATAAAATTCCCATAATGAATGGGATTAAAAATGAACAGAACCTAAGATATGGAACCAAAAATGAGATTTTCCCACTTTTTATGTGAAGATGCAATTCATATAACCTCTTCACCTTGTTAAGCATTGATTTATAACCATCCCATCCACAATATTTCTTGAGTAATGTTTTAGTATCTTGTTCTTGATCTTCTTAGAGGAATCGTCCTTGGAGATGGGCTTCTGTAAATTAAAAAATTATTTTGAATTATAATTTATTAATTTTAATAACATTTAGTTATAAATAAAAATATAGACAGGATAAATAATTTTGTAATTTTAAGAATTTAGAATAACTTATTCAAGTTGCGATAATTTTTTAATTTTAATATATAACCTAGTAACTAATTTTTTTTATTAATATATTAATTTAATATTTCAATTATTAAAAAATATAATTTTCATGGAGACTCAATAAAAAAAAGTTAATAAAATATTTCAACATCAGGGAATGAAGTATTTAGCATCTCATCACTTCCATGTTCCACGATCATCTGCAATTTATCCGTCGCTATTACCAAACAAATTTAAGTAAACCGTCATTAAATCCGTCTTTAGTCCGTTGTTAATTCCGTCTTTAAATAAGCAAAACTTTCAAAGAATACATCTCTAATTTCGTCTTTGATTCTGTAGATGATTCCATCTCAAAATCCGTCTCTAATTTTGTGGTTGAAGACAAAACTCCATTTGCAATTCAATCACTTATTTTCTTTTAAGAAACCTGGAATAAAATTACACCAAAATATCTTGACAAAATAAAATACCACGACTAATAACAAATGCAATAACATCGGCCATTTGTAAAAACCATACAAAAACGAAAAAACCAGTTAATGTACTTAAAATCATAGTGTGGGAAACACTATCATTGTCTACCAAGAAAAAATGCTACTCTTCATGTTCACAAGTACTACACCAAATACAAGCATACAAATACTTGAAACAACATATTGTCCAAGAGCTTGCACTCTTTACTTAAATCCTAACATATCACTATTTATGATTTTTTCCTCCGTTCTCTAATTCGCTTTTCAATCAACAAACACCCAAGGTTGTAGAAGATTTCTTCCTTAAATATTTTCAACTCAAAGATTCATAAATTTCATGCTTCATTCCTCTTTAGAACCTGTCGAGACATAAAAAATGCAAAAACTTAGTGAGTTGAATCAACCTGATTTCAGATTCATGCAATATCATCCCATAAGAGCATAAACTTCCCAATTTCCAAGAAACTGCTGACATTAACTCCATTTGTATGACAACAACAGATATCATCTAATGTTACTTTCTGTGGAACATAAAATTTCCCAGGAAATATTACCACTTCAACAAGTATAAATGACTAGTCACACGAGGAATTTAGAATCCACTAAATTACAAAAGAAAAAAGATAAAGGAACATAAGTCTTTTATCATCAGCAACCGTAGAAAAGTTGAATAAGACAGTTTGAGTCATCCACTCCACCCTCAAACTCAAACACAATATTTTTGGTGCCATAATATCATTTGATGGCAAAGGTAAGAGTAAAATCACACAAAGCACATGAGAAAGCTGCACAATATTTACTGAACTAGTCTGTAGTTTTCATATGTATAAGGTGGAGACGAGGAGCATATCATGATTTCATATATTTGTATGTCTCAAACAATTCTTTCTAATTTCATGTTTATGTGGAGTTAGAAATCATACCATTCTCATAGTTCTTGATAGAACTCAAACCAGATGCAGAGATAAGCTTTCCAAAATCCTCTATAATCGGTATCAATAATGCAGCAGAAATTCTTGAATAAAAGGGAAGATAGGAGACAAAATAAAGTAATATTACCCTTTATAACGCGTTTATTCTCTGAGAAATAATGCTCTGCTCTTCTCGCAAGATTGAGATCCAATTTCCCCTGCAATGGAATTCACAAACATCGACCTCAAAAGTGAAAAAGAAGGATGGAAGAATGAAGCTCACGTTGATCTATTAAGGTTTATCCTATCTGGTGCAGTATAAGAAAACTAATCAGAAATGCACCTTGTGCTCCTCATAAGCTTTGGGTTCAACTGCAGCAAATTCAGTCGATTATTGAAAAGAGCAATGATAATTGTATGAGTATCAATACAGACTAAGAAAAGCAATTTCTATTACCATTGGACAGGAGAGGCTCTACCCCTTCCTTCCCAGAACCCCTGCAGTTAAGAAGATCGATACTATGCTTAATTATTATATATATATATATATATATGCTAGTCAGTGACTAGCTACCTCCCTCCATCCTCACTACATCATCATCATCATCATCTAATTAATTTCTTGAAGTTTTCATCACACCCTTTCACTACATGATGATATCTATATATATTAAATTAGCATATACTAAATTATAAATGTACAAAAACATTAACGTGTGTGTGTGTTTTTTCAAAAAATGGATGAAATCTCATTGTACTGAAATCAGAAAAGAGAAGAAAACAAGAAATCAACAGACAGAAACTCAAACCCATGAAACATCACAAACAACTAAGCATCAATTGAAAACAAGAACACAACAGAACAACTAAGCATCAATCAAAAAAAAAAAAAAAAAAAACTAAGGCATACCCTTCCATATCTTTCAGTGGGATCAACTTCTACAAACTCAGAATCCTCATAATCAAGATCAATGACACCATTCATTTTCTTGGTTATCTATTAACTTAAATTTCTCTCTCTTGCTTATCTTGGTTTCTCGAGAGAGAGAGATAGAGAGAGAAAGAAATGATGAGCACAACACTCTTAAAAAACTTTGAGGATATATTTTAGCATCCGTGGGTGACACCTTTACAGAATCTGAAGCCAACTTCTCCATAAAGCTTTCACTTCTCATTATTTCGAATACCCTTTGACTAATCTGACAGAAAAGTCAAAATAGGCCTCAAAATCAGAACGAATTTAATGATGGAAGTACAAGATGGATGATAAGTAGGTAAATACAAGATGCTGTAGTACAACTTGCAAAAATGCATTAACTCAAGTGGAGGTCTTTTGACAACTCGAAGATGCATAAGGTACTGCAAACTTAGAGATGCATAAGGTACTGCAAACTTAGAGGTCTTAGATGTACTTAGAGATGCATAAGGTACTGCAACCTTCCTGTTTAAAAAAGAAAAGAAACAAGACGAAGCTTGAATGCAGTGCAACTCTTTTGTAGAAATATTACAAATGGTTTAGATAAAAAGAGATACATATTAGTTTTACAATACAACTTGCTAACAAAACCCAATTACTCTGAGTCAAATATTAATTCAAGAGAGATTTTGGATCAAGAGGAGAATGAAGAGATTTTGATTCAAATACTACAATTAGGTTGCAAACAAGAGATGAAGACATCAATGTTTCAGCGGGTGAGAAAAACCTTATAAAATGACAGTTTTGGGTCTAAACACGGGATAAATATATATATTTCAAAATCCGTCTTTGATTCCGTTTTAGAATTTGAAATTCTAAGACGGAAATATTCTGTCATAAATTTTTTATTGTATTACAAAATTAAAGACGGAATTAAAGACGAAATAATTTTTTATATTTTATGTTATTTTAATATCCCGAATTTTGAGCACTTCAAGATTGGGTAGCGAACCAACGATCGTCATGAATCTCCAATGTAAAGTTCAGTTAGTCAGAGTTAACTTTCTAAGAGAAGGAGGAAAATTGAATTCGCACAACAAAGGGTGAACATAATACCACACCGACGAGCATTTCAAAGTTTCAAGTGTAGATGGCTAAGATCAACAACACTAGGTGGACGGGGAATTCCACAGACTGCCAAGGATTTTATTTTTGGAGTTCCTTCGAGGATATTGCCATCAATTAAATCAGTTAAATCCGTAGTTGAGATTGTTTGCAGCTTTTCTTGAACAATTCGCCTGCAGAAAGATGCTGAGATAGTTCCTCCCTTGGACTTGATATGTCTCAACTCTGACATCTTCCATATTTCAGATGGCAAATACATAGTCCTTAAATTTGACTGTGTGAGTTTAGAAGCCCGAATCCATGATCTTCAGGGAAAGGTCCCATATAAAGAAAACATGATTTTAAATAATTTGGCAAGTGATTGTAACTCAAAGCTAATATATTAGAGCATTGCTCATCTTTTTCAGCTATAGCTGCTCTAACATCATTCGCAACATGCTCCCAAAGATCTCTTCTTCCCTTGGCCTCTGAGAGGAGCCCACCAATCACATGGATAGCTAGAGGAAGCCCTCCGCAATAGCTTGCAATTCTTCTTCCAATATTTTCTAATTCATGAGGGCAATTATCTTCCCCAAACACCTTTTGATGAAGAAGATTCCAACTTTCAGACTTGGTCAGAAGATGCATCTGATGATATGAACTTGATAAGTCCACATAATTAGCCACATCCAATTCTCTAGTGGTTAAAACAATCCGACTTCTATCATTATTACGTGGAAAAAATATTCTTATATTATCCCAGGCTTTCGTACTCCATATATCGTCTAATACAACCAGATATCTTTTACCAGTTAGATTCTTGTATAGTGTTACTGCCAATTGA
Organism: Sesamum alatum; assembly: GCA_034509735.1. NCBI lineage: Eukaryota > Viridiplantae > Streptophyta > Magnoliopsida > Lamiales > Pedaliaceae > Sesamum > Sesamum alatum. The sequence continues at coordinate 37,468,422 of JACGWO010000006.1, forward strand.
CTATTGTTCTTTTGAAGCATTTCATCAGTAAGCTTTCCAACTATGCAATCAAGAAGGCCTAGTAGAATAGCTCGCACATCATAATTTTGTGATATCACAATCCATGCACGAGTGTCAAAGTGGGAAACAATAAGAGGATCATTATAGAGATTTCGAGCAAGGGTAGTTTTACCAATACCCCCCATGCCTACAATCGGGATTACTTGGAGTTGACTTTCCAACATGGTAAGCCGATCCTTCAACTGAATCAAATCCTCATCACGTCCCACAACAGTGTTCTTGGAGGTTGGATTTGGTGTGGATGAAACAACATCAGGGAATGAAGTATTTAGCTTCTCATCACTTCATGTTCCACGATCATCTGCAATTTATCCATTGTAGAATCAAGTTCTTGGATGACTTGGTGCAAGTCTGGGGGGAACATGATGTAGCTCTGAGCTCCAGGCTGTTGAGAATTGCACAAGAAATTAAACTTGTCCTCTAGTTTTCAACAATCATAGTTTTTGAATAGACTTTCATACGCGTTTTCAGAAGTCAAACGATCGCCATTTCGGATGCATCTTATATGGAATTAAAGCTCTATGAGTCTAGTTTCATATGGTTCAAGTTTCAAGTCGATTGGAATTCTGTGCAGAAAGTTATGACTAATATATCAGGGCCTGCCAGAAACAGAGAATGATGCTTAAAATTTTGTTTTGTATTTATTGTTAGTACGAATTTTTATGCTTATTTGCTGATGTTTTATGCCTATAAAAGTCCTTGTAATTAGATGATATTCAAGTGAATAGAGAGGCACAATTTAGAGTATAAATTTCCTTAGATATACTCCTCTTTTCTTCCTCCAAAAGTGTTGAACCCACCATAGCTTCCAACAAAGTGGTATCAGAGCCTAGTTAAAATGACCACCGCAACTCTACCTATCTTCTTCCAATATCCAACTCTGACCAAAACTAATTATGATCAATGGTCAATTAGAATGAAAGCTATTCTTGGGGCTCATGGTAAATTGTGGAATTTTGTTGAGACCGGGTATGATGAACCCGCCGATGAGGGTGCTCTTATTGTAGCCGAACTAACCGCATTGCAAAAAAGAAGAAGTGGAGATCAAAGTGCTCTCAGCATCATCCATCAAGGATGGATGACGAGATGTTTGAGAAAATTGCCAATGAGTCAAAAGCCAAGGATGTATGGGACATTCTAAAGAATTCCGCCGTGGGAATTGATAAAGTGAAGAAGGTACGGCTCCAAACTCTAAAGGTTGAGTTTGAGTCTCTTTTGATAAAGGAGAATAAATCCATTACAGATTATTTCACTCGAGTTTTAGTGGTGGTAAATCAAATAAAGCGGCTTGGTGAAAAATTGACGGATGTGAGAGTAGTTGAGAAGATTCTACGCTCTCTTAATGCGAAGTTCAATCATATAGTGGTGGCTATTGATGAGGCAAAAGACATCGATACTATGACTATTGACGAGCTAAATGGATCATTAATAGCTCATGAAGAAAGAATGAAAAAAAATCAACAAGTGCCGGTGGAGCAAGTCTTGCAAGCAAAACTTTCCTTTAATCCTAAAGGAAATACTTCCGACAGAGGAGGAAGAAGTCAAGCTCGTGGAAGAGGCCGAGGTCGTTAGCATGGCCGTGGTCATGGTCAAGGAAGAGGAGAAAGTCGAGGACAAGAAAAAGGTGAACAAAACTCATTCCAAGATGGTGCAAATAGGAATATTTCGAAGAGGCTGTGGTCGAGGAAGAAACAACAACAATTGGAGAAAAAATGATAAAAGTCATGTTGAATGTTATACATGCGGAAGGACTGGACACTATTCATGGGAGTGTCAATCTAAATCTAATGCAGAAGAGACAAACCTTACCGAGCATAAGGAGGAAGAAGGTGACGCCCTTTTGCTTTCTCAAAAGGAAGACACTATAGAAAATGATGTCACATGGTATCTCGACAATGGTGCAAGCAACCACATGACCGGAGATAGAAGCAAGTTTGTGCAAATGGACACAAAAGTAACCGGCGATGTTCGTTTTGGAGATGATACTAAAGTGGAGATCAAGGGAAAATATACGATAATTTTGGCTACAAGGAATGGTGATCACAAACTTCTCCACAATGTCTACTACATTCCAAGAATGAAAAACAATATTTTGAGCATTGTTCAAATTTTGGAGAGTGGGCACAAAGTGAAGATGGAGGATAAATATCTATGGCTTCGAGACCGAGATGATAGGCTTGTCGCAAAAGTTACTATGATAAGTAACCGAATGTTCAAACTAAATGTGAAGACGGCCGAAGCAAAGTGCCTACAAGCTTACATCAATGATCCATCATGGATATGGCATATGAGGTTCGGACATCTCAACTTTGAAGGGTTTAAGATGCTAGGAGAAAAGAATATGGTGAGAGGAGTTCCCAAAATAAATCACCCGAATCAGTTATGTGAGGCATGTTTGCTTGACAAGCATGCAAGAAAAGGCTTCCCAAAGGAGTCACTTTCAAGAGCAAGCAAACCTCTACAACTTGTGCATGCGGATGTGTGTGGTCCTTGTAACAGTTCATATTTTATACTCTTTATTGATGATTTTACAAGGAAGACGTGGGTTTATTTCCTAAAGCACAAGAGTGAAGCTTTTGAGATTTTTAAAAGGTTCAAAACTCGTGTTGAAAAAGAAAGTGGTTTTGAACTCAAAGCTCTAAGGACCGATAGAGGTGGAGAGTTCACTTCTAATGAATTCAAAGTTTTTTGTGAAACGCATGAAATTCGGCGTCATATGACTGTTCCAAGAACACCACAACAAAATGGCGTTGTGGAAAGAAAGAATAGAACGATTCTGAACATGGCAAGGATGATGTTGAAAAGCAAGGCAATGCCAAAAGAATTTTGGGCTGAAGCAGTTGCATGTGCCGTGTATCTTTCAAACAGATCCCCGACAAGAAGTTTGGAGAAAATAACTCCACAAGAAGCATGGAGTGGATGGAAGCCAAGTGTGAAGCATTTAAGAGTTCTTGGCTCTATTTGCTATGTTCATGTGCCGGAACAACAAAGAACAAAACTAGACGATCGAAGTAAGAAGATGGTCTTTCTTGGCTATGATGAGAACTCCAAGGGGTACAAATGTTTTGATCCTATTGCAAAAAAGGTTGTGGTTAGTAGAGATATGAAGTTCGAAGAAGACGCCTCATGGAATTGGAACATCCAAAGAGGAGAGAAGTATTGTATCCTTCCACATCTAGAAGAAGAAGAGAATGAGCAAGAAGTTGAAGGCGAGGATTCAACCCCCTCAACACCAAGTTCAAGCGAACAACCTCAAAGGTATCGTAGCATAATTGATCTTTATGATGCTACAGAAAGAATAAATGGTGATAATCTTTTTTGTTTATTTATGAATGATGAACCTTTGAGTTTTGAAGAAGCTATACAAGAGAAGAAATGGGTGCAAGCCATGGAGGAGGAAATCCATTCAATAGAGAAAAATGACACTTGAGAGATCACTACACTACCAAGTGGTCATGAAGCCATTGGAGTCAAATGAGTGTACAAAATAAAGAAAAATGCAAAAGGAGACGTGGAAAGGTATAAACGAGGCTTGTTGCAAAAGGGTATAAACAAAAACATGGTGTGGACTATGAATAAAGAAAAATGCAAAAGGAGAAGTGGAAAGGTATAAAACGAGGCTTGTTGCGAAAGGGTATAAACAAAAACATGGTGTGGACTATGAAGAAGTTTTTGCTCCTATTGCTCGCTTGGAGATAATATAGTTGTTGATCACTCTTGCGGCACAAAATCGAATGGACAATTCATCAAATGAATGTGAAGTCTGCATTTTTCAATGGTACTCTTGAAGAAGAAGTGTATGTTGAACAACCGGATGGTTTCATGGTTAAAGACCATGAAGACAAAGTATTGAAATTGAAGAAAGCATTATATGGTCTCAAGCAAGCACCAAGAGCATGGTATAGTCATCTTGACAACTATCTTCAAAAGAGTGGTTTCTCAAGATGCCTTCATGAATATGTTCTTTATGTGAAGAAGGAGAATGGAGATATACTATGCATATGCATTTATGTGGATGATCTCATTCTTACGGGAAACAATCCACATATGTATAACAACTTCAAGAAGGCAATGGCGCAAGAATTTGAGATGAGTGACATGGGACTCCTGTCATATTGTTTGGGATTAGAAGTAAAACAACAAAGTGATGGGATCTTCATCTCTCAAGAGGCGTATGCAAGGGAGATCATAAAAAAGTTCAAGATGATGGAATGCAATCCGGTGCATACTCTAATGGAGTGTGGAGTAAAATTTTTCAAAGACGATGGAGCAAGAAAGATCGACTCAACTATATTTCGAAGTCTTGTTGGGAGTCTACGGTACTTGACATGTACTAGACCCGACATACTATTTGCAGTCGGATTAGTGAGTCGGTTCATGGAGAATCCAAGTGAATAACACATGAATGCTGCGAAAAGAATTCTCCGATATCTAAAAGGTACTTTTGATTATGGCGTTTTCTACACCTCTTCTAACAATGCTTGCTTAAGAGGTTATTGTGATAGTGATTATGCCGGTGACGTTGATGATCGAAAAAACACTACTGGTTTATTTTTCTTCGGAGAAAATGCAATTGCATGTGCTCAAAGAAGCAACCAATTGTTACTCTATCAACATGTGAGTCGGAGTACGTTGCCACAACTGTTGAAACATGTCATGTAATTTGGCTAAGAAGGTTGCTAAGTAAACTTTATTTTGCACAAGATGGAGCAACTAAAATCATGGTGGATAATAAATCAGCTATTGCTCTTGCCAAGAATCCAATATTTCATGATCGAAACAAACATATAGATGCAAGGTTTCATTTTATTCGAGATTGCATTGCTACCAAAAAAATTGAGGTGGAGTACATCAAAACTCTTGATCAAGTTGCAGATATTTTTACTAAGACCCTCAAGAAAGACAGATTCCAACAGCTTAGAGAAATGATCGGAGTTGTAAAGAAGTCAAGTTTACGGGGGTGTTAAGAATTGCACAAGAAATTAAACTTGTCATCTAATTTTCAACAGTCACAGTTTTTGAATTGCAACAGTCCACAGGCTGCCGTGCAATTGTGAACAGATGATAAAAAATTGCAACTGCTATTATATTAATCTATTGATAATCACTAGTTGGCTGGCTAAATGTTCAAGTACTATTGACTTTATAGCTAATGCAAATTCCACATGATTTTTTTTTTTTTCTGAAAATAAGGAATAATAATTGTATACTTGTTGTGCTGGAGGTTTGGTTTGCTACACTGTCACTGTCCGAGCCATTGACTTGTATATATGCGATAGCCTCTTCATTAGTATTGATTTTATAATCATCCCATTCCCATCCATAACATTAGTATAAATGAGTAAGAGTAATCTTATAGTCTGAGAGGTAAAGATGAGAAGGATGAATCACAGTGCGACTGAGACACATCCAAACTCAGTAGTACCACCTTAAAATCCATAGCCACGAAAGTGTTGGGATGAGTGCGTCTGTGCCTGAAATGATGATAGCAATGTCTTAAAATCCAACCCGATTTTATCGGACGAACTGGTTGAGTCGTCACTCAATCTATTAAAATCATTTGGTCAGAGCCATAGAATCACATAAGCCTGGAAATCATTCTATTTTCTAAAAACTGCTCTGAGCCACACTGTTTTTTTTTTCTGAAATATTCGGAAAACTGAATCAATTTGAATATTCTAAACCTTCTCCACACTGTTTAACAATTTAAAATTTTAAATATTCTAAACCTTCTCCATATAAATTTAGGATAAAAAATCTAAATCGTCAATAATGAATTAATCCAATTACACAAAAGTTTAATAACCTGCTTCTAATTGTGAATCGTGAATGAGCCGAATTACACAGACCTGTCACGCATTAAATTTTAATAACATTCACAGAAAATTATATTATAAATTAGTTATAGAAAAAATAAAATTCTATAAGAAAAATATCTAAGAGTCTTAATTGTTCTAAACTACTTAGAGAATAAATAACATATTCAACTAAAAAAATGAATATGCCAAATAATATTTCACACAATTACTTTGCTAGAAGAATCTTAGTTATATTAAGGAAGTTTTAATTTACCATGACACATTAAAATTTAAAATAAACTACACATGAATAATATATAAAATACTAATCTAAACTTAAATGTATATATAATAACGAATAAATATCACAATTTAATTACAAATCAAAATTGATAGAATAAAAGTATTACAATAACAAATATAACATTAAAAAATTAAGTTGTAACATAATATATTATTGAATAAGAATTAGATTATACCAATCGGTGCATATGAAAATAAGATTAAGAAGTTAAACTAAAAATATATAGAATTAAAAATTGCAATATAAAGGCAAAAAATAAAATTTACACAATAATATTTCAAATTTTAGAAGGTAATAAAACATGTAATAATACTTTGACAATATTTAAAAGTTGATACTGAAATATAATTAATATTAAGATCTTACAATACAAAATATTGGTATATTGTCCAATTAAATTATATTTTTATAATAATAGTCAATAAATAATTCGTTTGTAATTATTTAGTGTCAATAAATTAAAAATCAACGACATTCAAAATATGGTAAATCAAAACATATTACATACCCAGCTGACATAATATAGCAAAATCAAACAATAGCAAAGAGACACAATAAAATCTACGAATAAAATTGATTAATTTTGTTAAAATAGAATTTCTTCTAAAATGGAGTAACAAAAAAGTATCAAAATTTAATTATAAATAAAAATTGTTAATATGATTAAATTAGAAATGCTATTGAAAATTTAAAAAAGAGCTAACTAATTGATTTTACTTCAATATTAATAGGCTAAAAACACCATGTCCCCCTTCCCCTATACCCCCAAGACCTTGACATTGAAAAAGAATATAAATAGTAATATAATAAATAATTTAATTTAAAACTTTATCTTATTGAATAGTAAATTAACTAACATAATTGTAAGTCCCAAGGAGACATATATAACTATTGGATAAATTATATTTTTGGTCCCATAAGTGGATCCGTTTCTAGTTTTGGTCCCATACTATGGGGAATTCATACATTACATTCCATATGTTCAATTTTTTTTCAATTTCAGGACCAAAAAGGATTTTCCAGTTAGTTGCTAACAAACTCGCACGCCTCCGTTAAATTGCTTGGGATAGATTACATTTTTGGTCCCATAAGTGGACCCTTTTTCAATTTTGGTCCCATTCTGTAGGACTAAAAATTAGAAATGGGTCCACTTATGGGACCAAAATTAGAAACGGGTCCACTTATGGGAGCAAAAATGTAGTTTACCCCGAGCAATTTAACGGAGGCGTTCGAGTCACGTGATTCCGCCGTTAGCAATTAACGAAAAACTTCTTTTGGTCCTAAAATTGGAAAAAAAAATGGACATATGGGATGTAGTGTGTGAATTCCCCACAATATTAGATCAAAATTAGAAAAGGGTCCACTTATGTGACCAAAAATTTAATTTACCCTATAAATATATATTTCTATACTTTAAAAGGTGCATAAAAGTTGCAACATTTGGTCCCCTTGTATTATTATACACTTAAAGCACACATGACATTTTCTTTTGAATATCCAGAGGGAAAGGTGTTATGGAACCAAAATTGCTACTTTTTAATATTTACGGGACTGAAAATGAGAATCCCAAAATCAATGTACCAAATTAAAATGGAAAGGACCTAAGTTACGGACTGAAAAATGCTATTTCCCCTTAGGGGTGGCAGACGAGTCGAGCTCGCGAGCCGGCTTGATTTTGAGCTCGAGCTCGAGCTCAATTCTCTCTGTTCGTTAAGCTCGCGAACAGCTGGGGAACTTTTCCTTTTTTTTATTTTTTTATTTTTTTAGAATTTTTATATGTTTAATTTTATATTCAATACTTTTTCAATTCCATACTCAAAATTGACCATATATTGTAATTATTAATCAATATCATACATTTTATTTTAGATAATAATAAAATTATGGTATTGTACTTTTATTCATACATTTAACATTTATAATTTATATAAATACCAACTCAATCAACAATTTAGTAAATTTTAATATTTCTTTTTAAATAATTATTTAATATGAGATATATAAATTTTATTTTATATTTTAATATTTATAACCTCTTATACTTTTTAAAATTGACAAGTCATAACAATTAACTTATGATTATTTATATTTATTTGTGAGTTTTATATTTATATCAAAATACATAGTATATATTATACAATCTATAAATTTTACTTATAAATTTATATAAAAAATTAGTGATTTCCATGAATTAATCTAAAGATGATGATGATAATAATAATAATGATGATGATGATGATGATGATGGTAACATGGTTGAACAATTTTAATTATTTTTGTTGTTATTTATTATATATAATGAGATCAACAAGCTTAATCAATAATTTGGTAAGTTTTTAATAATTTTTTTAAAATAATTATTTAATATGACACATATAAATTCTATGTTATATTTTAATATCTATTTATAACCTCTTGTACTTTTTAAATTGACAAGTCCTAATAATTAACTTATGATTTTTTTATATCTATTTGTGAGTTTTATATTTATATCAAAATACATAGTATACATTATACAATCTATAAATTTTACTTATAAATTTATGTCAAAACCATGAATTAATCTAAAGATGATGATAATCATGATGATGATAACAACAACAACAACAACAACAATAATAATAAAATCAACAAATTTAATCAACAATTTAGTAATTTTTAATATTTTTTTAAATATGACATATATAAATTCTATGTTATATTTTAATATTTATTTGTAATCTCTTATACGTTTTTAGATTGAAAAGTCCTAACAATTAATTTATATATACATATTGTATACTATTACAATTTATAATAATATAATTTTATTAAAAAGGTATACCAATAATTAAAAAAATATACCAAAAATTATACCAATGTATATACAATAGTATATACATTGGTATAATCTATTGATTATTAGTTGGTTGGGTAAATCAAGGTTGGTATACACGAGCAATTTTAGAGGCCCGAATCTCATGATCTTTGGGGAAAGCTCCCATATAAAGAAACAAGGTTTCAGATAATATGGCAAGTGATTATAACTCAAAGCCAATATTTTGAAAATCGGACCGAAAATTGAATCGGACAAGTTATTGGATCACTGGGTAACTGGTTCGACCGATTGGATCGGATTAAAAAAACCGATTGACTCGGGCCATACTATATATATTATATATGTAGCATATTAATACACATAATATATTAATTAATTAAGATAAAAGACAAAATATATTTATAGAAACTTTAGAAAAATTTTGGAGTATATTTAATCAATTGACAACAATAATAATTCTTAACAATTTTTTAAAAAAAAAAAACCACACAAAAATAAATTCCACAATTTATAAAGTAAATAAAATTTATCACAACAACATATATAATGTTATAATTTATTTATTATAATTTATAAAAAGAATAAATTAAAATTTAATTTTGCTAAAGAATTAAATTTGATTATAAAAATATTTGGCAAAACTAAATTTGAAAATAATTAAAAAATTAAAAACAACTTTTCATCTTTTCCTTGGGCCCATCCCCACCTAACCACTTTCTTTAATCTCACAATTCCCATTTCCCACCACACGGTCATTTCTCTTCCTTCCTTCCTTCTTCCCCAACAACTCTTCTCACAGTCACAACACACCCTTTTCTTCCATCTCTCTATTTCCTTTGGGGGTCTGCTAGCTCTTTCCCACCCTTCACCAGCAAATTCCTTAAGTTCTCGCGTCTCGTTTGTCAACAGACGCCCTTCATCTCCTTTCTTCTTCTTTTTTTTGGGTTTTTTTTTCTTTTACTTATACGAGTTGATCAGTTCGAGATTGCTCGATTTTCGTTGATTTTTATCGGTTTTGACCGGTTCGCACCGGGTTTGAATACCCCGGTTTTAATGCACCTACCCGGACCGGTCATAGGTCCGGTTCCCAGTCGAACTGGCCCGTCCGGTCCGAGTTTAAAAACATTGCTCAAAGCTAATATATTAGTGAAGGGTTAATTGCAATTTTCGACCTGTAATTATAGGTATTTGGCGTTTTGGTCCTATAAGTTTCTAAGATAGCAAAATAGTCTTTTAACTTTTCAGTTAATTGCATCTTCCGTCCTGTAATTATAGGTATTTGGCGTTTTGGTCCTTTAAATTTCTAGGGTAGCAAAATAGTCCTTTAACTTTTCAATTTTTGCGATTTTCGTCCTCTGGTCGCTGGATTTTTTAAAACTTGCCGGAATAATGGCACGCGATGAGGTTGATTGTCTTCTTGAGTGATACCACATTCAGGCATTGCCCCTTCTTCCGCCGAGTTTAAAAGTCTCACGTGTGAATCGCGTGCCATTATTCCGAAGAGTTTTAAAAAATCCGACGACCAGAGGATGAAAATCACGAAAATTAATAAGTTAAAGGACTATTTTACTACCCTAGAAACTTAAAGGGCCAAAACACAAAATATCTATAATTACAGGATAAAAATTACAATCAACCCTATTAGTGAATTGCTCGTTCTTTTCAACTATAACTGAAATGATATCATTCAACATGCTCCCAAAAATCTCTTCTTTCCTTGGCCTCTAAGAGGAGCCCGCCAATCACATGGATTGCAAGAGGAAGCCCTCTGCAATTGCTAGCAATGCTTCTTCCAAACCTAACAAATTCAGGAGGGCACTTATCTTTCCTAAACACCTTTTGATGAAGTAGAGTCCAACTTTCATTCTGATTCAGAAGATGCATATGATGACAGGGATTCAATGAGTCCACATAATTTGACACATTCAATTCTCTAGTGGTTAACATAATTCGACTTCTATTATTAATATCTGGAAAGTACATTTTTACATCATCCCAAGTTTTAGTACTCCACATATCATCTAATACAATCAGATATCTTTTACCAATTAGACTCTGATATAGTGTAACTGTCAATCGACTATTTTTCTGTTGAATCATTTCATTAGTAAGCTTTCCAATTAAGCAACCAAGAAGGCCTAATAGAACTGCTCGCACATCACAGTCTTGTGATATCACAATCCATGCACAAGTGTCAAAGTGGGAAAAACCATGAGGATCATTATACAGATTTTGAGCAAGGATAGTCTTACCAATACCCCATGCCTACAATCGGGATTATCTGGAGTTTAGTTTCCATCCCAGTGAGCTGATCCTTCAACCGAATCGAATCCTCGTCAAGTCCCACAACAGTGTTCTTGGAAGCTGGATCGGGTGTGGATGAAACAACATTGCGAAACGAACTATTCCGCATCTCATCGCTCCCATCTTCCACTATCCTCTGCAACTTATCCATTACAGAATCAAGTTCCTGGATGACTTGGTGCAAGTCTGGAGGGGAAATGATGCAGCTCTGAGCGCCAGGGTTGGAGAGCCTTTGATCCACCATATAGGATTCGATAATGTCTTCTGCTTTATGGGCAGCATCTCTGATTTGACTCATCAGACTTTGAGTGCTTGAGGGTCCTCTTCCTGACGAAGAATTATCAAGAATGTGCTTCAACGAAGACGTTTTTTCCAAGAGGGATTCCATTTGCGGTCTCTTATGATGAAGAATATTCCAGAGTTGCTGATCAGGGTGCAGCATTTGCTCTAGAATCCTTATAAGAGACTCTAGATTGTAAGCCATCTTCTGATCTCTCCTCACTCTCAAACACAGAAAAACTTTGCAGCAAACAGAAGATTAATGATCCAATACAAAGCAAAATGCAATTTATTTATTCTCTCACGGACATGTACTGTCTGCTTTTTTTTTTTTTTATGGACATGTACTCTCTGCTTGCTGCTGTGCAAATTGTGAAAATATAATAAAAAATCGTGGCTGCTACATTTGACGTACTGAGCGGTAATTGGCTTTGCGCGTGTCACGAGATAAGGCGTGACAAGGAGCGTTCTAATCAAAAAGTCATACCTCTTGGACTTATTATAGTAAGGCCAATGCACCAGCCAGCCAGTGTGGTGGCGAACACGCTGTGCTGTAAGCTAAGTTGTTCACCTTGTAGACGTAGAAGATATAGAAAGTGTGCCAGGCGTGATTCATAAGATTTTATAGTATATTATTTCACTTAGCCCGCCCATCTTGAAAGTTATGTCGCATTTTTATAAGATATCCGCGATTTCTCTGGATTTCTAATCCAATACAAAAATGAATTGGTTCTGTCAAACTAGCTTATATGTTGTGTATTGCCAACGATTTCTACATAAGGTGCTAAGATGATATCTTGAGCAATTACATATTCAGGACCCTTGCACAAATAGACGCGTCACAAGTTCCATATAGATTACTTCTCAATACAATTTCTTTCAAATTCATTCAAATTTCATGGACCGATTCTTGTTTCTTATCGAAGACTCTGGCAGCTGGAACTCCTCGGCAACGACTCTTACCACTGCAACCTAGGCACTCAGGACTTGGAGCTGATCTGTCAGTCCACCGTTACCACAAACCTATACTTTGAAGTGAAGCGACTTCGTTCATTCCCGAGTCGATAATAGCCAGAGGTCATGTTGATCCTGTAATGGCACATCAGCTTACCGATTCCTTAATGAGCACTCATTCCAGGACTTTACAAGTTACAACCCCATATGGAGTCCGTCCAAGGGAGTGATCCGATCCAATGGGTCACTGAAAAATCGACTACTCTATAATTGAAGGCAACTTATTGCTTGGTGGTTGGGGACACTGTTCAAGGTATTGATTACAACGTGAACTGAACATGCTCCTAATGTCCTCTTCCCTAACTTGTTATTCATTTCTAATTGGGTTAAAATGCAAATTTAACCAATGTGATATGGGATACGAGCAAAATAACAACTCCATGTGAAAAAAAAAGCAGCAAATTATTCCTTTTATTTTTAGAAATGAAGCAAAAATACCCCTAAGGCGTTTGGAGCATTACACGTGTTATTTTTCTTTATTTTTGATTTTTAATTTAAAATGATATTTATATCCTTATTTAAATATCATAGATCTTCATTTCAATCTAAGGTCAAAATTTAACTGATAGATCAACGGCGTAAATTTTATTTAATTCGAATCGACAATTTAGATTTAAATAAATATGTAATTAAAATTATATATGTTATATATATTGATGCCCTCTCAACATATCCAACTGGCCAAAAGTACGGCCAACCAGCCCAGCTAGCCCACCAGCAGGAAGGTAAGAGGCCCACGATTTTCTTTATATCTTAATTGAACTGGCAGGCCCAAGAACAAGTCCATTCATACCGGACGCGTCATCATACAACTAAGCGGACACATCGTACAGCTTGCCAACATGTTAATACACATCACTGTAAAATATCTTCAGCTGGATCCTAGTGGATTGTCGACAAATCAACTGGAAATTTGAATCTACCAGATTTCAAGGATTTTCAGGTAGGTCTGATAAGACCTACTCAACCTGGCATATCTCAGTCATACCAAGTCTTGCATGCAGATTTTTCGAGAAGTTAGCTGACTCAAATAGCTTTCAAATGGCATAGGACTTTCTTCGACCAACCTCCGATTTCTGCTATGTACAGGCCTATAAATAGAGGTCTTGTGTAGTCAATTGATAACATCCACTCACTTTTGCAACTACCACACTCCAACACTCATTTTACTCTCGATTTTAAGGCTATTTCGAGCCCATTTTCATATATCACGCGAGTTATTATATTACACACATATAATCACCATTATTCTCACTCATTTTTCAAAGTTTTCTTTTATTCTATATTTTACTGACTTAAGCATCAGAGTGCTAATGGTTCTTTGCAGATTAGTCCCCCCAAATTTTAGAATTTTCATAAAGATCCTTCGAAATTTGCAGTACCTCTGAACTCAGGTACACATTATATATTATTAAATTTAAATATTTTATTTAATAAATTGATTATATATAAATATATATAGATGTATATAAATATATATAGAGAGAGAGAGAAGCCGTTGATGGGGGAGGAGGGAAGTGGGCAACGGATTTGGGAAGGAAGATAAGGGGCGGAGGCTCTCGAAGGGGAAAAGGAGGGGCGGATCTGGGGAAGGGGAGAGGGAGGAAGCGGGGGCGACAGAGGCACGACGAGAACGCGAGATGTGTGACGGCGCTGCGACACGAGGGTGAGAGGGGCGACAATGGCGCGGAGGGGGGAGAGGGGGCCTAAAGCGGTCCGCAGAGATGAAATAGAAAAAAACTATTATTATAAATAATATATTTATACATATATAAATATATCATATTAAATATATATGTAATGATATTTATTATTTAAAAATTATGCCCAAATACAAGGAACACATGTAATACACCACTGACCATAGGAGGTATTTCACTTTATTTCTAAAAACTCGAAGGGACAATTTGCTATTCTATTTGCATAGGGTATTTTACACATTTTTTATATCACATGGGTGAATTGCATTTTTTCCATTTCTAATTTGAAGTGGTATGCTTTTGTTTTCTTGTATTTATTTCTAACTATTGCACCTACGAATCTTGTAATATCATTAGTTGGTCTAAGAAGACATCTAATGATGTGGATATAAGGAGAATTTTGATCTATTCAGTCTAATTGCATTATACAACAAGTGTAATACACTTACTATATAATTATTGTCATCATATAATTAATTTAAATTTAGTCGGAAATTGTGTATATTATCACTCCAGAGTCAAGAAATACCCTCACTGGACTAGGGATACATGCGTTCTTGCATCTTGAAGAAGTTTCCAATAGCCCAACACTGTATTGGGCTCATCATCACACATTACATTTGAAGGGGGTCCTTTGACCCAATCCTTCAATTTAGTCAAATATGATTTCTTAGAATTTAATTTTTTTAAATTGTAAAACTACCTTAATTAATTGGTATGTAAGTGTCTATGATGAATATTAAAAATTAATTACCTTTCTTAATTTTCAAAGTCCACCTTTCTTAATTTTCAAAACTTGCATTATTTAGTTTTCAAAACTTATGAATTGTTAAAGTATTTGTGATAAATAAAATGCTTAATACAGAAGAATGGCGTATATTTTTGTTTAAAGAAAAACGTGAGATGTCTTATTTTTACTCATTTTTTAAATTCTAACATCATTATTAATTAGTCATTTTTTTGGATAGCATTTGTTTCGATGTTCTTGATTCTTGATGAAACATGATTTCTTATTTATGTTGCTATTGCATTATAAAATTATATAAATGTAGAGAATGCTAAGACGAATAACGTTGATCCGAGCATTATAAGGGAATAGTCTTGCTAATTATCAATGTTGCGTCACAGTGGTATGGTTTGGCTTCTATGTTTACTTTGTTTCCATCCATATCAGATGAAATATGAACTCATGTTCCATTTGATGTTTGCATAAATTAGTATATAAAGATGAACATCTTTTGCCTTAGAAGTCAATTTACTTCATTTTAGGTCTTTTTGGATCTACAGTTGTAAAATTGAGTTAACATAAAGGTCAAGTTTGTGAAATTAAGGATATTACATGCCTATGTGAAAACACAACCTTCTGTACTTGGCATATGTATATTTATATCTTTGGATGATTATTATCTTGCTCTATATATAATCAGAGTCCTTTTGTCTAAAAATGATTATGTTGAAATGCTAAGAACATTCTTGGAGGTGATACGATGTGTCTAGAGTTGGATGTTTTCTTGCTCAAATAGTTTATGTGTTTTCCCCCCATTTTTTGGCATTCTTTTTTTTCTTTTTTTTGAAAATACAATAGTGTTTCTAAAACAATCAACTGCTACTATAATATTCAGTCACAATATAACGATATTTCTAAATTTATCAACACCAATACTAAAGCAACCAAAGGAATAATACGAATATTTTATAAACTAAACAACACCCTACATTCATAGAATTTTGTGTTTAATTATTTAAAATTCTTATTGATTAATATTTGTGGACTAGGACTTTTTGTAATACTTTCACCACCAATTTTCCTTAGTTCTATTTAGTATTTGGCAATTTTTTATATATAGTGTCATATTTTTTATTTTTAGATATCTGTTATTTTATTTCCATAGACTACATATTTATAGTGTTCTCTTAGTATATATCTTATGAAATAAGTTTTTAATTGTATACCGAAATAATAATACTCTTTACACTTCTGTATATTTTATTAACATACTCTTTGTCCTTCTTTTAATTGATTCACTGATATTTATACATTAAATTTTTATTTCATGCAAATTGAGGGGTTTCTTTTTGTTATTTTTCTAATCAAACTTTCTTTTTAATCTTCCATTGTTATTCATGTTGTAAAATTGAATGCACTACTTCATTTAATAATTAACGCGTTATCTTTCAAAATTTTAAAATAAAATATATTTTGAGCTTTATAAATTTGCATATATTACAATACAAAAATATTTTAATACTTGATAAATACATGGTGTTCAATGAGTTTATGAAACCCATGTAATTCATATGTTAATCATTCTTCTTTCTTTAATCTTTTACCTATTTTTCCAAACAACAATGTATGTATTCGTTGTCCACATTATACAAAAAAGAGAAGACTGCAAGTCAAGGTATGAACAATATTTTGCTTTTTAATATTTTCCATTATCAATTATTTATTCATGGTGTAAATTATGTAATTTACGTGTTAACCATAATTTCTAATTAGGTTCAGTTTCTGCTTACTTTCATACTTATTCTGGTTATTTTCCTAATATTCTTTTCAAAAAGATTGACTTTTGCATATATTTCTTATCGGTGAATTTTGCTTTTTTTTTTTTTTATTACCAATTTTTTTATTTTTTATTTCATAAATTATGGAATATATATATATACACAGTTGGGGTTCAAAATAATATATATATATATATGTATATATATTGAAATCAAAACTCTATTTTTTATTTATTTATGTTTATTCCCATGCTTTTTTTTATTTATTATTATTTTGTTGATAGTGTTTTGCAAGAAATTGGATTTTGCATATACTTTTTTTAGTAAGTATTCATACATTTGTAGATTTTTTTATTTTGTATTGTCATTTATTGAGTTCATGAATTGTGTAATATATACCTTAATTTTGTTTTTTTTCCTTATCAGCAAGGTGTTTTTTTATTTTATTTTATGAGTTCTAGTAGTTTCTTTCACTTGCGAGCATAAACAAGTATAAAGTCAATCTTATTTTTAAACCTAATATTTTTTATATCTGAACTAGTTGCATAATTTTATCTCATTTTAACTACCTCATCACAATTATTTTCACTATTATGCTTGATTACTTTGATTGTTTTATTAATAATTTTTGCGAAAAGATTGAAGTTTGCATATACTTCTAACCGGATAGAATTCATACTCCATTACATTTATTGAGTTCATGAATATGTGCAGTATCCACTAATTTTTTTTATTATCAAGATTTTTCCTTATAAGTTTTATTTATTGAAAAATCATTAATTTTATCACTTTAAATTGTATTTGTTCATTCTTTTTTCTAAATTCACCATTTATCTGGAGCCATACTTAAACTTCTTACTTTTATTCAAATAATGAAGATGGTTTTCATTTAATATATATAAATAAAACATACTTTTATTTGATCTATATCGTTTTGCATATATATTTTTTTATAATTATAAATTTTTATGAATTTATCAAGGTTGATGCATTGTAATTATTTTGTTAAAAAAATAATTAACTTAAATAATTTTTCTTTTGATTGGCTTTCACATAACTAAAATTCAAATAAAACATAATTTTCATCGTTATCAAATTAAATTCGTACATAGAACGGGTCAAAATCATGGACTTCTCTCCCATTCAAATCCAAAGAATTACTTAATGTTTTCAACAACCAATTTCAGAAACCATATCCTAATTCATCAAACACCAAACACACACATCATAAATCATAACACTTACTCAAAAAACACACCTAAAGTAAGTAATAAGTAGTATTTTTTCAGGGATTCACACAATCACCAAATTTCAAGAGATCTTGACCACTCATCTCTTAAATCCACATAATTATAGTTTGACTCTGATTTCCCATATCCCATCTTTTGTTTCCAATGTAAAAGAGAAAAGAGATAAGAACTTGGACCAAAACTCCATTAATTCACACACAGACACACACTCATTAATATGGGAGAGGGAAAAAGAAGTGAATTCTGAATAAAGAGTAAGTGCAATCATCATTTGACCTTTCAGATTTCAGATTTCAGATTTCTTTTTACCTTCCCAAATTTAACCTGCCATCTTTATTTAATTCCCCACCCGCTCCACCTCAATCCACCCATCCCTCTTTGCCCTTTTCCGTCAATTTCCCCCAATCCCGCGTCAACCATGGCGTCTTTTTGCAGTTTCAAGTTGGACCCAATTCTTGACGTGAACATCTGAACTTTTATAATTCTCATCTCCTCTCTTCACTGAAACCATCAAGAAATTTCCTACTCTTCTCCTTTTTTCCTACTTTTTTCACATATATAACTCCACTTGCCCTTATTTGCTCCTTGGTTCTTTCTCTTCGGTTCTTTTCCTCATCAAGAACCCTGTTTCTAGTGAATTTGCACAAGGGTTTTCGTTTTCTTGGTGTTTTTCTTTGAATTTTCGTGCATGGGGGACTCGGATCATCAGGAGCTGCGTATTGAGACTGACCCTGGAAACGGGTATGCCTTGAGTGGGAAGATAATGCTCAGCGCCATTGTTGTGCTCTTCGCCGTCGTTGTTTTCATGGTGGGTCTCCATCTTTATGCTAGATGGTACCTTATCCGCCTACGCCGTCGCCAGCTCGAGCGTCGCCGCCAGCGCCGGATGAGTCGGACCCAAATCGTGCTCTACGCCGACGGCCGCCTGCCCGGGTCCGCCGACCGCGGACTTGAACTTCCCGTTCTTAATTCTCTTCCGGTGTTTCTTTACACCCTCAAGGCGGAGCAGCCGCCGGCGGAGTGTGCCGTGTGTCTTTCCGAGTTCGAGGATAGGGAAATCGTGCGGCTCCTGCCCAAATGCAACCACTCTTTCCACATTGAGTGTATAGATATGTGGTTCCGTTCTCACTCCACCTGCCCCCTCTGCCGCTCCTCGGTCGAAAAGGTGGCGGAACGGATTGCGACTGAGGTGAGGGCGAATCGACCGGTGCAGAAACCGAACTCGTCGGAACCGGGCTGCAGTTCCGGGGCTGGACTCTGCTCCACGTGCCGACACGAGGAGGGGAACGGGGATGGTAACTCTGCGCCGTCTGGGGGGCGGAGGAAACGGCCGGAATTGGTGGAGGTGAGAATCGACGTGCCGCCGAGGAGGCCCGAGTGGGAGAACGAGTTGAGCCAGAGTTCGCCGGCGAGTCGGCTGCTGTCTTTGAAGAGAATTCTGAGCATGGGGAGAAAATCCCCGGCAGGGGGTGGCCCAGCAACGCCTTGCGGGGCGGGAACGAGCCGTGGCGCGGCCGAGTTGGACGTGGAAAGTGGGATCGTCGGCGAGTCAAGTGGCGAATCGGGTCGGGTTCAGACACCGATATCGTGAAGACACTCATTTTGAGGAAGCAACCTTGTACTTTCAGGGAAAACGACATTTGGCTACTGTCGAAATATCGTGCTTCGAAACGCATCGTTTCGGACACGTGGCGCGCTAAGAGAAGGGATAAGATCCCGGAAGCCGCTGCTGTGTTTTGACTGCGGTATTTTCTTTTTCTTTTTTTCTTTTTTTAAATTGAGGGGGATTGCAGTGTTTGTTGTACAGATAAATTGATAGGAAAATATATGGATGAAGTTATCCAGTGAGAGAAATTTTATTATGTTCTTTTATTCAGAAATTCTTCTTCATATGAATCTTTTTTTTTCTTAGATAATTACAATTCCCTCACCTAATATTTGCTCTAATTAGAAATTGTGGCACATTGTATCTGCTAATTTAGTAATATTTTTATTTCATTGAAGCTCATAAAATTGTTTGATAATTTTTTTGGAATAAAAAATTGTATGATAATATTGTCGAATTAATTATCAATAAAATATTTTATTAAAATTAAAATTAAAAATTAAAACTTTGTAGAATATTTGTTTTATGGATAATGATGATTATATATACATAGTAGACAAATACTAATATGTTATTCAATTAATAATAACTTAAAACAAAATGTGAGTAAATTTGATTTTTGAGTACATGTAATTGTATGAAATTAATTTTCTAAATAAACGTAATTGAATAGTTAATTTAATTATATGAGTTGGGAAGCTGAAAGTCATTTCTGGCATTATAAAATTTTGGTGTAGTGCTATAAAAACTATTATTTTTTGTTAAGGTCTCTCTCTTTATAATAGTATAGATTACACGTAGATTCCTTTAAATTTAAAAAACCATACAATAATTGTTGTTATCTAACAAATCAACCGTTTTAAACATATGATTGAAATTTGTTAGCATAAAAATTGAATCAAGTTTCCATTTTATCACTGAGTTTACTAATTTGATTGTTTGATGATTACGACATTTACCTTTGAAGTTTGACCCAAATGCAATACACCCTTCCTAAAATTACATATAATTTAATTATTTTTAAATTAATTTTTAATTTAAATTTGTAAAACATCTCTAAAAGTTTGACCTATTTAAACAAACAATTTATCAAATTTATATGTATTTATCTTAAAATTATTTCTAAGTTGTGTTGAAGTTTATAAAATCGAATGCCATAATATTAATAAGTGTATATTTAAATTACTCCAATCTAAAATCTTATGGCATTTAATAATTCAATTGCATATTCCACTCAGTAGCATCAACTGACCACTTTGAAGTAAGCCTCCAAGAATGAGACACAACGCCCACAATTGCCTACCAATTGGGCACTCTAAAAAAATATGCCAGAGTAGACTCCATAGCAGCCCCACAATCACTACAACCTGTCTCAACACCATCTGCCCGAGAAGCTAATTTCTCCTTTGTTGGCAATGATCCCGAACACAGCCGCCACATGAACACACAAACTCTCGGAGGAAACTTAACAGCCCAAAGTGATGAGCACAACGAGCCCCCACCTTGTGCAAACTGTAAACTCGAACCAGAGTATGAAGCCAAATCCCGTTCCTTAATATTTACAGCATGTCGGTATGCCGATTTGACTGTAAAACGACCTGTTTTATGAAACCTCCAGCTCCACTCTCCCTCATCCCCTAGCCGGTCCCTAATCCGCCATACACAATCAACAACCCCCTTGCAGCCAACAAGCTCCTCCACATCCAAGACGGCCTATTTCCTAACGCCGCATCCCAAAAGCTCCCTATGTTGCCCTTAAAACTCTACTAAGAAGGTAATGGGGACGCGTTAGAATACGCCATCCCTGTTTAGTTAAGATTGTCAAATTAAACTCTGTCAAACACCGAAACCCCAACCCACCCGAGGCCAAAGGCCGACATAATTTAGCCCAAGCTACCCAATGCACTCTTCTCTCCCCTCCATTGTGTCACCAAAAATTCGAAGCAATCGTCTCCAACTGTTTCAGCAAGTAAGTTGGTAAATGAAAACTTGACATAGCTTTGAATTCCACCCACTCGTCCTCTCCCACATCCTATCCTTAATATACCTAAACATCGTACCGTGTGACCTTCCCCCTACAACAAGCAATCCCAAATATTTATCATGTGCAGCCACCAACCTCACTCCCAACAACAATGCTAGCCCCCTCTTCACCCTCTCACTCACCCCATCACTCACCACCATACTCGATTTGTGCAAATGTACCTCCTGCCCCGATGCCCGTGCATAGACCTCCAAAATCCTCCGAATCTCCCTTACCTGATCCTTCTTTGCCCCACAGAACACCAATGTATCATCAAAAAATAAGAGATGAGAAATAGAAGGAGCAACAGAAGCAGCCACAACCCCTTCTAATCTCCTACCTCGTTCTGCTGCTTCAATAAGACAAGAAAGAGCTTCTACACAAAAAATAAACAAATACGAAGATAGTGGGCCACCCTGACAGATACTCCTCTCCGATCAAAAATATCCAAATTGTTCCCCATTTAATGTAAGAGAATATGACACAGATGTAACTAATAGCATAATAAGATTCACAAATCTGTGATTAACCCAAGCCTAAGCAAAACACCCTTAAGAAACAGCCACTCAACTCTATCATAAGCCTTGCTCATGTCAAATTTGACAACCGCACATACTTTATTCAAAACATATGAAGTTTTAATGTGATGATTTAATTCAAAAGCCAACAAGACATTATTTGTGATTAACCGACCCGGGATAAAAGTAGATTGGGTATGTGACACTATTTCATCAGGCAAAGGCCTAACACGATTAGCGACACATTTGGAGGCCATTTTCATAACCACATTGCCAAGGCTGATCGGCCGAAGCTGGCCCACTATTTTCGGCGATTGACACTTAGGAATGAGCACAATATGAGTATAATTAAACTTATGAAGCAACACATGCTTATTCAATAAACGAAGGACAACAGATATGACATCATTACCTACAACAGGCCAAAATTTTTGAAAAAAGAAAGGAGGCAAACCATCAGGGCCAGGGGACTTAAAAGGAAACATACCGAAAACAACCGTTTTGACTTCAGCAGCAGTAAATGGAGCAGCTAGGTGTTGATTCATACTCGTTGAAACACGAGGTTGGACAGTTGCTAGTACCTCATTCACATATTGATCCAACGGTTGGCTGGACGCAAAAGTCAATCGAAATTAACGAAGAAGGATCCCCTCTACATTTTCAACCTTATCTCTCCAAACCCCGTTCTCATCCCTCAATCTATAGATAGTATTATGTCGACGTCGTCAAGAAGCAAAAGCATGGAAAAAACCCGTGTTACCGTCCCCATCTCGTAACCAATGACTTTTACTCCTCTGTTGCTACTTCAGCATCTCATGCAAATGGGTATCCTCAATCTGCGTCCGAATCAAGTCCATCTCATTACGCTCATTTGCCCCTAAGTAACCTCCTTCCAATTCAACATAACGCTTTTCCAGCCACTTGATGTCTCTGTTTCGTTTCTGAAAATGCTCCCTATTCCAACGCAGTAGTCCTAATCTATATTCCTTAGTTTTCTGAAATAAATGAATACCTGGATCATCTCCTCCCGGCAGATTCCACGCATCAACTAGTGTCTTCCCCACACGTATCATCTTGCAACCACTTAGCTTCAAATCTAAATATCCGTTTCTGCATTGCACGGTGAGTGCCCCCTCCTGTGTCCCAATGAATAACCAGCATAGCATGATCAAAGAAAGGGGTTGGTAAGTGAGTGACGACGATATTCGAAAAACGATCAATCTAGAGCGAGTTAGCACATGCTCTATCCAAATGAGCCCAAAAAGTATCTGGGTGTCGACGTTGATTACACCAATTGAACTCGGTCCACAGTAGCCCAAATCAGTTAAGTCTGAACGCTCAGGAGCCAATCTAAAATCTATCATCTACCACTATGGTCTTTCCACGGCTGTTTTCTCCCGTTACTCCAGAATTTCATTAAAATCCCCAGTACACATCCTGAGAGCATCTGACTGACTGCTCAAATGTACTAACCGATCCCAAGTTAGCCTCCTACGAGATAGTTCAACTAAGGTCCCCAATCACTCTGTATCGCCGACGGAAGAGATTGCCTGACTTCCTTCCCTCTCGCCGGACCAGAGAACCCAACATCCTTCATATTCAAATTGGGTAGTCCCTTAGGCTTAATATCACTTTCTAATTTAGCACTAACCAAATTTGGGCTTACCTCCAGTAATTCTTGTTATCCCCACCCACTAGGCCCAAATAAATCTCCTTATTAGAATTTCCACCTGAGCCCACTTGTTGAACAACCCAATTGATATCCTCTTCTAAAGAATTAAAACATGGATTTTGACCTGGGCCCTACGAGGTACTCCTGCCTAGTCGAGCAATAATGACTGGCACATGGGCCTCCAGGATTTAGGCCCCATTAGGTCCAGTTTCTAGCATAAACGTTGTTAATTCAGAATCCACTTCTTGGCCCAAGTTTCCCTTATCCACTTCCATTTCAGACCCACGTTCAGCCGCCTCCCTTACTCACATTCTACCACCGCCAACTGCCATAACTCTCTTTCTGGCTAACCGCCCGACCACTGGCGGATCGCTAGTAGCCTCCCCTAACCTCTCATTCCCCAGTCGACCACCCCCTACCCTGCCCACAATCAAAGATAGCAGCTCCCCGTTGGACCTCTTCCCCTCCATACCCAGATTACGCTCGACCACCCGCCGGAAAACCCCCCACCCCTCAAAATTAACATCTTGACCGACAAACCTCCCTACCGATCTCGTTTCCCTCAACCATGCTCCATACGGAGGTTCCCTTGATCGATCTTCTACTCCCTCCTTATCTACCCTCTGAACACAATCCCTCGTGATATGCCCCAGAAGCCCACACTCGTAACAAAATTTTTGCAAACGCTCATAAGTAAACTTCACAAGTAGCTCATTACCGCTCGGAGACCGCATCTTTAACCCCCATCGTAACGAAACCCTGACATTTTATACGAATGCGAAGATGTGAACCCCATGCAAACGGCGCATGCGCATGATCAGAGTCCAAGAACCTACCAAGCTGATTCCCAATTGCCTTCGCTACTACCCTAGTCATCAGCCGAATCTGTTGTCCATGAACATGAACATGAAATGGACACCAGTTCAAATCAACTGCCAACGGATCATCGTCATTTTGAACCCTATTCAAGATGACCATATTTCTATCAAAAGTCCAAGGGCATCAATTCATCGCTCTATCCCGATCTACCTGATGACTAAACAAAAGTAAAAATCGATCCTCCTCAATAACTGGACCGACATTCCTTTGATCGGTCGAATAGTATTATTGAGAGTCAGTCTAAGAAAATCCAAATGAAACGAACGTGGTGTAAGCAGTCGACCAACAACCAGAAACCCCTAAAATCCACCAGTACTCCGCCGTGCATCATCAAATAGAATCAAGCCCTCCTCTTCATCCTCTATCAGAACCATCGATTCTCCTAGATGTTCCAAGCCCATGTCCATCAGATCCATTGTAAATGAGGTACCACCAACCAAGCAACCCCACCTCTCAGACGAGATAGTTGTGCCTAGTGCTTCACCTACCTTGCCAAAGATTCAAAACACTGCACGTAGATAGACACACAAAAGAGTGTATTCGATATTGTACCTTGACTAACTTTTAAATTAAAATTTTCATCAATCCATTATTGAAATTTTTTTTGAGTGCATGTGGGATGATCTCTGTTATACTTACATAGAGCTTTACGTATTTGATCGGTCATGATTGATTCTTGGACACATTTTAGATGAGAAGACATGGTTGTATGGTTTTGGTTTTGATTTAGATTGACTAATTAAGAACGTTTGATGTTGTTTATATAGTGGTTGATTTCCTACCATATATGAACTTGCATTAAGTTTTAACCAATACTACGTACTACATGAACTTTGCTTTTTTTTTTTTTTTTAATGAGGTTTGTTGAATCGAAAAAAATCTCTTTAAATTAATAAATTATTAATTTATCTATTAATTAAGACCTCTTTTAATTAATAAAATGACGTGGTCCAATATTAATAATTTATAGAGATTTTGTTGTATATATATTTTACTTTATGTAAGTATTTGTCTTATTTTATTCGAGTATTATAATTTATTTATTATTTCTAGTTATATTAATGTATTTCTCAAGTTAATGTACCGTCTCCATAATTGTGAGGGACCGGCATGTTTTTCATGTTGAAATATTGTAAAAGATTCCATATATAAATATAAAAACATTAATGAGGTACACTTATAATTGCGAGGAAGGTACCCCGAAATGTATTGGTCTAAACAATTTCTCTTGTTGAAAGGACAATGGAACTGCAGTTATCATTTTCGTCTGAAAAATAAGGTTAATTACACTCACATCCCCAGCTATAATAGGAATGTACAAATTTTCCCCTTTTATTATAAAAATTATAATTTATCCCTTCTAGCTAACAGATATTAGTCAAATTTAATAATAGATGCTTAAATGACCATTTTACTCTCATTTATAAAACTAAAAATAATTCAATAAAATTAATAATAGAAGTACTTTTTTTATTTTCTTTATTTTTAATAAAAAGAAGAAAAAAAGTTTTTTTAGAATAATTTTAAAATATACTTGTGTCTTCATTTTTCTAGGAATTGTAACGTATAGAACTTTAAGAATTAAAATACTAAAATTAACTTGTTTAAATTTTTATTCGACATAGTAAAATTGGCTAAATTAATTAATGGAATTTGCCTCAATATTTTAAACATTTGAATAATATAAACTTTATTTTATTACTTGCTATAAAATAATATAATTTCAACAAAATTTGAAAGTTTTGATGATTGTTAGGAATAGAAATTAATGTCACAACCTGCACATACACAATATCTGATTAAAAAAAACTATTATACAACAATTTACGTAAACAAATTTCTAAACAAATCATATACATTACTATCACAACCTTAATCACATTTTAATCAATCACAATCTAATCCTAACCAAAGAAGTAAAGGAAGCCTAAAAGTTACTACTCAGTACACCCTTATTCACTTCAAAAATAATAAATTATCCCTTGAGGCCTCGTTTACTTTGTGTGGAGGGATTAAGGTGTTATAAATTAATAAATGATAAAACATAGGATAATAGTGATAGGATTTTATTGTGTTTACTTTCCTATATCAAATGTTGGATTATTGTGTGATAATTTTATTACTAATTATTTACTGATAAATTATTTATTTTGGATAAAATTACAAAATACCAAATTATCCATAGAAAAGACAAAGAGTGTTTCTATCAAAGTAACCGGGTTTGTCAAAATCAATGGTTTGGTCAATATGCACAACCAAAATCAAGGGCTATATGGATCGCGATTTTTTTTGTCAAATTGGCCAATTTTGCCTGATTACAATACCAAGAGGCGGTATTGTAATCATATTATTATCCTAACGTGTAACGGGCTCATTAAAATAATCAAGGGCCGCAACTTTTTAAAGTAAATAAGTTATTAGGGGGTGATTGGGCATGATTTTTGACCCAATCAACCCCAGTAAATGAGGCCTAAGGATATTTAAATTATAGAAAATAGAGTTATTCAAGTTGAGGGTATTATGGGAAAATAGTACTTTTGGTCCCATAAGTTAGGCCTATTTCACTTTTGGTACCACTCATTACGAGAGTAGCACTTTTGGTCCCGTAAGTTGCAAAAATTAACACTTTTGGTCCACATCTATAATTCCGTCTATTATTTAACGGGTTGACCATTTTCCGTTAGATTTTTGTGTTGGAGGGAATTTTGACGCCATTTCTTGCTTAGTGACATTTTTGGAAGGTAATGTTCAATTGTATCTCTAATTAGGTTTGAATCAAAGCAATCACAAACGGATGATTAATATTTTTAAATATACACTAGCCATATGATAAATATATTATATTTATAATATAATTAAATCCGATTTGAATTATAATTTTTCCACAATATACACCCCGCAAATGTAACGTGCCAACTTAGAGTGCACAGTGGACTGGGTTGGCCTAGGACCGGCATAGACTAGTAAAAAATAATTGGTCCAGGATTGATCCACTATTGTTCATAGTCGGTCTTGGGGTTGTCTTGGGCATTTAATGGACCCTAATTGGGTCCATCTTTAAACCAGACCCAACCTATGTACCGGCCTGGTTGAAGCCCAAATCAGGTCAGGATGTGTCCGTTTTATTTTTTGTTTATGAATTGAGGTATTATTTTGAACAATCATTTAAAATTATGATTGTCTTATGAAATAAGCAAAAAATAAATAAATAAATCACACAAAAAATTATGCCTAGAAAAAAAATAGTTAAGACTATATAAACTTAAATAATAATTTGACTAACAAGCTTACAATAATAATCTTAGATAACAACAAATCCAAAAAAGAATTTAAAATAAGCTTTGAAAAAAATAAATAAAGAGTATTAATAGATTAATATACTAAAAATTCAGAAACAATAAAGATAAAAATTTTGGAGTTTCAAAAGTAAAAAAACCTACTAGAATAATCAACTTAAAAGAATAAAATAAAAATTATATATTATTCATTATTAAAAGAAAAGAAAAGGGACCAAAACGCCCGGCACAGGACTAGGTGGTCCAGGGCCACTGGGTTAGGCTGGTCCTAGGTATTGATAATTAAGACCGACCCAGGATCAGCCCGATCCCAAGCAGGGGTGCAAACGAGCCGAGCTAGCTCGGCCAAAAATTCGAGCTCGACCACTTGAGCTCGAGCTTGTATCATACAGGCTCGAGCTCGAGCTTGAGCCCACACTCAGCTCACGAGCTTGATTTTTTTTTTTTTTTCTAAAACAACTGAAATATATGGACTATTCTATATTGGAATTCATTATTCAAAAATTTAATATGAACTAGAAAGAAAACATTCACAAAAAGCAAAAAAGAAAAAAGAAAAAAGCAATACGATAAAAGAATTAAGTTCAATGCTCAAACTAACAAGTAGCACTCATAAATTAAAATGCATTTTGATACCATCTAATATATGATGAATTTTGAAATAAATGTATTTTGTTATAGTAGATATTGGATTTATAACGATGAAATTCATATGAATTGTATTAAATATATTTTTACAAAAAAATTATAAAAAATCATACTAAATTATTGATTAAGCTTATTTCTAGATAATATATACCAAAATACCATATGTTAATATCATCTAAAACTTAAATATAAGATATTGTAATAATTCTAATATATGGTAAATTTTGAAACAAATGCATTTTGTTGTAGTAGATATTAAAATTATAACGATAAAATTCATACAAACTGTCTTGAATATTCATTTTAAAAAAAATTTATCAAAACGTATTAAATCGCTGATTAAGCTTGTTTTTGGATAATATAAACTAAATTACCATAGTTTAATATCATCTAAAACTAAAATATGACATATTGACTAATAATTTATTATATGATGAATTTCGAAACAAATGCATTTTGTTGCAGTGAATATTGTAATGTAACAATAAAATTCGTATGAATTGTATTGGATATTTATTTAAGAAAATATCAAACTCGTACTAAGTTGTTGCTTAAGTTTGTTTTTAGAATATATAAATAAATATACCATATTTATTATTATATAAAATTAAAATAAATGATATATTGATTAACAATTCTAATATATATTGAATTTTTAATATAAACTTAATATGATACTAAAATGTACTTAAATATATAAATATATGTATAAATAAAAAATAAAAAATAAAAAAAATAAAAGTGTGAGCTCGCGAGCCAGCTTGCGAGCTCACGAACACAAGCAATTAAGCTCGAGCTCGAGCAGGCTCGGCTCGAGCTCGAGCCGAGCTCGGACTCGAGCCGGCTCGCGAGCTTGGCTCAACTTGCACCCCTAATCCCAATTGAGGTTGGTGTCACGAGTAGACTTTTTTGTCTCGCAGCGGAATATATTTTTCACCGTGTTGCGTCTTAGGTTACACTCGAACTTTGATCAGCCTTCATCCATGGTGGGTGTCGAAACCACCAAAAATAATTCTTATGATTACTTTCTTGCGAAAGCGGTAAGTAGGGTCGAATCCACAGGGATCGGCGATAAGTTGATTTCTAAAAGAGATAAAAAAAACGGGGGGGGGGGGGGGTTTAGATTTTGAGTTTTTAAGAGAAAATAACGAAGTACAATTTAAAGGGAAAGATTAATAGATAAGAAGGCTTTCCGGTTAAAGTGGGTTCATGCTTGATTCCATCTGTTGATCATTGATGCAAATGTAACAATTATTAAAACACGTAGATCAGTTATGGTCGTTGGTACTACCTAACAACCTCACCCTTCCTTACCTTTTCGTCAGCCAAGGAACGTCCGTTGGCTAGATCTCTAATCAATGAACAATTCCGGGAACGTCCACAAGATTTAATTTATTAACAACATTAAGAATTAGAAGGGCTTGATCCTAACCAACAAGTTCCTACGAGAATTCATTTAGATCAGATCATGCATTCACCATAACAAAACTAACCACTTTTGACACGATTAATCATGCTATGTTGCTACTAATTATTGAACTAAACAAACAATTATGGATTTGTAAGTTCAAATAGCTAAACAAACTTTTTTTATAATGAACAACTGATCACATTATTCAAAAATCAGACGTTTGTAAAAAGAGCGCAGAGAATAACATGAATACGGATTTTAATAAAAGAATTAAACACTTATTAGATCTCACAACGTTTTAAGAATCAAGCATTCACCGTACTTTAACAGAAAAATTAAGAACTTAGCCTAACATGCTAATGGAAGAACACACTAAAAAGTGGAATTCCATTTGCAATTGGGCAATGTAATAAAAATAAAAGGAGATAGAAGAGTAGAATAATGAATTAAACTCTAGAATTTAATATAAAACAAGAGATAGTTTTTAAGTTGTGAGGTGCCTCCTATTTATACTACTAGCACCTCACGAACCTAGACAAGAAAAGGGATAAATACATGATTGCTAATAAACATGTTAACAACTTAATTCCTAGCAATCTAATGGACAAATTTCGAATCTTCAATAGGTTTTTCAGCATTCATTCCTTCTTCATTCAACAAAATCTGCAACTTTCCTTTTTCTCCTAAGTTGACTGCAGCGTTAAGCGTGGGCACGCTTAGTGAAAATTTTGAATCTGCCCCTTTTTTTCACTTGTTCCCTCAAATGCCTCTAAATACCATTTTTAGCTTCAATTTACCATCCTTTACTCCTCACAAGATGTATTTCCTGAAAATATAATAAATCCACATGATTAGGAGTAATTAGTCCTTAAAATAAGGGATTACAAGCATTAAATCGTGGCAGATTACACACTTATCAGTCCATCTCAAGTCTTAACGACTTCCCTTCATGTGTCTTCGACATCTAAAGCTCACTAGCGCGACATCCAAACGCATTCCTACGACACCTTGTGCCTGTGCACTCGCCTATCCGAAATGCTCATATTCGTCGCCTAGCTAGTTTGTCGTCGTGCATCTCGCCCACAATCTTGGGTTCTATCGACACATCTTGCAATGGCTAGGAGCATCCTCGCTCTGCCTCGGCAATGCAGGCCATTCTTACGCCTACAACACCCCCATTCATGCCCAAAGTTGACTCGGTGCACCACCAGCGCATGTTTTTGCCATGCCCGTCTCGTATGCCTCGCCCAAGTAGGGCGACACCACAAGTTCGAGGCCTAATCGGTATGCCATTATCTTGCATTGATCCCATACGACATGCCCAATATGCCTTCTTGCCTTTTGGCATAGCTTCTCAACTTGGCCACAACGCAACGTCGCCCACGACCGTATATCTCAGCCAATACACCCGTTTGCACGGCTAGAACCTAATAGCACATGTCACGGGTTAGCTCACGAGGCCTTAGAGTGCTTGCCTCGATCACTCATTCAGCCTAGAGGTGTTGCCCCTTATTTCCGGCAGCTCGTGGGACAATCCTGATCACATGGAACCTCTTGGCTTTTTGGTTCCCAATGTGGCTGTCCGGACCCACGACCTCCGTCTGCTTCCTTTCAAGTCTAGGGACTCTAGCACTCCTTTCGAGTTGCTTAGAGTCGACTCTTGAAGGTCCCACATGCCCCCAAGGGATTGCCATTTAGTGCGTTGCTGGACGGGGAGGGCTGGCTGGAGCTCACTATTACATGCCCCCTTATAATAGGGTTAAAAGGAATTTTCCTTGTTCTACCAGTAGATATTAAAGTGGCCAAGGAGCGCACCTTTTTCGCATCTCCCTTGTCCGATGTTCAAATCATGTCTCGCATGAACCGTTGTGTAGCTTACGACTTCACATCACAACTCCAGCATTTCAGCCCCATCTAATCATCCATCTTTGGGGAATTACCCTCGTAATATTCTGAAATCCCTGTCCCCCCACTACACTGGCAGACATCGAACATCATCGTCGTTTCCTATTCAATCGGAACCGTCTAACTCTAAAAATTGATGGAGATGTTTCTAAAATTCCATGAAACTTTTCGTTGAAAGAGCTCTAATAAACTCAAACGATAAAACACTCTGCTTCACTCGTCAATATCCTGCTCACGCGTAGGATGGCGCCTGACATTTGCCCTTATCTCCCCATGCCCGAACGTCCATGGAATGATTTCATACTTGGCGGATAGCAACCTCATACATAAGAAGTTCCCATATGAACAGTATTACAATCCATAATCCTTAAAAGTCTCTTCTCACTTGTCGTTTGTGCACTTGCATGCCGACCAACAAAGTGAGCCAACCAACGATAATATGTCCGCAATAGCCATGGCGAAAAATCTAATTTTTCATGCAAGATCCAAGTACATCAAACTCCAACATAACTTCATCCAAGAGTTAGTGAATGAAGGTGAAATTTTCAGAAATTTCATCAACACCAACGCTCAACCAGCTAATATTTTGACAAAAGCAGAGTTACCTTTGACAAGTTCAAAAAATTGAAGAAGCCAATCAAATTCACAAATTAAGGAGGGTTGTTGCATTAATTTGACATCTTGATCTTCTTGAAAAGAGTTACAAGTGAAAAGACATTCAAGTTGAAGTCATGGATTCAACCTTTGGAGAAAGAATTCGCATAGAAAATACGATGAAAATTAATTTATCTTGACTGCTTCTTTGTATTTCTAGATTCTAGGATTTTCTATTAAACACCATCAATAGGTGTTGTATGATATATCAAGTAAGTGAACTAAGAAAAAGAGATAAAAGAAAATCAAGTAAAACATAACAAGGGTGATGTAAGTAAAATTATGAAAATAACTGAGCTTTAACTACTCAAATATTTTATTTTATAATATCCTATTTTTCACCCATTTAAGCTCCGCTTCCAATACTATTGATCTATTCTAATCCTAAATGCCGTCACATTTGAGGACGACGTACTTAGACCTACTTATTAGCGGAGTCGAATCAAGTCGACGAAACCTCTTTATTGGAAAAAACCAACTAATCCTATGGGAAGCAACAGCTGAGGAAATGTAAGTAGTGGTGCATCGGTGTGGGAGGAATATTAAGCACGTAGGCCACAACAAAATCTAGACTTTCTTCTTCGGCACCATGCCAGCAACATAGGGAACTCCAGATTGGGTGACCCATTCATCACCTGCAAACAGTCTTCCAGGAGTAAAGCTCTGAGCAATTGCATCATTGATATTCTGGATGCCCTTCCATCTCACGCGCCTTGACAGATCCGACCCTGGTCCACAGTTCATGTACTCCCCGTAGTATAGTGTGTCAAGTGCAAAATTTCCCTGCCATGGCGACCACCCCTCTGGTGCGATGAACCCGTCGATGAGGGTCTGCATGATGATGGTCCTGGAGAATTCCTTCCAGGGACGTCCTAGGTAAGCTTTCAAAGGCGGTACAGTGTTGATGAACGCAGGCTCGGCCATTATGTGGCAGTCCTGGAGCACAGTGGCGCCAATGCTGCGGCGTTCCTTGCGGCCTTGAGCTGTGACCATGCATGCCTGGTTTTCCATCGGCTTGCGGACTACGAGATGGCAATTCTGGAAGACGGCAGCAGCGTCACCAAATATAAAGTCGATGGTGCCGGTGATGGTGCAGTCGCGGTAGTACTGGCGGTAGGTGTGGGCATAAAGAGTGTCCTGGAAACCATACATGTGCACGTTGAAAAAGATGGCTTTGTCGCCAGATACGCGAACGGCCACTGCTTGGTGCTTCAAGGGTCCAGCGGTGTTCTCAATTGCGATGTCCTTGGCGATGAAGCCATCAGCATTCACGGCTGCAACAAAAATGCATATTTTTTAAAAATGTGTAGCAGAGGATTAGGGACCATCAAGAAAAAATCTTGTATGGATCAAGAAGCCCCAATTTGGGCAGTTGAAACTCACCAAGAGTGGCACTGTGAAAGGTTTGAGTTCCATCTACGTAGTTCTTGCTACCGCTGATTCTAGTCTTCAACGGCCCGTCTCCGATGAGCACAATGTTGTTAACCTTCTTTGGCAAGATAACATTCTCTTTGTAAAAACCAGCCTTTACATGAATCACGATCGGCGCATCGCTCTTCTTTGGCAAGGTGCTGAGAGCTCCATTGATGGTCTTAAACTGACCGCTTCCATCTTGCGCCACCACGATATTTGGCTTTAACGTAAATACATTGGCTGTCATCATCCTCCGGGCCTCAGCATCGACGAAAGGCGGAGGACCAGCATCAGTTACTTTTCCATCAAAGTCACTCTTGAGCTCTTCGGAGTCCGTTTGATCCACACCATATGCAAGCCTACCTTCTTCCGCG
The DNA here is from genome assembly GCA_034509735.1 of Sesamum alatum. NCBI lineage: Eukaryota > Viridiplantae > Streptophyta > Magnoliopsida > Lamiales > Pedaliaceae > Sesamum > Sesamum alatum. The sequence goes on from JACGWO010000006.1 coordinate 37,502,853, forward strand.
AGGAGCCGTCGGCTGAAGAATCCTCCCACTCCCTGCGACAACGACGAAAAAATCGAGGAGATATCGCCCACCATTGCCAGGCCATTGCTCAACAACATGCCTGAAGAATGCAGCAGGTTCCTCATTTTCTCTCCTGTATCACCTGCGCAATATACATATATTAGTGCAATATGAATTTCTAACAGACAATTGAAATTGAGTATACAATTTAAGAATATTTGATAAAATTCCTAGCTAGAGATTAACCTGTGGTGTTCTGAAAGGTGTCGAGGCACGTCTCGTGATTGGTGATGGCACCACTGAGCCACGTCTTGACATCTTCGATGTACTGCTTGAGCTTGCTCATGTCTAAATTGCCGACTCTGTCGAAGGATCTTCTCAGGTCTTCGACGGAGGTGTCAAGCACTTCTTCACACACCTCCAGGGCCCCTTTGGTTCTGGGATCCGCAGCGGCTTGTTTGTACAGGGTGGAGTTCTTGATGGCCTCCTGGATGTCGTCGATGGCGTAGTTGAACGCCACTTTTATAAGCTCTTGAGGGTCGGAGCTGTTGGTAGAGGCCAGGCTTTTCTCGCAGGTTTTTTTGTAGTCCGTGGAGGTGCAAATGGCATGCACAGCCGTGGTACCGCCACTGTTCGGCACCGGAACAGGATTGCCGCCTTCAACACCGGCCGCCACGGCAACGACCATCGCCACCAGGAGGAAGGAGGAGAGCCCGGATGCAGCGATCTTCTTCGTCTTGACATCCATTTTATCGTATTTTCTTTTGCCTGATTAAATCTTTGAGCTAAATCTCAGTGATTATTTTCTCTTTATTCTTCTACTTATTTCTGTGTTATTCATACACTCTTCTTGAGATTGATGAAGACGAGGATGATTTGAAAGTTATTTATAGGTGGCTGCTTGAGAATTGAAATAAAAAATTAGTGAAGAAGAATCGTTTAAAGAAAGGGAAGGCTGTGAGAGATTGTAGGGATGATGAGGAGATCAGGACATCAGGCCATGCATGCAAATTCATGGACGTGATGGAGCTGTTTGCCGTCTCGTTATTTCAGTTGAGAAAAACTAGTAAATCTACTATTTTAGGAATATTTCTTTCAAGTTACTTTAATTTTCAATTCACTACTACTAGTGGAAATTGATATGTGCTGTACATTAATTACAAATTTACGATAATAATAGTTAATTAATAATATATCTACACCATTTATTAATTAGTAAATACTTTCAATCACTAAATTATAGGAAAAAATTATATTTTCATCCCGTAATTTAAGGTCTTTCAACTTTTGGTCCCTTTGGTTACAAGATTATCACTTTTGGTCCTATAACTTTCAGTAAGTAGCATTTTTGGTTTCATGGCACCTTTACGTTAGATATTTAACGAAAATGGTGACGTGGTCGTTAAGTACATGAGACCAAAAAATGCTACTTTTCAAAAGTTATGTGACCAAACGTAAAAATTTCGTAACCAATGTATGTCCTAACGACCATGTGCTAAGCACGTGGCATTTTTTATTAAAATATCTAACGAAAAGGTGTTTCACCCAAAAGTGCTATTTTTTAGAAGTTATGATACAAAGCTAGAATCTCGTAACCAATAGACCGAAATTGAAAAGACGCTAAGTTACTCCCATAAATTTTATATTGAATTAGATTATCCTCAAGTGTTGATATTCTTTAAAAATGATAATCATTTTATAAATTTCTCCGTGAATAATATTTTCTATTCATGTATGATATATATGCCTCTTGGCGTCCAATTGTATAATACAAATTGAAAGATCCTTTGAGTATTCTAAGTTTATCGAAAGACTAATTTGTAAAATGGTTTCACATTTTGATGCTTAAGTTAGTAAAATGATTTGAAAATAAATGAGATAGACACACTAAATAAATCACAAGCAATAGCATATTTGATGATGAAATGTGCAAAAGTAGTATAGAAGATGATAAGTGCAAAAAAATGTGCTTAAAATTTTGTGTGAGAGTTGAGATAGGATGAGAGAAATAGTGAAGCGGTAGATTGGTGGTTATTGATTCAAGTGTTTGCCACGCCATATGGAGCCACGCCAGCAAGAACAATATCTACCACATTATCAAGGAAGTAAGTGAAAATAAATGAAGTGGTTATCTATCTTTTTTATCTAGTAAGCTACAGTTAACATGTTTATTTTTGCTGATGTGTTTTTATAGTGATGTTGTCATTCGATGTGTAGAATGTAACTGACGTGTCTATTGAGCTGAATAAGCCTTTAGCAAGCTGTAGTTGTGCGTAGACTGGTAGTTGTCTTGCTAGTAGGTCGAAGGTAGTGTTAGGCTGATTGGGCTTGTGACTTCCAAGCCTGCTGGTGCTTGGCTTATTAGGCCTGATCTTTTAGGCTAATTTAGGGTAGGCTTTGCAATTAGGCTTGAAAAAATGATGCCCTATGTTGCACGCACATTTAAAATCAATAAAAATATTTAAGAAATCATATCCTCTAATTAGTTTTTTTTTCCTCTTTGTGTGAGGTAGATTTCATTAATAAAAATATCAAAGTACAACAAGAGCTGGGATAGCAGGCTATGAACGTCATGTAATCCTCCAAATCCTGTACACAGTCACTATTTCAATGGAGTTAGGTTTGTAATGTGCTAGTCCCTTCAGTCTGTATTTGCTCTAAAACCAAATTGGCAATGACATTTGGTTCCCTCGTCGTATGCTGAAAAATCCTCGAATTCCTCTTTTGTCTGATATGGTAGACCAACAACGCAAATACCGTACGATTCTGCATAACCAAGTGTCGACCTCTCCATTTCGTTGCTGCCCACAACACACCATTTGGCCATGTTAAGGGCAGCCAATTCCACTAATTATCCCAAAAACAATCCGAAGGCATTTAGAAGCAAATGAACACTGCAAGAATAAATATTCATGCAATTCCCCGACTTGATCCGTACAAAGAATGCAATGAGTTTCAAACTATTGCAGCCAAAGTTTGTCCAAGGTAGGTAACTCATCTGGGATCGCCAATCATAAAATAAATGCATTCCAGGCAACGCAAAGTGGTACGCATAACAGAGATGCCCAAATCACTGGTTGCTACCTCGGTTGGATCAGCTGCACTGCTGCTGCAGTTAGTATATCCCTGATGCCCCTCTCCATGTAACTGGGTCTAAAGAGCCTTGGATGCTGGGCAAGTTCTGTTGAACTTCGTGCACCAAGATAGGCATTGTTGGGGGCCAATTCCAACACCAATGATGCGAACAAAAAAAATATGGGGTTCGATCTAGTTAGGGTGCAAAATAATAAACTGAAATGTTAAGAATTAAAAGAGTGAAAATGAGAGTGTTATTCCTCGTTTTGTCTCTACAAATTAGAAGTTGATATAAAGAAAAGGTCTAAGTACAAAAGTACAATGTTTCTTTCAATCAGAGAGCATCAAAGTGAAAGTTATAGTATGTTGGTACAAGGTTGAATGTCTGAGGGGTCTGAGCCTAGAATATTGAATGTTTTCTCCAGCAGAGGGAGCTCTATACACTAGAAAAAAATGTGGGAATTGCAATGGAATAGGAACGGCTTTTTTTTTATTTTTTTATTTTTGGAATGGTAAATAGATCACTAGATGGCTGGTATTACAAATTGTTCAGGAACGGGAGGCTATCCGTTGAAAGGAGAGGCGTTCCTAATAATTAGGAACGGGAACACGACAATAATTCCAATTTCGGAGCGGTTTTTGGCATACAATTGTTTTACCGTTCCTAATTACCTTTGTATGTAGGAATATATAATTTTTGTATTTGGAACACCTAATTAAATTTTGGAGCGGTCATATCAAAAGTAAATCGCACAAATTGGAACGATAGTTAGAACACAGTTTGGAATTGTCAGTATAAGTTGCAGATACATTTTAGCACTAGTTCTGGAATACATATTGGAACGGTCAGCTATACAAATTAGGAACAGTCACTGGAATACATTTTGACACGGTAACTGAGAACGGATTTTGTACTCATAATTTGGAATACGACATTGGACCGGTTTTTGGCATTGTATTTAGAACGAAAATCTAACCACGAAAGCATTGAATTTAGACTATATGTAGGAACGGTCTATCCTTAATTTGGAATTCATTTTTATATGCTTTTAGGAACGGTTGTCACCTAATTTGGAATGGTTGTTTACCAGGTGATAGGAACGGTCACTTCATTAAAACGGACAAAAATAGGAACGGTCTATATGTGCTCCATGCCCGTCTAAAGTACCGTTCCTAAATAATGAATTATTAATTTTTTATAGTAATAATTATTATCATTAAAATAAATATTAAATTATTAATAATATTTTTGTAGTTTTTTGTATAATTATTATTTAAATATGAGAAAATGCATAATTTAGAAATAAAAATTATATTTAAGAAGAATATTATCCAATTTAATTACAAAATTAAAAAAAAAGTCCTAAATCTACTCGTCCCTCTCGTCCTAGTCCATCTCGTCAACGTCTGAAAGGGGGGTCTCTAAGAGGCCGTGACGGGCCAACGGCGGAGTGATTTGTCTGCAGGGCCTTCAACATGCCCATCATATCCATCATCATCTCCTCCAGCCGGACCATCCGATCCTTCAGCTTTGACGCTAGTGGTGGTGGTGATAGCGAGGTAACGGTCTGGCTGAGACCGTGGGCCTCAACCAAGACCGAATACCCGCCCTTGTTCTTGCCCCCGACTGCAGCTAGCCACAACTCCTGCTCGGTCTGCGCCACCGAGTCCTCTGATTCGGCCGGACGATCCCCAAGATTGGCCGTGGCCTGTGACTGGTGATCCTCCAGCAACTTCTGGAATGTCTCCTGCAAAAATAGTAAATTATTATTATTAATAATAATTTTCAAACATTAAAAAATAAATTGGAATATTTAATATCCAACTTACCGCCACCTCCGCTGCCCTCGACCCGCTCCAGCCTCCTTTGGCCTTCTTCTTGTAGCATTTGGAGAATAGCTCCATTTGCTTCACTGGTAGGCCGAGCTGCTCCTCTTGTAAAAAAAAATGGGAAACAGTTAATACAATTTTAATTTAATAATAATAAATACTTTAAATAATATTAAATATCTTATCATCTTCCGCTTATGCATACCGACGGAGGCAGAACCCCCGCGGTACACAGTAGCGGATGCGGCTGGGTTGGCGGATCGGTTGGCCTTGTTCTTCACACACTTCTCCTTGAACTCCGGGGACTCCCAGTACAGCAGGAGGTGTCGCCAGACTTCGTTCGTCAGCCATAGAGGCTTCACTAGAGGCTGTCTGGTGAGGACGAACTTCCCCACCCAGATGTAGAAGATCTTGAACATGGCCTCGTCGTCGTAGTCCCACCAGTACGTCATCTGTATTAATATATATATATATATACATACTTAGATTGTTAAAATATTTAAAATAAAAATTTAATTGCTAACTGAAATTAATCTTACCTTCAAGCTCTTGAATCAGAAATGCTAGTGCTCTGGCGGTACCTTGCGCAAATTGCCCCAAGGGTGGGGATAGTGTCCTCGCACCACCGCGTTGATGCGCTCCATCCTGAAATTATATAATAATTAGTATGACATAAAAATAATAATTTAAATTACGAAAAAATTTAAAAAAAATATAAATATACCTCGCGTCGTGAGTGTGATATACTGGCGCGGATGGTGGCGGGAGTGGTGGGGCAGTCCATGGACGGGCCGGATCTACCACCGATGCGGTAGTGGATGGTCTAGCACCCTCCTCGATGGGTGCAGTGGTAGCCGGATCGGGCTGCTGATCTGACGCAGGTGCTGCAGGTGCTTGCTCTGCTAGTGGTGGTGGTGGTGGTCGGAACACTGCTTCCCCATCCTGGGAAGCAACACCGGTCGGCGGTATGGCCAGTGAGCCGCGACTGCAGCCACGACCACGACCGCGACCACGTCCACCTCCTCAAGGTGGGAAATCCCAACAAGACATGATCTAGAATGTTTTTAAAAAATATTAGTGGTATGAAGCTAAAAAATACATGTATATATCAATTTATTTGAATAATGATAATTTTTCTAATTTTTTAAAATAATTATGCAAACTAAATCCTAAAATTGTATACTAAGTCCCAAAATTAATCTAATAAATGGATAATGAATCCCAATTTTGTTATTAAAATTTTTCCTACAATGTTTACTAAATCCTAAAATATTTCCTAAAATATATACTAAAACCCAAAATTAACGGTTAATTACACTAAATCCTTCTATTTTTTGTATATATTTATATATACTAAATCCCAAAATTTTATTCTAAAATTGCACTAAATCCTTCTATTTTTTCTATATATTTATACTAAATACCATAATTTTACCCTAAAACTGCACTAAATCCTTCTATTTTCCTATATATTTATACGAAATACCAATATTTGCCTATATCCTTACAAAATATCATAGAAAATTGCCCAAATTTTCTTAAATTTGAGAAAATTGACAAATTTCATATATTATGAGTAAATTTTATTTTGCAAGAAAATCTTAAGAAAATAAATTACAGAAAATAAAAATTTCTGAAATTTTTTTATAATTACAGAAAATATAAAGAATTTTCAGAAATTTTGTTAAAAATACATAATTTTTAAAAATTACAGAAAATTCTGAAAATATTTCAAAATTATAGAAAATGACATAAAATTTTTTAAAATTTGAGAAAATTATCAGAAAATTCACAAAAAATTATAAATTTACAGAAAATTTTCAGAAATTTTCTGAATTTTCATAATTTAGAAAATTTATAGAAAAATTCTGAAATTTTTTAAAATTTAAAGAAAATTACATAAAATTTACAAAACTTTGCCAAATTTTCAGGATTTGAAAAAAATTAAAATTTCCAGATTTGTAAAACAGAAAAAATAAAAATTTCCAGAATTTTTAAAACAATTTCTTATAGAATTTTACATAACGTTATTTTTTGAATTTTCTAAGAATTTTTCATAACATTATTTTCTAATAATTATATTAAATTTCTAATTATTTTATGAGTTTTCTAATAATTATATTAAATAACTGAAATTATAAGAATGGACAAAAATTACAGAAAATTCACAAAATAACAGAAAATAATCAGATTTTACAACAAATTGCATACAATAACCCCTAACATTATATTAATTGCATATAATTACAATAATTACAGAAATTACTACAAAATAATAGAAAGTGCACAAAAAATTGCATACAATTACATAATAACTTCTAACATTACATACTATTACAAAAAATACCCAAAATTGTTTCCAAATTACAGAAAATAGACAAAATATTTTCAGAAAATAGACAAAATACAAAAAACAAAAAGGGGGTTTTTGGCAGAAACTCTACTTGCGGCGACGATGGAGGCGGATGATGGTGGTGGTCGATGGCAGATGATGGCGGCGACGATGGCGGCAACAGACTCTGCAGGCTGGTGGTGGCGGACTGGCTCTGAGGCAGCGACGGAGGTGGATGTTCGGCGGCGGACTCCTTCAGGGGCGGAGTGAGAGAGAGAGTGAGAGAGGAGAAAGTAAGAAAAAATCAGCAAGGGTTTAATTTATATAATTTTTTGGAACGGTCATATTTTTTTTTTGACTGTTCCTATGTCCGGTCCAACTAAAGAAAACGACGTCGTATTCGCTATAAATACGATGTCGTTTTGATACCTTGTACTGATGTTGACCTAAATAGGAAACGGTCACTTAGTACTACTGCCGTTCCCCTAATCGTTCCCAATACTGACCGTTCTTAAATTACAAATTGCCGTTCCCATATCAATTCCAAATACTTAGTACTTGGAGTTGTACTAATAGGAACGATCAGTTAATAGAACAAGTGTTCGCAACCCAGTTCTTAAAGTAAGAAACGATGTCGTTTTTAGACATGCACATAGTTACCATTCCTAATTTCATGTGGACCCGTTCCTATATGTATTGTAATTTTTTTATCTTCTTAGGTAATAACTATAAATGAAGAAAAATACGTTTTGGACACTTATATGATTCAAGAAAGGTGTCCAATTGGATATACTAAGAATTTGAAAGTATATAGTAATTTCCAAAAGATAGACACACGTTCACAATATGAACTATATTTGTAAATTTATATTTGTTAGTATTTCACAGATGTAACTAGCATCCTATATTTATACTCCAGCGTCATACCCAGGACGTCTCGATCATACATCAATTTCCTCAACTGTCTTAATATGATTGGTCCTATGTAATTCACAATAGTACGTAATTAAATAACGAGAATATATTATATATATATATAATTTCAACTTCTTATCTGAGCAAAACACCTATGAATATCAATGCAAAATTCGCACAAATAATTGATATGTTCGATTTTCCGTATAAAGAATCAACAGGGGGAGTTACAACAAAATGAGTAGGAGAGTAATTATAAGAACAATGAGAAAGAAGGGGGACATATATATAGAAAAATATTAGAACGATCATTGGAATATTATTTGGAACACAAAACTAGCCGTTGAAATATAGTCGTTGTTCCAGCTTTAGGAACGGTCTCAGGCACGGATATAGAAATGGTAATCTTACCATTGTAATATAGTCGTTATGGCATATTTAGGAACGGTATTAGTCACACACAATATGACCGTTCCTAATAGGAGCACAATTGGGAATGATAATTGTAACAACATTGCATTTCCTATATACCCACAATTTGGAACGGTCATTGCATTATATTTTTGCTCAGGGCGTAAAAGGGTCTCATTTAGCACTAGATATTGGAATGGTCAAGCAACCGGTCCAAATAGGCCCGGGGTTTGGAACACATATAGGAACGGTCCGTGTTCCCGGTCGAGTAGCCGTTCCAACTTTCACACATGTGTTCCAAATGGAATACCAAAAATATATCCGGTCCCTTTAGGAACGGTAATAGGTTTTAATCATATTGGCACATATATGTTGGCACACAAATAGGAAATGTCGTGCCGTTCCTATACGTTTGGACTACCATTAACACGAAAATAACGTCATCAACGATTTCTCGTTCCACAACAGTTCCACTTAACGTTCCTATTTGGAACGGTCGTTGGAACGGTCGACTATATCTATTCCAATTCCTGCATTTTTTTGTAGTGATATTTATAGGCACCTAGAAATTGGATAAGGCTGAATACCCAAGAATTTTGTGGAGGTCCCCAGCGGGTGAGGGATCCCCCTGGATATTCGATTAGGTGGTTGAAGAGACTCCTTCTCCTAGCGGGAACCAAGCTTCTTGGGTTTATAGAAAACATTTTGCTGGGGTCACCACGTGTCCCCGAGGAAGGTTGTTGATGAGGACCTCTTTCTATTTTTTGGGCCGTTTGAGTCTCTTTAGGTCAATGTACATCAATATTATTAATTATGTGAATATAAATATGAAATTCAAGACATATGTTCTTTGTAAGAAAATATTTATAATATGATTTTAGGAATAAATATAAGTTCTCTCTAAATAAATATGTCATGCCTCAAAATAAACAAATCTTTAAAAAGTTTATGGTATGCTGAATAAATTATTTTCTTCAACTCCAAAGAAAAAGAAAAAGATAGATTGAAATATCTTGGCCTAAACCAATAAAATGAAATTATCCATGTTGATTTTTTTAAACACATGAAAATATTAGATCGCAAATTCATTAGCTTTTATTTTTTTTTAAAAAAAAATAGTGAATTGAAATGTGAAATTATTTTTTTTAAAAAAAATAGTGAAATTATCCATGCTTGTGAATGTAACAAAAATTATTAATATCACAATACAAAAAGGCTTTTCTGGAATCAAAATTGGCACAAAATTTCCGACCAAAGTTCATTGCTAATGAGATTTTTGATGGAATTTTCAATGCTTTTGGGACAAATGAGATTATCATCTCAAAAAGTGACTTCTAATATATTTCTAACGGAATTTGCAACAGACAAGCATTTCTGTGGAATATTTGTAACGGAGTTCCGACGATTTATTAATATCGTCGGAAAATTCGTCCATAGGATGAAAAGTTAATGTTTTATTTGAAATGGAATTTGGGACAAATTATGGGTCAAAAATTGAGGATCCACGATAAATTTTGAGCATAAAATTTTATATATTGTTATTGACAAATTTGAAAGTTTGTCCAAAAGTTAGTCAAAAATATTGTGACGAATATTTTATCGTCATAGTAACAATTTTAAAATTATTATTTAATATTTTCTCACTGTTATTATTTTGTGTTGTAGTGGATGTGAAATGTAAATAATATTAAGTAATAAAGAACATATAATGTTTATAATTGATACAATACCCCTTTTTTTTAGTAGTGAAGTGCATTTGAAATATTTTTTGAAATGTTCTCTCACTAAACAAAGGCATATATGAGCGAAAGAAACGAAACAATCTCACAAGCACCACCCCCCCACCCCAACCGCCTTCATTTTGACGAATAAAATATCCTTGGGAAATCGTAACAAATTATTTTGAGAATTGAAATGCATTTGGGACGAAATGTGGAATCAAATTGATCACAATTTTCATCCCAAAATATTTTCGTCTTAATTTAAAACTAAATTTTTGGGGACCATAATTTGTCCAATAAAATTATAATTATATTATTATATATTAATTAAAAAAAAGTAAATTATTATCATTTTTCAAAGAGCATAAAATAAAATTAAAACATATCCTAATCTAATGGCTCTGGCGGCAGCTTGCCAGCAGACTCCACATCTACATCATTCTCGGTTGTCGATTGCGCTGCTCCCTCGACTGGGGCGTCAATGGTAGGCCGCTTCCCCGGTGCAGGCTGAGAGGCATGCTCTTCGAGCAACTTATAATAAAAATATATTAGTAAATAACTTATTAAATATGCAATTATAGATATCATGGATATATGACAGCTAGTGAAAACTACGTGTATTGCATGTAAAAGCATATTGATAATAGAGATATTCAACAATCCAAACATAACAAAGGATGCTATTTCATTGTGGTTCAAAAAAACTAATGCTTGAAAATCAAAACTAAAAGAGCTAGAGTGGTTAAAAAAAAAGTTCCCCAAGAATTCTGAATAGTTCCTAAAATTCGAAATCTATTTCCGAAAATGTGAATTGAAATCCCAATAATTTTGCTAAAGTGTGATCACAAACAATTCATAACTCCAAAAACTTCATAAATTGACCAACAAATTGAAAAATGGGATTCAGATAATTAGAATGGGCTAAATTGCTTTTTTGATCCTATAAAGAAGGAGGTTTGCTTTTTTGGTCCCATGATTTACGGCTTATTTTTTTTGGTCCCAAAACTATTAAAATATTAATAAATTTAGTCCCAAAAATCTATTTTCGTTAAGTTTTAATGCCAAGTGACAAATCCCGTTAACCCTCAACTGTTAAATTGCTTTTTTTTTGGGAAATAACACTTTTCGTCCTGTAACTTAGGGCCTTCCCACTTTTGATTCCATTAATTACGGATTCTCACATTTGGTCCCGTAACTTCTAAAAAGTAGCACTTTTGGTCTCATCCCACCTCTCCGTTAGATTTTTTAATCGAAAATAGGTCTTTACACTTTTGGTCCCATATGTTATGGAATTCTCACTTTTGGTCCCATATGTTATGAAATTTTCACTTTTGATTCCATAACTTTCAAAACGTAATACTTTTGGTCCCATGCACTTAACGGCCACGTGGCACTTTCCGTTAAATATCTAATGGAAGTACCATGGGAACGAAAGTATTACTTTTTGAAAGTTACAGGACCAAAAGTGAGAATCACATAACCAATAGGACCAAAAGTGGAAAGGCCATAAGTTATGGGATGAAAAATGCTATTTCCCCTTTTTTAGCACAAAGTAGGAGGTTTGCTTTTATGATCCGACAGTTTACGAAAATTCTTTTTGACACCAAAATTGCTAAGGAATTTGCAAAGTGAATCCCAAAGCTGCATTTTCATCAATTTTATATTAACCAATAAATTAATGCACAAAAAATATGAATTATTTTATTAATCAACAATCATTCTTCTCCGATTATTATTGAATAGACTAATAATTTTTTTATTTATATTTGTTATAATATAATTTGTGATTTATAATATAAACTATTATTTATATTTGTATTTATAATACATATTATCAAGCAATAATGTACAACCTATAAATAAAATAAAAAAAATATCAGTGTGTTGATCACTTATTTTTTTCTTCTAATTACTAGCCCGGTAAAAAATTCTTATAATCGAGTAGTTCTAATTACATACAATATTTGTTGCTCGATCACGTAACAATTGTTGTGAAAATAAAATTTTCAATCACAGAAGAACCAGTTTTATAGGCTAAATGCAATGCAATTTTTTTTGGTCTTTTTCTTTAATAGTTATGGATTGTATATTGTTATTTGTTTATCCGTAATACAAATATAAATAATTATTTTATATTTAAAATGATATTATAACTTTAATCTATTTTAATAATGATAGAATAAAAACTTGATTGTTGATTTAGTGAAAGCGTGCATTGATTTATTGGATAATGACAAAAATTGACATAGATGAAATTTTGGGACTAATTTTGTGATATAGGCCAAAAGGGTCAGCCCAAAAGCCCAAAAAGACATTCAGGAGCCCAAGAAAAGGTGTTGAAAGCCCACCTATTTCCAGGAGGAGGCCCATTCAGGGCACCGACCCAGCCAAGGAAGGACTAACCAGGCCTGCCCCCAACAAGGAAGAATCCTGATCCAAGCTTAAGATGAAGCCCCATCAAGGAGGCCCAAGGCGGACTAGGCTAGGAGGAAACCCTACCAAAGAGGTCAAAGTCAGAGGCCCAGGCTCACCAAGAACGGATAAGAGTTGACTGGGTCTACTCCTTATCCTTATCCACGGAAGACCACTCCAACCGACTCCCTACTTTCAAGAAGTCTGAAGGCTGCAGAAGTCTAGGAAGGCCAGTACTCGGTCCATGATGGTGAAGAGTCCTCCCTAGCTGTGGCTCTTCCCCTATAAATACCGACTTACTTGGCTGGCTCAAGTGACGTTTTTCTAGCACTCTCAGCACACGAATTTATGCTCTCACACTCACACTAAGCTCATTTTATGCTCTTTGTTCACAAGATCTCACTGTTTCTTTACTTTATTTACATTTATTCTTCTACAATTGTTTACTGACTTGAGCGTCAGAGTGCTAACGTTTTTTTTGCAGGTCCCCTTTTCATAGCTTGCAGAATTTCAAGGCCCTAAGTCCAAGAACGAGCTCTTTCAGCTCATATCAATTAGCGCCGTCTGTGGGAACACAAAACTAAGACGTGAGGATTATGGAAATTCTCAACAGCGGATCAGGCAAGCAGAAGGCCATAGATGCTCCTGCCGACCCTCAAAATGCTTGCAAGTGCTGTCTGGAGCCCCCTCGGCTCCCTCCAAGAGAAAGGGAAGTACGACCCTCCGATCCCTCTGAACCCCTGTCGGCCCCCGCGGGACAATACCCCCTCGAACACCTCCTCTGATAGGTTGTCCCCAGGACTGATGGCGGTCATTCAACAGATGATCACGTCTGCTATACGGGTGCAAATGCCAACGGTCAACACTGCCCCTTTGGCAGCAGTGGCCCCTGGGCCTCAAAGAGTTCCCTCAGTGCCCGCTGGGCTGGCAGAAGATGGCGAGGCCCTTCCAGGGCAGAGGTTACTCGGACTTCTGGAGGAGGAACCAGTTTCCCCTCCCCTGGCGCGGAGTGACGCTCCCCACGTTGGGAGGCTTAGCTGGAGCACCTACAAAAAAGTCTGCAAGATATGTAGTGCAACATAGGATGATGAGAGTCCCACTGGAGGTGCAGGGAGGCATCCCGTTAAACGAGGAGCTTATAGCGGACGAACTTCCTCCCAACTATTGGACACCGGCAATTGCATTGTATGATGGCACCACCGACCGGCAGGACCACTTGTCACGGTTTGAGAATGCCGCGCTTCTCCATCGATATACAGATGGGATCAAATGGCAGGTCTTTGTGACCACCTTAGCTCAAGCAGCCCAACAGTGTTCAACCAGCTACCTGCTGGTTCGGTGAGGAGTTTTTAGGAGTTCTGCTCGCTGTTCCTTCACCAGTTCGCTAGTAGCAGGAAGCATTGCAAGACTTCCCTTAGTCTCTTCACTGTTATCTAGAAGGATTTTTGAATCCTTAAGGGACTACCTCCATCGTTTCAACACCGCAGCCTTAGAGGTCCCTGCAGCTACGCAAGAGGTCAAGGCGAGTGCCTTCTCTCATGGGAATTTGGATGGGGGATTTCTTCAAATCTCTGGCCAAGAAACCGCACTGGATTTCGATAGCCTGTTGGCCAGAGCAGCCAAATACATCAACATGTAAGAGGCTCAAGCTTCCAAGAAGAAAGGGCGGGGCGAGAAGAGGAAGGACACTCGCGAGGAAGGATCCACCAAGAAGCCTTGTGCTGATGGGAGGGATAGGAAACCCCTTTGTCAAAAGGGACCTCCTGTCTACACTCCCCTCAACGCTCTTATTACTCAGGCCCTCATGGCAGTTGAAAAGAAGGGACTACTGATACGACCTCGAGGAGCTAGGGTGGGCCCCACGAGGCCCAAGTTGGACAAATTTTCTCGATTCCACAATGACTATGGGCACTCCACAAAGGAATGCCGACATTTAAAATACAAGATCGAGCGACTTGTCCAGAATGGATACATCCAAAAGTTTATCAGCAGAGAGAAGTCTCAAAGGCACAGGTCCCTACAAGAAAACGGACCAAGACCAAGCCCTGGAGGAGTCCAGTCTCGAACCTTCCAGGGCAGAAGGACGTGGGCAAGCCCCTGTAGGGCCATTAGAGGACACGAACCCTCCTCGAAAGAGAGTCATACGCATGATTACGGGAGGACCTATGGGGGAGACTCCCATAGGACTCGAAAGGCACTAGCTCGGGATGCTGAGAGCACATCTCCTGAAGAAATTTTGGATGTAAGCACGAGGTTGGGCACATCCGTCATCAAATTTGGGCCAACTCAAGGAGTGGGAGTCATTCTCCCTATAATGATACCCTAGTAGTCATGGCAATTGTGGCCAACTACGAGGTCAATAGAGCCTTCATAGACTCAGGGAGTTCGGTGGACATTATATATGGAGAAGCCTATGATCAAATGCAGTTGGGGGAAACCCTTATGGAGAAGATGGATACCTCGCTATACGGATTCGCAAGAGAAGTGGTACGCCCAAGAGGAGCAATAACCCTTCTCCTTTTCTTGGGGCATGGGTCATTGAGACGGACCTGTCTAATCAAATTCCTAGTGGTGGACGCCCCCTTAACATACAACATAATTCTGGGGAGGCTCTCCCTAAATGCCTTCCAGGCAATCATATCCATCTTCCACATGAAGATCAAATTTCTTGTACCAGGTGGAATCGGGGAAGTGGGTGGAGAAGACAACAATCACGGAGGTGCTCTGTAGACGCTGTCCAAAGAGGATAGAAATGGGGCACCATAGAGCTGTCATCGGAAGAATACCGTAAAAGACAAGGGAAGGACCCCTGGGGGGAGAAGGAAGAGGTACGCCCGAGACCTTCTCTAAGAGAAGCCCTACCTATCAAGGAGGACCACTCAAAAGTCCAGCCAGCGGAAGAACTATTAACCATTGAGTTATGCACAAAAAAATCCTGGCAAGACTGCCCGGATAGGCTCTCAATTATAAGGAGCCCTAAGGAAGGACCTGATCCAGTGCCTCCAATACAAGATGGATGTATTCGAGTGGTCCCCTCAGGATTTGGAAGGGATAAGTCCAGAGGTTCTAATGCACCACCTCAACATTGATCCCTCCATGAAGCCCGTAAAACAAAAGAAGAGACACTTAGGCCCAAAAAAGGACAAATGGAGGCAGGCCATATATGGGAAATCCAATTCCCTGAATGACTCTCTAATGTAGTACTTGTACCCAAACTCGGGGGGAAGTGAATGATGTGTGTGGACTTCCGGAATCTCATGAAAGCTTGCCCGAATGATTTCTATCCACTCCTTCGCATCGACCAACTAGTGGACTCTACCTCCGGATGTGAACTTTTGAGCATGATGGATGCCTCACAAGGATACCATCAGATCATGTTGGCCCCAAAAGACCATAAGAGGGTTAGCTTCATTACCTCAGCAAGAACCTTCTGCTATGTGGTCATGTCGTTTGGCTTGAAAAAACACGGGAGCCACATACCAACGCTTGGAAGACAAGATCATTCTCCCCCAACTAGGGAGGAACATGGAGGTCTATGTACACGACATGCTCTTCAAAAGCCGGAGGCGAATGATCACATTTTAGATTTGGAAGCAACTCTCGCAGTCCTTCAGAAGTATTGTTTAAATTGAACCCTCGGGGTACGAGAAAGACGTTTCTTAGGTTTCATGGTGACTGAGACGGGGATCGAGGCCAACCCCCTCAAAATCAAAGCCGTTCTAGACATGAAAGCTCCCACGAACATTAATAAGGTGCAACGTCTCACAGGAAGGATAGCGGCGCTCAACCGGTATATTGCCAAGTCGGCATAAAAAAACTACTCTTCTCCAAAGTGTTATGAAAAGCCACGAACTTTAAGTGGGGGGAAGAATTCCACAAAACCTTTGAAGAGCTTAAGTAATACCTGGCCAACCTTCTTTTGCTAGTCAAAACCTTCGCGGGGAGATACATAATACATTTACTTGGCGGCCACATCCCAAGAGGTAAGCTTAGTCCTCCTTCGGGAAGAGAGCGGGCAACAGACACCCTCTACTATGTTAGCAAAGTCCTCAATGGGGCAGAAGGACGGTATAACCTCATAGAGAGGATAGCCTTCGCGCTGGTGATAATTGCCCGAAGAGTGGGCCCCTATTTCATGTCTTATCCAATAGGGGTTTGCACCAATCACCCCCTCAAACAAATTCTAGGTGGACCATCGAGCTCAGTGGACCATCCGTCAATTGATCAAGTGGACCATCGAGCTCAGTGAGTACAATATCTGGTACCTCCCCATGGCTGCCATCAAAGCTCAAGCACTGGCCGATTTCGTCTTGGAAAGCACATCTCCCCATCCAGACAAGAGGACTTGGCTCCTATACGTGGATGGATCCTCTACCACCCAGGAAAGTGGCGCGGGCGTTGTCGTGACCTCCCTTGAGGGGGTAGACATGGAATTCGCAGTCAAGTTTGGGTTCAAAGTCTCTGACAACGAGGCCGAGTACGAAGCCCTGGCTTTGGGTATGGAAATGGCTTGGCAAGCTGGAGTCAGGCACCTGGTAGCCTACGCCGACTCCCAGCTTATCGTTAAGTAAACAGAGGGAATATACGAAGCCAAGGAGGAAAGTATGAAACAATACCTTCAAAGGATAAAGGAACGGAAGACCAAGTTTGATACCTTCCAACTCGTTCAAATCCGTCAAGAAGAAAACAACAAAGCCGACTACTTGTCAAAGTTGGCCAGCACCATAGATGACTGCCGAACTAGGCAGATAGCAATATACTACTTTCCGAAGCTCGATCTCGCCCTGGAGGTTCAGACTATACTCCTTGGGGGGGATTGGAGATAGCATGTTCTAGACTGGTTGAATGAAGGTCGCCTCCCTACGGGCAGATAGAAGGCTGCTTGTTTGAAGAACTGGGCCATCCATTTCCTCCTAGTACGAGACACCCTTTACAAGAAATCCTTCACGCATCCCCTCCTGAGATGCCTGTCACAAGAAGGGGGGATATATGTCCTTAAAGAGATTTATGGGGAATGTTGTGATCACACATAGGAGTGTCGGCCCTAGCCAACAAGGCCTTGAGAGCAGGGTACTTCTGGCCTACGATGAAGTAGGATGCCAAGGCCTAGTTAAACAATGCGAGAGGTGCCAGAAGTATGCCTCCCTAATACATCAACCTGTTGAACCATTGGCCACATTGCTGGCCCCATGCCCTTTTGCTCAATAGGGGATGGACATCGTTGGGCCGTTCCCCATGGCCTTTGGACAACGAAAATTCCTGTTGGTAACCATAGACTACTTCACAAAGTGGGTGGAAGTCGAACCCTTCTCCCGCATCACTGAGGGAGAGGTCATGAAATTCTTGTGGAAAAACATCATATGTCACTTCGGGCTCCCTCGCGAAATCATCTCGGACAATGGAAAATAATTTCAAGGAAACAAGATACGGGATTGGTGCAAGGGGTTGCGAATCAGACAAAGATTCACCTTTGTGGCTCACCCTCAAGCTAATGGTCAAGTGGAGATTACCAACCGCACCCTCCGACAAGGTATCAGAAGGAGACTCGATAAAGCCGGGGGCAATTGGGCTGAAGAGTTCATCAGTGTCCTGTGGGCCTATCGAACCACGCCTAGAAGTTCCACGGGTGAAGCCCATTTTTCCTAGTTTACAGGATGGATGCTATAATACCAGCCGAGGTGGGCGTGCCTTCCCACCTGGTCATGTGTTATTCGAAAGACAACGACAATAGTTTACTTAACGAGAATCTTGATCTCATTGAGGAACTTAGAGAAAAAGCCTTCCTTCGAATGCAAAGATACAATAGCATAATGATTAATGCCTATAATAGGTGGGTTAAGCCCCGTGGGTTCCAAGTCGGCGACTTGATACTCCGGAAGGTTGAAGCATCAAAGCCAATGGACAAGCTGGACCCTACATGGAAAGGACCCTACAAAGTTAGGGGAATCCTGAAAGCATGCGTGGATTGTCCCGGGAGGGAGCGCTAATGCGGAAGCGCGATAAATTAAAATATGCTATAAACGGAAAGTAAATACACGTTCAAGGGGTGTTCCCTTGAACATCCCCGGGTGTTTGGTGTATCAGATGATCAAAATAAAACATGCTAAATCATGGTGGCAATAGGGTTGCAACGAAAGTAACGAGAAAACCTACCCGTGGTCGTTTTCTTCAAAACGCTACGTGCGTTGTTCCACGTTTTGCCATCAAGATCTCAAATCAGGAACCTTCTAAATTTTCCACCCAATCCACCGGATCTTGATCCACCGTGCTAGCAAGAAATCAAGAAGAATTTATATAGGAGGACAAATCGACCTAGCGTTGTGAATTAACTTGATCGATTTGACTATAGTTCTCTTGTATTAAAGACAAGGAACTAGAAAAATTTCTTGGAGGGGAGAAGAGAGGATAGGAGAGGCGGACGAAAGAGAGGGAGACAGAGGCCGAGTGTGCGTGTGTGTGTGTGTGCTAGAGTTTCATCACCTAGTGGTGTGTGTTTTCATGAGGATTTATTGAAGTGGACTTGTCCTAGTCCTCTTCAAACTCTCATAGAGAAGCATAGGTTGACTAGGATTTGACTCAAATCCTAGTCAACTTAGGTTAAAGACGAAGTCAAACTTAATTTAGGCCATTGATCTCTCCATTCCATCTCGTCCGTCCATCTCTTAGATGGATTTCATGGAATATTTTAAATCTAATTTAAAATAATCCCTAAGGCTATAAATAATTAAATAATTAATTTGAGCCTAATTTCTCAATTTAATAAATCCAATTTATTAGTTAATTTCTCAATTTAATAAATCCAATGTGTCTTGTCCCTAAACTTGGGTTACCACCAGATTATACTGAACCCCGATGACCAGAAGCGAGTACGCTTCATCACGTCAGGGGGAATATATTGCTATATTGTCATGCCCTTTGGGGTAAATACTAAAGGAGTACAAATATAAAAAAAAAATTATTATTAGATATAAATATAATAACCTATAAAAAATATAGTTTTAGCAAAAGATAAGCTATAAAATATCAAACATAATGAGTTAAGTTTTGCTTAAACGATATTATGTATTATCCTATTTCCATAACTTCGATGTCATGAAAGCCCACTAAATCATAAGGAAAATAACAATTGATCACAAATACAAAAGTAATGTAATTCTTCAAATTAATATATGGAAGTCTGCTGACAAATTTATAAAGTTATCACAATAAAAAATGAATCAAATAAATATCTTACTTGTGCATGCAAGTAATTATTAAATTATTATGTAGAAATATATATATATACATCGATTATTTTATTCATTTTGTTGAGACTTTTCAATAAATTTGCTTTTTCTATTCGACTATTTAATATAATATTTGTATTTTTTTCTAATGTCAAAATTATATAGTAAAATCTCTATTGTTGTTTACTCTTTGCTACTTTTAGTCCAAATCTTCATTGCCCCTTATGCTATTGTTTGACCAATAGACTAAAATATTAGCTCGTAATCTCAAACTCAAAAGACTTCTTTAAATCGGATAAAATAAAATAAATGGATTTGTCTTAAGTTGCTTGGAATAGCATGGTAAAAACTTAAGCATGAAATGTAGAAAAGCAACAAATAAAAAATTCAAATAGAAGTTAAATTCATCGAGAAAACTAAAAAATAATTAGAATTAGAAGTAAGCTATGAAAAAAACTTGAACAAATTTATAAAAAAAAAAAATCCCACTACATATAGTTAAATGAGATGGAAAATGTAGACATTTTCTAATCTCAAACTCAAAAGACTTTATTGAAACTTGCAAACACACGTAAAATAAAATTAAAAGGGTTTGTCGTAAGTTGTTTGGAATAGCATGCTCGAAACTTAAGCTTGAAAAGTAGAGAAAACATTAACCAACAAATAAAAATTCAAAAAGAAGTTAAATTCTTCAAGAAAACTAAAAATTAAATTAGAAGTAGAAGTAAGCTATGTCAAAACCTTGAACAAATTAAACAAAAGTCCCACTATATATAGTTAAATGAGATGAGAAAATGTGAACATCCTATAATCTCAAACTCAAAAGACTTCTTTAAAATTTGGAACACCTAAAATAAAAGTAAAAGGATTTGTCGTATGTTGTTTGGGATAGCATGCTCGAAATGTAAGCCTGAAAAGTAGAAAAAATATTAAACAACAAATAAAAATTCAAAAGAAGTTAAATTCATTAAGAAAACTAAACAATAAATTAGATTAAAGGTAGGATATGACAAAAACTAGAACAAATAAAAGTCCCACTATATATATACTTGAATGAGATCAGAAGAGGTAACATCAAATAATGACAAAATACTTAATTAATTGCATGGTATTAGGCAAATTTTAGTGATTATTTATTAGTTACACAATGATGTTGCAATTTTAGTAATTAACTTATTTAATTTCTATATAAGATTATGAAAGAAAATTTGGAAAGAATTTATGGAGAAATAATTGATTTAAAACATAAATTGTTTAATACATAGAAAGATTATTTTAGCATAATTAGAAATTATTTTTATGATTGAAGTCAATGATTCCAAAATTAATTATGCTACCCAATATGACATTTTAGTATTATATATAAAATAAAAGATATAATCTCAACAAATCCCTTCATATTTTATATGTAGATTGAATAAACAAAAGAATAAGTTAACAATCAACAAAATTATTATATATAACAAAAGACAAAGATATGAAAGGAAAAATAATTACAAAATTAACATTTTATGAATAAGGGTGTCATATTATAATTAGGAACCATATTATAATAAAAAGTATATCACAAATTATAATATTTAGAATTTAATAATTAAACTGATATTAATGGCATTTAGTAAGTAGATGACTGGATTTTAGAAAATTTATATGTATAGAAATTTGTATGTACCAATAGGAATATTATTATAATTAAAAAATCCAAAATTTTCACAAATTAGCACTTGCAAAAATGTCAATCAAAAAATTACCCCACTTTAAAAATAAGTGTTGAGCTAAGATAAAAATGATCATATCCAAAATTATGAATTTCAAATAGATAATATTGATATATGTATATAAAGTCAAATTACTTTATTTTTAAATCCAACGCCAATGCTACACTAATTCTTCTATGAGGAAGTTATATTTCTGTTAATGTTTTATTGATAAATAAAAAAACTAATTAGATTTTGAAAATTTAAGTGATGAACTAAAATCAAGGAGATCATATTCAAAAGTATAAATTAAAGATAAATAATATTGATAAATATAAATAAATTTAGTTGACTATATATCTATTAATTTTATTAATGACGCTAAATTCTCCATGCATTTAAGAAAAAAAATAGAATGCATTGTAAAAATTATTTAAACTCTTTAAAAAAAATTGATATATACAGTGCATACTACAAAAATATATATGTAGGGTGGAGGATATATATATATATATGTGTTAGAATCAATAGTCTCAAAATTAAAAAAACATAGCAATGAATTAATAAGGGATGTAATTTAAAGAGGCCAAATTCATTGAAAATTATAACATATGCCATTAATATCTACTTACCAAATATGATATTTTTACGATTAAAAAAACTCAAAATTCTAGAAAATTAAAATTTTAGTGAAAATTAAACTATTGAAGTCAAAGACTTCCTTCAAATTAATATATATATATATATATATATATATATTTTCGGAAAATTACACTTTTGATCCCGTAACTTAGGACCTTTTCATTTTTGATCCCATTGATTACGAGATTCTCACTTTTGGTCCCATAATTTTTAAAAAATAGCACTTTTGGTCCCATGCCACCTTTTCGTTAAATTTTTTAACGAAAAACAACACGTGCTTAGCACGTGGCCATTAGGGCCTTTACACTTTTGGTCCCATATGTTATGGGATTCTCACTTTTGGTCCCATATGTTATGAAATTTTCACTTTTGGTCCCATAACTTTCAAAAAGTAACACTTTTGGTCCCGTGCACTTAACGGCCATGTGACACTTTCTGTTAAATATCTAACAGAAAGTGTCATGGGACCGAAACTGCTACTTTTTTAAAGTTACAGGACCAAAAGTGAGAATCCCGTATCCAATGGGACCAAAAGTGAAAAGGCCTTAAGTTATGGGATAAAAAATGCTATTTTCCCTATATATTAATAGATGATAGATAGGAAAGGAAATTTAGGTTAACACACATTTTGCCTGCCAAAATTAGTTATGAGGGGTTTCTCCACTTAATTAATAATATAGATAATGTATAGAGCTTGATCGTACATTTATCTTTGAAATTGTGTTTGTATACTTACAAATGGGGAAGATTTTCACTCAAAGTTCTGGCCAAATTTAAGCAATCACATAGCGCATATGATACATTTATAATTTGATTGGCTGTTCTCCTAAATTGTATACTAATCACATGATATCGTATAGTTAATTGATAGGTTTGGTCTGATGTGCAAGGGGCCACGGCCTGATGCATGCCAGCGCCCTCCATGGAGATACGATTCAAGATAAAAGAGTTGTCGAAATAGTGTTCTGATACCCCCCTCCAAAATTCGACCATGCAGCTGCCGCTATAGAAGAATTGAAAGACTTGTCAAAAATAATCATGTACGAGTTAATAGGGTCACTTCTCGCATATAGGCAAAACATCACTCGTTTGGTACTCCTTCAATCGAGCAAACTTTTCAGTCTAAGCAAGTGCCAAAATCCAGCTTTGGCAACGAAGGAGAGTTTAGAGGGAGCCAAAGTCAAAAGACTTGCAATAAAACCAACCATGAGTCTAAAGATTATTTCTTTTGATGCAAAAGATATAAAATCCCAGTAATTATAAGATGGATTATTGGTTGCAAAATAAGGTAAAAAATGAAGGAAAAGATGAGGCAAAATTTACGACCAAGTCGAGAGAAGAAATTCTATCTACTCCAGTGATAATCGAGCATCAAAGAATGTGTGGTATTTGGATAGCGGATGCAACAACCACATCACGAAAAATTGAGATATCTTTAAGAAGCTTGATCCAAATGTAACTTCTCAAATTATTCTTGGCGATGGGGCTTTCAAAGAAGTGCAAGGGAAAAGGAATCATTGCTATCCAAACTAACGAAGGCAACAAAAAACTCATCACTAATGTTCTTTATGTGCCAAATCTTTTGCACAACCTTCTTAGTGTTGGTCAGCTCATTCAAAAAGATTACTTCGTTTATTTTGACGATAGAAAATGCAAGATCCTTAACCAAAAAGAGAAATGTGGTTATTGCAATGTCGAGATGAGAAATAAAACATTCCCTCTCACGATACCTCTTGTCAATGTTCGCATGGTGAAAAGACTTCCTCCGATCAAGAAGTCAACAACAGCGTGTTAAGGCTATATATACAGTTAGCCTTCTCTCCAGGTTCATGAACGAACCAAGTAAAACTCACTTTACAACAACAAAAAGGATTATGAGATACTTAAAGGATACAAAGAATTACGTTATTGAATTCAAAAGGGAAGAAAATTGTAAGTTTGTTGGGTATTTTGATAGTGACTGGGTTGGATCAATTGATGACCGCAAAAGTACTTCTAGGTATATGTTTTGCCTTGTCACGAATGTGATATCATGGAGTTCAAAAAAGCAAAATTCCGTTGCATTACCTTCAAAAGCTGAGCATATTGCAGCCACAAACACAGCATGCGAAGCAATTTGGCTTATGAGAATTTTGAAAAATATGAAGTTTGAGCAAAGTGAGCCAACCACAATTTTTTGCGATAATATGTCGGCAATAGCCATGGGGAAAAATCCAATCTTCCATGCAAGATCCAAGCACATCAAACTCCGACATCACTTCATCCAAGAGTTAATGAATGAAGGTGAAATTTCCATATAGTTCATCAACATGACCAACGCTCAACCAACTGATATTTTGACAAAAGCAGAGTTACCTTTGACAAGTTCAAAAAATTGAAGAAGCCAATCAAGTTCACAAATTAAGGAGGGGTGTTGCATTAATTTGACATCTTGACCGTCTTGAAAAGAGTTACAAATAAAGAGACATTTAAGTTGAAGTCATGAATTCAACCTTTGGAAAAGGAATTTGCATGGGAAGTATGATGAAAATTAATTTATCTTGACTATTTTTTTTTTTGTATTCCTAGGTTCTGGGATTTTCTATTAAATATTATAAATAGGTGTTGTGTGGTATGTCAAGCAATCACTAAGAAGGAAAGATAAAAGGAAATCAAGTAAAACAAACAAGAGTGATGCAAGTCAAAATTATGAAAATAAACGAGTTTTAACTACTCAAATATATTATTTTATATCCTATTTTTCACCCATTTAAGCTTCCGCTTCCAATACTATGATCTATTCTAATCCTAAATGCCGTCACATTTTAGGACGACGTAATTATTAGCAGAGTCGAATCAAGTCGACGAAGCCTCTCTTTTGGACAAAACTAACTAATCCTACCGGAAGCAACAGCTGAGGCAATGTAAGTAGTGGTGCATCGGTGTGAGCGGATGTGCATATTAAGCACGTAGGCCACAACAAAATCTAGACTTTCTTCGGCGGCACCATGCCAGCAACATAGGGAACTGCAGATTGGGTGACCCATTCATCACCTGCAAACAGTCTTCCAGGAGTAAAGCTCTGAGCAATTGCGTCATTCATATTCTGGATGCCCCTCCATCTGACGCGCCTCGACAGATCCGACCCTGGTCCACAGTTCTTGTACTCCCCATAGTACAGTGTGTCAAGTGCAAAATTTCCCTGCCATGGCGACCACCCCTCTGGTGCGATGAACCCGTCGATGAGGGTCTGCATGATGATGGTCCTGGAGAACTCCTTCCAGGGACGTCCTAGGTAAGCTTTCAAAGGCGGTACAGTTTTGATGAACGCAGGCTCGGCCATTATGTGGCAGTCCTGGAGCACAGTGGCGCCAATGCTGCGGCGTTCCTTGCGGCCTTGAGCTGTGACCATGCATGCCTGGTTTTCCATCGGCTTGCGGACTACGAGATGGCAATTCTGGAAGACGGCAGCAGCGTCACCAAATATAAAGTCGATGGTGCCGGTGATGGTGCAATCGCGGTAGTACTGGCGGTAGGTGTGGGCGTAAAGAGTGTCCTGGAAACCATACATGTGGACGTTGAAAAAGATGGCTTTGTCGCCAGATACGCGAACGGCCACTGCTTGGTGCTTCAAGGGTCCAGCGGTGTTCTCGATTGCAATGTCCTTGGCAATGAAGCCATCAGCATTCACGGCTGCAACAAAAATGCATATTTTTTAAAAATGTGTAGCAGAGGATTAGGGACCATTAAGAAGAAATCTTGTATGGATCAAGAAGCCCCAACTTGGGCAGTTGAAACTCACCAAGAGTGGCACTGTGAAAGGTTTGAGTTCCATCTACGTAGTTCTTGCTACCGCTGATTCTAGTCTTCAACGGCCCGTCTCCGATCAATACCACGTTGTTAACCTTCTTTGGGAGGATAACATTCTCTTTGTAAAAACCAGCCTTTACATGAATCACGATCGGCGCATCGCTCTTCTTTGGGAAGGTTTTGATAGCATCATTGATGGTCCTAAACTGACCGCTTCCATCTTGTGCCACCACGATATTTGGCTTTAACGTAAATACATTGGCTGTCATCATCCTCCGGGCCTCAGCATCGACGAAAGGCGGAGGACCAGCATCAGTTACTTTTCCATCAAAGCCACTCTTGAGCTCTTCGGAGTCCGTTTGATCCACACCATATGCAAGTCTACCCTGTTCCGCAAGGAGCCGTCCGCTGAAGAATCCTGCCACTCCCTGCGACAACGACGAAAAAACCGAGGAGATATCGCCCACCATTGCCAGGCCATTGCTCAACAACATGCCTGAAGAATGCAGAAGGTTCCTCATCTTCTCTCCTGTATCACCTGCGCAATATACATATATTAAGTGCAATACAAAATGCAATATGAATTTCTAACGGACAATTGAAATTGAGTATACAATTTAAGATTTGATAAAATCCTAGCTAGAGATTAACCTGTGGTGTTCTGAAAGGTGTCGAGGCACGTCTCGTGATTGGTGATGGCACCACTGAGCCACGTCTTGACATCTTCGATGTACTGCTTGAGCTTGCTCATGTCTAAATTGCCGACTCTGTCGAAGGATCTTCTCAGGTCTTCGACGGAGGTGTCAAGCACTTCTTCACACACCTCCAGGGCCCCTTTGGTTCTGGGATCCGCAGCGGCTTGTTTGTACAGGGTGGAGTTCTTGATGGCCTCCTGGATGTCGTCGATGGCGAAGTTGAACGCTACTTTTATAAGCTCTTGAGGGTCGGAGCTGTTGGTAGAGGCCAGGCTTTTCTCGCAGGTTTTTTTGTAGTCCGTGGAGGTGCAAATGGCATGCACCGCTGTGTTACCGCCACTGTTCGGCACCGGAACAGGATTGCCGCCTTCAACACCGGCCGCCACGGCAACGACCATCGCCACCAGGAGGAAGGAGGAGAGCCCGGCTGCAGCGATCTTCTTCGTCTTGACATCCATTTTTTCGTGTTTTCTTCCCCTGATTAAATCTTTGAGCTATTTCTCAGTGATTATTCTATGCTCCTATCTTCTACTTATTTCTGTCTTATTCATACACTCTTCTTGAGATTGATGAAGATGAGAATGATTTGAAAGCTATATATAGATAGCTGCTTGAGAATTGAAAAAAAATTAGTGGATAATAATAGTTTAAAGAAAGGGATCATGCATGCAAATTCATGGACGTGATGGAGCTGTTTGCCGTCTCGTTATTTCAGTTGTGAAAAACTAGTTGGAATTGGTATTAATTAACTACTCCCATGCATGTTTATCTCTACCTAGTATATCTACTATTTTAAGGATATTTCTTCCAAGTTACCAGTGGAAATTAATAAGTGGTTTACATTAATTACAAATTTACGATAACAATAGTTAACTAATATATATCTACGCTATCTATTAATTAGCAAATGCTTTTGATTGCTAAATTATAGAGAATAATAGTATTTTCGTCCCGTAATTTAGAGTTTTGGACTTTTGATCACATTTGGTTATGGAATTATCACTTTTGATCTCGTAACTTTTAATAAGTAGCACTTTAGGTCTCATAGCAATTTTTTGTTGGATATTTAATGAAAAATGCCACGTGATCGTTAAGTACATGAGACCAAAAGTGTTACTTTTTAAAAGTTATGTGACCTAAAGGGAAAATCTTGTAACCAATGGACGTCCTAATGGCCACGTGCTAAACAGGTGGCATTTCATTAAAATATCTAATGAAAAGGTGTTTAAGGTTCAAAAGTACTACTTTTTAGAAGATATGGTATCAAAAGTGAGAATCTCGTAACCAACATAAATTATATATGTAATAAATTATCCTCGAGCATACTTAATATTCTTTAAAAATGATAATTATTTTATAAATTTTTCTATGAGTAATATTCTGTATTCATGCATGGTGCCTCTTGGAGCATCCTAAGTTTATCAAAAGACTAATTTGCAAAATAGATTCAAACTCTGATACTTAAGTTAGCGAAGTGTTTGAAAATAAATGAGATAGATACTTAAGTTAGCAAAGTGTTTGAGAATAAATGACATAGATACACAAAGATTGGCTCTAAATTAATTTCTTCGGAGTGAACAAAAAATAAACGAGAGGGGGGTTGTTTTTTATTCAGAATTACTACTTAACTATGAGATAAATTCTACGAATGAACAAAATATGGGAAGAGATTTTCAATCGAAGACAGGTTCATACTCGATTCCGCAGTTGATCATAGATGCGAATATGACAATCGTGCAAAATAGATAAACTAGTTATGGCCATCGGTAAGACCTAATGGCCTCACCTTTCCTTACTGTGCCATTAGCCAAAGAACATCAGTTGGCTAATTCCTTAATCAATTGACAACCCTTGGAGCGTCCTCAAGATTTAATCTCACAACAACATTAAAGAAAGGCCTAGTTCTAACCAACAAATTCATTCGATAATTTATTTAGGCTAGATTGTGCATTCCCCACCACATAATCGATCACAACGGCATGATGAACTATGTTGTATTGCTACTAATTATTAGCCTAACAAATAATTAACCATTTGCAAGTCAAATTAGTTAGGCGAATATTCTTGACAATAAACAACGGACCCTGTTGTTCATAAATCAGATTATTCATGATGAAAGTACAGAGAACAACACAAATATCCACATGAGCGAAAGTGTGAAGCATAAATTAGATCTCACAATATGCATGAATCAAGCAATCACCGTAATTTCAACCGAAAATAAAAAAGATTAGCCTAACATGCTAATGAAAGAACACATAAAAGAAAGAGAGAATTTCATAAATAGAATGTAGAGAATAAGATGAGAGATTCCATGTCTTCAGTTACATCACCTATTTGGCTGTGTACTCCCCATTTACCTATCTCACACTCGCAAAGCATATTTTTCTTTCATATTTCATTTTCCTATCCTGCATCTTTCTTTCTATCCTTAGGTCGGCTTTGAATAAATCTATATACTAAAAAAATGGTAGATATCTAATATAACTCTAAAACCTATTTAAACAAAACCCTTAACCCTATTGAGACTCCTCAAGAAAGGAAGATTCAAAGTCTCCAAAATCATCATAATCCATGAGTGAATCAGCTTTTCTTAAAAAAATCTGTCCATCTTCTCCACGTTTCACTGATTTGTCCGTTGTACCAGACGTGGGCACGTCTAGTGAAATGCAAGTCTGTCATAGTATTTTTTTTCTCAGGAATTTTGTATGTCATTTCCACTTGTTTGGGTTCATTTCTTTAGTTCTCACTCCATAAACACCTTTTTAGCTGCAAACACCAAATTCACATGGTTTGGGAGTTATTTAATATAAAAGGATGGTCAAAACACTACTAAAACCATGATAATTTGGACATCTTTTACCTCCATTGATCTACTTAAACCCTTATTTATAAAAGTAGGATGAGAGAAATAGTGAAATGGTCGAGGGTGTTATTGATTCAAGTGTTTGCCACGCCATATGGAGCTATGCCAGCAAGAACAATATCTACCACATCATCAAGGAAGTAGGTGAAAATAAAGGAAGTGGTTATCTATCTTCTTTATCCAATAAGTTAGAGCTGACATGTTTATCCCTACTGACGTGCTTTTATGTGATGTTGTCATCTGATGAGTAGAATCTAACTGAAGTGTCCATTGAGCTAGATGGCCATTAATGAGCTATAATTGTGCATAGAGTGGTAGTTGTCTTGCTAATAGGTCGAAGGTAGTGCTGGGTTGATTGGGCTTGTGACTTCCTGGCTTGCTGGTGTTAGGCTTATTAGGCCTGATTTTGTAGGCTAACTTACGGTAGGCTTTTCAATTGGGCTTGACAAAATGATGCCCTATGTATAAACACACATTAAAAATCAATAAAAATATTTAAGAAATCATAACCTCTAATTAGTTTTCTTTTTTTTTTTTTTTTCTGGTGTGAGGTAAATTGTATTAATAAAAGTATCAAAGTACAAGAGCTGGGATAGCAGGTTATGAACGCCATATAATTCTCCAAATTCTATACACAACCACTACTTCAATGGAGTCAGGTCCGTAATGTACTAGTAGCTTCAGCCGTATTTGTTCCAAAACCAAATTGGCAAAGACATTTGGCTCCCTCTTCGTGTGTTGTTAAATCTCGAATTCCTTTCTTGCTAGATATGGCAGGCCAACGACGCAAGTACCTCACACTTCGTTACATTAACCAAGTGTGGGCCCCTCCACTTCGTTGCTGCCCACAACACACTGTTTGGACAAATTTGGGGCGACCATTTCTATCTAATTGTCCTGGAGATAATTCGAAGGCATTCAGAAGCAGATGAACACAGAAAGAATAAATATTGCGATTCCCCGACTAGATCCGTACAAAGAATGTAATTAGTTCCAAACTGTTGCAGCCAAGGTTTGTCCAAGGTAGGAAACCTATCTTGGATCACCAACCAATAATATAAATACATTGTGGGGAATGCAAAGTGGTCCGTGTAGCAGAGACGCTCAAATCACTAGTATATCCCTGATGCCCTTCTTCATATAATTGCGTCCGAAGGGCCTTCGATGTTAGGAAAGTTCTATTGAATTTCATGCAGCAAGATAGGCATTGTTGGGGGCCAATGACAACCTATAATCGTGAAGAAGCATCCAGGCTGCAGACTAGGGGGCCACATGGGTGGTGATCCTGCAAAATGCCAAAGGGATGCCGAGGGCCATTCCATAGCCATATTTACTCTCTATTACCGATTCGCAATTGGATGGCAGGTTGAATGAGTTCTCTTAGCTTGAGAATTTTCCTCCAAGTCGAAGCATCCATGTCGCTGAGACAGTCCAAACTGATTTCCCATGTAACTTGTATTTTCTAACCCATTGCACCTAGATAGAGCTACCATCATTGCTCTCAATAGCCCGAAGATGCTTATGTATCAATCCTTTGTTTGAATCAGCAACTGACACAATCCCTAGGCCCTTAACTTCCAAAGGTACACAAACTTCCACCCAAGCTACCTTGGCAATGCATCTCTCTGGACCTCCCACCCGTAGGAACTGTCAGATCTTCTGTTCAATTAGGGCAGTAACACCTTTTGGTAGCAAAACATGGTAGCCCAGTAGGTTTGAAAGGAGAAAACTACCAACTTGAACAACTGTAACCTCCCCGCGAAAAAGACATGCTTGGAATTAGAAGCATGAATTTGTTTGTCTATTCTACCCAAGAGTGGCGTGCAATCAGCTATCTTAAGGCGTGAGCCACATGCGGCACCCTGAAATATTTGGTAGCAAGTTGCCTATCGAAAATCCCATGATGCCTTGCAACACATCTGCGACGCCCTCGACCGCCTTAGAGAGAACAATATGAGTCTCATCCACATTAGCCTTCAATCCAGAATGTCATAGAATACCTAAAAGGCTTGTGGTATGACCCTAACCGAACCCCCAAAGAAAAAAAACCCGAACCTTCTGAAGCTCGACAGAGTAATAATAAATAACCAGCAAATGCCAACATAAACAGATTTAACTCCTTACATCTCCAATGATACTGAAAGTCCGTCATACGAGTGATATGGTGCTTTGTAATGGCATGCAACATTCCATGACAAAAACAAAGAGGTACGGAGGCAGAAGGTCCCCCTGCCTCAATCCATGAGCTCTTGAAAAAAACCCATACGGTTGCCCATTCAATAGAACTGAATACAAGACTCTCGTTACACACTGCATATTCCACTTAATAACCACATGAGGGAAAGCCATAGTTGTCAAAATAGCTTCGAGAAAATCCAATTCCACCGTATCATAGGCTTTCTAAATATCTATCTTCGTCACACAACGACGAGAAAGTCAACGTTGGTTATAGCCATAAAGAAATTCTTGTGCTAGGAGCACATTATCACTTACCTTCCTTCTTGAAATGAAAGCATTCTGACTGTCCACAAAGTTATCCAATAGGGGATGTAACCTTTGGACCAGAGTTTGGCATCAAGGATAAAAAAGTTGAATTAACTTATTTGAGCAAGCATCCATTCTAAAAAACTTGCTTAATCGCTTCAATGATTTCCTTCCAAACAATTCTCCACGCCTTCTTGAAAAAGCAAGCCGAAAACCCATCTGGCCCCGGGGTCTTGTCATCCTCAACGGAAAAAGCAGCCTGCTTAATCTCCACCGCGGTGACTGATTGTTGCAGGATGGTCGTTTGCTCCTCTAATAGGCATCCAATCATACGATCTTGGAAAGAACTCAAGTCAATATTTTGTCAACATCATCGCCCCTTCCCCCGCCCCCCTAACAACTCACTATACCAATGCACAAGCTCCTCTACTGGAACCTCTTGGCCTTGCACAGGCTCCGTATCACTTCCTTGCAGTTGGTAAATTGTCCTTTAGGTCCTCTGTTGTTGCACTTTAGTGCAGTCATTTTTATCTCTTAGCCAGTTGACTTTGGCCCTCTGCTTGAGTATTGTATTTTCTTGTTAGACAGCTTGTGCATAGATATGCCGGCAGAACTGTTCCACATCTTGTAGCAACACCGTTCTGGAAAAAAGTTGAACTAAACTGTTGAATTTTCTTCAAGAAGTCTAGTGTCTTCTGAGTGTTCATAGCAAGATCACCTTTCCTTTGTTTCATACCAGTAAATATTGGCTTTTGTGTTTGCAACTCTCTAGTGACCGCAAACATGCTGATGCTATGGATCCTAAGGCCCCAAATCCTCTCAACTTGTTGCATAAAGTCAGGTGCATCAACCAAGTAATTCTCAAATATGAAGTATGGCTTGAACAGATAGCGAGTTCGTGAAACCAAGTGCACGACTAAAGGACTACGGTCCATAGTGTGATAAACAAACGATAGGTAAATTTGTTGTGGCTAGTGTTCGAACCAAGCATCATTCCCCAATACTCTATCTAATCTCTTCCATTGGACAGTGTTCGGACCAAGCATCATTCCCCAATACTCTATCCAATCTCTTCCTTAACCCCCATGCACCAATACTGCAGTTGTGTCACAAAAAGCTGGATGGCTCATCATAGGAAGAGTAGTAAGCCAAGTTATGGAAAGACATTCCTGAAATTCCCGCATGGGTAACGTAACACCAGGAACCTCTCCACATACTTCACTGTGATCAAGAACACAGTTAAATTCACTCACAAAAGGGCCACGGGTCATCCTCCAGATCCAGTGCCAGGTCCTGAATTTTGGCCCATAAATCCCTTACGACCGCTATGATCATTTGCACCATACACCACAGAAAGGAAGAACCTGACAAAGTACTTCAGTGTTGAATCCGACATTATAATATATGTGGATGCACATCAAGATTCATACATCAATATCAACATCTTCCCATCCTAACTAGATATGCATCCCTGGCCCATTAGAATTGTAATCTAACCACCGGATATTCAAAGCTACATGTACACTGCCTACATTCCGAACTGCCACTCGTGTCTCCACTAAGCCAAGTACTTGGAGATTAAATTATGTGTGCATTGACGGCACCATGATGGTTTTGTTTATTGAGACTTCGTACATTCCATAAGGCCACGTTCATTATTGAGCATAGTATTAGGGCTGCTTGCATTATAACCCTGAGAGTAATGAGTAACTTCATCACCAGTAGACTGCAACATAGCGAATTGGTTATGGAATAAAATTTCCTTTCCCTTGTTGTGCACCTTGCATCCCATATTCCTTTGTGACCCAGAATCTGTTGATCATCTACATTAGTAGCATCTTTCAGCTGGGGTGGTTGTTCCCTTTAATTCAGGTTGATTTCCTACTGGCGTTGCTTAGGAACAAACACCACCTTTGTACTTTTCCTTGCAACAGGTTGCTTGAGCAGGCAACAAATGTCAGAGTGACCACTCCATTACATACACTGCACCACATAGGGGTCTACTCAAATTCAATCTCAACTTGGAAAAAACCCCCGCATTAGGTTGTACAACCATTAAATGCTTACGAGAACACCGAAAAAGTCCACCAAAACACATACCCTCGCATAAACAATTGGTGCACATGCCCTAGTTACCGTATTAGGGTACAGAGGTTTCCCTACACCACTTGCAACCACACTGTGCCATCCTCCATCCAGTACTCAAATGACAAGTTTCGAACTTAACCCACATCGGCATCAATTGGTGCAGTTGTTTTTTCAGGATCATGCCTGGCTCCCACTTTTGCAGCAAGATAGGTTGTCCTTGAAAAAGTCAGGGGCCCCCTTTAATTACATCATCTATCGCTGCAACAATCTTGAATCCAAAGAAATAAAATCCAATAGATGAGGCAACCACCAATTGGAGGCCCTTCCACGAAGATCTAGCAAATGCCTCAATATGAGGAAAATACACCTTGCGGTCGACAAAGTACCCAACAGCCGTTGCGCTCCACCTTTTGGCGCCCTCCTCCACCATCACAGCAGTAGGTTTCACCATAATAACACCATGCACTTTCGGTGCAACAAAGCGCAAAGTCCGACATGAGGACTTGTCAAAGCTCTCAATAATGGGGTCACGCACACAAGGGCTTGTGTCCAACGGCACCGAACCAATAAAGATAGCACGTGTCGGCCACACTAACTAGCTAGGATCAGACATGACCCGCAAGGCAATCTTCGATGATGAGGGGTCATGATTCACAGTCATTGGCAATTCATTATTCTTTGTTTGTTCCCCATGCATTGGTGGAGTAACCCTAGGTTCCATAACCTGTTCATCCCCATTCCCCTCCCACATCCGCGTATCATGTACGACTCCTGTTGCATTTGGACATCCGCTTGCCGACGGCGTTCTCCAAATTTTTTAACCCATTGAGCCGTAAGTGAGGCAAGTGCTTCCAGTGAGGTATTGTCCCCCGTCTCTAGTACTCTTTATGCAAGTTTCTCAAATTTTGTAAAATCAAACATAGTGTGGATCTCTACCTTTATCAGGCTCTCCATCTGCCACTGCCTCCTCTGTTCCACCGGTGTTCCAAGAAGGGAGAGAAATAGTCATTGTTGTTTTAAACTCTAATTTGTTCATTATTTTATTTTTCTTCTTTTTCATAGACTTAAAAAGGTATAGTAAAAAGAAGGGTAAACATCACTTTTGGTCCCTAAACTATGCCACTTATCCACTTTTGGTCCATCATGTATCCTGTTCATCAAATTTGGTCCCTCAAGTTTATAGATTCCATCATTTTTGGTCCCTCCGTTAAATTTTCTGTTACAATTAACGGACTTCTTAAAAAAAAGAAAAGAAAAAAAAATTGTGCTCAAGAGAATTCGAACCTTGGTTTCAAGTATAACAAAACAAGCCTATTACTGTTGGGCCAAGTTTGTTACTTAATATTTTACAGACCCGAAATTTACTTATTTACAACTTCTCTGAAGTATAGGGAGAAGACGTCATGTAGTTTACCTCCTTCACCACCTGCAAATAATGTGGTAGAAATGACAAGTGGAGCCTCTAACCCTACTATGAGGAGCAACAACACACAATCGACGCCCAAAAAGCTACCAATAAGTCTTTAAAACAATTGTGTTATCAGAAAGATATTTACTTTTTTTATTATTTTATGATATCATGATTTTGTAACTTATATATTTTGTGTTTTTCAGGTGAAAATAAGAGATGTGATTCAAAGTGTAGGAGTGAACATGGGAGGGACATCAAATACTATTTTAATAATTAATGTAAAC
Organism: Sesamum alatum; assembly: GCA_034509735.1. Lineage (NCBI taxonomy): Eukaryota > Viridiplantae > Streptophyta > Magnoliopsida > Lamiales > Pedaliaceae > Sesamum > Sesamum alatum. The sequence goes on from JACGWO010000006.1 coordinate 37,538,731, forward strand.
TTGACAAGTGCAAAGACAATTCAGTTTTTTATTATTGTAATTTTAATTCAAAATGAAAGTACTTAGAATTTTGATGTTTTATATAGGCCACTTACACATCAAAAGTTTCAACTTCAGTTATTGTGAAGGGAGGCATGAATTTCATCATTCTGCCAAATCTTAAAGCTGCACGTGGAAGTCAATCATAGATAAATACACATGAAAGGCCAAGTGGAAGTGAAAATAAGGAGAAGAAAAAAGGCAAGCGATAAATATTCTTGTTGTAATTGATCAATTTTTGAATTATGCATTAATTGATGTTTAGAATATTTTCAAGATTGTTTTTATGTATTTGATGACATGACTTATGTATTGTTTATGACTTTTATGACATTGTTTGGTATTTTTATGACTTGTGTATTCTTGTGGAATTTTTATGACTTATGTATTTTTGTTGAGTTTGAGAAATATTCTTGTGGATTTTTTATGATTTATGTATTCGATTTGTTGTTTGGGGCTAATACAACACTTTAGAGACGTTTTGTAAAATTTGGGAGACTTAAAAATCAAGAAACGAACTTGGGGCTGCTATGTACGAAGAAGTCATAGAATAAGTAAAATTTTGGGTGAATTTTACTTAAGTTATTGACTTGGCTTAGTGATAATAGGCTTGTTTTGTTATGCTTGAGACACTAGTTAGAATTCTCTTGAGCACAAATTTGGTTTTTTTTTTTTTTTCTTAAGAAGTCCGTTAGTTTTAACAAAAAATTTAATTAAGGGACCCAAAATGATGGAATCTTTAAATTTGAGGGACCAAATTTGATGAATAGCATATTTGAGGGAACAAAAGTGATGTTTACACATAAAAAAAATTTAAATTTCCACATATATCAAGTGATCTTTGATAGCTAGTACAAGATAAAGACATTAGATCTTAACTTGTTATCATGATGTTTATATATATATATTAGTTTTTAAATTTCAAGAATTTTTTGATGTAGCTAGCTCTAGCTAGTTATATTGCATAAAAGTCCTACTTTTGGTAATTTATATATATGCAAACTTAGATTAATTTTGTCGGCTTAAAGGTATTTTTGGTCGTGTAATTATACCCGAATTTTCTTTATTTTTTAGGGTTTCAAAAATGTCCTGTAACTTTTTAATTATTACGATTTTAGTCTTTCTTTTGCTGGAATTTCTCCAAAGTTGCTGGAAATGTCTGATATGGCGGCCCAAATTTCAGACATTTCGGCGACGTTGAAAAAATTCCGGCTAAAGGAGGATCAAAATCGTGATAATTAAAAAGCTACAGAACATTTTTGAAACCCTAAAAAAATAAATGATCAAAATGAGAATGGGGTATAGTTACACGACTAAAAATGACTTTAATCCTAATTTTGTGAGTATAACATATGGGTTCACTAAAATATGCAGGAAAAATTATATATTTTATTATAAATATAATTTAACAAGAATTCATTCCAATGGGAATGCATGAAAATGGGATGATTCATGAGGAACGGCATAATTCAAAATATAAGCTTAAGTCAATTAATTTAACTTCCTATAGAAATTCTTACTCTATATATAATAAATTGCAAAAATTAATTTTTCCTGTTCCATAGTCTTTCTTTTTGGCTGACCTTGATGCCCAAAATACGTTCTCCTTTCATTTGATTTTACACATTTATTATGTATTTCTTTGAAATTTCATTTATTTCTCTTTTTAACTGGAATTACACTTTTGGTCCCTCCATAATACCCAAAAAACAGTTTTGATCCCCCTTCATTCGTGAGTTATACTTTTGGTCCCAAGTAGATACATTTTTTAACAGTTTTGGTCCTGCCGTCAATTGTCCGTTAAGAGTTAACGGCAGCCGCACGTGATGCGCATGTGATTGTCATTTTGGTGGGAAATTGGTCGGATTTTAGCGCCAAAATTGCTTGCCCTAGCATATAAAACCCATTTAGGCACCAAAATGTCTCAAAAAAATTACAACCCATCAATATTCTCATTTGCATTTCATTGACCAAAAATTTGTTGCTCAAAATCCAAATTCTAGTCATTTTGCTTGCTTCTCCTAGCCATGGACCTCGCTTCTCCACTCGCTTCCAATTTGTGCTTCTTCGCGCACGAAAGAAACCTCACTCAAAACACTAGTTTAAGGGTCGAATTAGCTCAATGATCCACTCTAACGGGTTGGTTTTCAGAAATTACAAGATTTTCTCGGTCAATTTTGAGGTAGTGTGGATTGAAAATTTTGTAATTAGAGTTTTGGTAGAGGAAAACGTGGGAGACGGGTTCAGACTTGGGATAAATTGGGGGAAATGGCTGATTTGGGGAAGAAAAGAGGCTCACATGCGCCACACGTGCGTATTTTTCGTTAACTCTTGACGGACAATTGACGGCAGGACTAAAACTGTTCAAAAATGTATCTAATTGAAACCAAAAGTGTAACTCGCGAATGAAAGGGGACCAAAACTGTTTTGGGGATATTATGGAGGGACCAAAAATGAAATTCTCCCCTCTAAATCAATATGCCTTTCCTCAAAATAAACATATCTTTGAAAAGTTTATTATATGCTGAATAATATTATTTTCTTGCAACTCCAAAGAAAAAGATAAAGATAAATTGAAATATCTTGGCCTAAATCAATAAAATGAAATTATCCATGTTGATTGTTTTAAACACATGAAAATATTATATCACAAATTCATTAGTTTTTATTTTTGGAAAGAAATAGTGAATCAGCTTGTGAGGTTGTAACAAAACTTATTAATCTACATACAACTGATTGTAATTGCGCAGTCGATGTGTATGCATAAAATATAACAATTATGATGATAATAATAAAAAAATTATAAAAATAATGTCGCTTAAAGAGATTGATGGTATAAATTACTTCTAAACAAAATATACAATAAAAAAACTAACTATAACTAAAGAAAGTTCTAAAATGAAGAGCTGAAGCAAAGACAATTTTCTAAGAAAATAATAAAGTTGAAGAATGTATAAAATTAGGTGCTTGAGAGTATGAATTTTAAAGTTTGAGAAAGAAAGTTTTCAACTTTTATTTAACTTTTAAATAGGAAGGACATTTAGGTTGACACACATTTTGCCTGCCAAAATTAGTTATAAGGGGTTTCTCCACTTAATTAATAATATAAATAACGGATAGAGCTTTTTTTTTTTTTTCTTAAAAGCCGCCGGGAGACGGGGGTTAGGCAGGATCCTTACCGGTCTATAACGATAGAAATCAGAATGTACATGGCAAAGATTGAAAGATCCTTACCGGTCTATAACGATAGAAATCAGAATGTACATGGCAAAGATTGAAAGCTCTAAACGAGGAGAACTTCCTCTCTGTACAAAGAATATAAGAAACGATTAATGAAAGCAAAAAATTAGGAACCAAATTGTCAAGGCGAATCAGCGTGGCCAGAGGACCCCGAACTTGCTTGAAGGTCTCATTTTCGTGCTGGTCGCATGCTCGATTGGCCAAAAAATCCGCCGGGCGATTACCTTCTCTATAAATATGTGAAAAAACCACAGTCATCTTGCATCGCAAGAGGCAAAGCCTCATCAGTAGGAACTGCAACTTCCAATCTCTCGTGTCCCCCTGAATCATGCTGAGGACTGATAGGGCGTCAATTTCCACGCAAACCGCATTAAAGCCTGCCTCCTAAGCAAGAGATAGACCTCGAACCACCGCATATAATTCAGCGTATGTATTCGTCTGAAAACCCAAGAAATCCGATAAGGCTACTAGCAGCCCCCCCGCTCCAGAGGGCCCACAAATTGTATTCCATAATAATGGAATTCAAAACTAATAATTCAAAAAGAGTTTAACTTGCTCCAGTTGTCGGGTGGTCGCTACCACCAAACAAGTTTCGGGACTAGTGGCGCAGCGTATAGAAAAGGGAAATGTAACTTGGCAGCCATGTGAAGGTCCCCCTTCCACCCAGCAGCAGAAAAAACCGCCGGTCGTGAAGAGACGGGTCAGATGGGCGTGCAGCGTGCCCCGTTAAACTTAACGTCGTTTTGCATCTTCTATAAAAACCAGAACACCAGGATAGGTAGCAGCAGCCGGATATGGCCCTGTTGAACACGCGGGGAGGACAATTCCACCAGTGGATCATCGTTGAAACGTGCTCAGTATTAGGAATGGGAACACCAAAAAGAGCGCCAAAATGGTTCCAAACTCTAACAGTATTAACCCCTTCTAATAACACATGTTGGATGGTTTCACTCTGTCTGCAGCAATAGCACTTCGACACAATAGGGAGCCCTTATTCCCGCAGCCGTTCATCAACCAGGATAAAATTGTGGAGGAGGCGCCACATAAAGATAGAAGCGGACGGCGGGACGATGTGGTACCAGAGATCGGACAGAATAGAGCGATGGGTTGTCACCGTTCGGATGAGCTCCTAGGCAGACTTGAGTTCGAATCGTCCCGTGGGGCTCGATTTCCACCAAGGCCGATCAGGAAGACGCTCATCAAAAGGCACGACAGCCACTCTGAGCAACATGTCCTTGGCAATACACGCCCCAACTTGCCCCTATCCCACTGACCGTCGTGCCAATAGTAGTGAACTCGTTCATGCGAGAGGAAAGCCGGGGACACTATCTTGGCCAGCGGCGCATCACCAAACCAGTTGTCATGCCAAAAACAAAGGTCCCCGTGTCCAAGAGACCAAAATATGTGATCCTCGGCCGCTGTTTGTGCCTCCCTCATTCGGGTGCCATTGCGAGCTTCCGTCGACCAGATTCTCGTCGACGTCGAGCCGGTTTGCTTACAATATTTTGTCCTCAGAACAACAGCCCATAAAGACGAGGAGGTTCTAAACCTCCACTAAAGCTTGATTGCAAATGACGCTGTGGTGTCCTCCAGCCGTCGTACACCGAGGCCTCCTTCGTCAATTGCCTTGCACAACCGCTGCCATGAAGCCCAGTGCAGGCGTTTGATCATGCCAGCGGACCCCCAAAAATACTTGTTTAACATCCCCGCAATCTGGAGCACAACAGCCTGAGGGGGCTTGAGAATTGTCATGAGGTGAAGAGGCATTACCAAGAGTACCGACTCGATGAGTTGTAGACGTCCCCCATACGAGAGACACTTTTTCTCCCATCCACTAACCTTCGCCGTCATGGCGTCCACCAACCGATCAAAATACTCAATTTTCTTCCTGCCGACATAAATCGGGGCGTCAAGATAGGTGAATGGAAGCAGCTTGAAAACGAACCCCGTTAAGCGCTTGAGCCAACGCTTAACCAATAAAGGGGCCTGTGGCGATACGATAAAGGAGCTCTTGGCCACACTAATGCTTTGTCCAGATACTGCCTCGTAATCTCGCAAGAAAGACATGATCTTCTCCAAGGTCGCCTCCCGTACGTTAGTAAAAATTAGGACATCATCACCGTAAGCTAAATGGGAAACCCCGTCGCTACCCGTGAAAGCCAGTGATGCGTCGTCCCGCATTAATAAGCACGAAAAAAACGACACCCCTGGACACAATTATGAACCAAGCTGACCCACGGTGCTGGATAACCCAAATGGAGCAGGACCGTCTCCAAGAAGTTCCAGTCCACTCTATAGTAGGCTTTCGCCATATCGAGTTTCAAGGCCACGTTCCAGTCTCTTTTATTTGCAGATATGGACTGAATAATCTCTCGGGCGAGTAGGATATTATCCCCGATGAGCCGGGACAGGACGAAGCTGCTTTGGTTAGGTGAGATGATCTCCAGAACCACCATCCTTATTCGATCGTTGAGGATTTTCGTCAAAATTTTACTCGTCGTGTTACAGAGGCTGATGGGGAGAAAATCATTCCACTGTGTCGGGTTCTTCACCTTTGGAATGAGCACCATGGTGGTAGCCGTAAAGCTGATAGGAAGCGGGCTGCCCCTAAGGAAATCCCGTACGGCATTGACTATATCCTCTTTGAAATATCCCAGCAATGTTTATAGAAAACGGCATTGAAACCGTTCGGCCCCCGCTATGCTATCTGAATCCATGTCAAACACCGCTCGTCTCACCTCATATTCACTAGTGTCGCGGTGCAACAACGCTCCTTACGGCTCTGAGATGAGACGCGGGACTGAGTTTAGTAAAGTCGGGGTTGTTAGCTGACGCTCGACCGTGAGCAAGGTCTGAAAGTAAGTCACGCCCGAATCCCGAGTTTGGCGGCTAAAAGTGAGCACCTCCCCAGCATCCATCATTTCCGTAATCTACGTTCATGCGCGCTTCTTCTGGACTAGCGATTGGAAATAACGTGTGTATCGCTCCCCCTCGAGGACCAATTTACACGCAGCCTTTTGACGCCAATAGTCTTCTTCGATAGCCAAAGCCTGCTGCAAAACCGCCGTGCACCGGTTCATCTCAGTAAGGTCGCTATCCAATGGCGTCTCATCATACCGCCGTTCTGCCGCAGCCACGGCCGCCTCAGCCTCTTTAATATTGTGAAAGAGGTCCCCAAAGACAGTCTTGTTCCACAGCTTCAACTGATGTTTGAGGCGCCTGAGCTTTTCTGCGAGGGCCACCATACCATTCCTGATCATCAGGAATGCCTAATTATCACGGACTAGTGCCATGAAATCCTTATGCCTTACCCACATATTCTGAAAGCGAAAAGACGAGGGGCCGGCAGCCGACATTAGGGTTACAGTGAGGAGCATTGGACAGTGGTCAGAAGTGGAACGGGATCGATGCTTGACTTTAGTGCGAGGGTACGCGTCCACCCAATCACTCGAGAACAGAATCCGATCAAGGCGCTGCCACAACCTATGATCCGTCCATGTATATTTGCTACCTTCGAAGCCATGTCTATCAGGCCACTATTGAAAATAGCCTCACTAAATTCTTCAATTGAGTGGTGCGCCGGGTATACTCCATTGGACCGTTATGATACGGCGACGACAGAATTAAAATCCCCCCAATGAACCAGGGGGTGGTCTGATCACTCATCGACCTCATGAACTCCCATATATCTAACCTTGTCGACCTGTCACATTTCTCATAGACCACGGTGCAGAGGACCGATGTACAAAAATTCGGAAGGTGGACCCGAATGTGGAGAAATTATTCATCGTCCCGCAGAACCTCGTATTCCATCCCCTCCTCCATCAGAAACCAAATTTTGTTGTTGCAATTCTTAAGCACTGTCCCGAATCCTAGCCGTCGCATAATAAGAAAATCATCCCAGCGAACGGAGGATCAATGATCCCAACTAGCTGCAATTTGTGAAGCTTGCTCATCCGTAGTAAAAGTTTCGTCTTATTCCTGAGTCCCCGCACGTTCCGTATGAGTGCATTCATTAGAAATCTTGAGAGGTGGTAGAGCTTGCTCGCGCATGACTCCGAGTTAGAATCCTTTTCGGGCGGCCCACAGAACGCCCCCGGCGATGTACCCCCTAGCCTTTGCTTCCAAAAAATCTTCCTATTCTGGCACAAGATCCATCGTGGCCTCATTCAGTGGCATATTCTAGGATGAGCCCTCATGTTCCTGGTCTGGGTCGTCATTATCTCTGCGGGCCTCCCCCTCTTGAACCATGTCTCCGGCTGGGGACTTTGGCGCTTATCTTGGGTGCCCTGATCAGGCTCAAACACACAAATTGTAGTTATGGGGTTGTGGTTAGCCGTATTTGCATCGGATATATGGGCTTCCCCCCCCCCCCCATGGCACTTGAAATTTGGCTATGGCTGGTGGTCCGCAGAGTGGCCCGGCGAGGCGTCTATGGTTTAAGGCTGGGCATGCTCTTGGAGCCACTCTCGTTGCTCCCGGTGGTGGAGTTCTCATTCTCTGGCACAAGTTTGTGAACCGATTTCTCAGGGTGGCAGGGAGGATCAATAGGCTGCCAGGCCCTTGCGGAACTTCGGACGGGCCGTCATGGGGCTGTGGCTCCCCTCCCGTAGGCGTGCTCGGTTTGTTTACCCCTATGTCTGTCAATGACCGCCCTCAAATCCATACGCTGCCCCTCACGACAGTCTTCCAGACCGTGTCCCATATGGCAGCAATGAACACAGTACTTCGGGCACCGTTCATAGAAAACTGGTTGTGAAAAGTATTGTCCCTCTGTATCGATCCAAATTGAATCAGGGCGCTGTTTCAGGAGGTCGACCTCTACACAGACTCGGGCAACACTCGATCGTCTACCATCGACGGTGGCCTCGTCTAATTTTAGGGGCGTGCCTATGAGGTCTGCAATTCCAAAAAGGGCTCTTTTATGAAATAGATGTATCGGCAATTCCGGGAGATGGACCCAAATCGGGGCAATTGATGACTCAGTTTTAGGGTTGAAATCATGCGTCCACTTGAAGATACACATCGGAAACCCGTCGATAAAGATAATCTTCTTTAGCCACAGCCTCGGAAAATCCTCCTCGTTGTGCAGATTGATAATAATGTGTTTCATGTTAATAACCCCAATAGTATATGCGCCTCATAGACCAAGCTTTGCAAAGTACGTAAGGATGACTTGCATGCTGGGATAACCATGGGAGAATTTCCCTATCAGGGGATAACGGCTCCGCCCCCTCGGCGAGCGCACCACGGGTGAGGGCTGCTAGAAAAGTACGCCGCCAATCAGGAGGTTCCGGCGGAAGGAGTCTTCGCTAGGGTTAGGGTTTTAGAGAGGTGGAGAAGTCATGGGCTCTCAAAGAATCTGTTTCCTTAATGTATAGAGCTTGATCGTACATTTATCTTTGAAATTGTGTTTGTATACTTACAAATGAGGAAGATTTTCTCTCAAAGATCTGGCCAAACTTAAGCAATCACATAGCGGATACGATATATTTATAACTTGATTGGTCATTCTCTTAAATTGTACATCAATCACATGATATCGTATAGTTGATTGATAGGTTTGGCCTAATGCGCGAAGGGCCACGGCCTGATGCATGCCGACGCACTCCATGGAGATACGATTCAAGATAAAAGAGTCGTCGAAATAGTGTTGTGATACCTCCCTCCAAAATTCGACCATGCAGCTGCCGCTATAGAAGAATTGGAAGACTTGTCAAAAATAACCATGTACGAATTAATAGGATCACTTCTCGCATATGAGCAAAACAATCGTTCGGGTACTCCTTCGATCAAGCAAACTTTTCAGTCTAAGCAAGTGCCAAAATCCAGCTTTGGCAACGAAGGAGAGTTTAGAGGGAGCCAAAGTCAAAACTAAAGCAAATAGAAGCAGAATGAAAAGAAGAACAACTAGAAAAGCAACCAGTCACAAAGTTCTCGTAACAATTCTGGTTGTCATATTTTTAAGAAAACCAACTACGAGTCTAAAGATTGTTTCTTTTGATGCAAAAGATATAAAATAATTAGATAAATTGTTGGTTCCAAAATAAGGAAAATAATGATGGAAAAGATGAGGCAAAATTTATGAACGAGTCGAGAGAAGAAATTATGTTCCACTTCAGTGATAATCAAGCATCGAAGAATGTGTGGTATTTGTATAGCGGATGCAACAGCCACATCATGTAAAATTGAGATATCTTTAAGAAGCTTGATCCAAAGGTAACTTCTCAAATTATTCTTGGCAACGACTTTACATGAAGTGGAAGGGAAAAGTAATCATGCTATCCAAACTAAGGAATGTAACAAAAAACTCATCAATAATGTTCTTTATGTGACAAATCTCTTGCACAACCTTCTCAGTGTTGGTCAGCACATTCAAAAATATTACTTCGTTTATTTTGACAATAGAAGATGCAAGATTTTTGACAAAAATGATAAATGTGGTTATTGCAATGCTAAGATCAGAAATGAAACATTCCCTCTCACGATACCTCTTGTCAATGGTCGTGTGGTGAAAAGACTTCCTTTGATCAAGAAGTCAACAACAACGTGTTAAGGTTGTATATACAGTTAGCCTTCTCTCCAGGTTCATGAAGGAACCAAGTAAAACTCACTTTACAACAACAAAAAGGATTATAAGGTACTTAAAGGGTACAAAGAATTACGGTATTGAATTCAAAAGGGAAGAAAATTGTAAGCTTGTTGGCTATTTTGACAGTGACTGGGTTGGATCAATTGATGACCGCAAAAGTACTTCTAGGTATAAGTTTTGCCTTGTCACGAATGTGATATCGTGGAGTTCAAGAAAGCAAAATTTCGTTGCATTACCTTCAAATGAAACTGAGCATATTGCAGTCACGAAACGCAGCATGCGAAGCAATTTGGCTTAAGAGACTTTTGAAAAATATGAAGTTTGAGCAAAGTGAGCCAACCACAATTTTTTGCGATAATATGTCCATAATAGCCATGGCGAAAAAACCAGTCTTCCATGCAAGATCCAAGCACACCGAACTCCGACATCATTTCATCCAAGAGTTAATAAATGAAGGTGAAATTTTCATAAAGTTCATCAACACCAACACTCAACCAGTTTATATTTTGACAAAAGCTGAGTTACCTTTGACAAGTTCAAAAAATTGAAGAAGCCAATAAAGTTCACAAATTAAGGAGGGGTGTTGCATTAATTTGACATCTTAACCTTCTTAAAAAGAGTTACAGTGAAGAGACATTCAAGTTGAAGTCATGGATTCAATCTTTGGAAAAAGAATTTACATGGGAAGCCTGATGAAAATTAATTTATCCTGACTACTTTTTTGTATTCCTAGGTTCTAGAATTTTCTATTAAATACAATAAATAAGTGTTGTGTGGTGTGTCAAGCAAGTACAGTAAGAAAAAGAGATAAGAGAAAATCAAGTAAAACAAAACAAGAGTGATGCAAGTCAAATTATGAAAATGAATGAGTTTTAACTACTCAAATATATTATTTTATAATATCCTATTTTCACCCATTTAACCTTTCGCTTCCAATACTATGATCTATTCTAATCCTAAATGTCGTCACATTTGAGGACGATGTACTTAGAGTTACTTATTAGCGGAGTCGAATAAAGTCGACGAAACTTCTCTTTTGGACAAACCTAACTAATCCTACCGGAAGCAACAGCTGAGGCAATGTAAGTAGTGGTGCATCGGTGTGGGCGGATGTGCATATTAAGCACGTAGGCCACAACAAAATCTAGACTTTCTTCGGCGGCACCATGCCAGCAACATAGGGAACTGCAGATTGGGTGACCCATTCATCACCTGCAAACAGTCTTCCAGGAGTAAAGCTCTGAGCAATTGCGTCATTCATATTCTGGATGCCCCTCCATCTGACGCGCCTCGACAGATCCGACCCTGGTCCACAGTTCTTGTACTCCCCATAGTACAGTGTGTCAAGTGCAAAATTTCCCTGCCATGGCGACCACCCCTCTGGTGCGATGAACCCGTCGATGAGGGTCTGCATGATGATGGTCCTGGAGAACTCCTTCCAGGGACGTCCTAGGTAAGCTTTCAAAGGCGGTACAGTGTTGATGAACGCAGGCTCGGCCATTATGTGGCAGTCCTGGAGCACAGTGGCGCCCAATGCTGCGGCGTTCCTTGCGGCCTTGAGCTGTGACCATGCATGCCTGGTTTTCCATCGGCTTGCGGACTACGAGATGACAATTCTGGAAGACGGCAGCAGCGTCACCAAATATAAAGTCGATGGTGCCGGTGATGGTGCAGTCGCGGTAGTACTGGCGGTAGGTGTGGGCATAAAGAGTGTCCTGGAAACCATACATGTGCACGTTGAAAAAGATGGCTTTGTCGCCAGATACGCGAACGGCCACTGCTTGGTGCTTCAAGGGTCCAGCGGTGTTCTCAATTGCGATGTCCTTGGCGATGAAGCCATCAGCATTCACGGCTGCAACAAAAATGCATATTTTTTAAAAATGTGTAGCAGAGGATTAGGGACCATCAAGAAAAAAATCTTGTATGGATCAAGAAGCCCCAATTTGGGCAGTTGAAACTCACCAAGAGTGGCACTGTGAAAGGTTTGAGTTCCATCTACGTAGTTCTTGCTACCGCTGATTCTAGTCTTTAACGGCCCGTCTCCGATCAATACCACGTTGTTAACCTTCTTTGGGAGGATAACATTCTCTTTGTAAAAACCAGCCTTTACATGAATCACGATCGGCGCATCACTCTTCTTTGGGAAGGTTTTGATAGCATCATTGATGGTCCTAAACTGACCGCTTCCATCTTGTGCCACCACGATATTTGGCTTTAACGTAAATACATTGGCTGTCATCATCCTCCGGGCCTCAGCATCGACGAAAGGCGGAGGACCAGCATCAGTGAATTTTCCATCAAAGCCACTCTTGAGCTCTTCGGAGTCCGTTTGATCCACACCATATGCAAGCCTACTTGCTTCCGCGAGCAGCCGTCCGCTGAAGAATCCTGCCACTCCCTGCGACAACGACGAAAAAACCGAGGAGATATCGCCCACCATTGCCAGGCCATTGCTCAACATCATGCCTGAAGAATGCAGCAGGTTCTTCATTTTCTCTCCTGTATCACCTGCGCAATATACATATATTAAGTGCAATACAAAAAGCAATATGAATTTCTAACAGACAATTAAAATTGAGATACAATTTAAGATTTGATAAAATCCTAGCTAGAGATTAACCTGTGGTGTTCTGAAAGGTGTCGAGGCACGTCTCGTGATTGGTGATGGCACCACTGAGCCACGTCTTGATATCTTCGATGTACTGCCGGAGCTTGCCGATTTCTAAATTGCCGACTCTGTCGAAGGATCTTCTCAGGTCGTCGATGGAGTTGTCGAGCACTTCTTCACACACATCCAGAGCCCCTTTGGTTCTGGGATCCGCAGCGGCTTGTTTGTACAGGGTGGAGTTCTTGATGGCCTCTTGGATGTCGTCGATGGCGGCGTTGAACGCTACTTTTATAAGCTCTTGAGGGTCGGAGCTGTTGGTAGCGGCCAGGCTTTTCTCGCAGGTCTTTTTGTAGTCCGCGGAGGTGCAAATGGCATGCACCGCCGTGTTACCGCCACTGTTCAGCACCGGAACAGGATTGCCGCCTTCAACACCGGCCGCCACGGCAACGACCATCGCCACCAGGAGGAAGGAGGAGAGCCCGGCTGCAGCGATCTTCTTCGTCTTGACATCCATTTTATCGTATTTTCTTTCACCTGATTAAATCTTTGAGCTATTTCTCAGTGATTATTTTCTCTTTATTCTTCTACTTATTTCTGTGTTATTCATACACTCTTCTGGAGATTGATGAAGACGAGGATGATTTGAAAGTTATTTATAGGTGGCTGCTTGAGAATTGAAATAAAAAATTAGTGAAGAAGAATCGTTTTAAAGAAAGGGAAGGCTGTGAAGAGATTGTAGGGATGATGAGGAGAAGAGGACATCAGGTCATGCATGCAAATTCATGGACGTGATGGAGCTGTGTGCCGTCTCGTTATTTCAGTTGAGAAAAACTAGTTGGAATTGGTATTAATTCACTACTCCCATGCATATTTATCTCTACCTAGTAAATCTACTATTTTAGGAATATTTGTTTCAAGTTACTTTGGTTTTCAATTCACTACTATTAGTGGAAATTAATATGTGCTTTACATTAATTACAAATTTACGATAATAATAGTTAATTAACAATATATCTAGCTACACTATTTATTAAGTAGTAAATACTTTTGATTGCTAAATTATATATTGAGTAAAATATCCTCAAGTAGGCTTAATAATATTCTTTCTAATTGATAATTTTGCAAAGCAAGAATTAACACTTTGATACTCAAGTTAGTAAAGTATTTTGAAAGTAAATGAAATAGGCACACTAAGTAATTAACTCGTAAGAAATAGCAGACTTGATGATGAAATGTACAAAAGTAAATGAAATAGGCACACTAAGTAATTAACTTCTTAGGTTTGCGTCGATTCATCTTTGTTTTTATCAATTTTCTGGGGCGCCTCCTGGTTGGCTCCTTTGGAGCTTTAGTTGGACTGGGCTTCCTGGGGGCACGAATTAAGCCCCCTTGAGGGACACTTTGAGCCTTATATTTCTTTGGACTCATGCGATCTCTTTCTTTCTTTTGAGCCGTTAGGGCCTCTTTAAGTCAGCTCATTTTTATGTATATCAATATTATTAATTATGTGATTATAATTATGAAAATCAAGACTTATGTTCTCTGTAAAAGAAATATTTATAATATAAATTTAGGAAGAAATATAAGTTCTCTCTAAATAAATATGTCTTGCCTCAAAATAAACAAATCTTTGAAAAGATTATTATATGCTGAATAAAATTATTTTCTTCAACTCCAAAGAAAAAGGAAAAAGATAAATTGAAATATCTTGGCCTAAACCAATAAAATGAAATTATCATGTTGATTTTTTTTAAACACATGAAAATATTAGATCGCAAATTCATTTTCTTCTGTTTTTCTTAAAAAAAAAATAGTGAATCAGCTTGTGAGGCATGTAACAAAAATTATTAATATCACAATAAAAAAAGGCTTTTCTGAAAACGATATTGGGGCAAAATTTTCGACAGAAGTTCGTCGCTAATAGTGTTTTCTATGGAATTTTCAACGCTTTTGAGACAAACGAGACGATCGTCTCAAAAAAGTAACTTCAAAACATTTCCTACGGACAAGCATTTCTGTAGAATATTTGTAATGGAGTTTCGATGATCTGTTAATGTCTTCGAAAAATTTGTCCATAGGACGAAAACTTAATGTGTTATTTGGGACGGTATTTGGGACGAATTTTGGCTCAAAAATTGAGGATCTGCGATGAATTTTGAGCAAAAAATTTTATATATTGTAGTCGGAAAGTTTGTCCAAAAGTTAATCAAAAAAATTGTGATGAATATTTGTCTAGTAAAATTAGTTTAAATATATTTTTAGTCCTGTAATTTTGGCACTTTGGCATTTTTATTCTTTATTTTTCTTGGATTGCAAAACAGTCCTGTAACTTTTTAATATTTCGCAATTTTGGTCCTTCCGATGTCGGATTTTTGCAAAAATTGCCGGAAGATATCATGTGCGCCTCACGTGGTTCATTTAAATTGGGGCTTTTGTTCCGATTGATTCAATTTACCAACATGGACGAAAAATTAAAAAAAAAAAAAACGTGGCACATGATTTATTCCGACAACTTTTGAAAAATCCATACTGGAAGGACCTAAATTGCGAAATGTCAAAAAATTACAGGACTCTTTTGCAACCTCTAGAAAGATAAAGGATAAAAATGCCAAAATCATGAGGGGCACATGAGTTGCTCCAACAACTTTTGCAAAATCCAGCACCGGAAGGATCAAAACCGCAAAATATCAAAAAATTATAGGACTATTTTGCAACCCTAGAAAGATAAATGATGGAAATGTCAAAGTGCTATAATTACAGGACTAAAAAAATTTATTAAAGCCAATAAAATTATAATTAATTAAAAAAATATAAATATTGTCATTTTACAAAGCGTATAAAATAAAAATTAAAACAAAAATCCTAATCTAATGGCTCTGGCGGCAGCTCGTCGGCAGACTCTGAGTCTATAGCATCCTCAGTTGTCGGTTGCGCTGCTCCCTCGATTGGGGCGTCAGTGGCATGCCGTCTCCCCAGTGCAAGCTGAGAGGCATGCTCTTCGAGCAGCCTATAATAAAAATTTATTAGTAAATAACTATTAAATATGCAATAATAGATATTATATATATATATATATATATATATATCAACTAGTGAAAAGTACGTGCCTTGCATGTAAAGCATATTGATAATAGAGATATTCAACAATGAAAACATAACAAAGGATGTTATTTCATTTTTAACATGACAATGACATTTTGATTTTCAGTTCCAAGCATTAGTTTTATCAAAGCTCTAATCACATTCCAAGAACACTCCACATTTGCTGGGAAAAGAAAACAATCAAATCTAAAAGAGCTCGAGTGGTTCAACAAAGAGTTTCCCAAGAATTTTAAAAAGTTCCTAAAATTCGAAATCTATTCCCGAAAATGTGAATTGAAATCCCAATAATTTTGCTAAAGTGTGATCACAAACAATTCATAACTCCAAAAACTTCGTAAATTGACCAACAAATTGAAAAATGGGATTCAGATAATTAGAATCGGCTAAATTGCTTTTTTGGTCCTATAAAGAAGGGGTTTGCTTTTGTGGTCGCATGATTTATAATTTTTCTTTTTCGGTCCCAAAACTATTAATAAGTTTGTAAATTTAGTCCCAAAAGTCTGTTTTCGTTAAGTTTTAAACCCAAGTGGCAAATCCCGTTAACCCTCAACTGTTAAAGTGTTTTTTCTTTTTTTTTTTTTTTTTGTCCACAAAGGAGGGAGATTTGCTTTCGTGATCCCACAATTTACGAAAATTCTTTTTGGTACCAAAATCGTTAAAAAAATTGTAAAGTGAGTCCCAAAGTTGCATTTTCGACAATTTTTATATTAACCAATAAATTAATTCACAAAAAATACGAATTATTTTATTAATCAAAAATCATTCTTATCCAATTATTATTGAATAGACTAATAAGTTATTTATTTATATTTGTTATAATATAATTTGTAATATAAATTGTTATTTGTATTTATAATACAGATTAACAAACAATAATGTACGTACAACCTATAAATAAAAGAAAAAGATATCAATATGTTGATCATTTTTTTTATTTTCTAATTACTAACCTGGTAAAAAACTCCTAAAATCGAATAGTTTCAAATTATATATGAATATTTGTTACTCGATCACGTAATAATTATTGCGAAAATGAATTTCTCAATCACATAACAACCATTTTCATAGGCTAAATGCAATGCAATATTTTATTTTTTATTTTTTGTCTCTTTTGTTTAATAGTTATGGATTGTACATTATTATTTGTTTATCTATAATATAAATATAAATAATCATTTATATTAAATTATATTATAATAAATATAAAGAAACATATTTTTAGTCTATTTTAATAACTATATAGAATAAAAAATTGATTGTTGATTTAATAAAAGCATGCATTGATTTATTGGTTAATGACACAAATTGACATAAATGAAATTATGGGACTAATTTTGCAAAATTTTTAACAGTTTTGGTACCAAAAAAAAAAATCCTAAATTGTGGGACCAAATAAGCAATTTAGCAATTAGGGGTTAACGAATTTTTGCCGTTAAAACTTAACGGAAATAGACTTTTGGGACTAACTTTGCAAACTTTTTAATATTTTTGGGACAAAAAAAATCCATAAATCATGGGATAAAATCGAAAACCCGTTTCTTTGTTGGACCAAAAAGGCAATTTAACCATTTGATTCCATATAGCAATTCACACAAGCAGCTTGAATCCGCTGCGAAAATGGAAGTCAGGTAGAATCTTTGAGAAATTCTTACTCTATGTATATTTAATTGTAAATATTAAGTTTTCCAGTTCCATAGTCCTTCTTTTTTAGTTTAAAGCAAATTAGTCTTGTGATATTAAAAAGGGTTAAATACAGTTACTACCTTTAAAGTATCCACCCTATATTAATTATCCCCCTAAAGTATTAAAATCTTCAAAAAAAAACCCTAACCTTCTAACACCTTTAATTTTAAAATTTAAAAAGTCCATTTTACCCTTACTAAAAATTACTTTTTGAAAAAAAAATAAAGGGATTTTTAAAACACCAAACCACTCTTTTTTTAAGTTTTATCTAATTATATTTTCACTTGTTCATCGAGCTCTTTTTATTTTTATAATTCTAAAGTATTTGGAGCTCATTTTATTTTAATTTCACTTATTTGTCAAACCAAGTTAAAAATAAATTTATACATTCATATAATTTTCATAATTATATAATTACCATATATATAAATATATATTAATTGTATATTTTCTTATTAGCACATGATTAGCTTTTTTTGGTTTTATTAATTGTATATTTATTTAAGTAAATATATATATATATATATATGTCTAAATTTAATTTTGATTTGGTTTGACAAATAAGAGAAACCAAAATAAAATAAGCTTCAAATACTTAGGATTACAAAAATTAAAAGAGCTCGATAAACAAGTGAAACTAGAATTAGACAAAGTTTAAAAAAGAGAGATTTTGGTATTTTAAAATTTTCTTTGATTTTTTTTTTAAAAAGTAATTTTTAGTAAAGGTAAAATGGACTTTTTGAACTTAAAAATGAAAGGAGTTAGAAGGTCAGGGGGATTTTTGAAGGTTTTAATACTTTAGGGGGTAATTGATGTGGGGTGAATACTTCAAGGGTGGTAACTGTATATAACCCTATTAAAAATAAACAAATTATCCTCCATGAAATGTAATCACACTCCTCACGCGAGTTCGTGTAGTTCACGCACTTTTTTCCTAATTTTTTTATTTTTTAGTTAAAAATTTACATTTATACCCTTGATGCCGAAAAGACGGGTTGTTTTCATGATAGTCCTGTATTTTCAATCAATTTTTAAAATCATCCACTTCTTTTTATTATTTTTATAATTTCATCCTTCCAGAGGAATTTCAGTCAATTTTTCGGTTAGAAAAGGGTTTTTGTCAAAATGCCCCTAAAAATTTTGGTAAAATATGTACAATTGAAGCATCCATCAGTTTTTAAAATCAATTTCAATATAGTTCTTTATGCATGTTAGAATTTGACAATTTCAAGGCCACTATTGATAGTTGAAATTTGGTCTTTTGTCAAACATACTCCTATTTAAATATAGGGTGCAATTAGAATTGAAATGCGCAAATCAAATTTGACAAAAGCAAAAAAATATTCAACAAGAGGTTTGCAAGCAATTAATCTAATTTTTTTCCACCTATTTCACATAAAAATCAGTCATCAACCACATATAATTTCTAATCAATTATTATTTATACATTGATCATGCATTCTTCAAGTTCAATCAACAGCAACAACATCAATGGAGCAACGATAAAAAAATATATAAAATATGTCATTATATATAAGATAATCCCAAAATTGTAAAGAAGCCCCAAAAATATATAAGATAATCCCATAATATATACTATGTCATAACATTTACATTCCATAATTTATTTTTTATAATAAAGATAAAGAAAAGTACAAGAATATCCTTCAATTGGAGTGAAAATTGATCGGGATTCCATCGGAAGGACGAAATTGAAAAATAACAAAAATAATTGAATGATTTTAAAAATTAATTAAAAATACAGGGACTAAAATGAAAATAACTCCCAAAATACGTTCTCCTTTCATTTGATTTTACACATTTATTATGTATTTCTTTGAAATTTCATTTATTTCTCTTTTTAACTGGAACTTGTTTTTTATTATTGATCATGAGTTTTTTCTTCTTTTTGTTTTGTGTAATGAAATGATGCAGGAAGAAAGCAGCTTCAGTATTTCTTAATATTTTTCTTTTGATTGTAAGTTAAATATACAATTTTTTATAACTTAATTATTTAATTATTTCTTCTGAATAGATGTATGCCTTGTGTAATTTAACATAAATTCATGTAAAGAATTTTTCTGAATTGAATTTTATAACAAAAAGGAATTCATATGTAATACGAAATAGATTAATTTCATATATTTAATTATGTGAATATAAATATAAAATTCAAGACATATGTTCTTTGTCAAAAAAAAAAAATGATAGAGATAAATTACGGCCAAGTCCCCTGGGGTTTGACATAATTAAAAATACATCTTCGTTTTTTGAAAAATTATAAATACCCCATAATTTTAACATTCTTCTAATGACGAGCTCATTTCATTAGATTTTTATCCAAATTCTGTGGTGAACTGCATGCCCAAAATGCCCTTTTGGATTATGAATTATAATTTTTTATACTTTGTAGAATTTTATACAATATTTTCTATGAACGAATATATATTTTCAATGTATTATTTACATTATCCACCTTCAATTTTTTTTACATTTTTTCTAATATTTTCTTGTTTTTTCAAAAACAAAGTAATAGAAAGGGTAAAATAATAATTGTTACTTCATAATTATTTTTCATTTGAGTGAGGTATTCGTAATTTTCCAAATAATGAAGAAGTGTTCGTAATTATGCCAAACCTTAGAGAAAGTACCTGTCATTTATCCAAAAAAAATATTTATAATATAATTTTAGGAAGAAATATAAGTTCTCTCTAAATAAATTATATGCCTTGCCAAAAAATAAACAAATCTTTGAAAAGTTTATTATATGCTGAATAAAATTATTTCCTTGCAACTCCAAAGAAAAAGATAAACTGAAATATGTTCGCCTACACCAATAAAATGAAATTATCCAAGTTGACGGTTTTTTTTTTAAGTGAAAATGATGAATATTTTTCATATGGACTTTTTAAACACATGAAAATATTAGATCACAAATTCATTTGCTTTTATTTTTTTAAAAAAAAAAATAGTGAATCAGCTTGTGAGGCATGTAACAAACAATATTAATATATACTAGAGGTATGTGGCACACTCGATGTGAGTGCAAAAATATTTAAGTTTTATTATAAATAAAGCAAAATAAATATAATATTGAAATGTATTCGAGAGATTAAATAAATATTAAGACAAAACAATAATATAAAATGACTAAGATAAAAATATATAATTATGAAGGAGAAAATTTTGAAGTGAGAGAAAGAAAAATAAAAATAACTAACACTAAATAATTATTTACAAAGGTAGTTTTATAGTTGGAGATAGTTGGGTGGAGGTTTTGAAGAGTGGGTGGATGGGAAGTTAATAAATAAATTAATAAATTATATTAAATATTAAAATTGACATGCCAAAAATAATTGAGAGACCAATTCACCCCTCTTCAATTATATATAGTATAGATAGATATATATATATATATACATATACAACTGGTTGTAACTGCACATTTGATGTATACGTATAAAATATAACTATTATGCTAATAACAACAAAATTATAAAAATAATATCACTTGTTGAAGAGATTGATAGTATAAATTAGGATTAAAGGCAATTTTCGTCCACTAACTATAGTCAAATCTCGTTTTAATCCTTTAACTTTCTAGGGTTTCAAAAATATCTTTTAACTTTTCAAAATTTTCAATTTTAGGACATCAATCACCGAATTTTGGACAAAACTACCGAAAAATAACACCTGGATCTGACGTGGCAATTTAAATTGGGAAAAATGATTTCATTGGCTAATTATACATGATGTGGCAATTAGTGGCCACATCATCCGGGTGACATGGATTTGAGAGAGGCAATTACATAAATATATTTATAAATTGAAAAAATGATATATAGTGTATATATTATATATACACAATATATATTACATATAAAATGTATAGAGGCGGCGACGGCCAGCCGCCGCCTCAGTGGCGTCGCCCAGAACAAAAGGGGCGACAGTGTCGCCCCCGATTAGGGCGACGGGCCGCGGCGACTGCGGTCGCCCAAAAAATAAATGGTGTCGTTGTCGCCCTCCCTTGGCGACAGTGACGCTCCTCTCTTCTTTGGGCGACAGTCGCCGTCGCCCAAGGGTTGGCGGCAACGATCGCCTTCGCCACTGAGGCGACGGTTGGCCATCGCCGCGAACCTTATATATGTGTAATTTACATATATATATATATATATATATATGTACTTATCAAATATGTATTATATACTTATATATGTAAATTTTAGATATTATAAATTGATATATTTTTATTAATTTTTATTTTAAATACATATGATGATAAATATTATTTATATTAAATAATATAATTTAAACAATTTGATATATATTTTATTTTATTATATTATTATTTTAAAATGAAAGAAGAAAAATTATTATTTTAAATTTTAAAAAAATGAAGTAAAAATGATTTAATTAAACAATGTAAAAATATAAAAAAAATATTATTTATTTAAATAAAAATAATTGTAATTTTAGTAAATAATATGACTTAATCCTTAATGCCACCTTGGCCACTAATGCCATGTCATATTTTATTTTTTTTAATTAAATCTATGTAATTGCCATGTCATGTACAATTAGCCAATAAAATCACTTGTCACAATTTAAAATGCCACATCAAATTTCGGTGACGTTTTTCGGCAAGTTCAGATAAAATCCGATGAAAAGTGATCAAAATTGAGCAAATTAAAAAGTTACAGAACTATTTTGAAACCGTAGAAAGATAAAGGATTAAAATGGGAATTGGGTATAGTTAGAGAACGAAAATTGCCTTTAGTCCGTATAAATTAACCATAAATAAAATATAAAATAAAAACTAACTATAACTAAAGAAAATTCTATAATGAAGAACGAAAGCAAAGATAATTTTCCAAAAGTATAATAAAATTGAAGAATGTATAAATTAGGTACTTGAAAGTATGAATTTGAAGTTTCAGAAAGAAAGTTTTGAACTTTTATTTAATTTTTAAATAGAAAAGGATTTTTAGGTTGACACAAAACAAATTTTGCCTGCCAAAATTAGTTATAAGGGTTTCTCCACTTAATTAATAATATAGATAATGTATAGAGCCCGCTGCCCGATCGTACATTTATCTTTGATATTGTGTTTGTATACTTACAAACGGAGAATATTTTAATTAAAAGATTTGGCCAAACCTAAGCAATTATATAGCAGTTATGATAAATTTATAATTTGATCGTTCGTTATTTTTAATTGTACATCAATCACATAATGCTGTATAGTGAATTCATATGTCTGGCCTGATGTGCGGAGGGCCACGGCTTGATGCATGTTGGCCCCTGCACTGTTTTTAATCCCAATGTCTTTGGCTATGAAATTGTCCCCATCTACCCCTGCATCGTTCAACGCGATCATCACAAAATTATCATCATTATTTGGGGATAGAAAGAATTGTGGAGGAAACAAGGGATGCGAATACATGTGTAACCATGATTATATCAATAATAAATATGCTATGCAACTTATAGTTCTGCAAATTTACCAACAGTTGCAGTAAAAAATGTTTCTGTACCCCCAACTTTGCTTTTGTTTCCAGTAATCTTGGTTGCATTTTGACCAAGATGAAGTTGATGCAGATGGGGCGAAGCTGATTGCGGCCATGGACACACCTGCTTGGGGTGTTGGCTGTTTGGATTGTGGTTGACTGAAGACGTATTTGGTGGAACGGCGTTTTTTTCTTATATGCAGCGTTTTTATTAGTTGTTCTCTGAGTCATTTATTCCTGTTTCCATTAGGCCATGTGGGTAGCCAGCTGTTGGAGTTAGTTAGCAGTTAGTTGGGATTTGGTTTGCATAACAGTGTATTTAAGCAGGGGTTTTTCCCTCTATGAAATATAACAGAAATTTTATTCCCAAAATTATCTAGAGCTTAGCTATGGCAATTTCCCTCACCTGTTGCACTCTTGATATTGATACTGATTTTATCATGGTATCAGAGCCTTCATATTGAAGGTCTCTGTATGTGCTGGTCCTTGCTTACAGTTGCAGTTAGATCTGTGGTTTTCAGCTTCTTTATGGAGCTATAACAATGGCGGAGGTTGTTCCTGAAATGGAAGGAGAAGAGTGTCAATATGAGAGAGATGCACTTTATCTCCATCCATCAGAAAATTCTGGCCTATCATTGGCTTCTTCACCACTTGATGGATCGAACTTTTTTGCTTGGAGTAGGGCGGTTTACGTGTCGCTAGGCACAAAGATGAAGCTAGGATTTATCGATGGGAGTTTTTCAAAGCCGGCGGTTGGATCCAGAACCTATGATCAGTGGCGGCGAGTGGATTTGATGGTCACATCGTGGCTATGGAATTCAATCTCTAAGGATATTGTAGAAGCCTTCATGTATGTTTCGACGTCTTGAGATTTATGGCTGCTGTTGAAATGGAGATACGGAAGGAGTAATGGCCCCATGATATATCAAATACAATGTGAGATCTCCACAATTTCTCAGGGGGATCTCTCCATCACAATCTATTTCAATAAACTTCAGAAGCTATGGAATGAGCTAGCCTGTCTGGATCCGAGCCCCAAGTGTACTTCTGATAGGTGTATATGCGATGTTGGGAAGGCACTAACTGCGAGGGATGAATCCACACATTTGATGCAGTTCCTTATGGGGCTGCATGAGGTTTATGACAGCGAGAGAGGCCAGGTGTTGATGATGGATCCATTGTCGGATGTGGAGAAGGCATACGCGATGCTGCTAAGTGTAGAGAAACAACGGTCTGTGAATCTGAATTTGGGAAGTCAAAGCAACATTGCCTACCTTGCTGCTGCAGATGAACAAAAGAGAGGTTTCCATGATAAGAACATGTCTAAGAAGAAATAGTTTGTAAACAAGAAATCACTAATTTGCGAACACTGTCTTAAACCTGGCCATTCCAAGGAATCGTGCTTTAAGATACATGGCGTACCGGATTGGTACAAGGTTCTCTCCAAGCAGAAGAAGAAAGGATCAGCGGGGGAGAGATTTTGCAGCCAATGCACAAAGCAAGGACAGTGAAACTGACAACACTCAAACTTCCATGGCCAACATGATGAGTGAGTTAATGAAGATAGTAAAAGGGCAGAACACTCCTACTGATCCACTGACTTCCAGCTACGCAAACTATGCATATTGTGAATAGGAGTTTGCAGGTAATGTGGCTAACACTTCTACATCTGATTTTGGCTTTTGGATAATTGATACGGGGGCCACTAACCACATATGTGCAGACATTAATCTCTTTAAATCCTACTCTCCACTTGCTAATCCTCAATACATACACCTTTCTGATGGCACTAAGAAGTCAGTTCTATACATTGGTGATGTGGAAATTGTAAGGAATGAATGAGATGGTTAGTGCGGGAAATTGTGTATTACAAAGTCGAGGCAAGAGTTAGACTCTTTATCTTTAAGACAATTATTGCCCCGCTTTGGTGCTCATGAAATTGGCAATTTGTCTCCCAAGATACAACGACTTTATATTTCAGAGTAACAGCACTGCAAACTTTGAGAAACGGCGAACCAAACGATATCTTAAACTCTCTTGCTAAACTCTAAAATGCTTTGTATACTTAAGAATGCTATAAATAGTTGAATGCTCGAATGCTCGAATGCCATGAAATGAAAATGGGAGATCTATTTATAGGAGTTGGAAAGGTGTTTCGCATGGATATGTCCAATCAGAAAAGATGCCTTTGAAAGGTTATGACCTTTCAACCGAATGGATGCATCATTTCACCCAAAGGACATACCATTTAACTCAAATGGATGCATCCTTTCATCCAAAGGACATACCATTTCACACAAATGGACACATCATTTCATCCAAAAGGTTTCACCCAATGGACATATCATTTCAACCAAAGGATACACCCATTAGGTTGATCAGACACGACCGGATGATGATTGGGGCCCATCAACCATCATCTACGTGTCACGAGTTGTCATAAGCTATCACGAGCTTGTTATGTGTCATACATCGTAACCAATCACTTGTCACGATTTATTCTTTAATTTATCATTCATCATTTTCCAACAGAAATAACCCCAAACCTTCTGCTCACACATGTCCTTTACATTCCGCAATTCTCAGTTAATCTTCCATCAATTAGTCAACTCTGCTCCTCCTCAACATACACTTTCTCCTTCTCTAAAGATGCTTGGTTTTTGCAGGACCAGAGTACTAAACGGTGTTTGGCCAAGGGGTTTGTCAACAAGAGACTACACACTTTAAAGCATCTTACTTGTAATAGCAATTTTCTATCTGCCATGACTTCTACCCTTGTATGTAGCCCTGCTGATAAGCATTGTAATAAAGATGTTTGGCATAGGAGGTTTGGGCACTCTTCTATGCAGACTTTGAAACATATTCCAGCGTGTGCATCTTTTACTAATGATGATGATGTTGTGTGTGATATCTGCCCTTTGGCAAAGCAGACTCGATCCCCTTTTCCCCTTGAGTACCTCACATTCTTCCCATGCTTTTGAGTTACTACACTTGGATTTATGGGGCCCTTATAGTGCGCAAACAATCTCTGGATGTCACTATGTACTTACCATAGTGGACGACTATTCAAGATCTTTGTGGACCTTCCTACTCAAACATAAAATCCAAGTTCCCTTGACCCTTACCAACTTCTGTAAACACGTTCAAACTCAATTCGCAATGCCTATCAAGACTATTCGATCAGATAATGGGATCGAGTTCCTAAACAAAGAATGTCAATCTCTATTCCAAAACCTAGGCATTATTCATCAAACAAGTTGCACCTACACCCCACAACACAATGGGAGGGTAGAACGTAAACATAGACACCTCCTCAATATTGCCCGAGCTATCATTTTCCAAGCCTATCTTCCTAGGGACTCTATTCTTACAGCCACTTATCTTATAAACCGAACACCTACTCAGAAACTTGCATGGAAAACCCCTTATGAGATCCTCCATGGTTCGCCCCTTTCACATGAGCACTTGCGTGTGTTTGGGTGCTTATGCTATGCCTCTAACCACAATCCACACAAAACCAAATTCCAGCAAAGGGCCTCTAAATGTATTTTCCTGGGATATCCTATGAACCAAAAAGGGTATAAAGTATATGATCTACACACACAACAGGCATTCTGTACTAGAGATATTGTATTTCATGAAGGCGTATTTTCGTTTGCTCAGTCTAAGGCTACTGCCCCCTCTTATCCCTTGCCTCAGGTTCCATCAAATGTTGACTCCCTCCTACCTAATTCCTTTGTCCGTGCTCCCATATCACGTCTTCCTCCACCAGATAATCAGCCACAAAACCATACCTCCTACCTAATTCCTCTGTCCGTGCTCCCATATCACGTCTTCCTCCACCGGATAATCAGCCACAAGATCATACCTCCCTACCGACTCCTTCACCTACCTCACCTGTCAGTGTTCCCATATCACATACCTCTCCACAAAATAATTCACCTCTAGTGTCTAGTCCACAGTCCCCCTCTTCTGTTTCCGTAACACCTTCCCCGCTTCTTAAGCGATCATCCAGGGTCACATAGACCTAGTTGGCTCAATGATTTTGTTTGTCATCAGGATTCACCTTCCGTTCTGTATTCCCATAATGCTGCATATATGTGTTTCGTGACGTCTTTATCAATTTTGCAGGAGCCTAGGTCATATGCGGAGGCTGTTCAGCACACTGAATGGAGGGAGGCGATGGCACACCAGATTCAGGCTTTGGATGAGAACTGTACCAGGTCTCTGACACCTCTCCCGGCCGGCAAGAAAGCCATTGGTTGTAAATGGGTTTTCAGGACGAAGTTACGGGCTGATGGGAGTATAGACCGGTATAAGGCACGACTTGTAGCTAAGGGCTACAATCAGGTGGAGGGTGTCGACTTCACGGATAGTTTTTCCCCCGTCACGAAAGTTGTAACTGTACGTCTCTTTCTGGCTATTGTTGCAGCCAAGGATTGGCCGATTCACCAACTCGACGTCAATGACGCCTTTCTACATGGTCATTTGGATGAGATATCTATATGTCGCCTCCGGAGAGTTATAATGTGGCTGATGGATTGGTTTGTAAACTCGAACGCTCTTTGTATGGTTTGAAGCAAGCTTCACGGCAATGGAACGTGGAGTTTACTTCAAAGTTGCAGGCTTATGGATTCAGCCAATCCCCCCATGACCATTGCCTCTTCACTATGAATACGGATCTTAGGATTATGTCTCTTCTCATTTACGTGGACGACATTCTTATTTCGGGGTCGTTTCCCCCGGCCATTCAGGCTATCAAAACTTACCTCCATGATGCCTTCACCATCAAGGATATAGGGGATGCTCATTATTTTTTGGGGCTTGAGACAAAATATGTACTGGATATAGTGAAAGATGTTGGGCTGCAGTATGCGAAGGCAGCTTCTACTCCATTCCCATCAAGATTAAAATTGTATGCTGATTGTGGTGCTAAACTGGAGCCGCCTGCAGCTTACCGGCGCCTCGTTGGCCGATTGCTCTATCTAGGCTTCACAAGGCCTGACATTTCCCATTGTGTTCAGGAGTTAAGTCAGTACTTATCTCATCCATGTGACGTGCATTGGGTTGCAGCTATTCACGTAGTTAAATACTTGAAGGGATGTCCCTCTAAGGGGTTGTTCTTCCCCTCCTCTAACCCCTTTTCCATCACTGCTTACTGTGATGCCAACTGGGCATCATGCTCTGATTCACGCCGATCTCTCACCGGTTTCTGCGTTTTTCTTGGTTCTGCCCTCGTTTCCTGGAAGACAAAGAAACAAAGTACTATCTTGCGTTCAACCGCAGAGGCGGAATATCGAAGCTTAGTTGCCACTGTTTATGAGCTTCGGTGGATTTCATATCTTCTACAGGATTTTGGGATTCCTTTTTTGTGTCCCGTTCCTCTGTATAGTGACAACAAGGCAACACTCCACATCACCGCTAACCCTGTTTTTCACGAACGCACGAAGCACATTGAGCTGGATTGTCACGTGGTTCGTGATGCATACAAAGATAGTTTTGTGGCACCTTCTTTCATCCGCGGTGCTGAGCAATTGGCTGATATGTTTACCAAGGTATTGGCTTTGAAGCCATTCTGTACATTGATGTCCAAGTTGGGGTTGGTCTCCCTTAGACCAACTCCCACTTGCGGAGGGGGGCTGATGAAGTTGATGCAGATGGGGCGAACCTAATCGCGGCTATGGACACACCTACTTGGGGTGTTGGCTATTTGGATTGTGGTTAACTGAAGACGTATTTGGTGGAATGGCGTTTTGTCTTATATACAACATTTTATTAGTTGTTCTCTGAGTCTTCATGTTTCCATTAGGCCACGTGGGTAGCCAGCTATTGGAGTTAGTTAGCAGTTAGTTGGGATTTGTTTTGCATAACAGTGTATTTAAGCAGGGGTTTTTCCTTCTATGAAATACCACAGAAATTTTATTCCCAAAATTATTTAGAGCTTAGCTATGGCGATTTCCCTTACCTGTTGCACTCTTGATGCTGATACTGATTTTATCAGGCCTTCTCCAACGAACATGATGGAACACGATAACCTTCTCCTCATAAACACCTGCCTTGATGTAAATGACATATGTTTCATTACATTTGAGAGAACACTTTTCAAGGCTTCTCCTATGGTCATGAAAATGCTGGATCCATATTTAGCCACTGTAACATGTGGTTTAATGTCTCCGGGGGGGGGGGGGGGCGTGGAAGAGCCTACGAGTTCTTGTAGTATGATTAAGCCAGTGTTCACCTATATAACTCGTCTTGTTGAAAGGTATTAATTTGTCATCTTGATATTGGAAAGAGTTGCAAGTGAAGAGACATTCAAGTCGAAGTCATGCATGCAACATTTGGAAAAGGCATTCAACCTTCAGAAAAAGAATTTGTATGGGAAGTATGATGAAAGTTAATTTATCTTGACTATCTATTTGTATTCCTAGGTTTTAGGATTTCTATTGAACACTATAAATAAGTGTTGCGTGATAGGTCAAGTAAGTCAAGTAAGAAAAAGAAAGAAAATAAAATCAAGTAAAATAATACTAGAGTGATGTAAGTAAAATTGTGAAAGTGAGTGAGTTGTAGCTACACTACAAAAAAAATATGACATTTAACCATAGCTAATTGCCCAGGTTAATACTAAATAACCGTAGCGAATAGTTATTGATCACGGCCATGCAACGGTTGTCGGTCGTGGTTTTTACGAGAGTGGCTAAAACATTTGCCATGGCGAATGTTTTTGCCACGGCTTTTTAGCCGTGGCAAATAAGTTTTTCATGGTGGAAAATGTAGTTTTTGCATCGGTTTTATTTAACCATAGTTAATAATAGTTATTTACCATGATTTTTAGCCATGGTCATTAAAAATGTAGCTAATATTAATTTATTTTCTAGTGCTACTCATATATTTTCTTTTATAATATCCTATTTTTCACCCATTTAACCTTCCGCATCCAACAAATTTGGTATCAAGAGTGATGGTTTTTTCTTTTCATGGCATCTAATTCTTCCTCCGCTCCATTGTTCACATTTTCGCCAAGTCAAGTTACAATCTTATAAGGGGAGCACTATGAGTATTGGAGCAGTGAAATGCCAAAAAAAAAAAAAAATGAGCCCATGGAATTATGGGATGCGATCGACGGAGAGCTGCAACCACCTGAGAAAAATAATGAAAACTTTGAAAAATTGCAAAAATACTTCGAGAAGAAAGATGCGATGGCACTACGATATATTCAACAAGGCGTCGGCAGATCAATCTTTCCTCGAATATTTTAAGTTAAAACTATCATAGAAGCTTGGAAATTTTTAAAGCTTGCATTTTAAGGAACAATAAAGACGATTGCCTTGAAACTTCAATATATTATGGTGAGATTTTGACAATCTCAAAATGAAAGAACGAGAATCGATTAGTGATTTCTCATCATGAGTCATGAAAATTGTAAATCAAATCAAAGATGTGGAGATAAGATTCAAGATAAAAGAGTCGTCGAAAAATTGTTGTGATGTCTCCCTCTAAAATTCGCCCATGTAGCTGCCGCTGTTGAAGAATCGAAAGACTTGTGAAAAATAACAATGTACGAGTTAATAGAGTCACTTCTCGCACGAGCAAAAAATCAATCGTTTGGTTACTCCTTCAAGCTTTTTAGTCTAAGCAAGTGCCAAAATCCAGCTTTGGTAACTAAGAAGAGTTTAGAGGAAGCCAAAGTCTAAACAAAGGAAAATGGAGTCATAATGAAAAGAATAACAGTTGGAAAAGCAAGCAGCCACAAAGTTCCCGTAAAAATTCTGGTTGTCATATTTGCAAGAAAACCAACCACGAGTCTAAATATTATTTCTTTAGATGCAAAAGATGTAAAATTCCAATCATTCTAAGAGGGATTGTTGGTTTCAAAATAAGGAGAAAAACGAAGGAAAAGATGAGGAAAAATTTACGAACGAGGTGGAGAGAAGAAATTCTATTCTACTCTAGTGATAACCGAACATCAGCGAATGTGTGGTATTTGGAGAGCGGATACGACAACCACTGCAAAGGGAATAGGGCCATCGCTATCCAAACTAAGGAAGGTAATAGAAACTCATCACTAATGTTCTTTATGTGCCAAAGCTTTCGCACAACCTTCTTAGTGTTGCTTAACTCATTCAAAAAATTACTCCGTTTATTTTGATGATGGGAGATGCAAGATTTTTGATAAAAAGAGCAATGTGGTTATTGCAAATGTTGAGATGAGAAATAAAACATTCCCACTCACGATGCCTTTTGTCAATGGTCGTGCTTTCAAAGTCGACAATGCATATTTGTCTACTCTTTGGCATTTGAGTTATGGTCATCTGCTTAATAAGACTCTCATTTTTCTCAAGGAGAAAAATATGGTAAAAGGACTTCCTTCGATCAAGAAGTCAACAACAGTGTGTGAAGGTTGTACATACGGAAAAATACACAAACTTCCATTCCAAAAACCTCCTGGCGAGCAACAGCACAATTGGAGCTTGTCCATTTAGAAATTTGTAGGACGATGCAAACTACCACACCAGGAAATAAGATGTGACGCCCACAAATTTTTAATCATAATTATGGGGTTAATTGGTAATTATTTAAGAAAATTTAGTTAATTAGTAGGTATATTATAGATTAAATTGTGATTATATTAAGACTTGAACGGAGTGAATTGGAGCTTTATATAATATTTGGGAGCAAATTATATTAATTAAGAAATTAGAAAGGACGTAATGGGTATTTTGAAAAGGTTTATTAAAATTTTTTTAAAAAAAAATAGTACAATAATATTAAGTATAGATAAAGATGGGTGTTGATGCACCCATCCATTTAAATAAAGACACACGCACACACACACACACATTTCACTAAACACACCAAAAACAAACAGAGTTCGGCGAAAGATTTCGGTAAGAAATAATTTTATTTTAATTAGTTATAATTTATATAATTATATTATTTAATAAGTGCATTTACTAAATATTATTTATACTACTCAATTTAGTGTTTAACCGGAAAATTTTATGAATTTGAGTATTTATAATTAGTGCCTGGTTAAATGTCTCAATTGAATTAGGGGTGTTATAATTAATGGCTTAAACTGCTTAATTTACTAGATTTAATAATTTCTACAATTGATTGGCTTAGTTTAATCGGGTTGAAAATTTTTATTTGAGAAATATTATAGAATATATTTGAAAATATTATATTTAGTAAAGATAAGTATATTTTGAGATAAATATAATCCAAGAATTGTTATTATGAGTGGTAGTTATAATAGGATGAGGGTTTAATGA
The DNA here is from genome assembly GCA_034509735.1 of Sesamum alatum. Classification (NCBI taxonomy): domain Eukaryota; kingdom Viridiplantae; phylum Streptophyta; class Magnoliopsida; order Lamiales; family Pedaliaceae; genus Sesamum; species Sesamum alatum. The sequence goes on from JACGWO010000006.1 coordinate 37,570,777, forward strand.
AATATTGAGATATTGGTGAAAAATATATATAATTACTATTTAATATTTTATTTAGAAGTTACGATACTTTTGATGTGTTGATTATATGCATTATAACTTATTATAGGATAAGGGGGATAAGGTGAATGATTGAGCAACTCCCTACGTACAAGTAGATCGTTGTAAGTCGAGGTAAGTAAATAATTAGTGCTACTTATATATATATATGTTCTTTATTTCTATTAGTGTGTACGTAAATAATTAGTATTATCTATATATGTTTCACTTCTTAGTGATATTACTTTTATGTGAGCCGATGATTCGTGCTAGCACTAATATATTTTGAATTGTACGAGTGGTTGATGATTACTTTGAATGATTATGTCGTGAAAATGAAATGAGGAAGATATGCCATTGGCTGTTTGATACCAGTGTTATGTGTTTGTACGTGAAAAATATTGCTATGTGGTTTTATGTGGCTAGTTGGCTTACAAGAACGGTGATATGTGGAATCGAGGGAGTGATGGAAATTAAATGTAATATGGTATGAATACCCCTTGATGTTGTTGAATAGCCTATGTGGCAAAATGAAATGAAAAGAGCTATGATGCGATATGAAAGAGCTATGATGCGATGTGAAAAGAGCTATGATGCGAAATAAAAAGAGCTATGATGCGAAATGAAAGAGCTTTGATGCGAAATGAGATTGATAAGCCTGTGTGACATGCCAAGGGGATTCATGTATATATATATGAATGAATAGTGAGGTTGAGTTGGTGGAGAAAAACACTATATCACCTTTCTGGTAAGCCAACTAGGAAATACAAGTTTGATTGGTTATCGTGTTATGGGATGACTACGTGGAGAAATAAAATGAAATGTGCTTGATTAAGTTGATTATATTATATACGTTGCTTGTTTTTGTCTTGTTGATATAATTGAGGTGCGTGTATAGTAGTACCGGTTATTTACTTATTGAGTTGCAGGCTCATCCCTCTGCTAATATTTTCAGGTGTAGATTTTGCTGTGCATATTCACGACAACTAGGTCCACGGTTTGCATTCCAGTCAGGTCGGGCCAGTATGCAGTTTTCTCCTTATCATAAATGGAAATAGAATTCACATTTTGGATTAAAAGCGAGAATAGCATGTCAACTAATTATAATAGTCCCATTTTTGTCGTACTTGATATACGTATATATGATCTTGTGGATGAGATATTAAATATTCTTGTTGTGATGATGAGACTATGTGTATATATACTCAATAGGGACTAGATTATGTGCCTAATTATACATATAATCAGGGTTTACATTAAGTGTGATATTTAGGGAAGATATAGTCGTAGTGCCATTAGAGGGTGCTACATAAGAAGTACTTTATTCTCTTTATGGATGACTACACGAGAAAAATGTGAATTTATTTCCTTAAACCAAAAGTCCGAAGCATTCTTTAGATTCTTGCAATTTAAAGATCAAGATGAAAGAGAAAATAGTTTTCCTATCAAAACCTTGAGAACGAATTGAGGAGGGAAATTTCTTCTAGAATATAGCCAAGAAACTGGAATAAAAAGACAACTGAAACTGAGCTCACTCCTCAGCAAAACGACGTAGCTAAATGAAAAAATTGCACCATTGTAGAGATGGCGAGGAGCATGCTCAAAGGAAAAGGTGTTTTGAACCTTTATTAGACAGAAGTTGTACACACAACTATGTACATTTTCAATCGTTTGCCCACAAAAGCAATAAAAAACAGAACCCCATATGAAACATGGTACAAAAAGAAGCCAGGTGCGGACAACTTTGGAATCTTTCGCAGCATTGCTTATGCTCTCGTTTAATCTCAAAGGCATGAAAAGTTTGACGATAAGGGCTAGAAACTTATCTTCGTACAATGATGAATCAAAAGGATTTTGTCTTCTAGATCATTTTACAAGAAAAATCATTATCTCACGGGACATGATATTTGACGAGAGCGCAGCTTGGGATTTAAAAAAAAAAAGATTGCAAAATCTAAATATTATCATGATCCACTTATATCTCAAGCTGGCCCTTCTCAAGTCAAAAATAATGAAAGCCAAAGGAGTGAAGATGACTCCGATAAAGAAAGTCCTCCAAAAAAGATATGTCCACCAAGTGAAATTTAGGAATCAATTAAGCAAGTTTTATTTGCTAGCGAGCCTCAATCTTTTGAATATTATTCAAAAGACGAATGTTGGACAAAGGCGATGAATGAAGAAATATTCACTATAAAAAAGAATGAAACATAGGAGCTTATTGATTTGCCTAAAGGAAATAAGATTATCGAGTTCAGGTAGATTTTCAAAAATCAAGTTTAATCAAGATGGCTCGATTTAGAAAAATAAAACTCGATTTGTGACTAAAGGATATTCTCAGCAACCTAGAATCGACTTCATGAAAAATTTTGCTCCAGTTGCTAGAATTGAGACAATACGAACAATTTTTGTCATTGCAGCTCAGTTGGAGTTGCAAGTTTATCAGCATGATGTAAAGTTGGCAGTTCTAAATGGCGAAATTGAAGAAGAGGTTTACGTTGAGCAACCTGAAGGATTCATTATCAAAGGCAAAGAAGAAAAAGTTTTTCGTGGAAAAAAGCTCTATACGGGCTTAAGCAAGCACCCCGAGCGTGGAATAGCAAGATTAGTAGTTATTTCATTGAAAACGGCTTTAATCGCAATTTAAGTGAATCTTCCCTCTGTATGCATAAAGTCGCTAATGATTTTCTCATAGTTTGTTTATACATAGATGATCTTATCTACTTTGTCATGAATTCAAGCTTGGTGGAAGATTTCAGAAATAAAATGATGAAAAATTTTGAGATGACCGATCTCGATCTTATGAGATGTTTTCTCGGAATCCAAGTGAAGCAACGCCTAGGAAGAATCTTTCAATCACAGGAAAAGTACATTGATGATCTTCTCAAGAAGTTCAATATGAATTATTGCAAATCAATCTCAACTCCGATGGCGTTAAATGAGAAACTTCATGTTCATGGCGATGTTGAGAAAATTGGTCATTCTCTCTACAAGAAGTAATTGATTGTATCATTACTTTATCTCAACACTAGGTCTGATACTCATTCAGTTTGCCTTCCTCCAGGTTCATTAATGGACCAAGTAAAACTCACTTTGCAACAGCAAAAAGGATTCTGAGGTACTTAAATGGTACCAAGAATCAAGGTATTGAATTCAAAAGGGAATAAAATTGTAAGCTTGTCGGGTATACTGAAAGTGACTGGGTTGGATCCATTAATGATTGCAAATGTACTTCTGGGTACATTTTTTGCCTTGGCACGAATGTAATATCGTGGAGTTCAAGAAAGCAAAAAATTCGTTGCATTACCTTCAACTGAAGCTGAGTATATTGCAGCCACGAACGCAGCAAGCAAAGCAATTTGGCTTTGGAGAATTTTGAAAGATATGATGTTTGACCAAAGTGAGCCAACCACAATCTTTTGCGATAATATGTCCGCAATAGCCATGGCGAAAAATCTAATCTTCTATGTAAGATCCAAGCACATCGAACTCAGACATCACTTCATCCAAGAGTTAGGGAATGAAGGTGACATTTTCATAAAGTTTATCAACACCAACGCTCAACCATCGGATAGGGAAAAAACTTTTTTTAGTACACTAACTTGGCTCTCGTTCAATTTTAGTACACTAACTTTGGTAATTATCATATTTTATACATTATGTTGCAATTTTGCTTCAATTAAGTCCAATTGAGGGTTTTTGTTCCAATTTTTCGGTCAATTGACCGGAATTTGCGGACGTGGCCAATTTTTGCTGATGTGTCCGACGAAATTAACCATGTCAGCACATGACGTGGCAGGCGGCTGGCGTGGCGGGATGACTTTGATGTATTTTCTTTCATAAGGATGAATTTTAGTACACTAACTTTAGCATGGTTTAATTTTAGTCCAATAACTTTGAATGAGGTTAAATTTAAGTACAGAATAATAATTATAATAATGATATAATATTTTTATTTTTTTCGTAGGGAATGTAATATTATTAAGATAATTTTAATTAATTTGATAATATAGTTGTTAATATTAATTAATTTGATATAGATTAATTATTAGAAATTCGATATTATAGTTGTTAATCATAGTTTAAAAAATAGATGATCCAACTGAACTGATAAGTGTGAAAAGGAAAAGATCTCGGCTATAATAATATCAACTCTATTAATAATTATAAATAATTAATAAATATATTATCAAATTATTAATAATTATAAAATATATAATTATCTATTTTTTAAATTATGATTAACAACTATATTATCAAATTTTCAATAATTAATATATATATCAAATTAATTAATATTAACAACTATATTATTAAATTTATTATTCTCTAATTAATTAATTTAATAGCTATATTAATAATTATCAAATTATTATTAATTAATTATATCTAATTAAGTATTAATAATTATTATTTTAACTTTAACTAATAATTATAAAGAATTAACAAATTTAAAAAAATTTGAGGGCTGGTCGTGAGTGCAGCTCGCAACTAGCGACCAGTCATAAATATATAAGTGTACCGTTTTCAGCGGTACACTTATATTTAATTTTTTTTATAATATAAATATAAATGGGTAGTGACAACCCCTAGACACAATGACAGGGGACTTAAATTTCACCCCATTCAAAGTTATTGGACTAAAATTAAACCATGCTAAAGTTAGTGTACTAAAATTCATCCTTATGGAAGAAAATACATCCAAGTCATCCCACCACTTCAGTCGCCGGCCACGTCATGTGCTGACGTGGTTAATTTCGCCGGACACATAAGCAAAAATTGGCCACGTCAGCAAATTCTGATTAATTGGACTTAATTGAAGTAAAATTGCAACATAATGTATAAAATGTGATAATTACCAAAGTTAGTGTACTAAAATTGAACGAAAGCCAAGTTAGTGTACTAAAAAAAAAAATTTTCCCCCATCGGATATTTTGACAAAAGCACGAGTTACCTTTAACAAGTTCAAAAAATTGAAGAAGCCAATCAAGATCACAAATTAAGGAGGGGTGCTGCATTAATTTGACATCTTGACCTTCTTGAAAAGAGTTACAAGTGAAAAGACATTCAAGTTGAAGTTATGCATTCAACCTTTGGAAAAAGAATTTACATGAAAAGTATGATGAAAATTAATTTATCTTGACTGATTCTTTGTAATCCTAGATTCTAGGATTTTCTATTAAACACCATCAATAGGTGTTGTATGATATATCAAGCAAGTGAGAAAAAGAGATAAAAGAAAATCAAGTAAAACATAATAAGGGTGATGTAAGTAAAATTATGAAAATAATTGAGCTTTAACTACTCAAATATTTTATTTTATAATATCCTATTTTTCACCCATTTAAGCTTCCGCTTTCAATACTATGATCTATTCTAATCCTAAATGCCGTCACATTTGAGGACGACGTACTTAGACCTACTTATTAGCGGAGTCGAATCGAGTCGACGAAACCTCTTTATTGGAAAAAAACCAACTAATCCTATGGGAAGCAACAGCTGAGGAAATGTAAGTAGTGGTGCATCGGTGTGGGAGGAATATTAAGCACGTAGACCACAACAAAATCTAGACTTTCTTCTTCGGCACCATGCCAGCAACATAGGGAACTGCAGATTGGGTGACCCATTCATCACCTGCAAACAGTTTTCCAGGAGTAAAGCTCTGAGCAATTGCGTCATTCATATTCTGGATGCCCTTCCATCTCACGCGCCTTGACAGATCCGACCCTGGTCCACAGTTCATGTACTCCCCGTAGTATAGTGTGTCAAGTGCAAAATTTCCCTGCCATGGCGACCACCCCTCTGGTGCGATGAACCCGTCGATGAGGGTCTGCATGATGATGGTCCTGGAGAACTCCTTCCAGGGACGTCCTAGGTAAGCTTTCAAAGGCGGTACAGTGTTGATGAACGCAGGCTCGGCCATTATGTGGCAGTCCTGGAGCACAGTGGCGCCAATGCTGCGGCGTTCCTTGCGGCCTTGAGCTGTGACCATGCATGCCTGGTTTTCCATCGGCTTGCGGACTACGAGATGGCAATTCTGGAAGACGGCAGCAGCGTCACCAAATATAAAGTCGATGGTGCCGGTGATGGTGCAGTCGCGGTAGTACTGGCGGTAGGTGTGGGCATAAAGAGTGTCCTGGAAACCATACATGTGCACGTTGAAAAAGATGGCTTTGTCGCCAGATACGCGAACGGCCACTGCTTGGTGCTTCAAGGGTCCAGCGGTGTTCTCAATTGCGATGTCCTTGGCGATGAAGCCATCAGCATTCACGGCTGCAACAAAAATGCATATTTTTTAAAAATGTGTAGCAGAGGATTAGGGACCATCAAGAAAAAATCTTGTATGGATCAAGAAGCCCCAATTTGGGCAGTTGAAACTCACCAAGAGTGGCACTGTGAAAGGTTTGAGTTCCATCTACGTAGTTCTTGCTACCGCTGATTCTAGTCTTCAACGGCCCGTCTCCGATGAGCACAATGTTGTTAACCTTCTTTGGCAAGATAACATTCTCTTTGTAAAAACCAGCCTTTACATGAATCACGATCGGCGCATCGCTCTTCTTTGGCAAGGTGCTGAGAGCTCCATTGATGGTCTTAAACTGACCGCTTCCATCTTGCGCCACCACGATATTTGGCTTTAACGTAAATACATTGGCTGTCATCATCCTCCGGGCCTCAGCATCGACGAAAGGCGGAGGACCAGCATCAGTTACTTTTCCATCAAAGTCACTCTTGAGCTCTTCGGAGTCCGTTTGATCCACACCATATGCAAGCCTACCTTCTTCCGCGAGGAGCCGTCGGCTGAAGAATCCTCCCACTCCCTGCGACAACGACGAAAAAATCGAGGAGATATCGCCCACCATTGCCAGGCCATTGCTCAACAACATGCCTGAAGAATGCAGCAGGTTCCTCATTTTCTCTCCTGTATCACCTGCGCAATATACATATATTAGTGCAATATGAATTTCTAACAGACAATTGAAATTGAGTATACAATTTAAGAATATTTGATAAAATTCCTAGCTAGAGATTAACCTGTGGTGTTCTGAAAGGTGTCGAGGCACGTCTCGTGATTGGTGATGGCACCACTGAGCCACGTCTTGACATCTTCGATGTACTGCTTGAGCTTGCTCATGTCTAAATTGCCGACTCTGTCGAAGGATCTTCTCAGGTCTTCGACGGAGGTGTCAAGCACTTCTTCACACACCTCCAGGGCCCCTTTGGTTCTGGGATCCGCAGCGGCTTGTTTGTACAGGGTGGAGTTCTTGATGGCCTCCTGGATGTCGTCGATGGCGTAGTTGAACGCCACTTTTATAAGCTCTTGAGGGTCGGAGCTGTTGGTAGAGGCCAGGCTTTTCTCGCAGGTTTTTTTGTAGTCCGTGGAGGTGCAAATGGCATGCACAGCCGTGGTACCGCCACTGTTCGGCACCGGAACAGGATTGCCGCCTTCAACACCGGCCGCCACGGCAACGACCATCGCCACCAGGAGGAAGGAGGAGAGCCCGGATGCAGCGATCTTCTTCGTCTTGACATCCATTTTATCGTATTTTCTTTTGCCTGATTAAATCTTTGAGCTAAATCTCAGTGATTATTTTCTCTTTATTCTTCTACTTATTTCTGTGTTATTCATACACTCTTCTTGAGATTGATGAAGACGAGGATGATTTGAAAGTTATTTATAGGTGGCTGCTTGAGAATTGAAATAAAAAATTAGTGAAGAAGAATCGTTTAAAGAAAGGGAAGGCTGTGAGAGATTGTAGGGATGATGAGGAGATCAGGACATCAGGCCATGCATGCAAATTCATGGACGTGATGGAGCTGTTTGCCGTCTCGTTTTTTCAGTTGAGAAAAACTAGTTTGAGTTGGTATTAATTCGCTATTCCCATGCATATTTATCTCTACCTAGTAAATCTACTATTTTAGGAATATTTGTTTCAAGTTACTTTGGTTTTCAATTCACTACTACTAGTGGAAATTAATATGTGCTTTACATTAATTACAAATTTACGATAATAATAGTTAATTAACAATATATCTAGCTACACTATTTATTAAGTAGTAAATACTTTTGATTGCTAAATTATATATTGAGTAAAATATCCTCTAGTAGGCTTAATAATATTCTTTCTAATTGATAATTTTGCAAAGTAAGGATTAACACTTTGATACTCAAGTTAGTAAAGTATTTTGAAAGTAAATGAAATAGGCACACTAATTAATTAAATCGTAAGAAATAGCAGACTTGATGATGAAATGTGCAAAAGTCGTGTGGCAGATGATGATAGCAAAACATGTGGATAACCATGCTGAAAATTGTGTGTGAGAGTTGAGGCAAGTAGAACATCAATCGAAAACTTGCTTCCTTCCTTAATCTACTTAAACCCTTATTTATAAGAGTACATTAGAAGAAAATTTATTATCGCCTATATTTTTTAATGGTTATGAGCTAAAAGTCATGGTCAATGGCTATTATTAACAATGATTAAATAAAATCTATACAAAAATCTAGCTCGTCCACTATGAAAGAAATATTTGCATGACTATTAGTCAGAACAAATCTTTTAGCCACACTCGCAAAAACTACAACCAACAAATACTACATACCGTTGTCAATGACTATTGATTGTGTTTATTTATTTTTAACCATAACAATTCTTAGTCATTCTTAAATATCATATTTCTTGGTGGTAGGATGAGAGAAATAGTAAGGCGATCGAGGGTGGTTATCAATCTAGTTGTTCGCCACAACATATGGAGCCCAACCCAACAAGAACAATATCTACCACATCATCAAGGAAGTAGGTGAAAGTAAAGGAAGTTGTTGTTTATCATTTTTATCTAGCAGACTATAATTAATATGTTTATCCCTACTTACATGCTTTTATGGTGATGTGTCATTCAATGTGTAGAATGGGACTGACGTATCAACTGAGATCGATGGGCCATTAGCTAGAGCTATAATTGGGCGTTGACTGGTAGTTGTCTTGTTAGTAGGTCGAAAGTAGTGCTAGAGTGACTGGGCTTGTGATTTCTTGACCTGCTGGTGTTGGGCTTTTAAGCCTGATTTTTTTAGGCTAACTTAGAGTAGACTTTGCTATTGGACTTGAAAAAATGATGTACGATGCAGATTTTTTCATCGATTTTATTTAATCGAGGTTAATAACAGTTATTTAATATGATTTTTAGTCATAATCCTTAAAATTGTAGTCAACAATTATTTTTTTTCCTAGTGTGATATTAATTCTTAATCAACCAACATATTCAAGGAAAATAAAGAAATAAAACACTACTATTGAAAGTAGACTATATACCTCATATTCGGGGGACTAAAATCCACAAGTTTTTAGTCGTGACACCTCAATCTTACCACTTGAGCAACGCTTTATTGATGGTTTTACACATTTATTATGTATTTCTTTAAAATGTATCATCTATTTCTCTTTTTAACTGGAATTAATATTTTTTTGGGCAAATAACAATTTTCGTCCACTAATATAGTGGCAGTGGTATTGTAAACCAGGCTTTTAACAAAATAGTCATTCAGGACACTAATATTTAAAAAATGACAATTTCAGTCCAATTTGCCCTAATAGGCCTGTCAATGGGCCAACATTACCCAGACCCAGGCCCATTGTAACAGGCTCAGACCCAGACCTAGGCCCGAAATTTTAAATCAGGCTCAAACCCAAACCCAAACCCATTAAATTAAAATGATTGGGTCTGGGTCTAGGTCTGGGTCGGATAGTATACCTGGTTTTACCCATTTGGACCCAGACCCAAATTTAACATAATTTTCTCTACTACTCCAAGCCTCCAACTCTCCAAGGACACCCAGTCCCACTCTCCAATTTACTCTCCTCTCTCAACTCTCCAATTTACTCTCATATCTTGAACCGCCGCCGCCGCCACCACCGTGCCCACCTCAAGGAACGCGTCTTCATCGCCCTTGTGCCCACCTCAAGGAATGCGTCGCCGCCGCCGTCGTGCCCACCTCAAGGAAGGCCCTTTACTATGCTCTCAACTTTTCGCAACGCCGCCGCCGACGCACTTACCTCAAGGAATCGTCGTCGCCTCCACCGCGCCCACACCCACACCCTTTGCCCTCCTCTCTCAACTCTCCTCAAGGAGCTATAGAAGCAATAAAGGCAGCATATGGAGTGGTTTTACAAATTCTTGATCCCGCAACTCCTCTCTCAACTCTCCTCAAGGAGCTATAGAAGCAATAAAGGCAGCATATGGAGTGGTTTTACAAATTCTTGATCCCGCAAGGGATGGTTTTGATCTCATTTTGAAACTAAACTTGTCCAAACTGCCTCCAGAAGAAGGTTGAGTGAGTTTCAATTTTAAGGTCATTCATGGTGATGCTAAGTGATAAATAATCCCTGTTATGGAAACCTTCGAAGTTATTTTCTCCTTTACTTATTCCTTGTTGCCTTTTGTTTTGAGTATTTCAATGTAAATCCCTGTTTCGGGTACTTTCCCAATCTAACAGTTTTGAGCTGATAATTTTTGGGCAGTGGATGATATTATTGTGAATTTCTCTTTAGAGACTATCTGTATGTTTTTCTTATATTTTTGCACGTTTAGAGGCCATTTCCTTTCAAGATCAAGTTGGAGAGAGAGAAACTAGTGGAAGAAATGGGCAAAAAGAAAAGAAATATATATATATATCGGGTCGGGTCCAGATCCAGACCCGAAAATCTGGGTCTTGGTAGAATATTTCGGGTCTCAAACCCACTGGGTCTTGGACCCAGTGGGTCTGGGTCTATACATTAATTACTCTATTGAGTCTTTTATAGGGTATGGGCCTGGATAGGGTAAGACTTTACCCATTGATAGGCCTATGCCCTAATTTCACTAAAAATACTCACATGTTCAGCACGTGACAAATAAAAATTGAGGGTTTTTTTCACTCCGACCACAAGTGCTTACGTGGCAATTTAAAATCCGACCAAGATGACATGGCAGAAGTGATGTGTCAAAAGCCGGTCAAGAAATAGTAATTGAAGACACTACTTTTTATAAAATGACAATTTTAGTCCAATTCTACTCCAGCCAATAATTTTCAAAAAATTCCAAAAAATTCTTGGATAAAATGGAAAAATCCCCCTATGTTTTCTCGAAGTTGCAAAAAAAACCCTGAGATAAAAAAATAGGTTAAAACGCCCCTGTGATAGATATAATTAATCAAAAAACTCCATTCCGTCAATTTTTAACGGAGAGTGTGAATCACTCTCCCACCTACGTACGATCGTTAAAGTTTTTTTTTTTAATTTTTCATCCATTTTTGGCAGATGAAAATGTCCAAATTGACTTTGCTTTAATATAAATAACACAAAGACCATTTAACTTCAACAATTGCAATTTGTCTTTAAATAAATAAAAATAAATTATAATATTTAAATTTTTATTATATTTTTTTAAAAGATAGAATAAGTTCTGTTACTATTTATTTATAATAATTATATATTATTAATTAATAGTATTATTTGGTTTCCAAATATTGTAATACAATATTATTTTAGTAAATTAGTACATAGATTTATTTTTATAAATAAAAAGTTACAAAAATTTATATATGTATATAAATAAAATATTAATTTTTAAATTATAAATACTTAATTTTAAATAAACCTTAATAGTTTGAATTATATATATAGGCGACGATAGTTGCCCCCCGTGGCATTACAACAAGGACGAGTATGCAACATTTTGAAAAACATAAGGGAGTGTTTAGCCTATTTTCTTATTATAGGGGTATTTTTTGCAACTTCGCGCAAACACAGGGTTGATTTTTGCATTTTACCCAAAATTCTTGGTTGGAGTGAAATTGGACTGGAATTGCCATTTTTTAAAATTAGTGTCCTTAATTGCTATTTTTTTGTCAGTTGACACATCACTCCTGCCATATCATCTTGAACGTATTTTTGGTTGTCACATTAGAAATTGTGGTCAGAGCGGACAAAACCCCCAATTTTTATTTGTCACGTGATGGACATATGAGCATTTCCGGCGAAATTAGGACCAACTGAACTGAAATTGCCATTTTTAAAAAATTATTGTCCTTACTTGTTAATTTATTAAAAGCCTTATTTACAATGCCATAACCCTTATATTAGTGGACGAAACTTGCAATTTTCCCTAGTTATTTTAACGTTGATCATGTGTTTTTCTTCTCTTTGTTTAACCTATATAATAGCCATAAATATATTTTTGGTCCCGTATCTTAGGTTATTTGGCATTTTCGACCTTTAACTTTCTAGATAGGACTATCATCACGAAGCAATTTACCTCCCTGGCGCAATTTACCTCCCTAGGCAGGATGATAAATTGCTTCATTTTGCAAAATATATGGGGATAAATTACTTTATTTTAAAAAACGCAAGGGATAAATTGTTATTTATTTTGTTATAAGAAAGTAATTTACTAACTTGCATTTTTTCCCTATTTATCTAGATGAAAAAGAAGCATGGATAAAAGTGGATTGAGTTTAGGGATGATGACATGAATTCTCATTTCTTTCTCTCTCTAACTTCTATTCTAAAATTCTCAGTAAGAGTTTGCTGATAAGCTTATGAAGGAAGTCAGATATAAATAACAAAGACAAGTCCAGGCTAATCCTGATGATATCATGTTCAGAAAGGCTGCGGCCGGGACGACTGCATGTAGAAATTACGGCGTTGGCATTGTTATCGGCGCGCTCTGCATCAGGCCGGAGTCATATGGTATCCCTTTCCCAGCAATCCAGGAGTCACCAACCATGTATTGTCCAGGCGTAAAAGCGCCAGCCTCATTCACCGTGATCTTCTTGATTCCAGGCCACGCAACTCTACGTGCCAGATTTGCACCAGGGCCCTTATTGTTCACCTCAGCGTACCAGCAGGTGTCGAGGTGGGCCGACGTCACGTTCCAGGGAGCCCACCCCTCGGGGTCGACCAGAGAATCCAGATAAGAATCCATGATGATAGTCCTGGAATACGGCTTCCAGGGCCGGCCAAGATAAGTCTTATACGTCGGGTCGTTGACAGGGTACTCAGGAGCTGGCATGATACGGCAGTTCTGGAGCATGATCCCCGAGGTCTCATTAACCGTGGTCCGACCCTCAGCTGTCACCAGGCACGCTCGTTGGTTTTCAAGTGGCTTCCTGACTAATAATGTGCAGTTCTGGAACACAGCCCTGGCGTTGCCGAAGATAAAGTCAATGGTGCCGCTGATGGTGCAGTCACGGAAGAACTGGCGGTGGTTGTGGGCGAAGACGGTATCCTGGTACCCGTCTATTTGGCAGTTGTAGAAAATGGATTTGTCGCCTGATGTGCGGAGGGCCACGGCCTGGTGCATTGTGGCGCCTGCACTGTTTTCAAATCCAATGTCTTTGGCTATGAAATTGTCCCCGTCAACCCCTGCATTGTTCAATGCGATTATCATTATTATTTGGGGATAGAAAGAGTTGTGGAGGAAACAAGGGATGAGAATACATGTGTAACCATGATCATATCAATAACAAATATGATATGCAACTTATAGTCTTGCAAATTTACCAACAGTAGCAGTCCAAAATGTTTCTGTGCCCCCAACTTTGCTTTTGTTTCCGGTAATCTTGGTTGCATTCGGGCCATCTCCAACGAACATGACGGACCACATTGCAGTGTCTATGATAACGTTCTCCTCATACACACCTGCCTTGATGTAAATGACATATGTTTCGTTACATCTGAGAGGAACACTTTTCAAGGCTTCTCCTATGGTCATGAAATTGCCTGATCCATCTTTAGCCACTGTAACATGTGGTTTAATGTCTCCAGGGGCGGCGTGGAAGAGCCTACGAGATCTTGGAGCATGATCAAGCCAGTGTTCACCTATATAACCCTCCTTGTTGATTAAATCCATCTTATGGGCCCGTAGCCGCCTGCCAGCGCCTAGATCATTTGACTCCAGGAAATTGGAGAATCCGTTGGCCAGGGCTAAGCCATTGATCGTGAGCTCCCGCCCCAGTTTCAAAAATTCCCTCATTTTTGTGGCAGCATCTGCTTCTGCGTCCTCGAAGCAATCCAGGCATGTTTCTTGGTACGTCAAGGCACCCGTGAGCCAGGTCTTGATGTCGTCCATTAACAAACTCAAGTTGGAAATGTCAATAGAGTCAGTCCTCTCCAACGTTTTCTGGAAATCAAAGATGGAATCATTCAGGAGCTTTTGACAGGTTTGGTAGGCTTTAGCCGTCTCAGGATTCTTGGAGGCTTCCTGAAGTGTAGCTGATCGCTTGATCACATTGCCAAGCTCTTCCATTGCCGTCTTAAAACTAGTTCTGATGAGGTCTTTGGGGTCAGAGGAGATTGTGGCTTTTGAGAGGCTGGTGATGCAACTTTCCTGGTAATAGGTGTTTTGACAGAGGTCCACAATGGCTTTCTGAGATGGATTTATACCGTTGTCGTACCTGTTTTTCTTCTGGATGATGATTATGGTGGCAGCCACCACCCCGGCCACCACGAGGGTGAACAGGGCAATGATGGCTGCGTTTTTAGCTGCCATCTTTCTTTGTTTAAAGGTCGAGAGAAAGATGTTGAGAGTGCAAGGCCCTGATGTTCAGACCCTCGCACCTGGTCCATGTGACAAATTCCGATCAAAATTGACAGGTATATTTAAGATAGTAGGGGTTAAAAGAATCATTGGCAGGCCACAGATTTAGGCAAAAACCATGTTAAGTCCCCATGTTAATACTGATGCTACAAATAGAAAGGCCAAAAAAGAGGACAGCGACAGTTGAAAAATGTGAAGCTTAGAATTCATCCTCAGTATCAGGGATGATTATCCAAGCTTAATCCAAACAGAAGTTTCAGAAACAGAACGCATTTTCAACCTTCTGATAACATGTTCTAATTTTAATCCGCAGTCATTATTCTTTTGCTAAATACAAGAAAGTATCGGTTTTTCAGAAATCCCATTTTTGCTTAGAAATTGTACAATGCAATTTACAAAATTGGAAAGAACACGCGATGATTTTGATTTTGTTCCGGTAAGAAGGTTGACTGAATTTATCACTTGTCAAAATTGATGACAATTTCGTTTACGTAAAAGCAATATTGCAAAAATTTGTGTCGCGGATGTAGAACAATAGTACCTCAACTGTTACAGTCTTGGCATGAAATCTTGACCCCGACATCTTTACCGTTCAAAAAGCCAGGAGCCTTATGCCGCCTCCTCTTCCACCACCCAAAGACATGGTCCCCCACAATCAGTGAAAGTTAAACTGATATGAAATTAGTTTAAGGAAGGGATCAGATTCACATATGATTAAGCACAATCATTACAGATATTAACGAACAGATGCTAGATTCGATGATCTTTTGGTTAGTTTAGTTAATAACTCTTACTTCATAGTTAACTATTAGAGTAGTAAAGGAGAAGGCCCCTGTGAACTTTATTCCCATCTTCTTTCATGTGCAACTACCAGCTGACTAACGACGTTTTCTTACCATAATATCATCCAGACACTTGGACAAACATCGAAAACCTTCTGGAGTTCAAAAATGTTTGGATAAAGTATTTTGCTTTTAAGTCCTAGCTTATTTGCATACTGTCACAATGCTACAAGAAATAATCCGAGTTTCGTTTTTATCTGTCCCCGTGTAAGAAACCAAACCGTTAAAATCTGTATTGAAGGTAAACCGTGGTATAGTTACCTCTTTTGAGTCAATTGATGAAGAAAATGCTTTTCTAGAAAACAGAATCTATCGCGTGGATGAGCCACTAGTAAGCGGACACATCTTTGAACAAATACGTATTTCCCTGTGCAGTGAAAGGACGATCATACAATTCCTTCATTAAAACTACGTATACATGCCATGCATTAAGCTACGAATTAACAAAAGTTGGATTCTTTACGTTCTCTTTTTCCTAATACCTATCTGAAAGGAATCACCACTTGTTGGAAAGCTAGTGGCCACATTTTTAGATTTTTTTCCGTCTCAGTAACTTCTGTTCTTCCGCTTGAGATTGAGCTATTCCTATATAAAGGGTGTTAACTTGATACCCTTTACATCAAGAAAAACTAATCTATCCTCTATTTCTTCCATATACTAAATGGCAACCAAGGAAGATCTTATTAGAATAGGCATTGATGGCTTTGATTTGGTCGAGCGATACATGGAAAAGAAGCAATATGCTCCACAAAGACATGCAGTTCAAGGGGGCACCAGACAAGCTTGTCTGTACCAGTATCAGCCTCAGCAGGCTCATGTTTATCAGCTAAAACCAGTGTCCACAGAGGAAAAAATGATGTACAATTACGAGGTGAGACAGTTCCGTGATGCAGTCTCTGTTGTGGACTATTCTAAGAGAAAATCTGCAGCTATGTCTTATTAGATCGATCCTCTATTATATCTAGATATACTAAAGTAGAATTTCCCTCGGCCAAGCATTCTCGTCTTTGTAATCCTAATACAAGAGTTACTTTGTATATGTAAACGTCGCAGTTGCTGGCCTGTAGGTGGAGTCTGTAACTCTTTTTACATGTGAATAAAGAGTTCTCCGGCTATAAAGATGACTTGTATTTTCCAATTTTCATGTACTCCACCAAACGGAGCAGATAAACACTGACCAAACAAAGTTGAATTGCTACAAGGCACCATCTACTAAAAATATTCTTACAAACGAGCAACAAGGATAAAACCAATCCTTAGTTGAATTCTAAAGGTTATAGTGATCAAAGATATCACCAAGAGTTGAAGATGAACTCGTATAGTTGAGCATGTTCATACGGCATGTAACAGGCAAGGTATGTGTATCTTAAACTAAAAGAAGTATGATTTCCAAAACAATGCGCTCTTTCCTTTATGTCGTACTTTGGAACGAAATCTGCTCTGGCATATCTTTATTTGAACAAATCTTAGTGGAGAGATGGGAAAATATCATATGAAAGAAGTTCGGAAAGCAAATGATATCATATTCAAGATCCTACGCTAGTCGCATATTATGGACTCATTACGATACTGTACTGTTCTCAGATTCCAGTTGATAGAGCAAAAAGAGAAATACTCGTTTACAGTTCGTTGATCTATGTAAAAATTTAGCCTTCAAATTATGCAGAAAGCTTAATGCTTTCAGAATATTCCACAGCCTCCCTGGATCTTAATGGTTCTTTTAGAAATTATGGCCACAAAAGTGTGTTTTAACTAGCTTAAACTGAACGTTTTTCGACATGTTTAATAGAAAATAGGCCGAGCAAATTGCTTTGGAATCTCAATTATTTGGGGAAGAAAAGATGAAGGATTCCCTCAGGCTACTGATCATGCTAAGACAGGCCAGGCCATCTTATCCTGCCACCTCAATGACTTCCGTTTTCCGGATATAAAGGCATCCGTGCTTAGTTACTTACCTAAGTACCAGAATTATGTCCTAATTAAGGTACCATAATTGACTGGTAAGAAGAATCTCTCAGATGGATGAGCTTGCCAGAAAGACTGAACAGATCACAAGATGAAAATCTCTTTTCACTTAGAAATAAATTGACACTTACATGAAGTTCTTAGTAGAAGTAACCAGGCCATGTGCAAAGGTTAAAGATCCGACATTCAGATTCTTGATTTTCCACAGCTTTTTGTACCGTGAAAGCATTAAATTCCCATCTGAAAGGAACCAGAACAAGTTGGGAAACGAGAGGCCACGATTTTATAATTTTTTCACCTCTTGAAGTTATTCGTTCTGTATAAAATGGATCGCACCGGATACACATACAGCACAGAACATCTTTCTAACATCTCTAAACTTGTTTCGTGCATCTGAAAGGATGGCATCTAAGACAGACCTTGTTAGAATAGGGGTCGAAGGTTTTGCACTAATCGATGAATACGTAGTAAAAAAGGGGCGGCCTGCTGAACGACAAAGGCCAGCAGTTGCACGTGGGCCAAGCCAAGCTTGTCAATATCAGTATCAGCCTCAGCAGACTCATTTTTATCAGGTGAAATCAGTTTGTGCTGCCGAAGAGATGATCCACAGCCACCATCAGGTGGTGCAGTTTCGTGATGGAGCGTCGACGGTGGACTATTCTAAAAGGAAGTCCAGAGCTATGCGTTATTAAAACCCTTGTGTATCTGTGCATGCACATAGTAGAATTTGGCTAAGCCACTTCAACATGTAATTCAATAGCTTTTCCAGGCATGTAGATTTGAAGTCTGTTCACTTTTCATGTGTGAATACTAAGCGTTCTCAGCTTTGAGTATGGATTATGTTTTGCAATAACCTCGTACTTTTTCTAGTAAGAGATCAAAGTTTAGTCAGCAGTAAAACTTTAGTTGCTGCGAGTCCTAAGTTTTGTCATCAGTGTTTTTCATCCTCTACCGTTCATGGTTATCTGTTAACAGTATGTTTTTTTGCCTCCGAAACTAGTTCTGTGCTATCTTAATCTGTGTATCATTAAGATGTATCTCAAATGAAGAAAATTGAAAATAAGTATTTCCAACCTAAATACTTGACACTTAAGCAACCCAAGTCCTCCGAAATTGGAAGGAGTTAAACTAAGATATGTCCATTCCTTTCATAGTGATGAGTCAAGGTGCACAGTCAATCGGACCGGCTCAAAATCGGCACAGATCAGCTCGATAAAAATCGGCCCAATATCGGCTTATTATTGTTCATAGTAAGTCTTGGGGTGGTTCCAAGCTTTTAAATGGACCCTAATTGGCTCGATTTTTAAATGCAAGCCCAACCTATGGACCAGAATCTATTGAGGCATGGATGTGCCTGTTTTATTTTTTTATGAATTTGATGTGTTCTTTTGAGTGCTTAATTAAATTTATGATTGTCTTATGAAATAAATAAATAAATAATTATATCACATAAAAATTTATGACTAGGAAAAACTAGTTAAACTATATAATAAACTTAATAATTTGAGTAACAAGCTTACTGATGCGAACAAAAATGTGGTGTTCGATCCAGTTATAGTGCAAAATAATAAAGTAAAATGCAAGGAAACAAAAAAAATGAAAACGATAGTGTTATTCCTTGTTTTGCATGTACAAAATAAAAGATTGATATTCAAATCAAGCTCTAAGTATGAATTATAAGTGTTCCTTCAAGCTAAAGTGTTAGCATGAATGTGAAAGTTGGAGAATATAGGCTCAAGTTGTAATGTCAAGGTACAAGTTGTCATGGGAGGGTAAAAACTTGTCTTCTCCCACTGGGGGAGGTCTCTATTTATAAGTAATCTTCAGTTGGTTGAAGAATATTACAGATTTGGTGGATTATGACTTCAAAGTTTGTTAGTTAATGTTGTATCCCCCCTCAGATTCGGTGGAGAGTCTCCAGCGGTTGGAGGAATCCCCTAGATTCGGGGAAGGACAGTTGGAGACCCACAATTCTCTGGGGGTAATTGGAGTCTGTCGCTGATGAGGGTATCTTGGATGCTTTCCCGAATTTTTAGGAAGCGGCTGAGGATTCCCCCCGAATTCGGAGGAGGTGGTTGAGGAGATGCCTTCTCCCAGCTAGAGTCTAAACTTTTAGGGTTTATATTACTTTTCTTTAGAGGCATCGCATGTCCTCGAGGGGGCTGTTGGTCCTTATCCGATTGTGTGAGGGGCGCCTCCAAAGATCCTACGTAAATGCCATCTAAGTCGCCCATGGACGCCATATGAGAGGAGCTTTAACTTTGGTTGGGGGGTTTCAAGTCCCTAAACTTGCTTGTGGGCATGTGAGGACTTCTTGGATTGGGGCCTCTTAGATTTGGGCCTATTGAACTTTTTTGGTCAATTTATTTTCTAGGGGGTCTACCAAACTCCTTAGGGACTCTACTTGGACTGGGCTTCCTGGGGGCACGAATTTGGCCCCCTGAGGAGCACTTTGAGCCTTACATTTCTTTGGACTCGTGCAATTTTTTTCTTTCTTTTGAGGTCACTTGGACTTTTTTAGGGCAGCCTATTTTTATGTGCATTATTTGCAATAATAAACTTAAATAATAACGAATTAAAAAAAAAATTAAAATAAACATTGAAAAAGTACATTAAGAGTATTAATAAATTATGTACTAAAAATATAAAAAAAATAAAGATAAAAAATTTTAGAGTTTCAAAATTATAACAAACCTACTAGAATATTGAATGTAAAAGAATAAAATAAAAATTATATATCATGCATTTTTAAAAAAATAGACCAACAAACCCGACCCAGAACCAAGTGGTCCTAGGCCACTAGAATGGTCGGTCCTTATCGATACATAGGACCAGCCCAATCCGAAATGGGTTTAGGCCGAACTAGCCCTTTATTTTATTGGGTCAATCTAAACCCAACCTGATTCACTGCGTATCTTGATTGGTGAGCATAAGGTCCTCTTGAGTTATCCTCTTGAGCATAAGGAGAACAAGTTGAGAAAATTCGGAAGATTTTCTTGTAGCAGAACAGGACTACATCAGTAATTGATACTAGGCCTATCTTGAGTTATCCTTTCTGCCCACTTGTCCATAACCGAAAGCTAAGAATTTTGTCGGTCAATATGACTTAGAATCAGCCGCATACAGAAAAATTCCATTACAATCTTACACGGGAACTGGAAAATCAGATATTCTTTCAATTTTGCTGCATGGACTCTCATCAAACTCTAATCAACACTGCAACTTCTGGTTAAGTATCAGTTTTCAGGACAGCAAGGATCAGCTTTCACTGACTTTAAACAGAAAGAACAAATTCTGAGTTGATCAGTCGTCTGAATGTTTTCTTCTCCAATTTATGCACCACCACATGACATGTCTACCACATCGTCAGCATTATTATGCTCTCCATGTCACAATGTGCGTCATGTCGACACATAATTTCATTCGTTTCTATCGAAGATTCTTATCTTGAACAGCTTCATATTCATGTTGCAGCTTAGTGTAATTCTGAACATGGCCGGCTGCTTCAGAAATGACTTCCCTGCGATATTTATGACTACTTTTAACTGGATAGCCACCACTACGTACTTATCTGAAAGGAATCACCAAATCACGAGAAAAATCCTCATATTCTCCTCTATATAAATCACTTAACCCTGTCACATTTTTCTCAAAATAAACAGCCTGACACCATAACATATCTTGATACAGCAACGTAAAAATGGCTCATGAGGCTGACCTTGTCAAGATTGGCGTGGAGGGCTTTGCAATAATCGATGCGTGCTTTGGGAAAAGGGGTGGAAAACGCTATGCTCCACAAAAATCTCGAGCCCCTCAGAATCCTGATCCAACTATCCAAAGGAGCATAGCAGCAAAAGGGCGTTGACCAATCAACAACTACATTTATCATCCACAGAAGTCTCATTTTTATCATGCACCGAGAGTTTCTGCAGAAAATACTGTCGTAACGGACTATGAAACTGCTCGTGTGCATGACGGTGCAGTGTTTATGGATTTCTCAAGTGGAAAGCCAATGCACATTGCTTTCTAGACATGCTATTGTTCTCTGTAAATTTAGACTATGTAAGGCACTTTTATTATGCCACTACTGTGAAATAGCACTAGTATACTGCCAGGCTTGTAACTTAAGGTATAGCCCTTTATGCAGTTCTAATAATCTAACGACTCTAATTAGATATTCGACGATTGTTGCAGTGTTTTCTTTAACAAATTACACTAGTATATGACTACAATTGGCTGGTTAAATTTCCAAAAACTTACCATTTGACAATCCTTTAAATAGTTGCCAAGTTATATCGAATCATCAACATGTTTACCACTCAATTTCTATGCTCTGTTACTATCTACTCTGTATAGGCAAGAAGTAGTACATGAATGAAAAGAAATTCAAAGAATAACTCAAAATTGGCAGCAATCAAGAATATCAAAAGTGTTTATACTTTCTAGTATAAGAAAATGTCGTACTTGTTATGTGTTTATTTGAAGTTGTAATTTTGCTTTTCTTTTTCTTGACAAGGCAGTGCTATATATTTATGGACACGTACGTACAAGTTCGCCAAAATGATTCTCCTATGAATTAAACAAATCATAACACCTAACTAGGAAGTATTGTCGACTGAGTGTTATCCTCAAAGTTGTCGTTGCGTCTTCTAGCCACCTTTTACCCTTCTAGTGCTTTCTACAAAACTATGAGCGCAATCCGTAACTCCTCTAGACAAAGAGCGAGGTAAAAGGTTGTCGTTCTCAGCTACCTAGAAATGTCATACCAGAAAGAAATTGTCAATAAGTTAAAACAGACTTTATCTGTCAAATGATCGTGTAAATATAGTAACGAAACCTGGACCATCAACTGCCAGAATGACCAGCTGGAGATGTTCCAAACTCCATGAGAGATTTTTTCTTTATTATAAATTGGTTCAATGATTTTCCTCAAGAGAATAAAAAGTTGAACAGATTTTCTTTAAGTAAATACAGTCATGCCCGTCAGATTCTCTGTATTTTCAGAAAAATTCTACAGCATGCAGGCTTTGTAAGAATTTCATTTCTGGCTAAGGCATGGAATGTATTTGGTCCATCTGGGAAAATCTCTATGCTTAATACCAAATACGAGAAAGCAAAATGTACTTAAAACAATCAGTAGATCAGCCTTGCATGTAACGAAAGAATAACCTCGAAACATAGCTAGAAACAACAATCACTCTTTGTCATAAATATCTTCTCTTTTTCCTTCACCAAAAATTCTTATTTTGTCAAAAACATCTGTTATTCTGCACATCGCCATTGTTTTCTTTCGCCAAAGAACAATGCTATATATATCATTAGTACATGAATGTTTCACAGCTTTCAAGTCTGAATTAGGAGTACCTGCGAAAATAGTTTATTCAATTCAATATTACAGCTTGCCAAGTGTTACCCTTTCGAAGTCCGTTGCTTTATTGAAAAAAGATGTAGTTCGGTAAGTTCTTTGCATCTTCTAACATTCTGGGACCCCATGTTAATATGCTCCTCCAGAAAGATACTCATTTTTCTATTTTGATTGCCTTTCTTCCGTATCCAGATTTCTTGTTCCACCAGCCAATCTTGGAGTCTCAATTATTTGGTAAAGTACCTGTAATGATCTTATTCTGCTTCAGCTTAAACCAAGAAACAACACGAACCATTTTATTCTTTCGATTCTCATGGTACCTGCCTACTCGGAAGAATATTTGCCCGAAAATTTGATGATTAATCCAACTTTAGAAGAATCCTTGCATTATTAATGACTGTGGTGCTGCCATTATGTAGCTTATGGTGCTTAAAGTGTTTATGCTCCCATATAGTTTATATATTTTAGAAGTATACTTTAATCTTGATTGGGACTCGCCAGAAATATCTTTGATGTTAATAAAGATAATTAAAGGTGTTAAAAGGAATAAAATTCAGTAATTTTCATCTGTTATACTCAGGTTAGATTTCTTTGAAGAATCTGCTTTGATATGATTACCAGTTTGGTACTTATCCACAAACCACTCTTCCATGCTTTCCCATAGAAGTGAAGTTTCCAGTTCAAGTTAACTAACTCCACTGCTTTAAAGTGTCGGAACGTAGCCCGAAAGTGGGATTCTAAGAGCTTTCCCTGACCCTATATAAAGACCCTTGATCTGCTCCACATTGTCATCAAAGCAAAGCCACTTGCGAACGTTGAATTCGTACAGTTATCAGTCGTTTATAATCAACATGGCACATCAGGAAAACCTAGTGAAGATCGCTCAGGAGGGTTTCACTATGGTTGAGGAGTTCTACAGCCGAAGCAGGAGTAGGCCTGAACGCCTGCTGCATGAAAATTCAGTTCAGAAAACATATCCAGCTTGGAGAAGCTTTGCTGCTCCAAAGACTATTGATACCTACCAGGCTGCCAAGAAATATGGTGGGATCGTAGTCCTGGATGGCCGAAGAAAATATTGCATGTAAACTAGTTTTGCTAGCTGGAGAACTATGTTAAGATCAAAGCCAAGTGAAGGTCTTAAGCTATATGTGGTTTTAGTTTGCAGGTCTTAATGTATGGAACTATAATGTAGCCGTTTTGTCTATAATGAAAGTTATACGATGTTTTTCTGCTTTTTCAGTGTGTACCTTGTTAGAACATGAAGCGTTATAAATCTTCGATATTAGACGTTTGCTTCGAATGTGTTATGACAGAAAACCTGATTGTCATATACCAGAAGTAAATGAAAGGGAGATGTTTTAGAAGAAACCAGCATCATCAAGTCCCCTAACAGTCTTCCTGCAAAATAGCCAATTGAAGTTTATTTACTGTGTTTAGGGAGTTAAATAACTATTAATGGGAATTTCATGAGAGGCAAACAATTCTGTGAAATGAAAGGAATTCAGACACCAGTAAACTAAGGCACCTAAATTAAGGCAACCCTTTGTTTTGGATGTGATAATATTTATCTTGTTTTCGAGAACACGAAAAACCCAAAAGAACAGAAAAGAGCTCTTGATCTTCAGTAACAAAAAAAAAAAAACAAAAAAAGATTAGGGTAGGAGTCATTTTGTATGATGGCTAGCAGAGCCAGCACAGTTTTGTTCCTCATCTTGTGTTCAGCTCTGGTCTCTTGCCACGCAGCGGGTGGCCGTGCAGGCAGGGCTGTTGTCACGACGTTTAACGTCTTGCGCTACGGTGCAAAACCTGGCAGTAAACAAGAAAGCACTCAGGTAATTGAATCCATCAAGATTCTTGAGTATATTATTAGTACTTCGTAATCAGGAACACAGAGAAAACATTGATGAACATGTACGTATACGTTTCCTTGTTGATGCAGGCTTTCGTTAAGGCATGGAGAGCCGCTTGCGATTTCGACCGGGAAGCCAGGATCCTCATTCCACCAGGGGTTTACAAGCTAGGAGAGACCATATTCCAAGGGCCATGCAAAAGCCAAACTCCAATAACTATTCTGCTTCAAGGAACCCTGCAAGCAGTTTCTGATATTTCTGCTTATCCTGATAAAGGATGGATTTCATTTGATGAAGTTAACGGTCTATTGTTGACGGGCGGAGGCACCATAGATGGAAAAGGCCAGGACGTGTGGAAATATGACGATTGCAAGACGAATCCTGCTTGCACACACCTAGCGTCTGTAAGCACCTAAATCCGATTTAATCCTTAAATTTTGTCACGTTCCATTGAATGATAGATCATACGACGTTTTTCTTCTGTTGCACAGAGCATTTACATGACGAAAGTGAGAAACGCAAAGGTCAAGTCCATCCATCTGATAAACAGCATGGGATTCCACATGCACATTACTAACAGCTATCTGGTTAGGTTCCACAGTCTTAAGATCACTTCTGAAGATGGCCCGAATACTGATGGCATGCACATAAGTAAATCCAACACAGTCAAAATATCGAGGAGCATTTTCAGAACAGGGGACGATTGTATCTCCATCGGCCAGGGATCGAGCAACGTCACCATCAACCAAGTAACCTGCGGTCCAGGACATGGCATTAGGTAAACTCATCAAGAATTCCAATAATCGTCTAGTTTTTCCTTGAGAACGTCGTCTTATTACTTTCTGATGGTGCAATTACCAGTGTTGGAAGTCTCGGAAAGAGAGAAAATGAATTGGATGTGCAGGGGCTCATAGTGAAGAACTGCACCTTAGTAGGTACAACAAACGGCGTAAGAATCAAGACGTTTCCCGCATCAGGCCCAAGCAAAGCTTCAGGACTGCTATTCAAGGACATCATCATGCAAAATGTGAAGAACCCTATTATCATAGACCAGAACTATGGCTCCGATTCAACCAAGGTTTTCTTCCACATAGTCAATACTATGAATAAATCCCAGAACATAAGCATTCATTCTGAAAGAAAATTTAAATTTCTGTCAAAATTTGCAGCCATCTCTAGTGAAAATCAGTGATGTGGTTTACCAAAACATCAGAGGGACTACTATATCACCGGTAGCCGTAAATCTGCAGTGCAGCTCACAAGTACCCTGCAAAAACATACAGTTCCACAACATTAATCTACGGCACATAAGCAACGAGAGAGTCTCGTCCACATGCACTAACGCAGTCGTTCAACATACCGGTCTACAAAGTCCACTAGCTTGCTGATTTCGTGCTCCTAACGCTCATCGTGCCTCGATGATCATCAGGAGGAAAAACAAGACTGAGAAACTGCAGACAAAAGGGCTGTTTTCATGCAATATGAAGATGAGAAATGGATCATATTTCTTTTCTTTCTCCAGATTTTCTGCAACTCAAACAAACAAGGCAAAGAAACCAGAACTATCATCTGAGAGTTGAAAGCACTGTTCATGACTATAATGCTCTGCATGCAACAACAGATGGAAACTGTGTCTTAACTAATTTCTTGACAGATTCACAAACAAATGTGACCATATGACTTGTATTTGATATGTACTCAATTGATTTATTTATTAATTTCAAGAATATTATTTGCAATCTGATTATTAATTTCAAGAATATTATTTGCAATCTGATTATTTATAATATCTATTTGAAAAGTTTATATCAAACTCCCCTTTCAATTAAACTCATAGATTTTATAATTTAAATTGCATTTTCAGCAACAATTTCCTCAAAAGAAAAAGAAAAAGAAGAAGAATAGACACATTTTAAAACTGATTCCCGAAAGTACCCTTCAACAAGTTTGAAATAACATTTCCTGCCATTCGTCTTCCCTCTATAATACTGTCTAATTTTGGAAAGCATATTGAATCCCGAAACCCCCATCAACGCCAAATTCCAGCTCCTCTCACCCAGAAACTGCCCCACCGCGCCGGAGGTTACGAATCTTCTCTACATCGGGCAGGCCTTTCTCTTGTAAAGCCAATCACATTTCATCGAGGTACGTTTTTCGATTTTTGTGGATCTCGGCTTGCGATCTGCAATTTTGTCATGTCATTTGATGTGTTAAAGTAATCGTCTTTTGCTAAAACCCAGCTTTCAGTTGCATTCATTTCTCAAGAATTCCGAAAACCCAATTGAAAAAGAGCTGAAGAAACATGAATTCGAGTTACGGGAAATCGAACAGCAAATCGGGCTCGATCAATGCCTTCGACTTCGATCTTGGCCTGGGTTCGGGCCGCCCGAAGTCTATGAGTGATCAGAAAAATCAGACTTCCTCGTATTCATCATCAACTTACACGTATTCATCAGCTCAACAAAAGCCAAACACATCCTCGTCCTGGACTCATCAACCCAACAAGCCGGCGTGGACCCATCAACCCGCAACTTCCGTTCAGTCGGGCATGGCCGGATCATTATCCGGCCCGACATCGATGGTGGGAGATATATTTGGGAAGAGCTGGAATTCCTCTGCGCCTTCCGGTTCCGGTGTTTCGGGTGTTGGGGTTGTGAATGGTAAGAACCCAAATCTGTTTGGTGATCTGCTGAGCTCGGCGATGGGCCAGAACAAGAGTAGCAATGCACCATTGAAAAATGCTGCCCCAGCTGCTAGCAGGAGCACATTCGCAATGGGGGGTATGGCTGATTCGTTGCCTAAAACTGGTAATTCCTCCAGCGGAACTTGGGGATCTAATGCCAGTAACAGTGGCGGAAATGTGAATTTCGGTGGTAATTTTAATAAAAGTTCAAGTCTTGGTGCTGGGAATGTGAATTTTGGTGGTAACTTTAATAAAAGTTCAAGTCTTGGTGCTGGGAATGTGAATTTTGGTGGTAACTTTAATAAGAGTTCAAGTCTTGGTGGTGGGAATGTGAATTTGGGGGGAAGCAATAATAGAAACCCAAATCTTGGGGGTCCATCAATGAAAAGTATGGCTGGAAGTGGGATAGGTGGTGGTGGGATGGGTGCAAGTAAGGACCCTTTTGTATCTTTGGTTGATTTTGGGTCTAAGCCGCTTGGCGGTATGAAGTCAGCAAGTAAAGAAAATGATAAGAGTGATTTTGGGAATGATCCATTTGGGGAATTTCAAAATGCCGCCCCAAAGACTAGTGCTTCGTCATTTTCATCAGGTGCTTTTCCCACGAGTAACAGTGATCCCATGGATGATTTTGGGTTTTTGAATGCTCAGACTCACAATCAAAATCAGCCTTCAGTGCAATCGTCCACGACTAATGATTTTGATGCATTGTTTTCTTCATCTTCTGATGGTGGCATGAGGGGGACTGAAGGGTTTACCGGCCAGCAGTTTACAGAAGCTGATGACTGGGGAATAAATTCAGAGTTTGGAGGAGGGGATGATAATAGTGGGACAACTGAGCTTGAAGGCCTTCCTCCCCCACCTGCTGGTGTTACTGCTCCATCTGCAAAGAACAAGGGTATGGACAACTACAAGCAAGGTCAATTTGCTGATGCCATCAAATGGCTGTCTTGGGCTGTTGCTCTTCTTGAGAGAGCTGGTGATGGTGACGGAAAAATGGAGGTTTTAATCTGCAGGGCCTCATGTTATAAGGAAGTTGGGGAGTACAAGAAGGCTGTCGCTGACTGTACTGAGGTAGAACTTCTTCCCATTTCCAAGTTTTATTTAATTACTTATGTTCTACTATTCAACCTGGTGATAGTATTTATCGTGGTAATTTAGTTTAGAATTTAGATTGGCTCAAGTGTCGTTATTACTAAATTTTTGCTGATTTAACACTGCAAGTCTACTTACTACCAAATGAAAGTATTAGACTCCTCAAACAATGAATATCAGTACATTTTTCTCGCCACTTCTAAATAATCAAACACCCCATCTATGCTTAGCCAACATATATGAATATATGAAATCTCTTATTCTGATTACAGTCTTGGGTAAGGATTGAGTATGCTCTCATGGTTGATCTTTCGAAGGACCTAATAAGAAACAGTAAGAAAAAATGTCCTACAGTATCACCAACTTTCCTGGCCCTTTTTTTCCTTTTCCTATCCTTCAAATTCATCACTGTGTGCTTATGTATGTGATGCTCCAGATCACACCTCCAACGCCCCCCCACCCCCCCCCCCCCCTCCCAAAACAAAAATAAAATAAAATGAAGGGGACCTTCGTTTCCATTTCTGTCTTCTGTCTGTTGTCTGTTATTTTATCTATTTGCAATTTAGTATCCATGATTCCCCTCAAAATTACAAATGCAAAAGGGGTATATGGTTGCCTATTCGCAACGAAGGTTGATGCAGTGACCTCTCGGATTATGGTTACTGGCAAAAGTACACCTTATCCTTTCATAATGTCTAATCGGAAGCCAGTTTTAGACCAAGTAATATCTTATTCGTTGACCATCTTGAAAGTGGTTCTCGAGTTTGCATTTCTTAGTTGTGCAAAATTCTGGAAGGCCTGATGCAATTTCATTGTACTTTTATGGCGTTGCTCAGTCATGTGAATACCTTCATATACAACAATGCTGGCATACAACTTGTTGGTGTTGAATTGATTATTGGTAGAGAAAATGGCTGAAGAAAGTTGCATTAATCTTGTGCAGGTGCTGGAACATGATTCCAAAAACGTGTCTGTCCTAGTACAACGTGCTCTCCTCTACGAGAGCATGGAGAAATACAAGCTCGGGGCTGAAGACCTCAGAAGTGTGATGAAACTTGACCCTGGCAATCGTGTTGCAAGAAGCACCATTCATCGCTTGACTAAGATGGCTGGTTAGAGAAGTTTCGGATGACAATCTATCTGTTTACAATGAATTGAGCATCTCTTGGAAACTGTATGATTATTTCTTTCTAAAGTTGTGAGTTTGTAATCTTGTGTTTACAAGCAGAACATGCTATATAATTCATACACAGTGTGCGGGGCGGGAAGTTGCCCATTTGTTTTCTTAGACCTTTTGTTAAAACGACAATTTGTTGTTGTTCCCGTTGCACGATTTTCCCTCAGACAGGGAGGGTTCTGTAATGTCACATTTTCATCAACTCATTATATTACTTAAATTTATGTCAAGAATTGATGTGGAAGAAGGCAGAGGCAGCCGGATAAAAGCAGCAGAATGTGGGTATTTTTGGAGTGGCTCTTAACAAGAATGAGAAGAGTGGCGTTGAGGCGCAGAGCACAACCTTTTCCTTTTTGCATTTGCAGCGCCTTTTCTTGTTTTTTTGGTTCACGTGTGATGCCCGCCCTTCATCAAACTCACTTTCACGTCTCTCTTTCCTCAACTGAATCTTAAACTTAAATCACAAACAAATAGGCCCTTAAATTAATAATAAAAATTATAATTACATTAATTTCAAAGACAAAGCACGTAGTAGATAAAAGTGTTGGGATGGCAATTAGACCTGAATCGAGGTAAACCCGCCCCATATGGATCTTAATTATTAGGACTCGTCCCAAACCATAAGAACCCGTCTCAATAAAATTAGTCATATATATATATATATATATATATATTATTTGTAACTTTTAATACCCAAAATCAGCTTTGCTCTTTCTCATATTTCTTTCTCACACTTTGCCCAAGTTCTCTTATCCTCAATCTCTCTCGTTGCCTCGCACAGTCCTCACCTCTCTTTTTTCCTTTTCTTATCTTTTTTTTTTTAAAAAAAAAATAGGGTTTCGAGTCTATTAAGTTAGACCGGCCCTGTCGAATGTTGTAGAGGGCTGAAAAGGTCCCAGTTCATCCCAGAATTGACAAGGCAGGTCCCGAGTATATCCAAACCTGCCTCATTGTCATTCCTAATAAAGTGTCATTATGCTTTTTTTTTATGATGAGAAATTTTTTTAGTTCAAATCGATTTTGTATAATCTGTCGTCACATTTGTTGTATTAAATAAAAGGGTTTAAAAATTTGAAAACATGCAAAAAAATAGAACAAGTGTATTTTTATTGACTAATTATTACTAGTTTTTAAAATGTGAAGCTTGAAATATTTAACGAAAATATCTATTCTTTTTAACATTTTTATTTGTGAAACTATTTTTTTTTTTTTTAATCTTAATTCATAAGAATGTATTTCCTCATGAACTCTCTCTTTCCACCAACTTGCAGAGAGGTGGGGCCCGAAGCCATGAGATCTGAGTTTAAGATCCAAGGGCGTGTATTAGCGCTGATGCACGACCCCACCTCTCAGAAAGATCCAGCCATCCAAAATTAGGTGGTGCAGTCTGCACCGTTAATCACAAAAAGAATGCCAATTTCGTCCTTTTTTTTCCATTAGTTGTAACCGTCTCTCTCTCTCTCTCTCTCTTCACTCTCTCTCTCTCTCTCTTTATAAATTAACATAATTCATTCCCCTTTCTTCCCCCATTATCTCTTCTCTCTCTTCAGTCTCTCTCTCTCTCTCTCTCAAACCTATGCATACACATTTCTGTATCTCTCGTCGTCTTCAAGAGAAATAAAAAGGATGTGTGGAGGTTCAATAATCTCCGATGAACCAATCATCAAAAGAAGGGGTAAGTTATCCACACAGGAATTCTGGGCTGAACTCGACACCATCTCTGAGCTCTGGGGCTTCAATTGCCCAAACGATGCCAAGCCGCAGCCCACAAACCCTCCAACCAACAAGCCCAACCCACCTACCAATGGTAAGTACTCAACTATGTATACGCATAACAGCTCTCACTACTGTGTGTATCTGTGTGTGTGTTTCTATGTTTATACGTATACGCGTGTGTGTTTCTATGTGTATACATATACGCGCGTGTGTGTGTGTATTGGGGTTTGGGGGAAAGAATGAGGGTGGGATTCGGGGTGTGGTTTTGTTGTTCATAAAATATGGTTCTGGATTTATGCTCTAACTTGTTTGACTGTCATTCATGTTTTTGCTCTTAGCCAGATTATATACATATATATTTATGTGTATGTACATACATACGTACACACACATATATGTTATACATATGCGACTTCTTTTCAATATATATATATTATATATATGTATATGCAACATGCATTGATATATGTTTGGTTATGGAGTTGTAATCCATTTTATGGAATATAGGATGTAAGTTTGGTGTATAGATGAATAGTGAATAAATTGCGTGATGTACCAAAATGTTAGCATATGTATGCAATAACATGTGGCAGTTTTCTACTAAACACCGCCCTGACAACAAGTGACTCTTCCTACTGATTGAGTAGGTAAATCTAGCGCCCTATTAATTGCCCGTATTAAAAGCTGCATGATTGAGAAACAATTGAGTCGGTTTCATTTATGGGTTGTGGCCGTAAATGAACTAAGTTCTATGTTTTCTTTTTCTTTTTTTAATGTATTATTTTGATGTGTGTATGAATATATATGTATATATGCATACATGTATGGTGTATGTTAGATGATTGATGGAGAATCAGGTTAAATGGGATCTTTTACTTTTCACATACAGTGAAAATTTTGTTTTACTAAAAAGATGTGAATTATGTCAAGTCAGAAGTTTTAAACTTGATATACATGTAAAAAGAAGTCGGTCTTGCCTAGCAAGGTTCAAAGCTTTAAGGGTAAATTACAATATATTTTCTTAAAGTTTGTCATAATCACAAATACCCCAACAATACCGCTTAAATTTTATGGTCCTCTAAGAAATATCCCTACAATGAATTGTTACGATTGAGTATTTGTTAAACAGCCATTAATTTTAAAGCGTATTTGTAATTTTTCAAACTGTCCGTTGTAGTTTACCCAAGCTTTAATTGTTATTTGTTGTACAGTGAATTGATCAAACTATTAATACTGTAATGAATTACAAACATCCGTGCTAACAGTTTATTATTCTTTTTTTCTTTTTTTTTGTGTGTTGTGTGTGTTTTAAATATTGTATGATTTTGTGGGAGCAACATGATTAAAACCTTCGGAAAATGTAGGGAAAAATGAAAAGGGTGAGAAGAGCGTAGAAAAGGCTAGGAAAAACATGTACAGAGGCATAAGGCAAAGGCCATGGGGAAAATGGGCAGCAGAAATTCGTGACCCGAGAAAAGGTGTGAGAGTGTGGCTCGGGACCTTCAGCACAGCCGAGCAAGCCGCTAGAGCTTACGATGAAGCTGCCAAACGCATCCGTGGTGACAAGGCCAAGCTCAACTTTCCGGATGATCATCAGCCACCAACACCACCAGAGCAGCCACCACCCAAGAGGCTGTGTGTCCCCAAGCCACCAGCTGATCAGCCACACCCAGAAATGGATTACGGGTTCTTGAGCCAGGAGGAGCCGTATTACCCTACCCGATGTGAGTTGATCAAGGATGAGCTATCAAGCCTGGAGAGTTTCCTAGAGCTGGAGCCTGCTGCTGAAGCGACTCCGGTTGGGATGGGTGAGCCTACTGTGGAGTCGGTCGATCTTTGGATGATGGATGAATTTGGTGCAGCAGCAGCTCATCAGCAGAATAATGTCTTCTTCTGAAAAGAAGTATGGATGTACAAAACCTTATGAACATATGATGAGAGTGATCAGCATGTATGGTTTTGCAATAAGGTTTGGAGTGTCTGTTTGAGCTTTAGTGTTTGTTTTTATATACATATCTTCACCTTATGTATTAGAATGACTGACTTTCATTTGCATGCAACTTTCTTGGGTTGTCTCCTTATGTTTGTTTTGGTTGGTTTCGGTTTATTTCTTTTAAGTAGGATGAGATCAAAATTTTACATGCATGTATATTTTTTCATTTAAATATTTACATTTACACTTATGATTATGGTCTATATATATAAATCATCTCTGTCTTTTACGTAATTTTAAAAATTACGCTTAAAATAAAAAATGAGAAGCAGTTTGCGTGATAATGTCGATGTTTTTTTAAAATATACAAATAAATTTTTAAAAAAGTAAAAATAATTTGTGTGAATAGACCTAGATGTGAGTGTGTAGATGTAATTATTCTTTTTTTGTATTTAAAAGTATGAAAATAACAAGACTATGAACCAAAATATGTCAATAGAATATAGTATTGCAAACTTCTCGGTGTTTGATGTGTCATCATAGGTAGATTTAGCAATTTGTGTTATTTTATAAATAATGCTTGCAACAATCTCCAAAGGCCTCAATTAAGCTTGTAATATACCTTAGATGATTTTGTATATCAAGAAGAGAATCTATTAATGAATGAGGAACCCAATCAATAATCTATAATTTAGTGGATGACAACAAAATATTATGTTTAAGAAATTGAAAGATGGTGCTAAGAAGAGTACACAATCATTCAGTTGATGATCAAATTAAGAATATTAATCATAGGAACTATCAAATATAAAGAAATGTGCTTCTCTCAACTTGGAAGATGGGACAAGTTTTTGTGCACCCTACAAGTAGTTGATGTACCATTCCCTTTATGGTAGGCTCCAATTATTCATGATGACCACAATTTCCGATTAATTAATCACCAATTTGTCCATAGTAAACGTAAGCAACAATACTTTTCAAAATACAAAACTATTTCTCCAAGGAACATTAATTACTTAGTTAGCGACCCGTAGAAAAAGAAAACTCAAAGAGAAGACCTAAAGAAAATAGAAATCTTAATTTAACGACTAATTATATGTAGAAAGTGATATAAGTTGTATATATCCACACAATAGTGCAATGGAAGAATGATAAAAATGATGCAGAATTCGACATAGATAAACTTGTAAGTTTCGAGTCACTTTTACGGGAGGCAGCCACAGTGAGAGAAGGAAGGAAAATTCTTATCCAAATTAAGTTTGGCTGAACCCAATATCACATAATATCAGTGATACACTTGTCATATAATTAGTTACTTTTTTTGAATTGTACACTAATCACACGCCAAATGTATCGCACTTTGTCATATAATTTATTCGAGTTGAGCCGAACTCAATATGAGTTAGAATTTTCTGGGAATGAATTAGGAGGACTTAGACCCACTATGCTTTTCGCACTACAATCAGCATAATAATGATTCTGGAGCTCGCTCAAGACTTTGAGGGGATCAAATCAAAATGGACCTCTTTTTCCAGTAAAGTGACCCCAGCAAACATAGATTGAATTCAATAAATGGACCAATTTGACAAGACAGAAAAAGTGTGACACAGGGTCCGCATCAGACACAAGATCTTGTGCCTAGAGTTAGGGCTGCTCCCACCTTAAATTCCACATGTGACATCCTTTGCCCCATTCCTATTTGGAATATGTTCCAGTGAAAGATTTCAAAAGTATTGTAAGAAAGTTGAAGCAGTCACTCAGAATTCAACAACTCCTATTCATTTGTCATTTCACTTGCCAAGTAAATCTAGACATGGAGTTTCAGATTCCTGACTCTTTTCCTTAGTAAAAGCTGGAAGGAAGTGAGGAGATGTTTTCCAAATCGTTCTAGTAGTTTTATTTTTAAATACAGAACAGTTAAAACCCTCCCTCTTCCAAACTCTCAATTTTCAGCATCCTCCATACATTACCTGTATATTATCAGCTAAATAGAAGGCTTCCTGCAGGCCTATTGTCAAATTTCAACAATTAATAGAACAAAGCTGATAAAAGCGACTCACAACTGACTGAATCTGAATTCTGAACAATCATGAGGAACACCTGCTATTTCATGGGCAAAGTATACTTAGCAATACAGTAACAGCAGCAATAGAACAAGAAAGACAGTGACAACATGGCATCTCAAATAAGGTGGGGAAAGAAGGAAATCTAGTAAAGAAGTTGAAAACTCAGAGATGCCAACAAATATCACATTAAACTAATAAACAAGTGGTTAAGGTAAGCAACTTGATTTATGTAAACAAAGTAAACTAAAACATAAGTAACTTGGTTGATTATCAATTCCTAGTTGGAGCTAGGCTACTACACGGGGTTAATATTTAAATTAAATAATGTGATGAATAAGGGGAAGATGCATGAACCCTGAAATGGGGCAGCAAATTGCAATCTAAGTGGGGCCTTATGCAGGAACCAAACGCCCTTATCCTTCGATCTACTTAATTAATTTCCTAATTTAGTGGGTAATCTAATCAAAATTATTCTCAAGTGCTGGAGGTATTCTTGGTGGAAAGTCATTCATATGCCAATCAATCAACCAAATCTAATCAAAATCTAGTAGCAGGCATACAGACAATGGTTTGCTCAAGGCATTTTAAGAATCCCTTCTATACCCCTTAGTGCAGATATATTCCATTTTGCCGCCTCTGAATTTGACTTATTACTAGTTTGGTTCCTGAACTCTTAGATATGTCTACGTTCCTTAAGCTCTAAAACCAAAAGCTGCACCATTAACCACTGTGATCTACTTGCCACTGCAAGATTCTGTGAATTCACCTCATCAACAAAATGTTATATCATGAAGGGCAAATAGGAATAGAATTAAAAAAAAAAAATTCTTAAGTTGGTCATATTAATAAGTCATATTCAAGGAATAAGATAATAATTTGGCATTACCATTTCTACTGCAGACCCAATTCAACATTACATAATTGCTCGACATTAACCAATTTTTTAAAAATAAGAATAGAAAAGATTATCCAAAGTGCAATTAGAATACAAGTAAATATTTCGTAGATCTCTAGCTTCCAAAGGATTACAAAACAGTGGCACAATTGCAAAACACAAGCCTCAAGGTCATCTATTTCTAATTATACAGCTAAAGATGAATGCCAAATCTATTAGAGCACAAGCCTCCACTACATATATATATATATATGTGTGTGTGTGTGTGTGCTTGCGTGCGTCTGTACAGTCAGGCATTTGCATACTTCTGTTTCTTAGCAGTTTGCTTCTATTACATAGAATTAGAATGCAGACAGTTCAAATATAAAGTCCATGGAGGATATGTGAGACACGTAGAAGGAGACATTTGCTAAATCTAACCCATTACCAACTCATCCAAACTCAATTTGCGGATAAAATCCTGAGGAATCCATGACACCACTCTGCTTTCTCAAATCCTAATTTCATCTCAACAAACAATAGTTTATGGTACAACGTCCAATTATAGCTGGACGGATCAAATAGCCTAATATTCTCTGTGCTGCCATGTCAACTACCTAGCATGAACCACAAACAAATCAGCAGATTAAGATCTAAGGAAAAGGACAAGGTATGACAACAACATGATAAATAATCTAATAACATCACTGGCTCTACTCCATACATCCAAGAGCAACATCAGGAGTCCTCTCCTGTCACAAACATCCTTATGATTGGTTTGGACACGGTAATTGGGGTCATATATTTGGAAATGATGAAATGTCTTCACAAATTTACATATGATGCTAGCTCGAATCCGAGGCTTCAATTCTCTCACCACAAATGTGCTATATTAAACCATAAAATTAGGCTCATCCACATGTCTCCTTTGCATACCGCATACCCTTGTGTGAATGAGGGCATAGGCAGGAGATAGCATCTCAACTTAAGTCCTCTTAGAGCACCAAAAAATTTAATCAGCACCCACAAAGAACAGTCAGCATAGCATGCAATGGAAATGCATCCCATCATAATGAATTTGACGAGGTTCCATATATACAACAATATAATTACATAATCCATACACTGACTTAATCATGTGAATATATACATCATTATTTACATCAACGGCCAAGCTAAAAAACAGAAAGTAAACCCTTAACTTTAACATCGTATTATTCAGGGCAAATCAATCTTTACCATTCAGCAGACTGGAGTCAATCTCATTGGAACCTTTTCCCGATCACCAAACCCATCTGCAACAATCCTCACCACCCTTTTGAAAGCGAAATGCAAGCAATTCGACATTGCAATCCAACATAAAATCTCATAAACGAAATCAAAAGCCGGATCAGATATAGAATTGTCCGAAAATTCTTCCCAATTTGCTCCCCCATGCCCACCAAAATTCCACCCCTTACCCCCACCACCACCTCCAAAAAATCCATCACCACTGTTATAATCCCCTCCATCACTTAAAACAAAAAAACCACTCTCTTCACCGTCGTCATCGAGTACGATTTTCCGCCTAACGCGGCGCGCTTTGCGGATGCGTGGCTTCGTCAAAGTCCTCGTTGGCGGATATGATGCGGCAGAGATATGGAACGAGGACGACGATTGCGGCGGCTGATCCGATGAAGTGTCGGTGAGAGAAAGAACGTCGTGTGGGCGATTGAGGATGAATTTTGAGAAGCCCAAAGACTGCGTTGAGTAAGCGATGGACGATATTGCGTCGGAAATGACAGAGATTTCCATTAAATTTTATGGAATTAGAGATTTAGGGTTAGGGCTTGAAGATGGGTGGAGAAATTGGGGAAGATTTTTCTTAAACGCGTCGAAAATGAGGTTTGAAATTGTGGAAGGAAACTTCTTGTTCTTATTTAAAGTTTCCCGGCAAATTGGGCTACAAATTGGGTTAGTTTGCTAGCGCCAGCCCAACTCGCTTGAAATTTGGGCCCTCCTTCTTTAGTATATATATGGGCTTTACAAGACTCGGCCCATAAAAGATTAACAATTCTTACACCTCATGTTTCGAATACAATAGGGACGGGTCGGCAACAACTTGAGTTTGAACTAAGAATCCTCTACTTTTTCGATGAGAGTGATGCATAATTTTCTTATGATCTCACGCTTTACACTAATAGCTTATCTGTTTTGACTGAAAAATGAGAGTATAAGAAAAATGAAAGTCAAAAGAAATGTGCAAGAAAAATATTAGTGTTTGGTTAGTGAGAATAAATGGAAAGAAGATAAAACTGAATCCCTATGTTTGGTTTTATTTTTTCCCTATCTCCGAGACGGTGAGAAAATAAAATCAAATATAACATTACTCAAAAACATCTTTACTAGGTGTTTTGGGTAGTTCTGGTACATTCTCCCGTATATACATACATTCACTTATAAATAAATAAATATTACTATATACATATATATTTATAAAAATATATAAAAGAGATATGATTTGATAATAAACAGTATTTTGTCTCCCAATATACAACACAATACATACAAAAAACATAAATATTACTATATACATATATAAAAATATATAAAAGAGACATGATTTAACAATACATAGTGTTTTTTTGTTCCTCAATATACAA
Source organism: Sesamum alatum (assembly GCA_034509735.1). Lineage (NCBI taxonomy): Eukaryota > Viridiplantae > Streptophyta > Magnoliopsida > Lamiales > Pedaliaceae > Sesamum > Sesamum alatum. The sequence continues at coordinate 37,609,586 of JACGWO010000006.1, forward strand.
CACAATACATACAATATATATTTTACACTATTTAAAATTAACTTAAAAAATAAACACAAACATACACTCTATTTCTAATACACACTTATTTATCTTTATTTCCTCTCTCTCTCCACAAAATAAAATAAAATATTTTAAAAATGAAAACCAAACATAGGGAATATATATACAATTGGATAGAGAAATGAAAAAACAAGACTAAAAAGATTAAAATATATATATATATATTATTTTTATTTACTCGATCACCCGTAAATATAACTTCACTCTTTTTTTTACCACTAATTACACTCGTACATAATATTTGAGAAATTATAATCATATAAAATGTATTGTTGTTCTTGTTCGAATGAATATTTCTATTAAAAAGTATAAATTTTAGTAACTTAAAATTTAACTTGCTTATTTTTTAGGGAAAAAAAATGAAGAGATAGCTAAATAGTAGGATTTTAATAATTAGTCTCCATTCTCAATTTATTTTTTTCGTACTAAATAAAAAAAATATTTAATATTTAGTCCCATTCCAATCATACAAAATAATTTTTTTTGTAAAAAAAAAACTATCTCTTTTCCACTTTATTTTCCTCTTCCACTTCTCTTTTTCTCTCGTTGAACCAAATGAACCACAAGCACTATTATTTGCATTCTAAAACAAATAAGTTAATACTAAAATAATTTAAAAATTAAAACCCAAAAAATTATCAATGAAAAAAATGCATAAAATGAAATACTTTTGTATGCCAATATCTAAAATAAAAGGAGTTTTTGCTATAGTAACAAAGTATACAAACCCTAATGTAAGTTGTTGAGTCACGGTTCCTACAGCACAGCATATATAAGCGGCCACCGTCTTCGTCTCCGAGGTGGAGGAGGAAGGCAGAAGTAGAGCGGAGCTATGGTGTCGCTGAAGCTCCAAAAGCGGCTCGCCGCCAGCGTTCTCGCCTGCGGCAAAGGCAAAGTATGGCTCGACCCTAATGAAGGCAGCGAAATCTCCATGGCCAACTCACGTAAGCTTCTTTCTCACAAACTCCCACTCTCACCCACTTATGCGAGGATGAAAAGGAGGAGCCGCATTTGTGATATCTTGGTGCTCGTCTTTGTTGTAATTGGTTTGTTTTGTGTTATACATGGCTGCCCCAAATTGAATTTCCTTTTCACGATGTTTTTGAGTGAATTGGCACTCACTTTCTGAGTTTGGTGACTGATTGATTAGTAATTTGGCTGCATTTAGATGATAGGTACTTTTGCTCAGCTGTGAAGCTTAATTACAGATGTGTTGTGGTTTAGCTTCTTTGGTTGTTAGTCAGTTTGTGGTTGCTCTATCCGTGCTAGTGCAGAATGCTGGTTTGGATGTAGGGTAATGTGATTATTTAGATTTCAGTTCTAAGTGTAAATCTTCCCGCTTTTATGTTCTCTTCTAGTTTGTTAGCTGTTATATTACCTGCAGCTCTTTCTCGTGTTTTCTTGTCAAAGGAATGTGTTATTGAATTCACAGGTGTGATTATGATGTAATTCCAAGAGATGATTGTGGCCGTCTGTTGTCCTCTCTATGTGTTTTTTGAAAAGCATCTTAACATCCATTGATTCGATAGAGGTGATTTCATGTGATACAGCTTTGTGAAATTGTCTGGATGCAGGTCAAAATATAAGGAAGCTGGTTAAGGATGGTTTCATCATCAGGAAACCTACTAAAATTCACTCTCGATCTCGTGCTCGTAGAATGAAGGAGGCCAAGAGAAAGGGTCGTCACTCAGGATACGGTATGGCTCGATAACTATACCCTCCAATTGAGCGTCTCTTGTCTGCTTGCGTTAAAATTATAAACCTGTGTAGTGTTTTAAGGAATTGCTTGTACTTTTTATTATCCATTTGTTAATACTATATTTTTTCATAAAAGCACTTTAATCTTTCAGAGATTTCCATTGTCTCCAATAGTCCAATGTTTATGCAGTAACTTTTGCTTCTTTTTATAGTCTTTTCAGCCTGGTGCTTTTCTAGCCCTATCATTCAAGCTGGATGACGGAAATCTTTGTCCTTAATCGATGTTTATGCCCACTGTTTATCTTATCATCTCAAATTGAAAAATTGTTATGACTGCAACATGGCCTTCTAAGTAATTTGTTATTTAGCTTTTCAAACTTGCATAATATGACGGCTTCTCCATATAAACTTTTTGGCTCACATATATTTTATTGATTCTTGGCACTTGCTGCTTTTTTTTTTTTTTTTTTTCTTTATAAATATATTAATGTTAATATCAACATTCAGGTAAGCGGAAGGGTACCAGGGAGGCTAGATTGCCCACTAAAGTTCTTTGGATGAGGAGAATGCGTGTCTTAAGGCGTTTGCTCCGTAAATACCGAGAATCAAAGAAAATTGACAAGCATATGTACCATGATATGTACATGAAGGTGAAAGGTAATGTCTTCAAGAACAAGAGAGTGCTTATGGAGAGCATCCACAAGTCCAAGGCCGAAAAGGCAAGAGAGAAGACACTTTCTGATCAGTTTGAAGCAAAACGTGCTAAGAACAAGGCGAGCAGAGAGAGAAAGATAGCTAGAAGGGAGGAACGATTGGCTCAGGTACACTCTCTAACTTGTTTTTCCAACCTTTAGATTTGGAAGGCTGTGAAATGTGCCGGTATATTCTGAGATCGCAAAACATGTATGTCTCTGGAAATGTTAGAATAGCAGGAAAACATTTCAAAGAAAACATTCTTGAATAATCAAGTTCAAATTAAGGCTGTCTGTAGTGTAGAATTCCTTGTTTGGCATTTACATATGCCCGTCTCAATAGTTTTTGTGATGGGACAGGGACCTGCGGAGAAAGCACCAGCAGCTACACCTGCGCCTCAATCTGCTGGGTAAATAATGTTACTATTTTATGCTAATTGTAACACATGAAACAAACGTGTGACGGCAAATTTTCTTGGATCGTTCAGGGTAACCAAGAAAGCCAAGAAGTGAAAGCTATCAAGACAACACTGAAGACAAACATGACAAAAGAATGATGGTTTTGGTTTCCTATGGTGGACGCATTTTGTATTCCTGCAAGCTAAGCAGCAAAATTTTTAATACTTGCTCCATTTGTTAATTTGTGGCTTTAGACTTTGAGCGGATTCTTGAACTGTCTTAACTTTTTGCCTCAAGGGGTTGAAGAAAGCCAATAATTCATTCTTCTGCTTTCAAGAAATCTATCTGGCAGAATATTATAAACTGTGCTGCCGATATCACCCCGGCAACTTCACTTTGCTGTCATTTTACTCAAGCAAACATATTTTGTCACTAATTGCATAATTGAAATTAAGAAAATACATTAAGTTTACCATTTATTATGGCTTAATAACATCTGAACAAGATTGAAGTAATGGGTTAAATATTTGTAAATTGGTGTTATAGTGTGAAATTTGTTTTGCTACGTATGGGTATATATATACATATATAAGTTCGTTGGTTATATTTATTAAGTAGTCAGTTTATTTTTTTTTTATATTTTTCAAGAAATAAATTATAGTGAAGAGTTGAATTGGATCGTAAGTCGATCATAAATATTATTAGGTGGGTAAAATTATAATCATCTGAAGCAAATATATAGTTTGAATAATTAATAAATCAATAAATTAGTTTCATGTTAAATAAGTTAAATTTGATATTCAATTTGATATTGATAGATAACTTTATAAGATATTAAGAATTTTACACTTAATGTTTTTGGTTCAAATACAATGATGTGGTCACTAGTTTGCTCGACTTGATTCGACTTGTTTACATGTTATTGATTGTATTAAAATAACATTATTTTTAATCATAATTATTGAAAAAGAACGAATAGTTACCATTAAGGGGAAATTTCATTTTGTTACGTATGGAGCGGAAGGATTTTAAATTTGAGAAAAATATTTAAAAGAAAAAAAAAAAAAAAAGAAAGACAAGAGTGCCAACTGCCAAGTACAAATGGAATAGGTAACATCTTATTGACGTACCTATAAATACCAAAATGAAATTACGTTCGTCATCTTTCCTTCTCCAAACGCTCTCTCTCTCTCTCTCTCTCTCTCTCTCTCTCTCTCTCTCTCTCTGCACAATCTCTATTGGATCTCACAAACATATGCAATCTTGATTTTTTTTTTTGTTGTTGTTTTGTTAAGCTTAATTTATATGTAAATGGCGTCAGGGGAGCAATTCATGGGCGGGGGGCCTAAGTACGTGCAAATGCAACCGGAGGCACGGGCGCGGGGCTCGCCGTCGACGACGTCAACGTACTTCTCGATTCATCAGCAGAATTTTCTGGAAGCTGAGTCTCCTCGGATTTTTGATGAGTTGCCGGAAGCTACTATCGTTCAAGTTTCGCGTCCGGATGCCGCTGATATTAGCCCCATGATGCTCACTTACACGATTGAATTCCAATACAAGGAGGTGCGCGCTGTCGTTTTTGATATTTGCGATCTGTTATTTTTCTGATGTGTCCATTTCTGAGAATTTATGAGTTTTTCTTGGTGGAATTTTGGCTCGTCTGGGAATATATGAGGATGATTACTTAAATGTCGACTTTCTGTCCAACAGGATGGTGGCTCGCGCTTTTTTGTTATCTTGTTGGAGTTTTATGTTTTGTAGCAAAAATTCTGGGGATTCATTGGGTTGCTAGGTTGAATTTAGAAGTTTCCGGATTAAGGTTTGAAAAGAAAATTTTATTTTTCTGGTCAACTGATTGGAATGAATTTTAAACTGATGAATAGATAAGACGAATGTGCTTTTTCACCTTCAATCTAACCATGTTTATGAAAAACAAACTGAAAACTTCTGGGAAGACCAAGGCTCTTCTTGGATGTTCTTAATTGGAGTTTCATTAACACTCTGTTTGGAGCATATTGTTGAGGAAAGTAAAAAAGGAAAAGTAAAATCAGTAAATACTATATTTCACTCAGGGGACAGATCAATTGCTAGAACTTCTTGGATGCAGTCTAGTCCTCTTAAAATAAGATAAAGAGAATGATAAATTAATGTCTCTTGTATTTAAGTTTCTACTGGCATTTCTTTGTGTTTGCCTTTAGACGAGGAGAAAGGTTTTCCTTGGACTTTCTTTGCCAGACTGGCAGTCCGAATTAAGATACAAGTTTATAGTTGACCCTTTGGTACTTCTATTAAAGAATACGAAAGGTGTAGGAGCATAGACTGTAGGTAAACTGTTATAGACCTATGAATATTAGAGCAAAGTTCATTTTATGCTTTAATCTAGCAGGATCAGTTTTTAGCTTTTAAAGGTTCAAGTTATTAATAATATGAGCTCTTTATTGATAGTACCAGGCTGAAATTGGCTATTTAATAAAAATGTTGAGGTTAGGTTCAGTTCAAGTTTGATGTGACGTTTCTGTGTGGTTTTGAATTGCTTGCCAGCAAAGATGTTTTGATACTTTTGGAGCTCTAGTCAGACTGTCCTCTTCGGACACTGTGAATTAATGAAATGAAGTTTCAAGTTTCATAGTTCCACTGCTTTGGTAGTTGTCATTATTGAGATTGCAATGAATTAGGACCCTGTTCTCAATGGCAAAAGTCAAAGTTCTAACAAATTTGACAGAATGTTCATTGCATTTAGATATGTAAGTTTCTTTTCATTCATAAACTAGTGCTGATTGTCACACTATTTTTCCTTAGTTCAAGTGGCAGTTAATGAAAAAAGCTTCGCAAGTTTTCTATTTACACTTTGCTCTGAAGAAGCGAAAATTTATTGAGGAGATACATGAGAGGCAAGAGCAGGTAATTTTACCCCAAACAGCTTATATTTTTCATATTTGCGTAAAACCTTCAATTTTTTGGTATTTCACTTGCTATCCCTGTGGAGTGGTAGATGTCCGTTAAGTTTGACTATGGATATCTCTTTTCGTTCCTCGGATTTTTTGCCTTCTGCTTGGAACTAGGAAGATTGCCTACTACGGCCTACAATTTTGATATTTATTCTTTATTTCGTTATTTATTTTTCATTAATTTAGTCCTGACTCCAATTTTCAAAGGTTAGAGAATGGCTTCAAAATTTAGGAATAGGAGATCATGCCCCAGTTATGCCAGATGATGAAGAACCAGATGATGAGGCTGTTCCTTCACGTAATGACGAGATTGCTAAGAACAGGTGCTTCTTAATCAAGCATGACATGTTTAGATCTTTGAAAAGAGTTAAATACGTTGATTCCTGTTGTAATAGTTATATATCTTACAGGTGGTTTTTTGTTCAGAGATGTTCCTTCTAGTGCTGCTCTTCCAATTATCCGTCCAGCGCTTTTAAGGCAGCATTCAATGTCAGACCGAGCAAGAGGAGCTATGCAGGGATACTTAAATCACTTTCTCAGCAATATAGATATCGTGAATTCTGAAGAGGTGAGTCCATGGTGGCATCCTCAACCTTGAAGGCTTTCCTCGTATTTTGGGGATATCAATTTATTGGTTTGACATTTTCTCAGATTGTAGTTTCTGTTGTCTTTAATGCAGCCAAAGTTGACTTTGTGGAACTTCTGCATTCTGTATTTTTTCTTTTTTTACTTTATCTCTTATATCTTTTATGGGAAGCCAGAGATGGAGGGATCGACCAACCCCACCCTCCCCCTTGGCCCTGTACTGTCTCCTTACTATCTTTCTTAAAAGAGTTTGCTTAGTGTGGAAGATATGCTCATCAGATGTTTCATTTTGAAACTATTGGTGATAGAGGAAGTAAAAGTGGAAAGTTAGGGGAAACATCCTCATGTATGAGAATTCCCATTTTTCTTAGCAAAATCTAGATCTTATGCTCTATCTTCTCTACTGCCTATATTTAGCTAATATGAAATTTTACCTTGCTTTTCTGAGTTTATGTCGATCATATTGATCTAGTTACAGTTTCCAGGTCCAAGTTGTAACAAAATGTTATCTTAAACTGATATTCATATCTTATTCGAATCAAGCTTGTTGGTCCGTCATAAGTGGCATTTTCTTCAAGCTCAATTGCCTGTTCTTTAGGTGTGAAGCTGGGAAACTTCCTCCCTGACCTTCTGGGAAAAATTGTACGTTGCAGGTGTGCAAGTTTTTGGAAGTTTCCAAGTTATCTTTCTCACCGGAGTATGGTCCTAAGCTGAAGGAAGATTACATTATGGTGAAGCATTTACCAAAAATTCTGGGCAATGATGATGACGAAAGATGTTGTTCATGCCAATGGGTCAGTTGTTGCAGGGATAATTGGCAAAAGGTAGGATTGACCTTTCTTTAGTGATACATAATTTAATATCGCAAGTTTCATGTTGTATACTTGGTTTACAACCTTTTCTTTTCTGTTGCATCTTTTTTGTGGTTCAGCTTGTATTGACTAATCTGGCCTCATTGCCTGTGCTCTTTTCTCTCTCATTTGTTGCATTCTCCTACCATTTCAATGCTCAGAAATGTAGTATAATTGTAATCCACTATATATAAATCCTCAAGACAATAGCTACTAATGTATACATATGCAGTAGCTATCTAATGTAAAATATTCATAATTTGCAGGTTTGGGCTGTACTGAAACCTGGATTCCTGGCCTTTCTTAAGCACCCATTTGATCTGAAGCCTTTAGACATTGTTGTTTTTGACGTTCTACCAGCCTCAGATGGTAATGGGGAAGGCCGAGTATTCTTGGCAAAAGAAGTGAATGATCACAATCCTCTGCGCCACTACTTCAGAGTAAGTCATGTACAAATCATTTAGTTTGTGAAGCATTCTCTATTTTGATGCTCCTTTCCGCAGCAGCCAGTGTGAGTGATATTCTGATATGATTTTTTACCTTGGAGTTCACAGCACTTGTTGCTTCAACAGAACCTCAAGTATTTGGAGGCATTGATGTTAGCCCTATTAGCCTATGCATTACCAAGTACTTATTCAGAAATGATCCCTTGTTTTCTTCCATAATTGCAAAAGTAGAACTTGTTTGCCAACATTCCTTACGGGTGCACCATGCATGGACGGAACTTTTGCTATGAGAGAACAATTTGTATACTTACAGCTGCCTTTGGTGAATTAGCTTGCCACTTGTTTTTCTGATTTGATCTTGCATCCAACCATGACTGTCAGTTGCGCCAGAGCTTCAATGCCGTATAATCACCTGGGGATTGGTCTTGTCTGGTTTTTCTTGACAATCTACCCGAGTTAAATGTTGAAAGGTTAGAGTGTGAGGAATATGTGGCATCTCTGAGTTACTTGGTGATCATTGCTAGTGAGTGTATTATGCGAATGCTAAGAAGGAACCCTGTAGGCTGTAGCATATATCAAAATTTTAATCCGATTCCCACGCCTATTGTTTGTGCAAACTAAATTAATGAAGATGTGGATTTGTATTTAAAACTCTCTCTTCAAGAATAAATTCTATGGTAGGTGACTTGTGGCACTCGGAGCATCAAGCTTAGAACCAAAAGCAATGCCAAAGTTAAAGATTGGGTTGCGGCAATCAATGATGCTGGTCTTCGGCCACCTGAAGGATGGTGTCACTCACATCGCTTTGGCTCCTTTGCTCCTCCTCGGGGTTTGACTTCAGATGGCAGTCAGGCTCAGTGGTTTGTGGATGGTCGTGCTGCATTTAGAGCTATTGCTCTGGCCATTGAGGAAGCAAAATCTGAGGTCTGTACTCTAACCTTGCTTTCTTGGAATTTTTATCATAATGGTTGCTTGAGATTCTGGTAGTAAATGATTGGACATGTGGTGCAGATATTTATATGTGGCTGGTGGTTGTGCCCAGAACTATACTTGCAGCGTCCGTTCCATGCTCATGCATCCTCTCGGCTTGATTCTTTACTGGAATCTAAGGCCAAGCAAGGTGTTCAGGTAGTTAAATGTAAACAATACATTGTTTGCTCTAGAAAAATCATTTGGATGGATAGGAGTAATTCGCTGTTAGTTATCATTGACCACTTTTATGGTTCAAATATCAGAATGTCTTAAGTCTAATAACAACAGAGCATACATATTTTGAATGCGTCCATATACATCTGATTGTTGACAGTTTGTGTTTCCGGTAAATACTAAAAGCAACTTTGCAGAATCATCATCGGTTCATCATTGATATTATTGAACCATACGACAGAACATTATCAATGTATGCAAACTTGATGCATTTGGTAAATTTTTTTAAAAGCAATAATTCTTTATTTAGTCATAAGTATCCAACTCTTTTCATTTTTATGTTTTTTCAAAATCATAATAGGAAAAATATGGCAATATTTTTAAAAGTTAGGTGATAAAATATGATGCTCCCCAGCCCAAACAAAAATAAAATAAAGAAAGAAAAAAGAAATTAAAATTGGGGAAAAAAGACAGCACAGAAGAGATTGAATGGTATGGTGAAAAGTGGGAGTACTAGATTATATACCTAAAATGCGATTTGTTGACATGTTAATTTTTTTGGGTTGATTTGCTAAACTAGGAGGTTAAGACGTTAAGTTGCTGTGGCAAGTGTCTATTTAACAACAAACAGTACTTGTAAACCCGACGCATCTAATCCTATGACTAACTGATAATAATTTCAAAAGGTCCCTCTGAATTTATTCCTCCTGATTCTCAAGTCTTATATTGACATCACAAGTTTCATGATCTCATTCATCTAATAGTTTCTTTTATGATTCAATTGGACGCTTTTGGTTTAGAATTTTGTTATTTATGTAGGTATACATTCTCCTATACAAGGAGGTTGCTCTAGCTCTCAAAATTAACAGTGTCCATAGCAAGAAAAAGCTTCTGAGCATTCATGAGAATATCAGAGTACTTCGATATCCTGATCATTTTTCTACAGGTGTCTATCTATGGTATGTTTTCCATCGTGGAGAGAAGTTTCTCAACCTTTCTTATTCTTTTCTTTTGATAGCTTTTACACTGATATATCATATTATCTTATGCAGGTCCCACCATGAAAAAATTGTCATTGTGGATCACCAGATTTGTTTTATTGGAGGCCTTGATCTGTGCTTTGGCCGGTATGACTTTGGTGAACATAAGGTGGGTGATCATCCCGCTCAAATATGGCCTGGCAAGGATTATTACAATCCAAGGTGTGTCCGACAAGTTTAAGAATTTAATTATGTCACTGCTGCATGACAGTAATTTGGTGTGTCAGGAATCATAAATAATCTCTCTATTCAGACAGAAAGCTCCACTGCTGATCCTTATAGGCCTCTTATCAGTTATAGTGTCCCTTCTCACTGGGTTTACTTTAGGATTGTTTGCTCAAATCGTGCTCTGATGACAATATCACAAATATCTAGCATCTTATGAGTTTCTACTACTGGAAACTTGAAAAATCACCCTTGCCACTTCAAGATTGTACCATGTTCAGGAAGCTTGTCAGTAGCTGATGATAATTTTTTATACGCAACAGCAACAGTTTTTAATATTGAATGACAACTGGAATTTGCTTCTTTGCCATTCACATTTAGTCATATTTGAACTTGTAGTCCTCTTTGAACTAAATGCAAAATACTTGACATAAATACTGAAATCAGGGAATCAGAACCAAATTCCTGGGAGGATACGATGAAGGATGAACTAGATCGAAAAAAATATCCACGTATGCCATGGCATGATGTCCAGTGTGCCCTCTGGGGGCCCCCATGCCGTGATCTAGCCCGGCATTTTGTACAGAGATGGAACTATGCAAAGGTTGGATCATTTCTTTTAAATATCGTAAATTGTGTTCTTGACATATAATTTCTCCTAATCTACTTTTCTCTTATGATCTGACAGAGAAATAAGGCCCCAAATGAACAAGCTATTCCATTGCTCTTGCCTCAGCACCACATGGTTATTCCCCATTACTTGGGAATGAGCAAAGAGATAGAGTTTGGTCATATGAATATTAATGGGAGCCACACAGACATGAAGAGAAATGACTCCTTTTCCTCTCGAGCATCATCTCAAGATATACCTTTGCTTATGCCACAAGAGGCTGGTGGACTGGATGCTGTAGAGGGAGAAGCAAAAGTAAATGCGTTTAATATATTGCATGATCTTGATGATCATCCAAGCAGGAGGTACAGGAGTCCTTTCTATTTGCACAAGTCCAGAATCGAGCCATTAGCCCCAGATATGCCTCTGAGGGATTTTTCAGATGATCTCGGTACCTCGGATCATCAGAGTGAATTCTCCTCCAATGTGATGCAGCCTGGATCACAAGTTTCTGACAAAGAATGGTGGGAAACACAAGAACGTGGCAATCAAGTTCTTATTGCTGATGAAACTGGACAAGTGGGTCCTCATGTTTCATGCAGCTGTCAGGTGAGATTCAGCCCCTTATGCTCCTTAAGCTGGGCTCCTTAAGCTTGTTACAATGGAAAAGAGGAGTCCGGATTGATTTATTGTTTGAAAATTGACTGTCCTTTGTTCTAATATCATGGATGACCTTTGGTTCTCAGGTTATAAGGAGTGTCAGTCAGTGGTCAGCTGGTACAAGCCAAATTGAAGAAAGTATTCACAATGCTTACTGTTCACTTATTGAAAGAGCTGAACATTATGTCTACATTGAGGTCCGTAATTGGGTTGCCTCTAAGTCCTAATTTCAGACTAGTTAGTTTCTTGCACTCATTCCCACCATTTTAAACATCTTAAGAACTTAATTGTGCTCAATGTGTCTTCGAAAGGGAATGTAGATAACTTGATGAATTGCTCTTTTCATATTTTTTTCGTAGAATATTATTATCAAGTATGATTGCTGAGTCTTATGCTTTCCATCCTCAATCAAATAAACTGTTCTACTGTGTGATCTTTTCTCATCCAATGCTCCATTTGTTTCTGTATACTAGAGTCTTTCTTTTCTCGACCCCAGATCTTGACTTGTAAGAATGATATGTTGTGTTTCTTCTAGATTGGATTGTGTCAACCTTCCACTTTGTTCTAGTCGGATAATTTAGTCTTATTTTACTTAGATCAGAAGAGTGTCAGTCGTCTTAGATTGTATCAACAAAGGAGATTAATAAAAGATACATGGTGAGATGGCCTATTCGAATGACTAAATGAAATAAGCTTGTTACTTTAGAAACTTCTAGCTACATCATAGAATGAAATTCAGTATGAGGTTAGCATAAAACTTCTATTGGTGCCTTATAAAGCATCAAAGGTATTCTCCTGACATGCTATTTTCTTATATTGGTTCCAGAATCAATTTTTCATCTCTGGTCTATCAGGTGATGAACTGATTCAGAATCGTGTTTTAGAAGCATTATATAGGCGTATCATGCGAGCTCACAATGAGAAGAAGTGCTTCAGGGTTATTATTGTCATACCTCTTCTACCAGGTTTCCAGGTACACAATTCTTTGTGGGCCAGATCTATATTCTTGTTTATTTCATTGTGTTTCTTAATCTGTTAAATATTTCGACAGGGTGGTGTGGATGATTCCGGTGCTGCATCTGTGAGAGCCATTATGCATTGGCAATATCGGACAATATGCAGAGGACATAATTCGATACTGCATAATCTATATGACCTTGTTGGGTCTAGAGTGCATGATTATATATCCTTCTATGGTCTGAGAGCATATGGGAGACTTTTTGATGGCGGCCCTGTTGCCACCAGTCAGGTACATAGAATGTCATCTCTCTCTCTCTCTCTCTCTCTCTCTCTCTCTCTCTCTCTCTCTCTCCTGACCATGGAAATCCAGTTCCTAAATCCTTACCCTTCTTCGCAACTCCTTTCCAGTCGTTCGTTTAGATGTTTACTGAGTTATAGAACCATAGAAACTTGTACGGTAGTCAAAAGATGGAGGTGGTAATATCAATCTTAGCTCTTTCTTGCAGAAGACTACAAATCTTGCACACTTAATTCTCCTACGACCTTTCTGGCCCTGGGTTTCTTTTCCTTTCCTTTTACGTCCATTGGAACCTTGCTTGGGGATGGATGTATTCATAACCTGGATACTGATGTTACGTGATTTTCTCAGGTGTATGTTCATAGCAAGATTATGATTATTGACGACCATACGACATTGATGGGCTCTGCTAATGTTAATGACAGAAGTTTGCTTGGTTCTAGAGATTCTGAGGTATGACTGAATTCTTTCTGAAACTGCTTTTCGTTAGACATGAAGGCAATTTTTTCTAAAGAGCTGCAAAAATTGGAAGTTACCGCAATTGCTGAGGTGAATTGAGACGGAACTTCTCCAATTAATTAGATGACTTCCCACTGTTACTTTATAGATATCCTTGTTAGAATTTGCGGAGAGGGGTCCAAAGTAGTAGTTGGGGGTTGTCTTCCCTTTATGGCCACAATACCGTACCTCGTGCATTTATTTTGCTAACCCAGCTGCCAAAGCTCAATACCCTACAAGACTTAAATGAAGACCACCACCCCTACCCCCTCTCAACGTTGTCCTGAATTCTTAGTAATTGATGGCGTTAGTCTAATTTCAATGCATGTCTGACCTTATATAGTTGGGCCTCGGCTCATTCTCCTTTGGTTGTTCGTCTCGAGTTCTTTTGTTTCTCGTCTGTGCATAAAGATACGACTGAAAAGAGGAAGAAAAGGCCAGAGTTGATGTTTTGCTGATTATTAGTGGATTTCATTCTTCCAGATTGGTGTGCTTATCGAGGACAAAGAATTTGTTAATTCGTCGATGGGAGGCAATTATTGGAGAGCTGGAAAATTTGCTTCGAGTCTACGCATCTCGCTATGGTCAGAGCACCTTGGTCTTTGTGCCGGAGAGGTTGAATCCATCAATAGACAAAGCTACAAATATTCATCATGCATTGAATTCTTAGTCCATGGTTAACGCTGCTCGTAAGAATGAGTTCTTTCTTCATGCTTTGACACACTATCTCCTACCATTTGCAGGTTAATCAAATTCGAGACCCAGTGATTGATTCAACCTATAAGGACATATGGATGGCAACCGCAAAGGTGAGAAACTGAGGATTGTAATATGATGTGGCTGTCATAACAAACATTATTAGAACTGTGTGGAACTTAACGCATCAAACATATTCTGAATTTCCCATGGGGAGTCCAAATCTAACAACTGGTTCAAATGTGACAGACAAATACAACGATCTACCAAGACGTATTTTCCTGTATTCCGAATGATCTCATACATACAAGGTATGGCTAAGCTACTATCTTTACTCGTTTTGGTTTTCAAGGTATCAAGCTCTTTTTACTCGATGTGATTGCATACATACAGGGTTGCACTCCGACAAGGCATGAGCTTCTGGAGAGAAAAAGTCGGGCAGACCACCATCGATCTAGGAATAGCCCCGAAGAAGTTAGAATCATACGTAAATGGAGATGTGAAGGGCACAGATCCCATGGAAAGATTAGCATGTGTGAAGGGACATCTGGTGTCATATCCTCTGGAATTCATGTGCAAAGAAGACTTGAGACCTGTATTCAATGAAAGCGAATACTATGCATCACCTCAAGTTTTTCATTAAGCATTACTGGCAATTATTCGCATTCCAATATATACTCTAATAATTGGAGGTTTTCCATTCATGCCAAAGGATTTTATATATTTATATATGTGCTTTAACCAATACTGAAGGTGAAGTACTTAGTTAGAGGAAGGAAGTTGAAAAAGGGGTGTAATTATGATGTACTTTCTCCTGTAAGAGAGATTCTTCTTCTTCTTCTTCATGATTTCTTTTCTTTTTTCCAAAATAGAAATAAAAATAATTGTTTTGGACATTCTGTAGAAATTGTGTAGTCTTTGTTTGAATCAATTTACATTTGAAGATAGATGTTGAAATATTTTGAGTATGATATAATATTTCACTTACATGCTAATGCTATGTTTGGGTCAAGAGGTGCAGCCAAGAAGCTAAGGTCTTGTTATTTCAACATCAGTCAACAAGTATACAAGAACAGAGAATTGAAATTGGAAATCTTTTTTTTTTTTTAAATAAATAAATATGATGATCAAATAATTTCATTAATTATAATTTTAATTATTATTCATACTAAGTAGAAACAAATACATAGAGTGAAACACAAAGTACATTCAGGCTCTCGAATTCATATTCATAACCTACCATACATAACTAAGGTTTTATTTGTATCGAAAAATTTAAAATTATGAATTTCACATTCTTAATAATAAACTTTTTAAATTTATCCTCCAATTTTAATTTTGAAGTATGTTTTTGTGGAATATTAATAGATTTTAAATTGTGATTTTATTAAATATCGATACATTTTAAGAAAAATTGTGCGGGTGAAGTTAGTGAAGTTGAAAGTTGGTGGGAATCTCCCGCGCTTGCCAAAAGCAAAAGGTACTCGACCGACCCGACCTCCTTCTCCACCCCCAATTCCTCTCTTTGGCTCTTCTTCTTCAGATTGAATTGAAATGGGTACATCTGCAATAAGTGCCGGCGCATTGGTTACTTTACAAGAACTGAATTCATCTTCCCCCAACTTCAAGGAAGGCGCCTCGTTTAGGGTAACTGGAAAGTGCGTACTGCTACTATACCAACCTTTTTTCAGTTCAATTACTACTTCAACTTCCACTTTTTCATTGTATATGATGTGGATTCCTGGATTCTGAACTCAATTTCTCAAAATATGACGTTGATTGATTTTTGTGGTGCTCGATTTCATGTGACTGCTACAAGGAAAAGGTGTTAGTTGTGGGATCTTTGGATTCTGGTTATTGGATTACTGGCGGAATAATTGCTTTGGAATCTTCTCATAGGTTGTAGCTTGCTTTCCATCATGTGTAAGCTAGAAAATGATTGTTTTATGATTCGCCGGTAAACGAAGGAATTGTAGATCCTAGGTTTCCGTCACTCTCTGATAGTCGGTCCTCTGTTTAAGCATGTTTCATTTGCTATAGCCTGCATTTCGCAATTACGTTAAGAGTTTGATAGATTGTTTTCCTCTTTTATCTCTAGGCTGCGAGACTATGATTTGGAGACAGCAGTGGCTGTGATTGTTGATGGAGATGCTACCTTAAATGTTGATACAAAGCATTTGAAGCTCAATCTTCGTTCAGGTTCTATGTATCAGTTCATCGGAGAACTACATATCGAACCTAATAATGAGGTACACATTCATATTTTAATCGGAGACTTTGAAATTTGCCTCAGCTTATGAGCATGTACTAGCTTATATTCTGTTATGGAAAGCATGGATCATGGCCAATTCAAATCATCTCCCGTTGTAGCATCATATGTGGCATTGTTGTTGCTGGGGGACTTTCTTCGGACACAATAGTTGTGGTTATGATAAAATGTGCTGTTGTTTTTTCTAGTCTTGATTTAGTGGATCACTTTTCTAATTTCAGGCATTTCTTAAGGCTCGAGTGGGTAGAAATGTCGATGGACTGGACATCAACCTCTATCGTCAGTCACTGCAGCTCCTGAGGAAGTTTCACGCTGAGCAAATAAACTCTTGAAATGGTTAAAATGCAACCTTTCGTGCCAAAGGTAAGTAACACATCCTAGAATGAATGCGTACTTCACTTTTTAAAGCTCTACATAGAAATTATGCGACAAGCACATGACTATGAAACCAACTGAACTTCATTCAAAATATAAGAGAAGTTCACTTAAATGCTGCCAACTTGCACTAGCTTTTCCCCGGGCCCTGAACCCCTTTCGATGTTTGCTAGTACTCATTTATTTCAATGTGGAACTATGTTAATCTTCATCATACATGACACCAAGTACATCGGACACTTCACCGCTGAACAACTTCTCAGCTCAATTCTTTAAAGTTACATGGTTTGCATTTACATCTTGGGTTTGAGGTTCTGTACTTTTTCACTATTTTAGACACCAATACTAACTTCAGGCGACTCAATTTTTGCAGCTCTTTTGTTAGTAAATCAGAATCAAGTTGTGCATGAGGCTGACCCAGCAGAGCTATGAAACCAAATGCAGCAGAGTGGTTTAATGTGGCTTTCTTTTCAATCACTTAAACAAACCATGGTGGACATCACTGTCTGGCCAGCCATATTTTAATGTTATCCAGAATGTTTGAGAAGGACCCTTCAACTATCCTTCAAAACTCATGGAACTTTTACATGTTCTTGGTACTATAATGGTTCAAGAATAGACATATAATGCTTTTGTCTATCTAAATCCACCAATCAAAAGTTGCACTACAAACTTTTTATAAAGATGATTTTGCAGCTATAATAAATAAATTATGAAGGGCTCTTCTGAAGTTTGTCACAATAAATATTATCTTGAAATTAACGATCGTCTAACAAATATTTCCCTACAATAGATTATCACGAGGGGTATTTGTTATATGGTCTTAATTTCAGGGGAGTATTTTATAATTTTTTGAATAACAAATGGGGATTTATAATTATGATAAATTTCAGTAGTTGATTATAATTTATCCTAAATAATGTGGAGTTGACAAAATCCGTGGATCATTTGCTGTCCACTATGGACCAAATGTGATCTAACGACCAAAGTTTACAATTCCATGACTAATATTATCTCTACAACAAGACAACCCTTAAACCTAGGCCCTCGATAAGAGATTAGGTACAATGATGTCACCCCTAATTAGATATTTCTAAATTTAGAGCCACTTGTGGTGGAAAATGATCATGGATTTTTCTTGGGATTTATTAATCATAAATCAACCCCATTAGATTCTATATTAACAACAATGCATGGTGGCGTCTTCCCTTTGTTTTTTCTCTTATTTAAAAACCAACACTATATACTATTATTTAATACAATGATAAGATTAATAATTCTAATCAACTGCTCGACCTACGACCGACTTTAGTTTATGAACCACCAAAATACTATTGTTAATTTGCAAGGATTATATAATATCCAGACACAATGTTCAATGTAAATGCCATATTCTGATAATTACCTGTCATTAGTCTATATATGATCTGCTTTGTAATAATGCTTGGTCATTATTAACCTGATATCTTAAACTATAACCCCCTTCAACTTTAAACTAATCTTTTTTATTCCAGTCATGTATATCTCCTCGTCAATCATATTATCAAACTCGAGTTTAATATTTAATTATGAACCCTTTCAACGAAATATACGTTGTTAAGGGTCGTAATATATATTTGCAAGAAAGAGAATAGCATAAGCTCCTTACTTATATTTCATCCGTTTGAATCTTGGTAAGAATTAAATATAAATTGTTCTTGTTAGTTAATGTAATTAGGTAATAATAGTTTCTTGATTTAAAGGGAGGTGAAGAAATATAGAGGTAGGTATTTCATGTAATAAAAAATAGCTGGTAGCATTTGATTTATGGGGGCTATGTAATTTAAAGGTTGTGAGCATAGGCATGCATATGATGCTTTGTTGAACTTGTCTGTACTCAGGCCCCTACATATGTTTTAGAGACAAGAATGGAGTGAGAGGTGTCTGAATCATCTCTACCTTTGTGTCTCAGTTTAAGTCGCCGGCCCTTCACCGGAATTTGGCTGGAAACTGGAATATTCCGGCAGGTTGCAGGAGTTTCTTGATTCTCATCAAGTTCCATAAACATATACATCCAGCAGAAGAGGTAGTTTCTTCATATTTTTCTTGTCAATGATGAATCAAGTTTCTTACTCCTGCTGCAGAAAATATACTGCTTTTTGCTGATTAGAAAATCATATTTTGAGTTAGAAAAAGGGCTTCAAGAACTCTGAATTATAAACTAATTTTGAACAATACTTAGGTCTTAAGTTACAAACTGATAAAAATTATCGGTATCTTATTGTTTTAATCAAGCCCGAATTTATGATTTGCAGACGGAGGCCTAATTGTGTTACTGAGAAGATGGTGCAGTTGTCTGCTCTATTCAACACTTTGTCAAAGAACATCAGAAGTGCACCTGGGAAGAAGAGTAGAGTTGGTGTTGGAAGAGAGGCGGCCGTTCACCTGGCAAAGGAAGCAAAGAGGCATGAACTGGTGCTGACTGCTTCCGGTGTTGCTAAGGCCAGACATCAGAAGAATTTTGCTGCTGCTTACTCCAAACAAGGGAAGAAAGGGCTTAATCAGGACCGTTTCATTGTGTGGCAGGTACGAAACTAAGAAAGTCACATTGCAGAGTGATCTGTCTGTACTATAGGTTTTCCACTACTATGTTGTTCTGATCTTATTAAGGATGTTGTATTGATCTTAGGAATTCGGATGCCAAGAAGACATGGTCTTCTGTGGTGTTTTTGACGGGCATGGACCGTGGGGACATTTAGTGGCTAGAAGCATTAGGGAATTGATGCCATCGTTGTTGCTGTGCAATTGGCAAGAAGCTGTTGCACTAAACGGACACGATCCTGATTACAGCTTAGGACTAGACAGGAACAAGGTCCAGTTTGATATGTGGAAGCAATCTTATTACAAGACTTGTGCTGCTGTTGATCAAGAACTCCAACGGCATCCTGGAATCGACTCTTATTACAGTGGTAGCACAGCTTTAGCACTTGTCAGGCAGGTAAGAAGCATCAATTCTTGGTTCTTTAGCTTCTTTTCATTGTGCCTGAAGATACATTTCATCTGAAGCTTTGAAAATTTTGATTATTTCCAGGGTGATCTGATGATAGTTGCAAACATTGGAGATTCTCGGGCTGTACTAGCAACTACCTCAGACAACAGACGCTTGGTTGCAACTCAGCTAACAGTCGACCACAAACCAAACTTACCTCGTTAGCACTCTTGCCCTCATCTTTTGTTCATGCATCATTATGAAAGTCTCCTCAGTTTTTTACCTTAAGCAACTACAAGAGTCTAATGTTTGTGTTCATGGTCACAGACGAGAGCAAACGAATAGCACAGTCGAGAGGGAGGGTATACGCTTGCCCCGACGAACCAGGGGTACACAGAGTCTGGATGCCAAACGGGCAGACGGTTAAAGGTCCAGGCTTAGCCGTATCAAGAGCTTTCGGTGATTACTACATCAAAGAATTCGGCGTTATCTCTGAGCCAGAAATAACACAAAGAAGCATAACTATCAGAGACCAATTCGCTATTTTGGCTACTGATGGGGTAATTAAACGTAACGTGCCATCGTTATACACTTAACATGTCTTTCTTGAATTCTGCTATAATATGAAGTATCTGATCTGAGAAACTAACACTAGATTTGGCAGGTTTGGGATGTTATATCTAATCAAGAAGCCGTAGAGATCGTTGGTTCGACAGCAGAAAGGGCGGAATCGGCTAAGAGGCTGGTTGAACATGCAGTTTGTGCCTGGAAACAACAAGGAAAATCTGTTGTCATGGACGACATTTCAGCTGTCTGTCTCTTCTTTCATCATTCGACTGATTCAGAAGCAGTCGACGACGTTAAAGTTAAACCAAACAAAACTATATATGTCTAAAATGTTGCAGTCATGTCTGAATTATGTCAATCTTTGACATGTAGAAGTTGTAGTCTGATGGACTTCTTTACAACTTAGATTAAACAAACACGCATAACATAGTCTCCATTACGCGATTATATGTACGCGCATTTGGTTATGACTTCCTCATTTTACGCGATTCATGCTCAAACATCTAATCATGAACAAGTTTTCACGGAAAATTCTAGTTCAAACCAGGTTTGGTCGAACCAAACCAATCATGTAGCAAGTGTGATACACTTGTCGTGTGATTGGTCACTTTCCCTGAACTGTACACCAATCACATGACAAGTGTATTGCACTTGCCATATAATTGGTTTAGGTTCGGCCGAACCAGGTCTAGGCTAGAATTTTCCAATTTTCACACATGCGATATCACAATTTTATAAGGGTGTTCGATTCAGTTAATCAAATTGAAAAAATGTGGTACCAAACCGAAATAATCGGTTCGATTTGATACAACCCGTATTTATTTCGGTTCGATTTGGTTTGATTTGTATTGAACTAATCAAACTTTTTTGTTTTAAGAAAAAAGTACCTGTAATTGATTTTATTTAAAATTACCTGTCTAAACCTCCAAAATAATTAAAATATAAAAATTTCTAAAACAAAATGTATAATGAAAATTAAATCCGAGTAAAAATCTAAAATGTTCCAATCAATAATTCATAATATTACGAATATAATTCAAATTCAATATTAAATTGTTAATGATAATTTAATTTGTTTAAGTTAGTAAATAAATTAATTAAAAATGAATAATATTAAGTTTTTATATATAATATTAATTTGTTATATATATATATATATATTTAAAAAATAATTCGGTATTCAGTCATTTTCAATTAACCGGCACAAAAAACCAAAATCGAACCAAAAACTGCAATTTTCAAAAGAAAAAAAAAAAAAAGGCCATTTCTGATTCTGTATTCAGTAACAACCGAATTTTTATTTCAATCGATTTCCAATCAATAAACCAAATAGTGTACAACCCTATAATTTTATTTCAATTTAGAAGATATGATTGATCAATTTTTTTTTAAAAAAAAATATTTAATTGTAAGACTATCAAACCTTAGTCCTCGACCACAACCACAAAATAAAGTCGTTCTCATAGTATAGCGTGCAAGAATGTTTCATGTGGATAGTATGAAACATGTAATTATCAAACAAAAAAAAAACATTGTTGGTTCTTGAATTTTGTCCAACTTAAATTATGTGATTTCATTTCCATTTTCATTGTCCAATCAAAATTGGCAATTTTGTTTTTTCTTGAACATGAATTTGTTAAATAGATTACTTTACTACGTATCTATTGGCAAAAGATTCACAGTCGTCAATCAATATTTAGTATTTTTCGTGTTATAAATGTGTTTCTTATTTTTAGGACAACAATTGTCAATTGGTCAAATGTCAAATCTAGCAATCGTTTCACATTTTAAAAAAAAAACCATAGTGCTATGAGTAATGATTTATGGATGCACTTAATTCCATCCAATTTGCAAACATCATATCACAAAATTTGTTGTCAATTATAGAAATATTGAGTTTCTAAAATTGTAGAATTTTCTCATGTCTTTTCTAACAAAAATACCACATGATTTTCTAAGTTGATATAGTTCTTGAACGGCAAAATTCATGTCTGTCCTAACAACTCAGTCCAACTTCAAAATCATGCATGAATAATTTCAAAATTGTTATGCAAAATTAGAAATCAAAATGAATTTTACCCGTTATTTGGATCTTTTGATTCCATTATTTGAGTTAGTGATGTAGTCAAAGTTATACTTTTAGTCTCATCGGATAGGGGGTTCAACATATTTGATCCCTTATTTCATGGAATCTTCAAAATAGTCCCAAAATTGAAAAAATTCGACACATTTAGTCCTCTACTTTACTAAATTTTTTAAATCGTTCTCAAATTAAGAAAACTCGACATAGTTAATCCTTTACTTTACGGGATTTTATAAAACTAAATGTGTTAAGATTTTTCAATTTTAGAATCATTTTGAATATCACATAAAACAGATCACTTAAAGTATTGAACTTCCAATTCTATAAGACTAAAATTGTAATTTCGTCTAGTGATGTCATATCAATTTACTAGTTTTAACTTTATTACCATCCCCATTTTTCTTCATGTAAAGTCACTTTTTTCAGCATAATAGACAAAGAGAAAAGAAAAGGAATGGTAAAATATAGGATAGACATGACAAATATTTCCATGAACATTTTACCTCATTTCCACTATTTAAAACTCTAAAAGCATAGACACATTGAAAAAATAGTATTTTTCATCTTGTAATTTAAATTTTTTATATTTTTCATCCTGCAACTTTAAAGAAATATCATTTTTTGTCCCATGACACATTTTTATAGATATTTAACAAAAATATCACATGACTGAAAAAATATGAACTAAAAGTATAAAGATCCCGATTATGGGACGAAAAGTATTATTTCTTCTGGACACAATCCACCTTGTTTTTCACATTTTTGAAAGTCAAATTACAAATGAAAGTGCCCATTTTTTCCAACCTCATACTTGTGGTCCTTCTTACATTTTCCACAATTTCCTCCTTAGGTTGTAGCAGTCTGTCAAACTATTGCTTTCCTCAATAACAACTTTTTACCACAAAATGCTTTACTATTTCTTCTTCTAAACTTTCTTTTTCACTTCTTAATTACTCCAAAAATTGTCTTGTTTTTGTCTCAATACTAAGATTAATATCCTAGAAGTTCTATGCAAAAATTATGAATTCAAATATCATTTATAAATATATGTTATGTATACTTTTATGATAATATTCTATTTGTTCTTTTTTATTATCATTTAATTTGTTATCGCTCGGCACATACATTGAGCTATCAGTGTTCTTATTTGAATTACTCAGTTAGTGTTTGTGATATGGGGAGATTTCAAGCTAGCATAAATTACGTCATCAAATATTAATAGATCGCTTGAATTACATCACTGCTTTCAATAAGGAGCATGATTCTCGAGAATCAACTTTAATAAAGGATGATATCAAGAAAATTATTACATGGATGGCAAGATGAGATTACTAGAGTATTCCCATGAAGTTATTAGATTTAACCCTACCCAATGAAATTTTGGAGGTATTCTGATCTGTCTGAGCATATTGAAAACTGTAATTATACCTTATTGCAAAATAAATAAGGCTATTTATTTATTTTGTGTTATGTCAGTTTGTATTTTGATGAATTATTAATTAATTTTAATATATTAAATGATGGTATGATAGTATAGATATATATAAAAAAAGGGGGTAAATTACATCTACCTCCCCTGAAGTTTGGCATAATTACAAATACCCCCTCATTGTTTGAAAAATTACAAATACCTCCATGAGGTTTGTAATTTTTAACCAAAGGCCTGAAATTGACCATTTTGCCCTTGAATTTTTTTATTAAAATTATAGAAAAATCAACCTAGGCAAATTGCATTATTGCTCATCTGTATAAAAAACTTAAGAAACCTTTCCATGCACATTGTAGTCCAAAAAAAAATTATGAATTAAATAAAAATAATTCAGAGCATAGGGGCATTTTGGTTAGTTCACCCATAAAAATTGATGAAAATTGGTTATTTGTTAGACGGTCACAAACCTGAAGGGGGTATTTGTAATTTTTCAAAGAACAAGAGTGTATTTATGATTATACCAAACCTCAGGGGAGGTAGATGTAATTTACCCAAAAAAATGTAAGAAATTGTATGCATAAAAATAAGGGTAAATTATAAAGTAGAATTTTTATTTTCCATAAGATAGATGGTGTTGCATTTTTAGTCTCACAGTTTACGGACTTAACACATTTGGTCTCGTAGGATAAAAAATTGATATTTTTTATCTCATAGGTTAATAAATTTATAGCACTTTTTGTCCCAAATGCTACAATTTTGTAGCTTATGGAGCAAATGTGCTAAGCCCATAAATGTGGGACCAAAAGTCCAACACTCTCAAAGTCAATTTCTCCTATAGCGAGCTTCCCTAAAATTTGACATAATTACAAATTCCCACATTGTTGTCGGAAATATTGCTACTACACCCTGATTTTAACCACCGTCCAACAATTAGTCGAATCTGTTAGTTCCATTAGATTTTCATCCATTTTTTATAGTGAACTGACCAAAATGTCATAATGTACTATAAATTATAATTTTACTTATTTTCTTAAAAAATATAAACTAAATGGACAATTAATTTTTTACAAATCTTCAATTTTTTTCATTCACTTGATCCGTTTTTGCTTTAATTTTACAAGGACAAAGTTGACAATTACAATCTTTATCTGAACATTAATAATTTTATCAAACGTTAAAAATATCAATAAAATTTTAAAACAACGAGTGCTATTGTAATTATACGAAATGTTATGGAAGCTCGACTTGCCAAAAATAAATACATAAATAAGATGAAGAGCTATTATTGTTTTTTTCCTTTGTAATTTGGCAGGCTCCTGTAGGTGTAGGTGTGGGGAGGTCTCTTTCATGGAGGTGGGACGTTTCTCTTTCCCTCTCAACTGAAATGAAATGAAGCATGTGTTTCTCATGAATTATCAGCCTTTACTATGCCTAATGCTCCTCTACTACTTCTACTTCTACTTCCCTCCTCCTTCTTCTCACCATTCACCTCCGGCCCCGCTCCGCCGCCATGTTCATATCCGACTTGCTTCCTCCGCCTTCGCAGCGGAGAAGCCCTTACGAACTCCAAAATCAGTCCGATTTTGATCAGATCGTATCCGATGGATTTGTGTCTATATGCGACTACGCTTGTCTCCTTTCCGGTTCGTGCCACTAACCTGTTTCTCCAGAATCAACAAGGATAATGAAAGACGTTAATTTTCTGATGAGATTGGTGATGTTGCCACTCCTCCCACTTCACGTGTTGAAAATCTCTTTGTTTTGGCGCCTCTAGATTCTAAGGCGTCCATATTGTCTGGTCCTCTTTTCTTAGTCATTGCTTCACGCGCTCTAAGTTCAATTGAGTTTGAATCTTTTTTTCCTCTTTCGGGGAAACTAGAATTGTATCACGTCGATAAGAATCTTTCCTTATATATACGTGACATGATCCTTCATTTCTCTTTTTGATTTTTGGTTAAAATTCTTTGTCATGATGATTATGCAGAGAGGAGCGCGAGGAGGATGTTCCCGAATCTGATAAATTTTAGATTGGCGAAATTGAGTGGATTTAGGAGAGTATTTGCTCATGTTGCTCCTATCTTTTTCGAGCTTGGCATAGCTAACCCTGAAACCAAGGTGCTGCTTCCTTTTACTTGCTAATTCGTATTAATAATCTTATGTTCTGAAGACCTTTGCATCGGCTGTTTCTAATAAACTTCTATATAACAAGTAAAGATTTGGTTTAGATTATATATACTTGCAGTTTTCCATGCAGTGGAATTGCTTATATCATGCAGGGTCCTTTTTTCTTTCTTCTTTCTTTTCCTTTTGACGTATCCTGTTTTTTAGCAAGAGTTCAAGGATTTTAGGCAGAGTGCTTTATGAATGATGTAATAATGAATTATGTAACAGGAGATATCAAAATTGAGCGTGGAGCCATGTGAAAGTGAAAGTCTTGTAGTTACCACTTTTGAGATACTGAGATCAGAGGTCAGGTGATTCTTGTTGCTATTAGAATTTAGATTTTACCTCGATGAAATGATATTAACTTGGGTTTTGCTTCTGAACTCAGATACCATCTTTCATTGAGAGGGAGCAAGAATTCCGGTTTCTGGCTGTGAGTTGGATATTATTAGTTTCTTTTTTAAAATGTTCCAGTAAAAGGTATAAAATATTGCTTGCCCATAATTATAATGTTCCTTCTTTTTCCCCTTTAGGTGACACTAGAAACACTTAATGGTTTGTTTTACACTACTCCTGCGGTGAGCAAGATTAGACTGCTCTATTGGTTGTCTTGTCTATAACATAACTATCTTGTTAGTTTGTTTCATGACAATCTGTTATGCTGCATTCATTCAAGTGCAGGTATTATGTGCACGTTACAGCGATGAAGAATACTTGGTAAACAGATGCAGAGGTGATTCCCACTTCCCCGAGAAGCACAGATAATTCTGTACCTTTATATCTGGAATTCTTGTTTGGGATCAGATAGCATACAAAAAGTTGAATCTCATCAGTCTCTTCTCTTCTTCTATCAGATGACTTTCCTAGTTGTTAGGTGTCATTATTCAAGATTCTGTTACACTGATCAATTCCAATAGCCAGGATGACCAATTACTCACTATATATAGAGCAAAGACTTATTCTAAAGGCGAAGATTAGGGATGTTTTCCTTTATTTTGCGTAACATCCACAGGCAAGAAGTTTATTAGCTAATGATCTTGGACATCTGGAGCAGGAAGCAGAGAGATCTTCTTTCAGCAATACGGACAATACGGCATTCACAAGATTTGGTTAGATGACATATTACCCTGTCGGGTTTATCTCCAGCATTGGTGAGTACTATTCAACTATATTTTACATGGTCTTCTACTCATGGAGAAGTTGATATTAATTATACCTCAATAACATCCTGACTCTCTCTTCTGGGCATGGTTGCTCTCTTATTTTCCCCGCATCACTGAAATTAAAGTACCGTTGCAAAGTATTATAGTTGGCAACACTCGCTGACCAATGTGAGGATATCCATCCATCCTTGTGCAGTGTCCTGGCAGCAGAGAACCTCCATCACATTGCCTACAATAACTTCCTGGACCATACATTCCTTGGGGATCGTAAAACGACGATCCGCGAGTACCTTGGGGCTGCAGGTTCAGGCATAATGGAAGAGGAGCCTCCTCAACAGCTAAAACACATATTCGGTGGTTGACATGAAATTTCTCTACAATGCAAACTTAAAGCTGGCGCTTGCTGTATTATTGCACTTAGCACAAATCTAGGAGCATCTTTTGCGTATATAATTAAGGGTTAATTACACTTGGGTCCCCTAAGAAAATGCATAATTACACTTTCCCATAAAAAATTTCAAAATTACACTTACACCCTCTCCGAAAATTTTCCGGTTACACCTAACCTCCATTCGTTAAAGTATGGACGGGAAATATTGACGTCAACAAAAATAATTACATAAATTTTCAATTTTACTTTTCATTTAACATTTTCATGTAATAATCTTGTACTTAAAAGGAAAAAAATGTAATAATCTTGGCATCACTCCATATATATACATTACATTTATCCTCTTATAAGTACAAAAAAATACATGAGAATATTAGAAAAAAGTTTAAAATTTATGTAATTATTTTTGTTGACGTGAATATTTTCCGTTCAAACTCTAACGGATGGGGGTCAGGTGTAAATAGAAAATTTTTGAAGGGGTGTAAGTGCAATTTGAAAACTTTTACGGAGGAAAGTGTAATTAGGCATTTTCAAAGGGATCGAAGTGTAGTTAACCCTATAATTAAAGCAAATGCGGTTCTTACAAAGACTAGTGGCTTTACCGACATACATTGATACCCAATACGATTCTAGAAACACAGCTAAAATTTGCGGAGATCTATCAAAATTGCCACTTGTTTTCGTACTTGTTGCTAACTAAGCTAGTTGATCCGTTGGTCCGTTTAGTTCCCTATAGCAAAAGTTTAAATATATACTAGACTTGAGTGTTGACTTCTTCCCCAGCTTATTCAAATTCAAAGGAAATCAACCAGAGATGTTGACTATCTTCTCCAGCTTATTCATATTTGCTCGAGGACTTCTATGCTGCTCTGTTCTTTTAGAGGCAATCTCCGAAAAATAAGATTGCATGTTAGTGAGATGTAATTTTCTCTCACCTACAGAGACTATACTTTGAAAATATAAGTCTAAAAATTACGTGTTCTAATTCCGAATATTCCATTCCCATCGGAAGTAACATGGTAAGAGGAAAATTGCAAGTAGAACTATACAATCTTGTCTGAGTGGTCAGGTCCAAAGACTGTGTACTGAAATCTTAAGAATCAGCTAAAAGCCAAATAGCCTTTAGGTATATTGTACGTCCATTCTGCAGAGCGCAAACCATTCAAGCGCTCCACATTTCACATTAGGATATACATTCTCTTGACACAGGCCCCTCATACAATCAGTATTACAACAATTTCTACTTGCCAATTTCAGGCACAACCGATGTATCTATACTCGGTTTCATCTATCCACCACGTAACCAGAATCTAACTCGTCTTCTAGCTGTTTAATTAATAGTTCCATCATTTTCTTGTACATTGGCATATAATGATCGTTTATCATAGTCCTTGACAAGCGGAGCTTACTGTATAATTCTCTTGGTGTCTCGTATATACCAACTTGTTCTTCAGCCAGGTCATCATGACTTTGATCGGTTGAGTCGGTTGGAGGTACGGAGATGATATGCATTATTCGGCCAGGAGGGTAGAAGTGGTGATTGTCAGAAACATCTGATGAAGAGATGGGAGTATGGCTTTCAACTGCGTCTGCAAATACCTTCTCCTCTTCAGTTATTTCCTTTGCTACAGCATCTTCTTCTTCCTGGACTTGGGCATCAACTTCGCTCCCCTGCCTCTTGAGTTCCTTCTCCAGTTCATACCACAACTGACCTTCAGTAATCTCCTCAATGGTAGATGTTGTAACTACTTTTTCCACCTGAACGAGGTCTTCATCTTCATCAGTCTCATCGTGCGTAGTTCCACTGTCGCTTGAAGAACAATAGTCTGCGTTATTTGTGTCAGAATTGCAGCTTATTACTTCAGTTACAAGAGATTCTGATGTTCTCTCCGTGATAAGAGGGAGATCAGGCAAGTCATCTGTTTTAGAATTTGATGAAGGGGCGTTAGCACGGCGTCGGGGACCCATGCATGTCCATGATGATATAGAAGTGCGAGTCTTAACAACAGCCTGGGCTACATCTTGTGCGCGTCTCATCACAACCTATTATACCAAGGACAGAGATCAGCTTTGATGGTGCAAAGTTAAGGAAAAAACTAGCA
The DNA here is from genome assembly GCA_034509735.1 of Sesamum alatum. Taxonomy (NCBI): domain Eukaryota; kingdom Viridiplantae; phylum Streptophyta; class Magnoliopsida; order Lamiales; family Pedaliaceae; genus Sesamum; species Sesamum alatum. The sequence goes on from JACGWO010000006.1 coordinate 37,638,851, forward strand.
ATCTACATGTGGTCCATTGGTTATTTTTCAGCCTCATACGTAAACAAAAAAAGAAACCCTTAGTTGTGACGGCATACGTTAGTAAGTCAAATGACAACTCTCTTAAATTAAATGGAAAAGAAAAATCCAGAACCTATTTATGCTATGAAGAAGCCAAGGGCTCAAGATTTTGCAACATCTTACCTGAGTGCTGCTTGAGACAGGCCGCAAAAGTGCACCTGCCCCAACAACCCTTGCTCTTGCATTTGATATAGATGGTAGACGGGAGCCAAGCGCAGTGGCAGATCGATAGATGACATTCAAAACTCTGTTGCGCTCAACTTGATCACGAAGATCATTTAACCAAGACGATGCTGTTACCTAATAATAAATGAACAGGAGGATTTGCAAGTTTTAGAGGCCAAAGAATGCAAAGGAAATTAACATTCCAAAGAAAACGTCGATTTCGCATGTTTCTCTTATAGAGATGAGAATCAGCATACCTCTGAACGAAGATCATCCACCGAAGCAGCTGAAAATGTGGGGACGAGATCAGAGCCATTGATTATTGTGGTAATGAAGTTTTTCCCTGATTCTGCCAACTCCCATGTCATGCAGGCAGCTGTATGGGAGCCAATTCACAAAAATATATCACAGAACACATTATAGCAATTATATAAATAAGGAGCTGTTAGAGAAAGAAACAACGAAGAACAAGTCATAACATGCCTGGTGCAAAACTAACACAAGTTGTTGCTGAAAATTCATGTTGTTCCCGAAGAATGTATGTTAGCAATGCAGCTGTACCACCACCAAGTGAATGGCCAACAATCTGAAATCAAATGAGAACTTGGTAAAGAAATCGTCAAGAGTCTGTCCACATGGATGAAAACTAAAGCATGTATTTGCAGCATATTAACTTCTGGAAGAACAAAGGCTGATAATCATGCCCAACCGAAGAAGTTAGTGACGACACGGAATCAGCAAGACTGGACTTCTTCTTTCTTCTGTTGTGTGTATGTGTGTGTGAGGGAGGGAGGGGGATTTTCCTAGCGACTAAAGAATGAAGAAACAAGAAGTCCTACCTTCACATCATAGTCAGGATTTTGTTCAAGAGCCTTGAGCAAAGATGGAGTACTTAGCTTAGCTATCCACCTAGCGGCAGCAACCATCCCACAATGTGCGTATCCCAAAACTAGATTGCTTATGCCACCATCATGCAAAACTGAATGGTGAAAAGGGACCACTGCACCTGTTGCTGCAGTCAATGTATCTTTAATGCTGTGAGTACCACGAATCAAGAGAAGGAAGCACTTTGAGTTTTCATCACGTAAAATTGTAAAGGCAGGCTTCAGAATCTGCAATAACAAACTTAAATATCAAACCCTGTCGAATCAGCAACAACAGCAGATATATGTTAGCAATCACATACCCCTGCTTTGGGCTTCTGAAGAAGAACATTTGCGTCAGAGAATCCAGCAGATCCCAAAAATACTGGAAAGGGCTTCTTGGAGAAAAGCATGCATAGAGTTAGCAATTTTAAATAGTAATACAATTGATCAATGATCTCAGGGCCCTTCAGTCGCACAGAATTTTCACCAGCATACACACTTGCAACTTGTAAATTACCCTGCAAGATAATCACACCCTTTACATTAAACTTTTGGTAAAATTTCACAACTGGCAAAACTAAGTTATGATCATGACAGAAGATAAAAGGCACAAGTTCCTGCACTGAGATTTTGAGCTAATAATGTTTATCCGAGTAATTTGAGTGTTACACACTATAAAATCAACATCACATATCTTGGCAAAATCCTTGCAGTGAAGGTTATAAGCATAAAACGGAACTGCACCATAGAGCACTGAAAAAAGACAACTAATACTACCTGACATAAATGTATAACAGAGCAAAACTATAGTGCAACTACGAATCCCACTTTGTTCATGAGTGAAGAAAAGTAGATTACATACTTGTAGCAATTTGCAAGTTCTCAAGACCATAAATCCACTACAGAGAGAAATGCCTAACTATACAACTTCATTGTACACAAGAATCAATACAGATGAAGCTAATTTACTCTGAACTCCACAAGTTACAGTCACTGAGAAAATGTTGTGATTTTTGCACAATATCCAAAAGCAAGAAATCGAGTATAACTAAATTCAGTACGCGAAACGGCTACCTGATACTAGTCATTTGATGAAAATATAGTATGAAATAACCAGTTTATGCAGAATAACCAAAAATATGACAGGAGAAAACAAACTAAAACCGCAGAGAATCCCTAACCTGCCTCCGAATAAGATAATTAATTCCGAAAGCCAAATCACCGATCGGCCATTTCCCCAACGTCTCCGAGTATGTAAACCTCAGAGTCTCCGCCAGCGTGGATATCGTCTCCAGCCAAGTAGCTGGCGCCTGAGCTGGCCTCCGCGACAACCTTTTCTTCTCCGATCTACTCTTCGATTTCGAATAATCGCCGCCGCCGGAATCTTCTCCCTCCGCAGCCGACGACATCCTCCGGCTCAGTACGTAGTACAGCAGCACCACCGCCCCCGCCGCCGTCGCCATCGTCGTAGCTGCCATCGGAGTATCTCCCTTCACACAATCAACAATCAAAAAATTCACAAATCACTGTACACCTATATATATATACACATAATCAGAAATTATTACTAAGACGCGGAAGTTTCTTAAATATGTATAATCTGTTGATTGATTATGTATCCGCAATTGTTTGTGTGCAGACACAAACAAGCAACTGAACAGAAGCAGAGTAAAGCAGCTCCAACGCAAATGACGAAATGACGACACTACCCTTCTGTGAATTTCAAATACTTTCCCACGATTCAAATATTAAAGACTAATTAAACTTCAAATATCTTCCTATGTCCTAATACGTGCCTTTGAAAAATACTCAAATTTAAATGCTTTAAATTATAAAATTTCAATTTTAATTAAGATTTAAATCAAAAATAATAGCTAGCATTCGATATATTGTTATCAGTAATCACTAATTTCACTGTCAAAAATCAAATATTGTTACTGAAACAATTATATATATACAAAATGAATTTAATGCAATTTATCTCATTGTGATATTGTAAATGAACAAATTACCTCATATGAAGAAAAGAAATAGTAAATTACCTCCATGTGTTCTTTAAAATGGAGCGATTTACATCCCTAAAAAAAAAAGAGGAAAATTGCTATTTTATTTTCATAAAAAATAATTTGCTCATTTACAATATTAAATGAATTATTTTTATTTTTTTCCTATACAAAATATATGCATATACACATTTATACGAAAGCAATTAATTGTGCAGAACTACAGATTAGTGATAAATTGATTGATTAATCAATTACTATTGGCTTACCTTATAATGAAATTTATCAATTTAACTACAAATTAATTGATGATCTATTTTCAAATTGTATTGTAACTCTAAATGATTAGATAAGACTTAATTAATATATTTTTTTCTTCTCTTTCAAAAAAGAGTATATATATATATTAATGCTAGTACAAATTTATTATGGAGGGATAGAATGGTCATTTGCGTGTGAGAATGTGCTTTGCGTTGGGTAAGGGAAGGTGAAGTGCGTACGTTAAGCGGCGGTGGAGGAGTTATCCGGTGTTGACGGTGTGGTAGGGACTGGGGCAGTTAAGTGCGCTGTCTGAAGATCAAACCCGTGATCGACTCTTGTGGGCCCACTATGTCTTGTCTTAAGGTTTCCCCTTTGCTTTGCCTGAAAATATATTGGGCTCATTGGTTTACTGTTCGGCCCATTTAATATTTGTATTACTTCAAATTTATGCAGCCCACCACACTTCCAACACTGATTTTTGCAGTTTTCGCGCCGCCAGCTCGACCGCCACCTCCGGCGCCGCACCGCCGCACCTTCTACTCGGTTTCGTAGCTTTTGAAGGGAACACCCACAAAGGAAAGAAGGAGAACCCATTTGCATTCTTCAACTCAGACAGATTACTCGGCTCCAATTTTCTTTTCTGGGTTTTAAGCTTTCAAGAAAAGAAGATGGGGTCATCAAATATCCGCGACGTTTTGACTTCGTTTAGTCCATCTCTGGATTTGTTTGCAATCACTCTTGGTGATGGTCGAATAAAGGTTTGTTCTTTCGCTGCTTAAATATTTTTGAGAGTTTGAAAAGATAGTTCAGAGCTGGAGTATTCTTGTTGTTGTTCTTAGTGCTATTATTTGTAGTATAGCTTTGATGCCGCGAGCTTTGGGTTTTGATTCTTAACTAGCATGCTTCTAGCTTGGTCTAAATGCATTTTTATGCAAAATTCTTGTCGTTGTTCTTTGAAGTTGTAATGGGCTCACGTTATGAACGTCTATTTTGGAAATGCATAAAGTGTTTGAGATGAGAGTTTGTTTTTCATTGATGAAATCGAAATTTATTTGATATCAAGAAGTTGGTTTACATGCGCTCATGCGTGTGAAGGAGAGGGAGGGAGGGAGAGAGCGAGACAAAGGGGTGACTAAGATAGTTAAAGAGTGAATGATTTTAAGTTCTAGTATTGTTTGGAAGATGGGGTGTTACCAGGTCTCAGATTTGGAGGATGATTTAATTTGGCAAATTTTCAGATATGGGACACAGGGAAGGGTCAGCTCCAGACTGAATTTGCGGATATTTCTTCAACGGAAACGACGAGTATATTTGGGAATCGGGAAGGTCATCTTTCAATGGATTATACGTGTATGAAATGGTTGTCTTTGGAGAAAAAGGTTTGACATTTTGTATACACATTTATTCAAATCAGTTGTTTTTGTTCAATTATTTATGAACAGATGTTAGTTTCTGAATTAGCCTTAACATTGTTGGAATGGACGCGTTTAGAAAAAGAGGAAACTTGGAGGTTCCCTATTGGTGTTGGGAACGGGCAGTGGTGATGTTCTGGCATTGGATGTATCTGCTGGCCAGTTGAAATGGAGGGTTAACAACTGTCATCCAGGGTGAGTTCTGTTGCATGAGACCACTGCTTGCGGATTTACAGCTTTCTTTAATCTTTAATGTACTCAATTTTCTTGGGATCTTGAGCAAAAAATACTTCCACGGCCTGCGGATATGACAGGGTTAATTTCATCTCAAAATGGAATGGTTTATCTTCTTTGCCAACCTATAAGTGTATTGGCAGACATGCGCATCACGCTGTACTTCAATTCTTTGAATTTTGTGTAAGCATATTTCACAGAAAACAATTGTTTGGTTTACTTAGTTGTTTTAACCATGAATAGAAATATCTGATCTGAATATTTGTGGTGGCCTTGCTCCTGAACTAAGAAAGTATAGATGATGCTTCTGTTAATTGCAATTTCACCAAGGAGAAATATAATGGACCTATTTGGCTGCATTGTCTTACATTGTTATCGAAGTATTCATAAGTTCATGTAGATGTAGAAATATGTGTGTGTGTGAGGAAACATGCAGAATTTGGGACTCAGTACGACTTATAATTTTTGCCCTGTTCAATGTCAATGTGTAGGGGTGTCAGTGCTGTTTCATTTCCGGTACATTGTTCACACATTTACACTGCTGGTGCGGATGGAATGGTTTGTGAAATTGACTCAATGTCAGGAAATGTGTTAAACAAGTTGAGCGCTTCGTCAAGGGCAATATCTTCTCTGGCTGTTTCCCCAGGTATTAGTCCTGCATTCTTCCTTTCTGATAAAACTATACGTACTTTTATTTCATCAAAGTGGTTTTAGTGTTGATAAAGTTTTATTGTTTGCTTGCCTTTTTTTTTTGCTCAATGGATGAGATGGTACTTGTATCCTGCAGGTTTTATGTCCATAAAGTTTGCTGTTCACTTTATTACTTTTGCTTAATGGATGAGATGATACTTGCATCTCGCTAGTTTTAGTGTCGATAAATTTGCTGTTCGCTTCATGATTTGTGTTTCGGCATGAAGTTTAGTTTTTCTACCAAAGTTGGCCTGCAAAAATAAAGTGTACATAGAACAGTGCAACCATTTTGCTGTGCTTGATTTATGAATAACTAACACTTTATGATACATTGTCTTTGAAGTAATTAAAAGTTAGGCGAATCTGGGGACTCAGTGTCAGTTTTTATCTGTTAGGGCCAATTACTAACAAGAATGATTGATATTCTGCTGCATTGAAATCCTGTAAAGCACTTTACTTCTTTCTTCTCTGTGATATTTTCGATGTTCTTATGTAGAAGTTACCATTGAATGTTTTTTTCCTACTTATGGGCTTCTTGTTTGGCTTTTGCTTCAAATCAGATGGGAAGATGATAGCAACTGCAGCAGGTCAAGTGAAGATTTTCAATTCTTCAAATCAGAAAAAGCTGCAGAAGTTTTCTGGCCATCCTGTGAGATTCTAACAGCTTTTCTTGGTATCATGTCATTGAGTTGCCTTTATTTGATCCATTTTTGCCTTATGAAAGCAATTGGAGAATTTTTTCAGTTCCGCATTATATTAGTTATTCATATTCTTTTCCATTTTTAAACAGGGTGCTGTGAGATGTATGGTTTTCTCTGAAGATGGTCGATATGTGCTTTCTTCATCTTTAGTTGAACGATATGTTGCAGTGTGGAAAATTGATGGTAGCAAAAAGAAATCATCTTCTGTGTTTCTTGCAATGGACCACCCTGCTGTCTTCTTGGATAGCAGATGCACCAATAGTGGAGATGCAGATGATGCTGGTCTATCTGTTCTGGCTATATCCGAAATTGGTATTTGCTATTTTTGGCATGGAAAGACGATTGATGAGTTGCGGAATTCCAAACCCACAAAAATCAGTGTACCTTGTGATGGCGGAGTTCTAAAGAAACACAAGGGGGCAGTTCCTAATGTATTTGCCGCAAAACTACAAACCATTTCTGAGCCTACATGTGGTCACATGTTTCTTGCTTTTGGTTTGCTTATGAAACCGACATTTGAGAAAGTTCTGGTGCACTCTGGGACAGACATAGAGTTAAATTTCTCAGAAGATGGTATCCTTCGACCCATCAGTCAATCACACAAATCTGAAAGAGCATCAGAGACCAGGAGTAAAGGCAAGTCAGTCTTCTTTGTTCCCCCTCCGAACCTCCCTGCTCTCTCTGATATGATGTTGATAACCACTCGAATTTGAATATATCTTTTAGTAAATATGCATCATATTTAGATAGAATACTAATATTGGTATTAGTACCAAGTAAAGTGCATCACATCAGCTTTGCCCATGATCTGTCCCTCTCACAGTTACGAGTGTAACTGATAACATGGCAGAGTGGTTATATAAACATGTCGTTGTAACATAACTCTGCGTTTCTCCTAATTTAAACTTCTATAAAGATGGCATCAACTTATTCCATTTGATTCAAAATGCTGATGAAAAATGCATGGCACGCTTGAATGCAGTCACTTGCTTGCTAGTGTTCAGCTTGATGCCATATTTAACTTTCTAGCTACCTTATCCAGAATATGTTTGCGCTGATAATTGTTTATCATGATGAACAGTAACTGCTTTGGATCGCGCGAATACGGAGGGTGCCTTACTTCCCGTGCCTAAGATATTTGATCTGATTGATGATAAGAGTGGAACTAAGCCTTTGGGCGGCAAAGGTATGCTTGAAAAATTGAGCATTTTATATTTTTCTTTTAACTTCTTCATTGTCTTGGTGGGAAAAAATTATACCATCATCACTCTGCAAATATCTACTTGCCTTCCACCTGAAGAATATTTCTACCATGCAATATGCGCGTCAAGTAGATATATTGGAATTTAGAATAAAAATTCATCAATTGCAAATTAGCGCTTCTTTGTGATTTCCATGCGTTGCGGTTTTTTCTCTACATAAAAATACCTTAAACCTTAGGCTGTCATAATGTTATGCACAAATGTTGGTCATACATCTGCAAGTTGAATGAGATCTTTTTTTCACACAAAACAAAGTGAATAGTTAATCGCAAAGTATAGAGTCATCTTCCGAATTTTCTGTTCCCTGTACAGTCATTGTCTCATATAATTAACGAAATATATTCTGCCAGCAGAGTTCCTCGATATTGGTGGTTGTGTTAAGTCTTGATAGTAAAATGATGTCCATTTCTTTCAAAGGATTACAAAATGGTGAGTAATATTGTGTCTTAAAATACAAGACTTGGCTTCTCTGATTGTTTCAACTGTTGGGATCTTCCTAAAACAATTTGCAAGATGTTAGTTGCTGGTGAATTGTGTAAGTGGATTGGATGCATAATCCATCTCTTGTATTTGCCGCTAGTTGAAGCAATCATTTAGGTCATGTGACTCATGCATGTGGGATGATGCAGATGAAGGTGAATTGGACTCTGTCACCCTTTGCATGGAGGACCAGCTGAGATCTTTAGGGATACTTGGCAGTAATGGTCTTAGCACAACCTTGGATTCTGAAATATTGGAGGGCATTAAGCTTGATTCAAGTATGCCACATAAGAAGGTTTGTCTTCCTGATAGAGTTGCAGAGTTGTTTCTATTGCTGATGTTTCTATACAGAAAATAAAAGTTGTCCCCGGCTATATAGGTGAAAGCAACTGTCTCATCTATGGAACCTAATGATGCATTCAACCTGTTGAAGGGCTTGGTTGATGTTTGGGAATCCAGGTTTGCTCTTTAAAATCCCTTTACAGGCTCTTTAACAAGCCTGTACAAATCTTCACCGCAAATGGGAAACTAATTTGGAGCAGAAACAATGATGTCATAATTTCTGCTCTCGTCAACTGCAGATAGTATTTATTTTGTCAAGGCACATGATTATATTTCCCCTTTTTTTTTTCACATTCCATCTTCACCCTTGATCAACTTTTCTTTTGCCAGATCTCAGAGTGCCAAGCATGTTCTTCCATGGATATGTTGTATATTAGTGTATCACAGCGATTATGTTAAATCTCAGGAACCAAAACTTCTCGATTCCTTGTACAAGGTAGATATGGTGAAAGTTACATTCTAGTTTTGCTTCTTTGCCTTTTTATTTTATTCTGTGTTTCAGTGGAATAGATGTTTAATGTTTGGAGTTCTACGCCTTGTTACATCCTACTCGGATTAGAATTTTTAAAGATGGAAAATATGAGTCTAAGCACGTCTTTCGTTTTCTTTTAACGTAAGAAGATGACTAACAATATAGTATTTTCTCTTTCTGCTATTAATATTTGGTCTTTACTGGTATATGACTCAATTTTTGTGTTGTTTTTTTTCCCCGTCAGGTTGCCAAATCAAAAGTGCCAGCCATGAACTCTTTATTCCAATTGTCTGGTCGTTTGCAACTTGTGTCAGCTCAGGTTAATTCCTTTAGAATGTCAGTTTTGAAAGCAAATTTCTGTGACATTTTCTGTATCTTGCTCAATTAGTTTTACTTTCTGAATAGATTGACAAGGCCACGAACAACAGAAGACAAGTCTTAGAACGTGATGTGCAAGAGGATGAAAGTGAAGATGAAGATGTTGATGAAGTTCTTTATGGAGTTGATGAAGATTCTCCGACAGACAGTGATAGTGATTAGGTGTCCTTGCAACAGAAAGTAAGCACTCCATTTTTTTCGTTGTCTTCTTTGTATTTTCCGGCTTCATCGCCTACAGGGAAACAATTTTGTTATTCATTATTGACAATTTCCCTGCCAGAACACATTTTTAGATCAAGAAGCAAGCCATCCCTTATGTTATAGGTTATGCTGACTGCATGATTCTCTTTATTCAGTCACAAAGTAGATATACGAGTTTTTGTATTGTGAAGGTGATTCTGTACTTTGTTTAGGCAGATAAAAATTGAATTATTCCTATCACTTTCAAGGAACAGGCATTTCGTTAGGTCCTTTACCTTCCATTTTCTTTCATTTGAGACTATTATTAATTATATATAAGAACTTTATAATATTTAGTAATTGAATGTGAATTATACTGGGATGCTTTCACATGGAAGGAATCCTAGGTACCTTTGGATTAATCCTTAATCTTAATGAAGAGTAATATTAGTATAAATGCTGTCTGATCTTACAAGTTAGGAATCTATTTGCTCAGAAATAGCAATAAATTATCTTTTAAGTATCATTGCGGATGAAAACTTTCGAGTTTGGTTATTTTTCTTGGTTAACTCCGGCAATGGTGTCTCTCGGATGCAATATCAATGCCCTACTTTAATGCAAACCGATATGGTTCTTACACTATTCTGCATGCATTTGGGTTGTCCTCACTGAACATTGATGTGATATTGCCATTGCCAGTGTTTCCACTGTAGTAATCCTGAGTGTAGTGGTCTGGTCTACTACTATACTGTAAGTACCTTGGCGGTGAACCGGGAGCAGAATAGTAGGCATATTCCGTTACATAGGGTGATGGCTTGTATGTGTTGTAGCCGTGAGTCACGCAAACAGGTTGCAGTGGCTGAGAATGCTCCCGTCTGAATCCTGGACCACCATGGGAGTCATGCCATTGTCCACCATAGCCATGTTGATAATTATAACAGTAGGCAGATCGATAGTTGTATTTGGGCGGGTGATGGTGTATGACATGAATTGCTTCATGATCTTTTGGTTCAGAACATTCAGTCAATTCGCTGCTTGTGGCAATAGCAGATTCATTTGATGGATTTTCCTGGTCTTTTTGTTCTTTTGATGGCTCTTCTGGTGGTGTCGTCTCTGCTTCCGAAGGTGGTGCTCCTCCACCTTCAGGCGGTGCCGTCTCTGCTGGGGGGTTTGTGGACTCCGGAGGTGGTGCTCCTCCACGAGTGGCCCCACCTTCTGGTGTTGGTTCTATTGGCTGATGGAATGGTTGTGAATGTGAAGAAATGATTGCCCCTTTTCTTGTCTTCTTGATGGCTTTGAGTATTATTTCAGGATCCGCCCACCCGATCACTGTTATCTTCTGCTGAGATAAATCAACGTAGATATCATATATTCCTGTGGCGAACAGACATTGTGTTATAGACGCACACGCTACAGTTAATACAACCGTTAAACGTGTGTCGTGCATAGAAACAGATGAATACCGGTGATGGCATGCAGGGCTTTCTTGATCTTGTTTACACAGCCATTACAATCCATCCGAACCTTTATCTCTGTGACTCGAGCCTTCTGCGTTTACATCATATGCTGGGATATGAAAATGCTCTGTTTGTGTACATATGTAAGAAGATGGGCTGAAAGAACGTACCTTCATATCTGGAAGCATGATTAGAGATGAGGGAATGATGGAGAAGAGAACCTAGAAAAGTCGGTTTGCTGTCGGATACAGACAGTGGATGAGTGATGGGGAATCGATATATGCAGAGGGAATAATGGCAAGTTTGTGCATTGTGAGGCATGCAAAGAATCACTACTTTTCCATGTGTTTGTGTCTTGTGTTTGGGACCTTACGCTTAGGATGTTGAGGCTGCCTATGTGCCTTAGTTAGGATGTCCAAAACCCGACTGCGTGAAGGTTGGGGAACCCTTTTGGTACATTCTTGAATTGTTAAAATGTCAGTAAATTACATTTTTTGTCCCTAAACATTTATGGTTTCTAATTTTTTTAAAATGTTTTAATTTTGGTTCAACCGTTAAAATTAGGATTAAAGTTAACGGAATAAGAGAACACAACCTTATTCTCTGGAATATGGCCTTGTTCTCTGGATGGAGAAATGAAAGCAAGAGTGGAGAGAGGGGGGACAACGGCGAAATGAAAGGAGAGGGTAGGTCTTATCAACAGCGGAGCAAATGATGATGAGCGAGGGTAGAAAAAGATCGTCATAGAGTGGCATTCAAATGATAGTGGAGTGACGGCGAAAGGACGCGATAGATGATGCCGAAGAACGGGAAAGAGAATTCATCAATTGGTGATGAGTAGGGGTTCAAAATGACCGTCATTGTATGGTCTTTCAAATTGTTGTAGTGGGCCGACGAAATATGATCGACAGCGGCGAATTTGAAGGAGAGAAAAAGTGGGTCTAAAAGCAATAAGAATTCTAAGTTTCATTAATTCTAGGGTAAATTACATTAACATCCCCTGAGGTTAGGGTCAATTACACAAACACCCTCTGTCTTTTGTAAAATTACAGCTACACCTCTTGAGGGGTGTTAGTGTAATATTTTTTAAGGGTATTAGTGTAAACTTTACCTTTGAATAGCGGGTGTAATTATAATATAATTAGAACCTCATAGGATGTAGCTGTAATTTTACAAAAGATAAAGGTGTTTGTGTAATTGAGTATAACTTCGGGGATGTCACTGTAATTTACCCTTAATTCTAATTTTAATGATTGAATAAAATCGTAACATTTGAAACTAAAATCGTAATATTTTGAAAAACTAATGAACTAAAATTGTGCCTCAAAATATTTAAGGGTCAAAATTAATTTTGGCCATGCTTATTAACTTCCCCGTTAAATGTCCACAGAACCTTTCTAGTACGAGTCTTGCCTGAATATCCTTCTGTCCCAAACATGGAACAAACTCCTATAGCTTCACATTTTTATCATGGTATTTGAAAAATTTTGCTAAACCAGATTCTTACAGAGTAGAGACGTTTGAGATGAAAACCTAACTGCAATCAATATGAGACTAGAATTGGTGGGGTGCGCCAGGCCCGAGCAGTAGTGCAACGCATGGGCAACGCGCGAAGGTCCAGGCAGCAAGCTACCTTAATGGGCCTTCCCCCCTAAAAAAATTAATTTAATATCATGTGGGCCAATGGCCCACGTATCAGATATTAAACTGATAAGAACAGATACTACACTTGATCTTAGCCAAAAGGCCGAGAAAGGTATGCTTTAAAACGTCCCTGCCCGGCCCTTCTTATATCCAACACGTACCCTTCCATGTTCGATGTACTTCCGATGTGGGATGAATGAATTATTACATTCTATGTTCTACGAGACAAGAACTTAAGCATATTAAGCATAAAGATGGGGATTGTCCAAGAGATGAGCTTCCACAACTTTGTATATGCCCATCGCACTCTCTTTGCCGCCCTTGATTTCTTCCTCCTTAACGTCATACCCTCCGAGGGTGTGGTATTCGCTCGTCATCTTGCAGACACAACCTGCAATACCATTGTCGGATGCCTCAAACTTGATCTCGTACACGATGGATTCAAGCTTGTCGCCCAATGCATCGCCCTCAATCATCGTGTACTTGCACACCAGGTTCTCTTTGTCCAGCTCATTTATCTGATGTTTCACGTACTTAAAATGGCTGGCTGCATACATCAAAAGACAGACACAATTAGAATTACGTGTAAATGTCAAGATTTAACGTTTTCAGACGAGCGTTGATCAAAGTTGCTTACATTCGGTGAAGTTGACTTGCTCAATGCTTCCGGCTCCTCCGTCTCCTTGTAGTATATCGACACTTTTGATGGGTTGAGGTAGGAGTTTAGGTATTAGGTTGTTGGAGTCTAGGATCAAGGCCTTAAAGAGGCGTCCCGGAGCAATCGGGCTGCTGAATTCTTGAGCGATGCGTGTAACTCCCATGACAACTATATATGCAAGAATATTAATGAATTGTCTGAAAATTTTGTATGAAGAGATGATAAATGTGTGTGTATATATAGAGAGATTGTTAGGAAGAGGGTTGGGTGCCAATGTACCTCAAAGTTGAAGAAAAACCTATCTTTATGTATAATCTTTGCTTTCATACCTTAGAATTTTCAGTAGATTGGTTGCATCTAATTTTCCACATAGGCGGCCTTTATTGTATATCAATGTGGACTTGAGAAATTTAATTTATTGACTAATAATTTGGCATCAATTTTGGAATTTAGACTTCCAAAATCTCAAATTTCACAGAATTATTATCAGAAACTTTGAAGTCTGAAGTTCTTACTTTCGAGCCCAAAAATCATCACATAAATCACTCAACAATCCAGAATTATTATGAATTTTTTTTAGGTGTGTTCCCATTTCACGGCACTGCGAAAAAAATATGTTATTCTCTATACTATAAATCACTGCGGCTCAAAAACTATATAACAAATGAATACCATTTACCACGATCAAACAAAATCGATGTGAAAACGGTTAATCGTGATTAATCAACATACAAATTTATGACCAAAACATTTATCAAAGTTTTTAGTTGTAGCTAATGTTTTGACCTCGTTTGCAAAAACAACAACTGATAGTCATTACCCAAATATGGTTAATTAATTAGTATTTCCTGTAAATTTTTTTATTTCAATTATGGTAATTAACCATAACGAAAAATTCACGTTTCTTTTGCGTGGATTATCTGAAAAGCTTTTTAATATTTATCTAAATATATATTCCATTTCTTTCTCTGCACTGTTATCAACAATAATAACACACTGATTAATGAATTGAGATAACATATTAACCATATGGGTGAATTACATCTATCTTCCCTGAGATTAGACATAATTACAAGTACCTCCTCGTTGTTTGAAAAATTACAAATACTCCCTTAAGATTTGTAATTTTTAACCAAATGTCTGAAATTGATCATTTTGCCCTTAAATTTTTTATTAAAATTGTAGAAAAATCAGCCGAGTTAAACTGTATTATTGCTCATCTATATAAGAAACTTAAGAAACCTCTCCCTACGCATTATAGTACAAAAAATTTTAAGAATTAAATAAAAAATAATTCAGTGCATAAGGGCATTTGGGTCAGTTTACTCATAAAAATGGATGAAAATGAGTTGTCTGATAGACAGTTACAAACCTCAGAGGGATATTTGTAATTTCTCAAACAACGAATTTATAATTATGTCAAACCTATAAGAGGTAATTATAATTTACCCTAACCATAAAGCAAAAAATAAACAAAAGAAGTTAGGGAAATTAATTAAAACCAGCCAAATACCATTCTTATTCATTAATGCTATTGAATTCCTCCAAGCCATACATATACACAAACTTACACCACATCAAAGATAAAAACTCAAATTAGAAATTAAAATGAAACATTAAATTAAATATTCCGAAAAATTGACAAGATTAATATTAATTAATTATAAGCATGAGGGTGTGCCAAGAGATATGCCTCCACAACTTCATACATCCCAATAGCCCTATCCTTCCCAAGCTCAATATCTTCCTCTTTTATTTCCACATTCTCCTTTGTGTAATACTCACTCGTAATCCTACAAATACACCCTCCAAATCCATACGGCTCGAACTTCACATCATACGTGATGTGATCAAGCTTGTCCATCAACGCATCTCCTTCGATGAACGTGTACTTGCACATGAACTTCTCCTCATCGATCTCATCAATCCTATGCTTCACATAGTTGAATGGACTAGCTGCATCAAACCAATCATATATAACGAAAATTCTTGATCAGTCTCGAAATTCTTAAGGACGTGCAACGAATATAGGTACGTACCATCGGTGAAGTTCATCTGCTTGATGGTACCGGGCTGGCCGGTGCCTTGGAGGAAGTCGATGCTCTTGATGGAGGAGAACATGAGCTGTGGGCAGAGGTTGTGGGAATCCAAGATCAAGGCCTTGAACATCCTGCTTGGGGTCACTTTTGTTCTGAAGGATTGGGACACCTTTATCACACCCATTGAATAAAGGTTGATTGATTGATTGATTCAAGAAAATTTAACTAAGGGAGACTTGAGAGAGAGCAAGGAAGGAAGAGGAAGAAGAAGAACAAGTTTGTTTTTGTGTATAGTTTTGATTGATGCAGCTGAGAAAGTTCCTTAGTGAAAAAAGTAGTTGTAAGTCTTTCTTTGTTGGTTTTTGACTCATTCAACGCGTAAAGGAAGCATCTTAATTAATAATTTATTATGTGATGTGATGTGCGTTAATTATAAGATTGAGAAATAATAAACTTTTATAAAGTCGTAACAGTTCTGCTTTTTAATTATAGTTTTCACGTTGCAAGCTTACAGCTCAATGTTGACACCTTAATAAAATAATGTATCAATAACCACTTGGTTTTGAGGATGTATAAAGAAAAGGAACAGTTACATGGCTGAAGTTTGGTGTAAGTACATGTAATCTCTCTGTAAAATTATATTTAATATTCTTGATATTTGATTTCATCAATTAATCGAAATTATCGAATTTGCTCAGATTAGCAAAGAAATTGAATAAAGTCCATATTTTACCTTAATACTAATTTATTGGAGATCAAATAAGACTTTTCTGATCAAACTACCCTTATACATCTTCACATGCGTTAATGTATGTGGGTAGGTATATCTTCACCATTATAATGGTAATTTGGTCGAGAAAATAATTTGTTTGACCTGTAATAAGTTAATATCAAGTCAATCGCATTGTAAATATAAATTTCATTCATTTTTCCTTTTTATAATAATATCAACAAATTTTGTAAATTTTGACTAATAGGAGATCGATTTGTTCGACGGAAATAAACGTCAGGGATACTAGATGCAATTTTCTAAACCACACAGAATTTATATGTAATTATACTAAATCTCATGTGAGAGGACAGTGTAATTATTCCTAATTAAGGAAAAATGTTTTACTATGGAAGTCATAGCGTGGGGCCATCTTCTAGTTGTTGGATAATATTGATTAATTGCAATACCACGTCCCAAATTGATTAAGAACTAATAAGATTATCATATTTTAATTATGGTTATTCTGCAATTCTCTAGCACAATATTATTCTGTATTTGTACAATCTCGATTTTAAGTTTACGTTAAATATACATGTAAATATATATATTGGGAGGTTCACTGTAAACAAGAAATGATACAATATCCACACAATGATTCAATACATATTATTACAACATGAGTTCGATCGTACATAGGGAGGAAAATACACACCTTAAATTTATAGAAACGATCGATACTCACAATTCAAACACACTCCCACACCACCAACATGCACACATCATTTTATTTCCTTCTGGGATTATTATTATATAATGTAAGAAACAGACATTTTAATTATTAATTAATTAATTTTAGTTGTATTCATGAGGGTGTGCATGGAGGTGAGCCTCAACAGCCTTGAAAATTGCCTTTCCCCTCTCTTTGCCAGCCTTGATCTTTTCTTCTAATACATGGTCGTGATCCCCTTTGGTGTGGAATGTGCTGCTGGTTTTGCATACACATCCTCCATCCGGCCCGGCTTCGATCTTGAAAACGTGCGTCATCGACTCAAAATCTTCCCCCAGAGCTTCACCTCCTATCACACTGTACTTGAACACGTGATTTTCCTCGTCAATTTCATCAATACGATGTTTTGCTGTCTTGTAAGGACTCCCTGTTTCAAAATATTACGTACCAGTACTTTTATATATATAATTAGTGACAATAAAATGCGCGTAAAAGTTTCTTAATAATTTACCTTCAGCAAAAGTGACCAACTTCACAGTTCCAGGCCCTCCATCACCCTCTAGGTTTTCGAAGCTCTTAAAGGCATGTGGCAAAAGCTTAGGGATGAGGTTGTCTCCGTCGAGAATGAGTGCCTTAAACAACTTAGCTGGTGGGATTGAGCAGACCACTTCATCCTCAAAAGTGAGAACACCCATGTCTGAAAATCTTTTGTATTGGAAATCAAGAAAACAGACAGCTAACTATGTGTGTGTTTGGTGTGAAGATTGTGAGAAACAAAAGCCATATTTATAGTGAAAGGCCAGGTTAAGTTTATCCCATGGGAACATATAATATAATCATGGTCTTCTTCTCTTACAAATTTTGTAAGGATAAGTCTTCATTTCCTGCCATTATTGTAATGATAGAGTTGTTTTCTGCAGAAGATCATGTCCCTGAAAATTTGGGATATATTGATCGAGTTCATTATCTAATTCAACTGCGGAGCTTGGAACTTTTCAATGCATATGTAGACATTTGAATTTGTTAACCTAATCTTTAAAATAAGTTGGATATACTCCTAACGATTTGATTATACGAGTTCCTTTGAATTTTGTATTTCTGACATGACCCGTTAACTATTTTGTTTGGGTTAATAGATTTTTTGAATGTAAAGAATTCGAACCCTTTATCTTTCATTTTTAAATATATTTTGTAAAAAATCGATTGATTTCAAATTCTTTTGATACGGGGTCATTATAAATTATTTTTAGGTTAATTACACTTAAATCCTTCTGAAAATGTAAAATTATACTTTTCCTCAAAAAAATTTTGAAATTACACTTACATCCCCTCTCTGAAAATTCTATGTTTACATCTGAATCCCCTTTCATTAGGGTTTAGATAGAAAATGTTGACGTTAGCAAAAAATTTTTTACATAAATTTCTAATTTTATGCTTCATTTAACATTTCCCTCTAATATATCTATCCAATTGCTCTAATTTGAGAGCAAGATTTTATTACAATTATATCTTTTTTACTTTATATATATTATATTTACTGTTTTGTAAGTATAAAAATATTACAGTGGAATTGTGAATAAGGAAAAAAAATAAAAAGAAGGAAAAATTTCCATTCAAGAAAAAGGAAAAAAAATAAAAATTTATGAACTTGTTTACTAACATCAACATTTTCCATCCAAGTCCTAACGAAAAAGAATCAAGTGTAAACAGTGAATTTTCAGAGGGGATGTAAGTATAATTTTTTTAAAATTTTTTTACGGGAAAGTATAATTTCGTATTTTTAGAGGAAGTCTAAATATAATTAACTCATCATTTTTCTAAATCCATTGCTTAAATTCAAATCCTTCGATCCAAATATAGCTTTTATGAATTCCACCAGCGCGCTCTTAAAATTTCATCAAGTACTTGTCGAGAATATAAAATTATGGCAAGAGATGAAGAAATCTAGCTCTGGAATATTTGAACTTTTTTATATAAAAGTGGTAATTACATTATTGCATTAATATTTGAATAAATTAAGCAATTGGGCAATACGATTCAATCAATACATGAATATAATTAAAAATTATGAAATAACAAAGTACAATAAAATCATATGAAAGAGAAACAAACACCCACACGTATAGTGAAAAATAGTGCAAAATCGAGCACTTGACTATAGTTTAATTCACCAATTAAATCTATACAAGTCGAGTCTAGATTACTGATAATATGTTGACAAGAAAAAATCTTCACCGAATATCCTTACATTATTGATAACATAG
The DNA here is from genome assembly GCA_034509735.1 of Sesamum alatum. Classification (NCBI taxonomy): domain Eukaryota; kingdom Viridiplantae; phylum Streptophyta; class Magnoliopsida; order Lamiales; family Pedaliaceae; genus Sesamum; species Sesamum alatum. Next base: position 37,657,858 of record JACGWO010000006.1, read on the forward strand.
CCATATTTATTAATGTTCAGATAACCTAATCAAGATGATATAATTATCGGATGTGCATCATTATTATCTGATGGGACCCGGATGGAACCAAAATGTTTTGACAATAAACTATTTTAAAGCATATGACTAATATGTTATTAATATTTCAGCACATCAATTTTGACCACCACCATTGGAACCTAGGATGGTGGGGAATTAATATGAAAAAAAAAATAATAATAAGCCCACAGATTAAATCTTGTTGAGATAAGATATTAATTTTTATGGTTTTCCTCTTTAATAATTGAAATTTTTAGATGAAATGATCGTTATATCATCAGAATCATCAGGTCAATAAGAGGTTTTGAATTCAAATTTCATTATCATTCGTTTATGAAAGAATGATTTCAAGTATGGGATTTGAGTTGAAGGGTGCGTGTTAGGATATGATGTTAATATTAAATGATTCTATTTTTTAACAATTTAAAATTGTAGATAGATGGTCATTACCAAATCTTGTCCATTATTTTTATGCATTTATTTTCCCTCAAAGATATTCTCATATTTCTTTTAAGGGTTTAAAGCATTTTACCCCATTGTGATAATCAAAATATTTTAAAAAATCCGTGTTAAATAAAATGATAAAAGAAAACCCTTATGATCTAAAAATGTAGCAATTTAACCCCCTTGTGGACAATATTGGAACAGATGTGCTTGGTGTATTACAACTTGTTTTTGCCTCTTAAATGACAAAATTGTCTCCTCTACGTCTGAATCAATCCTCGTCCGTTTTTACTCTTTTTTTGCCCTAATGTTCTACAGCACTTGTTCAATTACGATCTTTCTCTCTTTAAATGAGAACGGTTTCAGACTTTAAGCCTTGTATTTATAGAGGATGAGAGCAATTTTATCATTTCTATGTTTTGTGATTTAATAACCTTGTAGCATCTTGACCTAGCTATATTATTAGTTAAGGGAAGAGTATTTATATTTGTCCCATTATCAATCAAGTTGCATGTCAACATTATTTGAATAGTACAGCTAAAATAATTTAGATCAGCAGAAGCAAAAATTTCAAATATAATTGACAATAATACACAAACTAAAGAGAAATATTGCACACATGAATAATATATATTATTACCAAATGTACTCAAATCATACATATACATCACCATTCATACTTATTTTCAAACCAGTGGCATTTCAGACAAAAACAAACAACACACCTTAAATTCATAAAAGTGGTACTCACAATCTTTTTTTTTTTAAATATATATATATATATATATATTGGGACACACTTTAATCTTTATTTTATTTAAGAAAAGCGCATTTTAATTAATTTAGTAGTTGTATTCATCAGGGTGTGCATGGAGGTGAGCCTCAATTGCCTTGAAGATTGCCTTTGCCTTCTCTTTGCCTTCCTTGATCTTTTCTTCCAAGATGTGGTGATCTCCTTTGGTGTGGTATGTGCTGATGGTCTTGCAGATGGATCCGCCGTCGGGCCCCGCTTCGATCTTCACAACGTTCGAGATCGACTCAAGATCATCTCCTAGAGCATCACCTTCCAGCACCGTGTATTTGAACACGTAGTTGTTCTCGTCAACTTCATCAATTCTGTGCTTCGCATGCTTGTATTGACTCCCTGTGTGCATGTAATAATAATTTAAATATGTTTAAAATATTTTAGCCCGTCAAAAATTAAAAATTCTTATTATTAATTAAATTACATACGTACCTTCGCCAAAAGTTAACTTTTTGATGGTTCCAGGACCTCCATTGCCCTCAAGGGTTTCGCAACTCTTAATGGCCTGTGGGAGAACCTTAGGGATGAGATTGTCTGAGTCGAGAATGAGTGATTTGAACAACCTGTGTGGTGGGATTGAGGAAACTTCCTCATGCTCGTATGTTGTCACACCCATGATCAAATATTCTACTGATGATCAAAAAATCAAGGACTAAAGAGAGAGAAAGCAAACTGGAATTGAATTGCTGCTGGCTTTGTGTTTGATGTGAGAAATTATGAGAAACCAAAGCCCTATTTATAAGTGAAGCCTGGGCTTAAGGTTGTCCTGTGGAAACATACACATGTTGCAATTATATATGTTTAGTCTTCTTTTATTACTTTCCTACTAAGCTTTCCCATGTTGTAATGTTTGTCTTGTTCTCTACACACAAATAATAATGTCCTTGCAAATTGGCATACATTAAAGTCATAAGATCATTATCTAATAACCTTTGGAAATTTCCCTTTCATATGTAGACATTAATATCCAATATTTATTGACTCGATCGCTCATAACGAATCACTTCTAATAAAATGATTGTGGGTTCGATTATATCTGTCATAGTTGTGTTGATCGATGGAAAATTTATGAATATCCCTGTAAACGACCTATATATGGTCTTGGGATCATGCTTTAGCCCGTATTGGTGATCTCCGTCATACCTGTATTGATGGGTAATTTGTAAGTATCCTTGTAAACGACTTATGATCTTGAGATCATGCTTTAGCCCGTATTAGGGATCTCTGTCATAGCTATGCTGATAGGTAATTTGTAAGTATCCTTGTTGTAAACGATTTATGGTCTTGAGATCATGCTCTGACCCTTATTGGTGATCTTTTTCGTATATAGTTGTGTTGATGAGTAATTAATTGTAAGTATCTTTATAACGACTTATATATATTTCTGTGATCATGCTCTGATTCGTAGTGGTGATTGAAATTGAAATCACCCTATTTTTTTTATTTTACTTAAAAGAGATGCAAGCAAATATTAATATTCTTTTAATCTCTTCACTTATCCACTTTGCATTAAAATAGTGAAAAGCAAATTAACGACTTATTATAGCAGTACACGTTATGAGAAATGAAGTGGTAAATTTAGTTAAGTGGAGCAGGTACTAAACAAACCTAATCTACTTGCTTTTAATTTTTGTGGGACATGAAATTTTATAATTAATTTTACAAATTTGGCATAAGCCGCCTTAATTTTAAATAATTCTTTCTAAAAAAGGTGGCCAATTAAAATTATATAAATAGGGATAGTATAGTAATTAAACTTTTCGGTCGGTAACGCGACGAATTCTTTATCGAATATTCTTGGATGATTGGTGGTGTAGTACAGATATATTAATGTCCCCACAGCCACATGCAATCAACACAATATTATCGGATATGCATTAATCTTATGGCGCCTCGAACATGCAAGGAAACTGCCTTCACCAGATGAGGTATAGCTCAGTTGACGAAATTGAGGCCTCATGACTTTAGAAGTTATGGGTTTGAATCCCTACATGAAATGATGTTCTACTGCATAGTAGGTAATGTTGTATATTGTAATAGAAAGGTATTGTTTAGATTTAATTTATATGATATTGTTAATCAGGATATGATTGTTGTAATTGTCTCTGTTGCACAATTCAATAAATCTATAAATGCTAGCATTCCGCGCTACACGTACAACTTTTACCTGCTACTTTCTTACACGGCCTTTATTATCTTCCTATAAGATATCACCGACTTAAGTATATGAAGGTTATCAAGGCATTTTCAGTATGATTCTTACGCTTTCTTACTTACATTCACGTATCGAAAAATTAATATTGACCAAAACTTATTTGAATCATTATTTGTACAAATTTGACCCGAGCGAACTTTCAAAATACACAACAAAATATATGATTTATAGTAATATTTGAGCACATCGATCTTGACCACCAACCTCCCACACCCCACCCGCATTCTGGTAGGTGGGCAATGTGAAAAAAAATTTAATAACTCAGACGCACTGTTTGGTTTCGTTTTCTACCCGTAATTGAAATCGTGAGAAAACAAAATCAAACATAACATTATCCATAATACTTTTATTGGATTTTTGGCCCGTTCTCCTACGTATACATACATCCACCTATAAATAAACAAATATTATTATATACATATATACATACATTTATATCTATATATATACTATATATAAAAGTGTGAATCCCTCATGTGTTTGTTTCCCATTATGAAAAGACAATCATACCCTCACTTAAGTTATATTTTTAATAATAAATAAAAATTAGTTATAAAAAAATAAAATTCTAATCAAAGAAAGACTATTTAAGAGTTCAAATACCTCTAAACTACTTGGGCAATGATAAATATATCTTACTAAAAAGAATAGGCTAATAATATGTCGACGCGATTAATTTGTTAGAATATATTTTTATATACTTTAAAAATATTATTTTACTAGGGCACAATACAATTTACAATGAAAAATATTGGAATAATACATAAAATACTAAACATCAAAATTCAATATATATACATATATATAAACGAAATAAATATAATGAAAATTTAAATAAAATTTTTCAATCTTATTAAATTAGAATGCTTTTGAAAAAGTTAACATGGCTAATTGATTTTATTTTAATATTAGTAGTTGAAAATATTTTGAGATTATACTTTCATGTACTTTTGATTTTTACCATAATATACTGGAAATAAAGTAATACTACTAAGTGTAACTTATAATTAAATATATAATAGTGAAAATCTCTTGATTATTTATTCCTATTGTGAGAAGACATTTGTATCTTTACTGTGGTACTCTTTTCAAAATAAAATAGAGGGATAATTACATTTACACCCCCTTGATTTACATGTTTACATAAATTACCCATGCCTTTTGTATAATTTGTTTTAAATAGCATATATTCTCATTGCAATTTAATCCTAAAATGTACTTATTAGTATTATTTTACCTCCATTAGGAAAAAAAAAAAAGGAGTAAAAGAATTATCTAATATTAATATTACAAAAATCAATTAGTCCGAAATCACTCTTTTTAAAATTTTCAACTGACTTCTATAATAAAATTGAGATTTTTAATTTGAAATTTTTTAATATTTACTTGATTCTTTTATTTTATGTTTTGAAGTATATTTGCATCTTAATTATATGCTATTCATTTTAAATTTTATAATTCCCGGGTAAATCACTTTTTTTTAAAAAAAAATTAAATCGTTCCTAGCAAATCAATATTAAAATTTATTTGCTTATTTATATTTTAGAATATATTATTCAATGCTCTTAGTAAGTCAGACAATTTAGGATACCAAATACTTTTCTACTTTAATAAAATTTTGTTCTTATAATTAATTCTTATTTAGGTAATTATATTTACACCCCCCCCCCCCCGACATATTGTTTACAGAGATCACCCTTGTCTTTTGGATAAGTACACATATACCACCAGGACACCAAACTTATTTACACAAACTACCCCTTTTTTTAAAAAAAATTATACATACACCCCTAAAAAATATCAACAATAACAATTTGATCAAAGTAAATAAAGTACTATGAGAACATACTAAAAAATATGAAATACGAATATGCAATTGGTAACCAAACACACTTGTAAACACCCGCCTTAAACAAATAATATTGTAGGTAAGAATGCGCTAAAAATTAACAAGGTTGAATAAGAGTGTACACATTAGAATTTGTAAAGAGTAGTAAATACAATTAACATAATTATAAGCTCTCATGATTAACAAAAGTAAATTAAGTATTAAGAATAAAAACTATCAACAAATAGAAGCACCAATTTTATATATTAAGTTGAAATTGCGTATGAAATTTAATTATCCAGTGAATATCTTATTATTTAATATTTCAATATTAGATAATCGTGTATGTACATAAAAGATTAAAGTTTTCAAAAACATAAAATACTATTGAATGAGAAATAGATAATACCAATTAACTTTATATGAATTAATAGATTAAGAAATCACACTAAAAATATGAAGTTAAAAATTCTAATAATAGCAGTTTCTGCAATAATGTTCCAAATTTATAAGTGAATGAAGAATGTAACCAATATTTTGACAAACTTTAAAAATTGATAATAAAATATAATTAGAATAAATATAAGACATTGCAATACAAATTAAAACTATACTATGGATGTGTAATTAGATTAATGTTTTTTTAAAAAAAAAAGTTAATAAATGATTAGTTTAAAATCATTACATCAACAAATTTAAGAAAAAGAATTCAGGATATGATAGTAAAATAAAACATATAACATTTCACAAAAGTAATATAATAAACACAAATAAAATTAAAAAAAGAAGAAGCAAATAGACATTAAAAAACACTACTAATAAAATATGATCAATTTTATTAAACAATAATTTCATATAGAAAAATCCAAAATAAGGGGCTTCTTTAATTTTATTGTAATTTGGATCTTTTTTGCATTATATTTTACTTTTGCATTAATTTGTTCCAAGATAAAATCATTAAACATAATATTATTAAATATGAAGTGCAAAAATTCAATTTTAAGCGAAAGAAATCTTTCATTTAATATTATCAATTAAATTTAAAAGTGAGTTACAAATGACAAATTTAATAGTTTCTTCATCGATTAAAATAATTATTATCAATATTTTTGAAAATATAATTATATACTAATGATTTAATAATACAAAAATAAATAAAATTATGAGTTTAATATCTTTTGTAACCAATAAATTAATAAATTATATAATCATCTCTAAAAATATGTTTATACACGTGCAATGCACGTGGTACTTCCTAGTTTATAAAAATATATAAAAGAGACACGATTTGACAATGAACAGTATTTTTTGTCTCCTAATATACAACACAATACATTAAAAAAAACAAATATTACTATATACATATATAAAAAAATATAAAAGTGATGACATGATTTAACAATAAATAGTGTTTTTTGTCTCCAAATATGCAACACAATACATACAATATATTTTTTACTTTATTTAAAATTAAGTCCAAAAATAAATCCAAACATACCATATCTTTAACACATACTTATTTATCTTTATTTTTCTCTCTCTATCTCCACAAAATAAAACAAAACATTCCAAAAACGAAACCAAACATAATGAGAGTTTTCCAATAAGTTTTATTAGATTTATTTAAAACCTAAAATGTTGTAATTTTTATTTTTATTTATTTATTTGTAGGGATTTTCTGTGTTTACAATAATTTAATAACCTTCTAGAAATCTTGACCTAAAGTAGATTAGAATTAGGGAAAGAGCATATGATAGCACGATTGTCAAACAAGTTGCACTTCATCCTTAATTGAATATTTACATACAATTAGTACTTTCCACAGAAATCAAGTTGTGCTTTTAAATACAATTCACATATTGTCGGTGCCCCCATATGAAATTGGGAAATTCAAATTTATGAGTAATTTCTGTAGTAATGTCTATACTATATATTATTGAAAATAGTCCTTTTAGTGTTCAAATTAAATTGATCTGTATTTTTTTTGAAAAAATAATTAATTAATTAATTTAATCTAATTTTTCCACTTATCATGCCACAACTATTTTTAGTAGTTTTTCTCATGCATTTTGTTTTCTATATATTATCATATTTTATTTTTTATATATATTTATGTATAATTTATGTGTACTTACACATAATACATAAACTTAATATTTCTACAAATTAAAATAATAATTTATAAATATTTTAATATTTATATAAGTAACACATATTTCTAAATTTTTAATATTTCAATGCCTAAATCACGCGTATATAAATTTTCAAAAAAATAAATTAACCTCTCAATAATATTATTACCTTATATTTATAAAATTAGATATTATTTAAAAAATATTTTTTAATATTTTAAAAATATTAATTGAATCTACTCGGTTCAATCTAGTGATCTAAAGTTCGGAGTGGGTCCGAATACGAGTCCAATATTTTCTTAACGGGACCCATCTTAAACTTTGACAAACTCGCCTCGTTGTCATCTTTGTCATTCCATCATTTATCAACATATTTGAAGAGAGTGTTTTTTTTTATGAATAATAGTAATAAATGAACCTTAAATGTTCGAGGGTGATATCGTCATTTGACACTAGAGTTCTCTGGAGCATACGTACACGACACTTACTGTGCACCTTCTTTCTCGAGTCTTTGCATCACAAATCATTTCTTTGGCTTTCACAAGATTTATGCAAAAACCCAGTCTTCAAAACCCTGATTAAAAAATTCCTGCAATTCCCTTCTTTTAAAAACAAAAAAAACAAAAAAAAAAAACCCTTCAAAACCCTAAATTTGTTGTTGCAAAACAAAACCGGTGATTGAAAAGACAGTATTCAGAGATCACGCATTTGCAGACGACATATAGAAATCAATTAATTGAAATTCTGCTTTTTAATTGTTAATCTGGGTGGTAAATGTCGGCGAGGAGGAGGGCAGGGGAGGAAAGGTTGTATTATAGTCCGCCAGCGATGAGACGGTACAAGTACAACCAGCAACAGCAGCAACCGAAGCTAAACTCATCATCTTCAGCATTATCTGAGAAAAGAGAGTTCCGGTCGGATTCATTTTTGGATCGGTTCTTGGAGCACACCACTCCTGTTGTGGCAGCTCAACATTTTCCAAGGGTAAACGATTTTCCTTTGCTTTTTGGTTCCTGTGGTGGAAGTAAGAACATGTGAAAAGTCATTCCTTTTTACGTGAGAGTCTTTCTTAGGTTTATGCTGTTACTTAATTTTTTAAATAATGATATCATTGGTTAGATTAATCACTATTCAGTGCTTCTTTGTATAAAGATGATTCTTTTTCCCAATTTTTTGGTTTGCTTAGTCCTGCATTTTGTAATTTAACTAGCTAGATGGAAGCTGAAAATCCTCTTTTTCTGAGTTGGGTTCCTAAAGAGTTCCTAGGATAAAAATCAAACTGAGATGGAGAGAAGAAGAAGATTATTTGGCTCTTCTCATGAATACAAATTGATGGAAGTGATCCTTTATGTTCTTTCTATGGTGCTAGCTACTATTTGATTTGTCTAGTGTGGGTGTTTTTTGGTCTGGCATCTTTCATTTCATGGGTTTGTTCCCTTATGTTGTTCATTAACTGTTCCGTGAGACATGAATATTATAAAGTTGTTAACAAGAACTGTTGAAGTAATTCAAATTAAGGGTCTTAGCATTTGAACTTATTACAATGAACTGCTGGCATCATTGCAATGGGCTTAATCTAGCACTTCTTATAATTGATTTCACGTATCTTGTGGGATTAAGTCACTGTGAAAGCAAGGCTTAATGGGCTAATTTGATGCACCTTTGGAGATCTGCAGACAAGTATGCGAGCATGGCGGAATCGTAGTAGTGAGTTCCATCCATACTTCATTCTCGGAGATCTTTGGGAATCTTTCCGAGAGTGGAGTGTTTATGGAGTTGGAGTTCCTCTTCTTTGGAGTGATTCGGTTGTCCAATATTATGTGCCATCCCTGTCTGGTATTCAACTGTATATAGATCCAACGAGACATGTTGGGGAACGAAGGTGAGTTCTTTTGGTGTCTTTTTCTCTTTCCTTTTCTTCCTTCTTTTTTTTTTTTTTTTTGTTCCTTTGTTTCCAGGATGAAACAGGTGCACTTGGTAGTTGAAACCACTTGCGTTTGACCCCGCAGTCACAATATATTTACTGCTATTACAAGTTCTTTGAGAGAAAATCACAGCCTGGATGGCTGTCATTCTATGAAGGCAATCATCAGATGGTTGCAGTGTCTTTGTAAGTCATTTAGTGATGACTGGTGCAGAGTGAATTGATTATGGGAATTCAGAAAAATAGTTGTTTTTCTTTGTGTTACAGTATTTTATCTACTTCATCCATGCAGGTCCTTTTTTTTTGGCCAGTTATCCATCCAAGGTATCTTGATATGCTGAAATGTTTTCATGGGTGAGAGTAATTCAGTTTCTCATGTTGGTTTTAACATTGTAACAGGAGGCCCGGCGAGGAGAGCGATGCTACTTCATCTAGGGAGACGAGTAGTGATGGTGACAGTGAGTGTGAACTGATAGAGGTGCCAATAGTAATCAGGGATCTTGGAGCCAGAAGAACACAGTTGGCCAAGGGTATAGCAGATTTTCAGGAAGAAACAATCCTTTGATGGAATCATCAATTGATGGGGATGATATTAGCAATCCCCCAGGTCTACTTATTTTTGAGTACTTTGAGAGGGAGCTTCCATTTCATCGTGAACCATTAGCTGATAAGGCAAGTAATTTCGTCTCTGGACCGCTTTGCAGAAGTTCTATGAATTTTGGCATTGATAAAATACTTGTACTGGATTGCATTCAAACAGATGTCAATACTTGCCTCTCGCTTTCCTCAGCTGAAAACATATAGAAGCTGTGATCTGACTCCATCAAGTTGGATTTCTGTTGCTTGGTAACCTTTTTCTCAGAAACGATACGAACATGCTTTGGCTCTTATCTTGTTCCCATGCTAAAACTCGCCTTATTATGCAGGTACCCTATATACAGGATACCTATTGGCCCAACTCTGCAAAATGTCGATGCCTGTTTCTTAACTTTCCATTCCCTTGCAAAACCTGTGAGAAGTAAGTCGCTTTCTTCTTTGTTTCAGTAATAACTGTTAAGAGAGATATTAAAACTACCTGAACAACAACTTCTTGTGAACAGACAGTGAAGCAGTGCAGAATGCTGATAGCAAGCTCTTGCTACCAATATTTGGACTTGTTTCATACAAATTTAAAGTCTCAGACTCAGACGGGAATGGAGTTTACGAACGCCAGAAGGTCAATTCTCTACTGCGAGCCGCTGACAACTGGCTTCGACTTGTGCAAGTTGATCATCCTGATTACAACTTTTTTATGTCTCACAACACATACTGGAGATAGAAGTTGAAACACAAACACTTATCTTCTCCAATAACGCCAGGCTGCTGAACAGCCGTAGAGGTCGCTGATGGAAATTTTTGGAGAAATTGAGAAATTAAGGCAACCTCGTAAGTGTGCTTTTCCTGCACCCAAAGCAGATATATAGGTGCTGGTCTTGGGTTTTCTGGGACTTGAGTTAACAACAAATGTGGCCGTAGTGGCTCTGTTTTGGAGAGTCTTGATGAATATAAACGTGCATGCGACTCTTTGGCTGTGTATACCGTATGGAATCGTAGATTAACAACTTCGTGCAAATTGCGACATAATCTCAAAGCAATAGGAATATGGCACATATTGGTATACGTTACTATCATTCATAGCTTCACTATGTACATAATATGTTTCGACATAAATCAGTCCTTGGTCAGGATACAGAGTAAGATGGTCATCCTGCACAAATAGCTGTTTCCTGATATTAATCTCTCCAAACTAGATTTCCATTTCTAAAATGTAAACTAGCATAGCTGCTATATGCTGGGGATACTGCAATGTTTACAAGTCATCACCAAGAAAAGTCGACAGCACGAGCCCTTGAACAAATTCGCATCTTTGAGCCTTCTCTTTTAGGTCCTTGTCTGACAGAGGAGGCCGTTTAAAAACTCTGCGTTATGAAGCCAAGCAAGTCGATTAACGTATTAGGTACAATGATGCTTCAAAGTATTTGACAAGGCAGATGAAGTACCTGTCAGCCAAACCCTTGTGGGAGGGTTCTGCCATCAGGGTAGTCTCGACCGATGATAGAGGTTGAACAGTAGAAGGTCCATCAACCACGGCTGGATTTTGTATGAATGAAGTTAACAGCGGGTCAGCCTCCGTTCGAGAGGAGGAAACCAAAAATGAGGATCCACCAAGAATGGATTGCAGATTCCCTTCCCTTAACTCTTTTCTTAAGATTGAAAATGATGAATTGGATCCTCCTCTTCGAAATCTTCTCCTCCGCTGCACGTGATGCTCAAGTCAAGGAGAGCAATGATCTGCAACACTAATATTCACATACGATTCGGAAGAAATAACATTGGTGTTTATAAAAAAGAAACAAGCTCTATAGCATTCTAGTATCTTCCGAAAGGATATTTTAAGAAGACTTCCGTGCTGCATGGTCATATGGCGAACCAAATCTGCTCCGACTCTTTTAGCACAAACAGGGCAGACCTGCATGGATAAAATCCATCTAAACATTAACCAAAATGTATAATTCAGACAACCGCTACAGCTCTCGCACATCAGCCTGGCCGAAATGTTGGGAGAATTCAACTAAGAAAGTTAAGTAAAAGCATAATGTTCATAAAAACTCAATCGAGAGACATAAACAACTGAAAATATAGGTTCCAACACTTTTAATCTCTTCAAAATGATAGATGACCAAAAAGGCCAAAATGGTACATTGAAAACATAGGTTGCATCAGGGCAAACAAAGTCCAGAGAGATGCAGGCTTTGCCTAGTAGAAAAACTATCAGCAACATGGAACACGATGAGTAATGAAACAGATATTAACTGGTTACATGTGATCACAGACACGATAAGGACAACATTACTTGGTACTTTCAGCAACTTAATGCACAAAGTAACCAGAGATCAAGTTTTCGCAACTGAGGATGCATACGTGGCACGTGTCCCAAAAGCACTTATGATTGTTTCTCTTAAGCGTACAATGATCTACGCCACGGTTCCATATTTACATCATGTCAATTGAGAAATTGAAGCCACTGGCATATAGCAGCAAAACGCAATTATTATGTGAAACATAACTAGCAACATGGCATGAAATGAGAGCACGAATGCAGCAATATGCACCATGACAATTATAGCAAAACAATAATGGTATGGCATGATTATGCTCTCCAAGGAAACAGAACACCATACAAACAATGAAGATGCCTGCCAACTCATTATAAATGTGCACTCGTCCAATTCTTTATTACTTAGATTCTTTCATCATATCACAACATTCAGTAAACAAAAAGTACCGGCCCAGTTATGAATCTGATCAGAGTATGCAAAACAAAATCTTCACGAAGTGTCTAATTCTCTATAATTCTTTTGGGAGGAATTTTCTATCTGGCTAGTCCTTCAGACAAGTAAACAAATCCGAATATCACATAACTTTCTGCAACCACAAGCCAAAATCAAGTCCTAAGCACCGATCATTATTACATATTTAAAGCTCCATGCTCTTAATCAAAAGTGCTTTACCGACACCCACGCTCTAACTAATTGTCCCCGATATATGAATTCTCATACTTGATGCATAATTAATACAAGAGCAACGCGCCCCAACCCCAAATTCAAGCCCCATATATGCACAAACAAACACCAAAAACAAGAATAAAAAGAGAGCAGTAATGTGTTCGTACCCCATTCTTTGCTTCAACGGCATGCTCTTCATCAATATGACAACAAAGGCCCACCATATCAAAATCCTCAGCACAAAATGGGCACAGAAACTCAGGCCTCTGCTCCTCTTCCCCCTCGTACTCTTCTCCATGATATACATCTGTAGAACCATTACCATCATGTTCACTTCTTACATTATAGTACAAGAAAAGAAGTATATTTGGGTATTAGACAAATGACAAGAGTTTGAAAAACCTGTCCGGGTACCGTTCACATCTCAAAGAAAAGGATAATCCCAAGCTAAAAGTGAACATTAAAATTTTCTGAAAGATAAAAGGTTGCAAATTTTCTTTCGTGTCTTGGGAAACCGAAGTTATGACAAACACAAATCATCGTTCCACGATTTTATTACAAGTAAAATTACACTAAAACATGAATAAAGGAATCCAATTTTCCTTCAAATTTTCTCACACAAAACTAAATCTCCTTACGATGAACCCTAAAGAGCATTGTGTTTCCAGAAAAACAAGAATCGAAAACCTCTTCCAATTCCAGTTTCCCTGTAGAGAACCCACAAACTAAAGCTAAAAATTCCAAAAATTTACATTCATACAGATAACAAAACGTCCAAATTCACACGAAAAAGAGCTCCAGACCCACGTTTTCCCCTTTCCAAATTCGCAAGCAGCAAAGAAACACAAAGAACAAAAATACCAAATCTCAATTCCACTAAATTCCCTAAAAATTTATTCAACCAGACCGAAAGACAACATTTTTTCATCGAAATCTGGTAAAAGGCTCGACAATTCAACAAACCTGATCGAAATTGATAGCGCCTAGAATAAGTAGAAATCCGAGCCCATGAATCAGAGTCCATTTTTCTTGAAAATAATGAATTATTTAAAAAAAGAAAATCATCAAAAAAGCTTCACTCTCAGAATTCTGTAGAACCCTCTTGCCCGCAAACACACACACACACACACAACTCAAACTGAAAGCGAGAAATGAAGGAATGTATGTATCTCTACGTGTGTGAGTGTGTGTTGTGTGTGTGTTTGTTTTATTAAAGGTAGAGATGTAAGAGAAGAGAAGCTTCTGAGAAATTAAGAAAAGAGAGCCAACTGTGAAGCTCTCCTCCACCGTATTCCTCAGGGTCAGACACGTCCCAACCTTTATACTCGCCGTCCATTTTCTCGAAATACCCTTCCATTTTGCTTTAATTTTCGGGAATGCCACTCCCCACTTTAATCACTCCACTGTACAACCTTATGATGCGTGATGTACTTTTGGACTTTGTGTGGTGGATTAAATTTTGTCCATATAAAAGTGTGTCTGCACAAAATTTAAATTAAATAGTTTTAAAATTATAGCTTAAATTAAATAAAATATGTCCATCCGGTAATTAGGTAATTTCACCAATAAATTATATATACCAAACATTTCACAAATTTTTACTTCTTCCAATTCAATTTTGAATCTTAATCACTCGTTCATTTTTTTCTAAAATTAAGCATTTTTTTAAAATACGTAAGTATTGGCATACTTTTTATATTGAACAAATCTTAGATGATTTTAATTTTTTTATCGTTATCTAAATTCTAACTAATACATGAGAATTTATTATTTTTATCAAATAATTAGCTGTAAATATTCATATTTTAGACAAATCGAATGTCAAATTCAACTTTATTTCACATGTAATATAATAAATAAAGGTCCGCAAAAAACCCATCTAAGTCCAAAAAATGATGGGACTAAGATGAACAAGGTAATGTTATTAAAATTATATAAGAAAAAAAAAATCGAATCAATTAAATTATCGAGTTGAATAAATAATATTTTGACAATTTAATTTAATAATAAAAAGAAAATGAGGATTGAAGTGAATGGTGGAGAGTACTGCAGTGCCACGTCATCCTAGGATTCCACGTGACATGACTGCTGTACGTGTACCTCCTATCTCTTAACGCTGTCGTTTTTCCAGCTGGAAAAAGGTTCCTGGACCCAACATCACTCTGATTGTGACGCTTGACTTGTGGCAGAGGGAAGCAGTGAAACGACGTCGTCACTGTCAGCTTCTTGGGTCAATTGACTTGGGCCAACACCAAGAAATAATAGTACCTTATGTGAGGCCCAATGAATTGGGCTCAGAACCTATACTTTTTAATTAAACAAGCCCAAAACAAGTTGGACCCAGTTACTATTAATCCAACCAACTCTATACATAACCTATACTTCATTTCTTTACCTTTCCATTTTTACCAATTAAAAGTAGGTCAAAAATACACGGGCTCGAGCCCGTAACTAGGAATTCAGACCCAAGTCCAAATCCGCATGTTTACATTAGATCCGACCCAGACCTAGACCGATTTAATTAAAACGTTCTGGCGTTAATCAGGTAATATATCCAGTATTACCCGATATTAATCATACCCAATTTTATTTAATTCTTTCTCCAAAATTATCTGATTCTTAAATCATTTATAAATCGTTGAACTATCATTAAAAACAACAAATGTATCAGTACATTACCATAAAAAATAATAACATATATCAATATCGAAATCAGAAATAACCTATTAAAACAAATACACATACACCAATTACTTTTAACAAAGATGTCAATTCATTGAGATTACCAATATTACTTCCCCAAATGTGAGACCCAAAACAACCCTCAAAGGGCATAATATCCCCTTTTTCATCCCACAATCTTCAAAAAATACTACTTTTTCCAACTCAAGAATTTCAATGCAACAAGGAATCAAGCAAACATAGGGTAAGGTTGGGTATGGGGAAGCAAAGCACAATTGAGTGCCACGTGGCTCATCATCATCGTCATCTATCCCCATCTTCAAATTTTCATCTATGCTATAAATGGGGTTGATCATTAGAAAGCAACCCCCTCACACAAAGTAGATCAAACATTTATTATTATATTTATATTATACATCATCAATTCAACCATCTAAACTTTATTCAATTTTAAGACTAGCATTCCCTCTTTTTTTTTCTCCCTAGCAAGTTGTAATTTCATGTCATAAATTCATCAAATGTGTCTAAAACAGGACCTGAAGTTTTACATATTATCGACACTAACAGAAAAAGAAAAAATAATTGAAAATTAAATCAATTCCCAACTTTTTTTTCATAAAGCTTTCTATTTTTACAACAAAAATTAAATAAATACAAAAATATGTCTAGTAATTTATCCTATATAAAAACAAGAAAAAGTAAAATTAAAAATTTCAAGAAAATATATTGAAAAAAAAAATTGTATACTTGTGAAGTGATAAGGACAAATGGGGTGGAGGGGAGGGGCTGATGATGTACGATATGAAACGGGGGAGGGGGCCCACTAATAAGTGTGGGTGAGTTGGGGCCCAGGGAGGAAGTACATTCCCCGCGTTGGTCCATAAACACCGTACCCTATTCGGCTCCTCTGGAACAGTTGTCTATCGACGTTATAGGTTCAGGTGGGCCCATTTATTTGAGCATCAACACGTGGCATTATCTGATTTAACCTTGGAACGGTGCAGCGAGCTGCGGCTCTAGGGGCTAGGGGGGCGGCATCCAGACTTTTAGTACTAGCCTTTGTCGGTGGATTTCATTCTTGAAAATAATTTTGGATTTTTCTCAACTTATTAATTCAATTTTAAATATTTCTTTTGTGTTCTGGCAAAATAATTATATTAACCACCCTCGTTTTTTGTCATTTGAAGTTGATTAGTAAGAGCTCAAATTTAATTTTAATAATGATCTATGTCTAAATTACAGCATTTTACGAGATCACGTCTGTATAAAAAAAGATCTAAATATATTTCTGTAAGTTGGAAATAAAAAAAATATGACCTGAAAAGTAAAAAATCGTAAAAACCACACTATAGAAGCTCCGACTATAACCCATAATGCTTAAATTGGTAAGGTTGTAAAATGAACAACAGGGAAAGTCGTGAAAGTAACGGGTAACACAAATTGTACTTGGAATATAGAGGTAGTATTTATAAAATTTTTGAGTTGTAAAATTTCAAGTGAACTACAAATCAAAAAATATTCGTGCCCACATCATGAGTCTACATACCCTGAATTCAAGTTCGATGAGGGACAATCGGTATAACCTGAATAGAAAATACATGATTTTGACCTATGTTATCATTGAATTTATTATATTTTCATAATTTACATAAATCAAAGATACTTAATTTAAGGATGTGGACAATTATTTTGTTGAAGTGGGAAGTAGTAAAGTATTAGGTGTGTGCAATTTCATCCATGATTCTCATTTATCACACGTAAAAATGTCATATTATTAATTAATAATAG
This sequence comes from Sesamum alatum, assembly GCA_034509735.1. Taxonomy (NCBI): domain Eukaryota; kingdom Viridiplantae; phylum Streptophyta; class Magnoliopsida; order Lamiales; family Pedaliaceae; genus Sesamum; species Sesamum alatum. The sequence goes on from JACGWO010000006.1 coordinate 37,675,260, forward strand.
AAGAAATCATGCATGAACATAACAATTGATGGTCACTAAAACAATTATTCAGTATTCATTGAACTGATTTTGTTAATTAGATGCTTTTGTTTGTGCTTTCACTTTCAGAAGATGCCCCCAACCCCCAACCTCTATTAATTCCTTGTCTCTATCACTACCAACACTTTTTCAAAACTAATTAAGTACCTCTTCCTCAAAATTAATCTTATAATTATAATGTCATATATTCGAATACTCCAAACACGAATATACGTATGCTTTTATAATAATTTCATATACGTTTATACGTGTCGTTCAAATGTAATATTTAATTTAGAATTATATATGATGATATATGAACGTGACAATGATATGCGGTTAGTACTGATTATGCACAATTTAAATTAAAATTTGTATACAGAGAAACTACAATAAAAGTAAAACAATATCAACACCCAAAAAAAACGTAAATCGAAAAGCCAAGCTTAATCATGAATATTCGAATATATCAATATAACCCTTAAACCCACATTTTTTAAATCTTGAAAATTTGCAACTTTATTATTTTAATTAATATTGATATTATGATATTCAAGAAAATGAGTAGTCAACAGCAGTAAATTATGGAGGGAATTAGGAATATATATTATTAGTCAAATTTGATTCTCTATGCTTCACAAATACTTTGAGCATGTTCACTCCCAAATATTTTAAGAAATATGTTTATTCTTGTCACGGCTACTCAAAAATAAAATTAAAAAAAAATAGTAAAGAACACAAAATATTCGCCCAAGATTGCATTGCACATAAACATTGAGATAAAAGCCTACAAATGTGTAGGGAATCTGCAAACGGAAGTGAAATTCCCTTATGCTATCAAATTCTTCACAAAATAACTTTTCATGGGTCAGTTTTATACTATTTTTATTCTTTTTTAAACTATCATCACCGGTCAATACTTGTTGGCTCAATTGATAAAGACGAACCACTTTCGATTAAATAGTTGTGGGTTTAATTCGCCCTGTTGATGAATGACTATATTGATTTATAAATACTTTTGTAAGTGACTTATGGTCTCAATAGCATGTCCTAATTCGTAACGATGGCTCATGTAGAAGACTTGCAAATTATTTTTTTTATGCCAAAAAAAGAAAAGAAAAGAAACTACCGCCAAGTTTAGTAGGGCATCAAAGAGGAAAGTACTTGTTAGAAAACTCTTTTCTGGACCAGATTTGGTCGAACCAATCCAATCACAAAGCAAGTCTGATATACTTATTATGTGATTGGTCACTTTTCCTAAACTGTATATCAATCACACTAAAAGTGTATTGTACTTACTATATGATTGGTTCAAGTTTAACCAAGTCAGGTTTGAGTTATAATTTTCTGTATTTGAAGCATAAAAAACGTGGGATTGAGGATTTGGACATCTTTATTAGTTTCATAAAGTTGTGGAAAATTAAATGAATGTACTATAGTTGTGGTAAAGTGACACTATCACTTAATTCTTTTCAAACACATTTGTTAATATAATCATAAATAAATTATAGTACTAATTGCCTATCACGATCTTCATTTATAACTATAAAATAAATAAGGACTTGATGTTTTAATATAGTAGTACATTTATGTCATTTTTGGCTCATCATGCTCTCCTCTACACTTTACAAGTGTCTTCAATTTGACTTGTATTCCAACTCAATTAATTATTCGTCCATAAATTATTATTATTTTTTAAAAAACCTCGAATTATCATATGATTCGATGTTTTACAATTATAATCTCGTATACTTGACAAAATATTTTTGACACATGTAAGATTTTAGATAGTAAGTGTTTAGAGAAAATAAGATAACGAAGCTTATAAGATGTTAGTAATAATAATTTTTGTAACTGCCAGAACCAAATTTGAATGAACTTCTCAAGATTTAAAATATATATATATATATATTATTTTTTAACGGGATTATAAATATTTCTAATTATGGAATAATGAAATTAGTTATACATATTTATCATTTTAATAATTATTATTAAGTAATAAAAATACATTGCTTTGAGCAAAGGGTGTGCATTTAAAGCTGACTGATAAACAGTGTGGGATGGGAGTGGGATGGCACTAATCATTCTAAGGGCCAAACTGCAAAAAGGGCACAAATTTGCAGGGAGGAAAAAGTAAGAAAAAGAAGTAGCACGGACTTTTTTGCTAAAATTCCCCCGTTAACTCCACGTGGCGTCGTCTCATTGGTTGTAGCGCTCGAGCGTGAAACAGCGCTCGGTTACACACACAAATATATTCTCCTCCCTTTAAAAGCATCTCCTCCTCATAAAAAAGCTAGGAATGGCATAATTATAATATTATTATCCTAATTTCTCTTTTTTCTCATTAAAAGGTGAAAACTAATGTTTTAATTAATTAATTAATTATTATAAGAAAAAGTATGAAAGAAATATTAAGTAAGTAAAAAAGTAAAAGTAGTCATTATGACAATTTACCCTTAATAGTAAAAAAATTGGGAGGAGTGGGAGTTGACACTTCACTTTCGAGGTTATTTAAATTATATTCATTCACAACCTATTGTTGAAGAACAAAAATTTAATTATAAATTGATGAATTTATAGATGTTTAATTTGTTTTGAATTTTAAAAAGACAACGTTAAAATGATTTTCACAAGGGGGTTACGTCAAGGTCTTGAAAATATATATAAATGATCCCAAAAAAAATATATTAATCACATAATAGGTCAAGATTCATTTTAATATAATCAGTTTGTACCTCATGATTTAATTTGAACTCGGGTAGTACAGACTCACGATGACCACTCTATCATCTTTGGATTAATGATTCAAATACAATCGTACAGCTCGGGATATTTTAGAAATATTAAACCTAAATGCCCCAAGTAGCTCTCGCGATTTACTATCTCGCTAGAGACTTAACATGGTTCCCAACTTACCTCAGCATATTCAAGTTTTCTAATTAAACCCTAAGCGAACGTATCGAATTTGAACACATATTAGATTCTTAACGTAGTATAATAAAAAAATAATTTTGATAGGTATAACAAAGCCACATGAAAGAATGACAAAAATACCCTACAGGAGGCCCAAAATTACTAATTGGACAAACCCATATCCTTTACTCGGCCGGGTCGGATGACCCAACCAGCTTCTGGCCGACACGATCAAGGCAACCCATCAAATAGGAGCAGTTGGATAGCCTGAAGAATTCAGATTGACAAGACACCTGGCAGAGAGCAAGTGGACGATTTCAACTTTATAAATACCTTTTTTAAACAACATTTAAGGTATGACATTTATTATACCAGCTTTAGATACTAAGGAGATCCCATCCTTCTATCTCGACCTCATCACTGACTTAAGCATCAAAGAGTCTTACCTAGGACCTCCCAGCAAGCCTAACGATTCTCTTTTCTCAGATCTTAAACTACTCTGGAGACATCATACGCGACCAGCAACCTTAGACCCCGCATCAGATTTGTAAGAGTCGTTTTGATTAGAATAAAAAATATTATAGTGGGACATTATTTTATATCTTACTATAAAATAAAATATAATTATTGAACATGGTATAATTGGATAAATTCAATTTGAGATTAGTAATGAATATAACCTTTTAGTCATTTCGTTACACGTGCAATGCGACCTATATTTGAAAATCATCAAATAAAGAACATCAGAAATAATTATTCAAAAGACTCATCAAAATGATAAAGCTGATATTAGCTATAACTCCTCGATCGTTATTAGAATGTCTTAATTAATTATTATCACGTAAATTCAAAGTTTATAATATTACCAATAATGCCAAAGGGTGTGTTCTATTTTATTTATAAAAAAAAAACATTAATGTGGATTATTCTTTTAATAAGGGATTCATGGGAAACAACAAAGGGTGATGTTGATGTTCCTTTGACCATCAAAGAATGTGATATTACAGAAACCTTTTTCAGACGCTTTCTCCTAACCAAATGTAATAATAATATTAATAATTTTAATCAAATAATTACCCTTAAAATTAACAAAATAATTAGCTTTAAAATATTTTGTGCAAACGGTACAACAAAAGTTAAAAGTACTGTTTTTTTGCTGCAGTGCTGTACGCTGCAAAGCAGCCTTCACCGGCGCCGTAATGTACTTTTGACGTAATCTTTCCTTCTTCCGCAGAAACGTGTCATTGCTAACACGACATCAACACTAAAAGTACAAGACTGTAGAACATAATGAGCATTCTCACTTTTCTTACAACATTGGGAGAGGACAAATGCGATTCTAATTAAGGTATACTAATTGAGATTAAGAATGTGATTAGAAGAAATTAATAATAATGTTGGAAATAAATAATGTAGTCCCCATCTGGAAAAAGTGGGTGGAGATGGGCAATGCTTGCTTGTATTGATTAATTAATCCAGAGATCTTACGTAATAAATGGATTAAATGCAATTTGCCTCCTGTATTAACCTAAAAGAACAATTACCTCATATGAAAAAATAATTAGTAATTTACCCCCCAATATTATTCAAAATACAGCAAACAATCCCCTCACATGGAGTTTTTTGCTATATTTTTTAAAATACAGGGGATAAATACTATTTATTTTTTCACAGATGATTTTTTGCACATTTTACATATCACAATGGGGTAATTACATTTTTTCCTGTAATAAATGCACATGACATACCATGCAAGCATTATGCTCACCTTTTGCCAACACTAATATGATTAATGAATTCTAAACATGTGCTTAACACCTAATTACCCACTACTTAACATGACAATTACCAATTTAAATACCTCTAATTACACAAATTATATCTTAATTAAACCTGTTCGCAAGGCTGAGTTCTCAAAACTATTTTATATTTTATTTAGAACATTTTATTATATTGAATTAATTATGCTATGTTGATGTAATTATCTACTTCTATAAAAAATAGATATAAATGAATTTAATTCCGAAGAACCTAGTCAGCCTTAATAGTTTTTTATGCGGGTTTTATTTATTGGGTTCGATAAAGTACCTAAAAATAAAATAATTGAAAAGACGATGAATTGGTTATGCAAATTTTGACTTGTGTTTGAATTTATTTTAGTTGTTCATCTATAAAAATTATTGTATAATAAGAATAAATGCTACTATTAGCACCTAATTAATCAATTAAAATTTAATGGAATATATATAACAGTAAACATTTCTAGTTTTAGGTTATTGAAATCTAGTAAGTAAAGCCAATCAATTTTTTGTTGGTCCAATAAATGAAAACAAACATATCATGAATCTGAATTTATTATGTCATTATTATTTTGGATGATCTTATGTGTCCTATCAAACATTAATAGTAAAGTTGTACTATTGAACATTTCATAGCTTTTGTTTTGTTTTTATTCTTAATTGTGTAAGTTTCAATGTTTTTTTATTTAATTAAATTTTGTGTGAGAAGTAAAAATATGTTTTTATTCATATGTTTTGTTCTAAAGTTTTCTTAAGAGATATGATTAAATGAAAATGTGTTTGAATTAAGATATTTATTTTGATAATTTTCAATATGAAAAGATGTGATATTTCACAATAATTTTTTATATAACGAACATGATAGAATTTATTTGTATGCAATTGATCATTGAAAATTTGAATCCATGAATAAATGCCAAACCAAACATGTTCTTACTCAAAAATTCTCCTAGTGCAAAAGCAATATCACACTACTTGATACTTTTTAACATATCAAATATTTCATAACTCTGAATAAATCAAATTTGAGTCAAGTTCGACAAAAATTTTAAGTTCGAGCTTCTAAAAGACTCGTTCAATTGAGTTTGACCCATGATTACGAGCTTCACAATTTGCAGTCCTATTTTATGTGGGTTTATTTTAATTTATTGACAGAGTTATCAGGCCAACGTATAATTAAGAGCATATTCTATATAACTGAAAAAGATATGTTAAAATTACTGCAAACCATAGATTATTTATAAAAATAAGGGTAAATTACAATTACTTTCCTTAAAGTTAGCATAATTATTGATATTTTTTCATTGTTTGAGAAACTACAAATACCCATTGATTTTAACGGTCATCTAACAACTAGCCAAATCTGTTTGTTTCCGTTATGTTTCCATCCAATTTTTTTTGTAGCGAAATGACCAAAATATTCCCGTACACTATAAATTAAAAACTTACCTATCTTTTTCCATTCACCTCATCTGTCTTGTAAATATATATTTTTATTTTGTAAAAAAAAAAGGAAAAACATACAACAACATAGAAATTGCTAATTTCAATCATTCATTCAAAAATTACATAATTTTAGCAAATATAAAGTATTGATAATTTTTCAAACAACAAATGAATACTCGTAAGTACACACAATTTCAGAAGAACTTGTCGTAATTTATGCTAAGATGAATTATAATTTTCATGGATGACTCTATTTCACTATGCATTGACAAAGCAATTTCCATGTAGATAATAGTACTATACTACTCTTTTTTTTATTTCGAAAATAATTGTACTATGTTTACTTTGTAATTTTTAGGAAATAAAATACTAGAAATGCAAATTTTGGCTGGCGTGGGGTTAGCTAAGCTCATATGTGAGCTGGATCCACACTCAAATGGAGCGACCCACTACCAAATGAACCCCTTCTCCCCCCCCCCCCCCACCCCCACCCCCAACCCCACCCCACGTAAAGAAAAAAGAAGAAGGAAAGAAAAGGGAAAATGAAAAACCAACATAAAGATTAATCCCAATAAACTACTCAAGGAAGAAAAAGAACTAGTTCAAGAACAGCACACGAAATACAGACAGCCCTCAATGTCCTCAATCTCACATATGAGCGCACACACGTATATAAAGCAAAATAGTTTCTTCCCTTTTCTTCTTCTTACTAAGAATCCCTCGGAGAAAATAATTTGAAGTTTGAGTTTGTAAATTGCAAATTCCCCGTTTTCCACTAGATTATATCCTGTATATGGATTCTTCGAAAAAGAAGTTGAGAATATGTGATTTCTGACATATTTCCCATCTGGGCTTTGTTGTTTGCATGCAAATTTTAAGTTGTATTCGGTGATTCTTGAAGAAAAAATGGATCTTGGAGTGAAACCCGTGTCTTTTGCAAGTTCGAGTGCTTCTTGGAAGTCCGCCGACGGAGTTCCAGACCAGTTTCCGGCGGGTCTGAGAGTGCTAGTTGTGGATGACGACCCCACTTGTTTGAGGATCTTGGAGAAGATGCTGAAAAATTGTCTGTATGAAGGTAATCTGTTAACACAGACATGCGTATGTTACACTTTTATTCTTAAGCAATTGACTGTTTCTGGTAATCTTTTCTTGAATAGTTAAAATTTTTGTTTGTATTTTTCTGTTTTTCATTTGTATATATATACATGACAGATCTTCTATCAGAACTTCGTACTTTTTTAGGAATTTTTCTCATTTTGGAGTTACAATTTTGTGATTGACTAGGGGAAGTATGGAGGAGGGTTTGTGAAATGATGTCGTATGGGCTTATGATTCCATTTCTTTGAGAGAGAGAGAGAGAGAGAGAGAGAGAGAGAGAGAGAGAGAGAGAGGATTCTTGAAATTAGAAAAAATTGGTAGTTGACTTTAGATCTTGTGCAGAGCTCCTAGTGTTTAATCTTGTGCATCCATTAGCCTTATATGTTTAATCTTGGACTAAGATATTTATAATATTCGATTGTATTTGTTGGGTGATGAATCTGAATTGTGTTTTTGCTTTCTCCAGTTACTACATGCAATCGAGCAGAGGTTGCACTGAAGTTTCTCAGGGATAACAGAAATGGCTATGACATTGTTATAAGCGACGTACACATGCCTGATATGGATGGTTTTAAACTTTTGGAGCACGTCGGACTCGAGATGGATCTGCCAGTTATCAGTCAGTATTATTACTTTGTGATTTTGTTTCGATTTGTAATTAGCAATAATAAGTTACATCTAACCTTAGTTCTTTCTCCTTGCCTGGTTTTGTGTTTTTATAGTGATGTCGGCGGATGATAGCAAAAATGTCGTGATGAAGGGTGTTACGCATGGAGCTTGTGACTATCTTATAAAACCAGTTCGTATGGAGGCATTGAAGAACATATGGCAGCACGTGGTTCGGAAGAAGAAGCATGAGTGGAAGGAAAAGGATTTTGAACAGTCAGGAAGTGTGGATGATGTGGAAAGACAGCAAAAACCAATCGAAGATGTAGATTATTCCTCGTCGGCTAATGAAGGAACTTGGAAAAATTCCAAGAAAAGGAAGGATGAGGACGATGAAGCAGAAGAAAGGGATGATTCATCCACATTGAAAAAGCCACGGGTTGTTTGGTCAGTGGAGCTGCATCAGCAATTTGTAACTGCTGTTAATCAACTCGGAATAGACAGTACGAAGCTTCTTCCTCCTTTTTCTCTGTCTTTCTCTGTTCCTGTTGTTTTCTATCTGTTTTACACAGCTTCATTATCATCTGTTGCTTTTGGTAATCTGAAATTTTTTAATTTGCTGGTGGCTCGTGCAAAGTCCCGTCGGTTCTTAATACTTTTTATCTAAATTTTCTTTCTTTCCTTCTTACGGGTTGGGGGTACGGAAAGGGCTGCTATGGGAGGCTAGTGCTATGAGAGAATGATCTTGGAATAAGCACTGTGGTATTTAGAACTTGAGCACGACCCAACATAGATTTTGAGAACATTTGGAAAAAATATGTCGGTGTTTTCTAGTATTCTGAAATAAACTTTCATCTTCTTGAACTTCAATGTTAGAGGCAACCTCTTAAGACCTATGTCCTACCTGAAGGCCCGTCAAGTAATAAAATAACATTGAAATGGTATAATAATCACAAGAAGATTACAAATGAGTATACCTAGAAACCGCACTGAATTTTGTTTTCTTGCATCCTATTTATAGCTGCAGATTGAGTTCATCCATTTAGGAGTAAGGCCTATGAATAACTGTGATTTCTCGAATATTGATATCGATGCCACTTTGGACTTTGGAGTACTCAACTCACTGTGTTCTAGTACAAGATAACGAGAAAGTATACTTGAAAATCTCAGTTTTAGATCATTTTATTGCCTCAGAGGTACTGACCTTTACATTTCAATAATGATAGAGACAAAAATGATTTTTTAATTTAAACGCCCTGTTATAATGAGTTACTTTGTGCTTACTGGGCAAATGTGTGTTACTTCTGCTGTCATATGTGTATGGACAAATCTCCACGTAGCAGCTAGAACAATATTATTGTTTTAGATTCCTTTGCATACATGGTTTTGCTGTTGCATACTTGTAATCATTATTTCCTACTGTTTGATTATTGCAGAGGCTGTGCCTAAGAAAATCCTGGAATTAATGAATGTTCCTGGTCTTACAAGAGAGAATGTTGCAAGCCATCTTCAGGTTTGGGCAGCTGTAAATTTATTTTTTGTTCACAAGCTAATCTGCTGAAGCACCTTGCTCAATCATTATCTGAACTATGCATTCTTTTAATTTACATAGACGTCTGAAATCCACTTGGTTTGAAAGTTAACGTTAAGCAACTATTCTTTCAGAAGTATCGCCTGTATCTCAGAAGGCTAAGTGGTGTATCGCAGCATCAGAATGGGTTAAGTAGCTCATTTATGGGACCCCCAGATGCGCCGTTTGGGCCAATGTCATCGCTCAGTGGTGTTGATCTTCAAGCTCTTGCTGCTTCCGGTCAACTCCCACCCCAAAGTCTAGCTACCATCCAGGCAGCTGCACTTGGTAGGGCTACTACCAAGTCTGCCATAACCGTACCTCTCGTTGATCAAAGAAATATTTTCAGCTTTGAAAATCCAAAGTTAAGGTTTGTTGATGGGCAGCAACAACAAAACAACAACAGTAAGCAAGTGAACTTACTGCATGGAATCCCGACAAATATGGATTCAAAACAGCTAGCCAGTTTGCACCAATCTGCGCAGTCCTTCGGTAGCATGAGTATGCATGTCCACTCCCAGGCAAGCCAAAGCAACTCATTGCTGACTCAGATGGTTCAACCACCGTCGAGGACTCAAATTTTAAACGAAATCAATGGTAGCCATGCGCTGAATCTTCCATCATCTGTAGGTCAACCTGTTTTGTCACAGGGAGTTCCTAATGCTGTCTTGGGCCGGAATGGAATTGAGAATGTTCGCGGACCACCATATACTTCTGTTTCCCAGCCCTCTACCGTTGTAGATTTCTCAAGGAGTCAGAGCACAGAGTTTCTGGGGACTAGCTTTTCGCTTGTGAGTAATTCAGGAATATCGAATCTCACTTCTAAGCTTCAAGATGAAGTTAACTCAGAAATGAAAGCATCTAGAGGCTTTGCTCCTAATTTTGATATTTTCAATGATATAAATCAGAATAGAACCCAGGATTGGCGTTTGCAAGACGTTCCATCAACTTTTGAAACCCAACAACACTCAAATGTACGAGGCAGCCTGGATGTTTCATCATCGGTTTTAATTCAGCAACAGTTTTCTTCTAACCAGAAGAGTGGACAAAACAGGGTTCCACCTGTTAATAAGGCAGCCTTCTCAGTTGCAGATGGTCTTGGCAACAGTTCCAACATTGGTCAGCAGCTTAGCTCATCTTTAGTGGACAATCCATCAAGAATTAAGGCTGAAAGACCACCTGATATGGGCTACCAGAATGGCCTTTTCTCTGAACACTTTGGCCAGGAGGACCTCATGACGGCTATTCTCAAACAGGTTAGCTTCTTCCTTCTGACCCTGAACCAACTTGTACTAGTATTGTTTACTTCTGACTAGATCCATTTTCTAATGCTAAATTTTCTTCACGGCAGCAGCAAGGAGGCATGGAACCCATTGAAAACGAGTTTGGCTTCGACGGGTACCATCTCGATAATCTTCCTGTATAGCATGCCTGTTTGCTGTAGCTTAGTTTATTTAAGCACTTTGTACATAGCTGCTGAAATTGACCTCTTGTGATCAACCGCTAGAAGTTCTTCTTCTTCTTCCACTGCTTCCAGAAGTAGGATCTTGGAACTGTTTTTGCTTTATTATTCTAGTGTGAATAGTTTGCCAGGTTTCTTCTTTCAAAATCAGAAACACAGAACTGGAAACAGTCGATCAGGTGGATTATCTGCTGTTGAAGACGAAGGAGAAATGTGCATGATATGCAAAGCATACCATGCGAAATTTTTGATTGCTTTAGCTTATTAGGTAATTGTAGTATGAACGTTGCACCGGGAAGATTCTGGAAAATTTCTTCTTGTTTGGTGCTCGTCTACTTAGGTGTGAGATTAAAGTTCTTACCGATCGCCAAACTCTCGAGTCTTCTCTGATTCAAATAAAATGTTTTAGCAGGATATGTATGTAGTATACAGATTGATCTGAAGAATTTATGTGCTGATTCCTGAAGTCATCAGTGTTAGCTGCTGTATACCTGTTTATATTATGTCCAATTGTTCTTCTGGAATATTGATGTGGTTTTTGCTGCTTCGAGCAGATCTCAGTACATTCAGCCACTTGTTTGAATCTATTAGTTCTATTAAATCTTGGGGAAAAAGTGTTTCAACAATGCCTAGCTCTTCAAGTGAAAATTTGCCATTTACTCTATAGTTTCATGATGGGATAGTTACGTATACACTTCCGAAGAAGGGAAAATTATTTTTTTAGTCCACTAAGTATGCATAATATTAATTTTAGTTCAGTAATTATGTCCATTTTTTTCTAAGTCTAGTAACTTGCAAAATTGATGAGATTTAATTCTCTGGTGGTCGATTTTTGATTTCTTGGTTGAACATATTTTGAGAACTTTTAAGCTTACATGATAATTGAAATGATGTGGATTCTAGTTTGAAATGCCACTTAATACATGTGGTTGTACAAGTGACAATTAATACATATGGTTGTACACGTGTATAAGTTGTCGTAAATTAATCAAATAGTTGCCATGTGTGCATTTTATGGTTAATTTTCAAAATATCGTCGAAAAATTGAGTAAAAAATCATAATTCGGATTAAATCTCATCAATTTTGCAAGTTATTGGACTTAGAAAAAAATAGGCATAATTATCGGACTAAATTAATATTGGGCATACTTAGCGCACTAAGAAAATAATTTTCCCACTTCTGAACCTATAGTCTATTTATCCAAATTAATCATGTCTTTTGTATAATTATACATAATTTCTTTAATATTGGGTAATTTGTGTAATGATGTTAATATTTTTTTAAATGTATATACAATTATTTAAAAAATAGAGATGATTTGTGTAAACAGATCATAAATTAAAAGGGGTAAATGTAATTATCCCTAGCATTATTTATGTGGAAAACCAAATGAAAGGCTAACCTATGATGAAACATTGATCGCATAATATTCAAACCTTAAATGAATGAAACCCGGAAAACTTTCCTTGATGATGTTTACAAAATATCAGACAGTCTGCGAAACTAAACTGTATGTTATATTACAATGCCAACTTTGATATTCTTCTAAAACAATCATCGACAGCCCGATTTAAGTACCAAAAGTACTTCTCAGTTAAAAAATTCCTCAGAGAGGAACAACGATCTTGATCAAATAACCAAAAGAATGAACCAATAAGCAGAAATGTACCGAAACATTCGCGCCCCTTCCGTTCACTATTGCTGCATCGACACGAAAAGAATAACGAGGAGAACGAATGACAGGAAAACAGACGACGCCAATCTGTCAGAATTGCTCGTTGGAAGTAGTTTTGGCAGTGAGCACTCCTCCCCGTTGAAGTATACTTTTGATGGGAATCCATCGCCACCAGCAACGTTAATCCCAGGTGTCAACTTTTTCGTGAATGAGATGACAGACTGCTGTTTTCCGGGGACTCTGGGATCCTTCTGGGGATTAGCTGCGTCTGTTTCCCCCACCAGATAGTTCAATCCGGGAAGACCCTGCATGAAGATCGTGTTGTTTACGCCTTCTAGTGTGGTTCCATTGAAAGAGTAGACTGCTTCAAAACCAGGAGCCGCTTTGTCCAACTCCACTGCGGTAAACCAATCAGCGAAAGCAAGATCGTCCCAGTTGAAGATTGTGATTCTAGCAGACCATCCGCCTCTGAAGTCGGTGAACAAATGCCAGTTCAAACTAACACCACAGTTATCACTGCAGGGCAGAGGGTTTGGCACAGGAAAATGATGAAGATCAGCCCACGCTCGGGCCAATGTACTACGGTTATCGAATGGAACCAGGAGAGCCTGAGATGGAAGGAGGAGAGCTGGGGCAGTACTGCTGCACGTTCGAGCAGTGTTAGCAGGACAACCACAAGCACAGGTTGGACACGGGATGATGGACTCATTGTAGTAAGCAGAAAACGACACACAGCATCGGGGGCTGGATCCCTTTGGTTGTGTAATATTGCAAACTACTTGCCAGCTTGCCATTGCAGATGAATGGGGCAACAAGCCACTTGGATCAGGGAATTGGCTGGGACTTACTCGAACGGGCGGCCCACATTTATAATCTGGGTTGAGTCTGCCTTTGATTCCCCAATTCTGCGGTGGAGTAAGATCAGAACGGTTGAGATTTGGTGGCATCTTGAAAACATTGATCTGGAATGCAGATTTTGACTTGCTTGGGTCCATTGCAGGCGGCAAGATCGTCCCGTTCCTACAGCAAAACGGTATCATCCCCAGGGTTGTGTCGTTGGTCTTTTCCAGAGGAAGGTCAACTATAGTTGGCCTTCTATCACAATTCAAGGCTGTCGAGAAGTCAAGATTCTGGTAAAACTGGCCTTGTTTGCCAAAAATACAGTCTGATGTATCCACCACAGAGGGGTAGGCTCCTTTCATGGCGAAAATAAACTCGTCTTCCATCCAATCCCAGCTTAGCTGCCAGTTATCGAGGCGGCCAAGAGGGTTGTGGTTTTCGATCATAACCTGCGCCCAGTAATTGGACTCGTACGTTCTCAACACATCATACATGATGGTGAGATCACCCTTTTGACGCGGTAAAAATTCTTCGTCTACCGTAACATTGGACTTGAACTTGGGGTCTCTCGTGCAGCATACTTGCAATGTTCTATTCCCTGGAAAAACAAATAGCAGCTATTTCAGCGTTGCATTTATACATCTCAGGATCATACAACAAAAGCACAACATATATTCTATATTCTAAAAGTCAAAGAAAATTCCACATTTCCATTTTTTTCTCAACAATCAAACAAGATTTGTACAACAAACATACAATAACAATTGGAGGAAAAGTCTCTGTCCCCATCAACCATGTTAAAATCATCACATCAAGCTCATAACCATGTCAATCTTATTGCATTACATGACCTTAATACTGTCAGCAGCACTAATGAAATCGCTCATAAATCAAAATCAAGATCCTCTATAAATTTCAAATCTTCCTCACCAATCAACCAGTCAAAAGAAAATCAAATCTCACTCATTCTCACACCAATCAAAACCCCAGAATTCATTCATTATATTCTGGAAACTAACACAGAGGTTTTAGCTGACCTGATCATTCATTACATTCTAAAATACTAAGAAAAGACAAATCTTTAAACATCCTGTACTGAACTACTCGGTCGGGAGTAAATCTCATGAACCAAATTGTCGAAATCCCAAAACCCTTTTGACTTCAAAAAGAGGAAGAAAGAAAAGAAAAAAGACCAGAGACATATACTGACCTTGCATAGTGGGTTTGGGGCAAACCCACCCATCATTCACCAAAGAAATATTTGTGGGCATAGGCGCATCAGGCGGAGCGACTCCGAACTGGGTTCCCACCAATTCCACCCGAACACTCATCTGGGTCAAGTCACCCGCCGTCTCAATAGCCGTTTTCAGATCCGGATTCGGGAATCCTGCGAAAATCGTCCCGTTCCCTACACTCCCGGGAATAGAATTCCCATCAGCAAGCACGGCGTTAGAGGCAGACACCAGATACTCATCGTGCTGAAACCCAACGAACACTCGCCAGGACTTGAGGTCTTCTAAATCGTTGTTGAGTATGGAGAATGCAGACTCGAATCGGTAAGCCTGGCGGGCCGGATCCGACCTGAGTATCGGGGGTACTCTTCTTCCGGTGGAGTATGAGTAGGAGAGGAATATTCCGTTGCAGGCGTCGGAGGCAGGTGGTGGGGCTGGGGCGACGGGCCGGGTCTGAGCTCGGGCTTGGCCAAGAACGAGGAGAATGAGGGAGAGGAAAAGGGTGGTGGCCGCCATGTTCTCTGAGAAAGAATGCAGAGCGTGTTTCAATTCAAACTCATGACAATGAATGAAGAGAGAGAAAAAATAGTTGTAAACAAGATTATATAGTCTATATGTATAGAGAGAGAAGGAGAGGAAAATCTATATGTATAGCTTGCAAGTATAGATACAAAGAATGTGTATATATATATGTGCGTGTGTGTGTGTGTGTGTGAAGCAGCAGCGGAGAAGGAAAGTGTGCGACGCGGTAGAGGAAAGACAGCTTAGTACAAGCTGTAATAAGTAAGTAGTTTCAATTCCATAAGCAAGAAATACTACTCTTTTATTTTATTTATATTTTCTTAAGTTTTTTAACTGAAATAAATTTACACGGTTATAAAAGAATTTTTTTTGACGTACCAAACTTTGAATATTTAAAATTACCCTTTAATTTATTTTTTAATTTAAAAGAAATTGATCAGAATAATAATTTTAATATTATTTTCACTCAATCACACGCTTCATGTTTCTCATTTCATTCCACATTTTTTTTCTTTATCATTTCTTTACAAAATTCCTTTTTCTCTTCATTTTATAAAATAATTTTTTTTATATAATCGTAAGAATCGCGTGCAGCGACAATTAATATATATACAATTTATAATTAGTATGTTTTCAAGAACATTCCTTTCAAATAAAAAAAAAAATAAAAAAAGTTTCAAAGAGCTTTCCGCGCACACACACATTAATCTTGTTCTCTTTTTTGGCATGCTTCTACTATTAATTAAATTATTATTATTATACTACATTTAACTTCAATTATTATCGACGACACATCATGTTACTCGCGAAATTTTAAAAAATGTAGAATTATTCTCAAACTTATTAGCTGCAAAAACAATATTAATTTTTGTAGCTCGCCCGCACAACTATTCAACACGTAAAATAGAATTATTACAAGTTTAATAAAAATAAAAAATACGGAATTCAAACGTGAAATTGGGGTTGAATTCTTTTTGTGTGGGACATAGGATATGGACATGGTGGTGGTAGAGATCCGTTGGCGTTGGGAGACGTTTGAATTTTGAATGTAGGGGCAAAACTGGAATTTTACGCACTCCCCCTCTTAAAAGAATTTGTTATTATTTTCTTCTACTTTTTCACAATTTACCTAAGTTTAAATATTTTTGTTAATGAGCTCAAATTTTATCATTACATAATTCTTTTTGTATAACGGATGTATATTATGATTCTTTTGGAATTCTCAAACTTAAATTATTTGATTGAAGAGAAATATATTAATTAATTAATTATATATTGCTAAATAACAAATAAGAGGCCAGTAAAAAATATGTGTTTTTAATTTTGTATAAAATTTCATATGAAAATAAAAATATGTTTGAATTAGTTTGTATTACTGTATTTTATATTAAATTATGATGCTAGATCAATATATTTTCACTTTAGTTACGTTTCATAAAATTAAAAACATTAGAACGAAAACATAAAAAAATAAGGTGATTTTAAGAATCCATAGTAGAATTAGGTGGGTTAGATTTGACCAAATGACAATAAATAAGAAATGAAAATTATTAGTGGGAAGACAAAAACATGGGGCTTGTTCATGTTGTGTGTCTTTGTCTAGGGCACGTTCTTGTTCCCCTCCGTATATTATGCACAAGATTGCTCATTTCTCTCTCTCTCTCTCTCTCTCCACATTCTTTTTTTTTTTTTTGGGGGTAAATTAATTTATATCCCCTAAAATTTGATATAATTACAAATACCTTCTCGTGATTTAAAAAATTATAAATACCCTCCAAAGTTTGTAACCATCTAACAAATAACTCATTTCTATTTATTTTTATCGTTGAACCAATCAAAATGCCCTTATGTATTTTATTTAATTTTTAAATTTTTTTACATATTTTTGGACTACAATGCGAAGGGAGAGGTTCGTAAGGTTTTTTACACAGAGAAGTTAATAATGCAATTTGTCTCGGCTAATTTTTTTGCAATTTAACTAAAAAAATCAAGTGCAAAATGATTAATTTCATGCCGTTGGTTGAAAATCACAAACCTCAGGGGGATATTTGTAATTTTTCAAACAACGAGAGAGTATTTGTAATTATATCAAACCTCAGAGGAGATAGATATAATTTAACCTTTTTTTGGGTGGGGGGAGGTGGACGAAGACCAAACAACTCCGAGCCCAAGCAGCCTCTTTATATATGGGCCCAACATAGGCCCATAAGGCCCAGTCATATGAACGTTAAGTCCAAGCCCAACTATACCAATTGGGCCAGATTTGAGCTCAAGAGAGTTCCCAATTCAGTTAAAGGTGGTGGTCCAGTAATACTAATATTAGTGATGTGATGGTAATTACGAAATCAGACAAACAAGTTTTGAGGAAATATAATAGAGAGAGAGAGAGAGCAATTGAAAGTTTAATGATAGGATTAGTGAATTGGGGGATTAGTTCTCACCACCAACCAAACAGGGAGGGAGGGACCCATATATATGAGTACTAGCGTGTGACCCGTGCTATAAAAATCCTTGCTCTCATCATCATAATTAATTTACCCTCTTTTCACAAAATGCATTACCCTTGATTTAACAACCTCACCCCCACACATTTTCACTTCTCCTACTTTTCTAACTCCTTTTTCTTATCAAAATACTACTGCATCACATCCTCAAATAACAAATATAATAAGTAATTTATTAAAGTAAATTAAATTTTCCATATTTATGGAACTCAAATCCACAATCTTTTGATACCATCTTAGCAACACATCCTGCATAGTTTTCAAAACAAATAAAAATTGAATTGTACAATATGTGGCTTTGGTGCTGTCTTATATATTATTATAAAATTGGACTACAGGTTTATAATCTAGTCATATCACATACCACAAAGAACAATTAGGTTTGGAATTCGGAGTCGCAACAAAAGCGAGTCTTCATAGGGCAATCGTCACTGCTTATGGACCTAAACTTGGATAATTTAATCTATGATTAGGATGAAGCTTGAATTAAACTAAGTGAAGGTTCAAATCGACGATGCTGAAAAATCAACGGATGATTGTGGTTAGAGATGAAATATCACTTCACTTATTGATATTGTGAGAGGTATGTGTACATAATTATAGTTGATTAACAAAATATATAGATGAACTTTTGAGTTGAAGGTGATAGGTCTACTTAAAAGAATCTTAATTGAAAGTGAAGGGACTACAAATGCACTTTGCTCTACCTAACATTATTGCTCTACAAATGGAGATCAAAGGCAAAAAAATGCAAGAAATGAACAGTAAAAGACAACATCTATACAACTATACCCATCCTTATGATAAAAGATCACTGCCCTTTTTGCCTAATTATTGTACTATAAAACTTAAAATTTCTTCATTTTTTGGATTAAATAAGAAAAAAGGGTGTGGGCCCACTATTTTATTATTACATCCTTGCAATGTTGATAAGGATAGAGAATCAATGAGCAGCAGCCTGGAAAGCTTGATTTGGTCGGTGATTGAAATTTATCAAATGCTTCTCCTACAATTTGCTATTTCCAATTTGAGAAATATTTAGCATCACGATCTTTGAGGATTGTTATCACACGTAAATAAGTCCCATGATGCCCCAAAAACTACTCATTCTTCATTACTGTTAACTGATTTTTTCTACAGTTAGTAAAGACTCTTTTCATTATTGCATCTAAGCAAACATTTGCTGCAAAAAGAAGAAAATGAATATTGTATTTTCTTTTTGATGAAATTTGATTCATTACTACGTTATTCAGTACATTCAAACTCAAATACTAAATTCAATACATCAATATTTTTAAATCAATCAAGAAATAAGATGTTATATGATATGTTATATGAGACCAAAATGAGATGTTAAAGTCCAAAATGAAAGCCTATCTATTTGTCAAATACGGCCTAAAAGAGACCTTGGATAGCCTGGAAAGAGCAAATCAGACCCCCAAGAGAATTCGGACAAGGGCCTAGGAGAAAAGCAAGGGCCCACCTGGCCCCATGACTGAAGGCCCAGAAAGGGTGGTTCGGCCCTACTGAAGAGTGCAGATAAGGATTATTTATCCTTATTCTTACTGCACAAGATCCTCTCAACCACCTCCTATCTTTTAGGAGGTTTTCTTCTGCAGGACTTTGAAGAGGTCTGCAACTGACCCTCTGAGGGCCCAGGCCTTCAAGAGTTCTTTTTATTCAAAGAATCTCCCCTATAAATACCAGATCTATTGACTGATCAGTAACATTTCTTCACACTCTTAAGCTCTCAAATTGTTTATAAACTTGCACTCAGGACACTTTATGTTCATGTCATTATTCTACATGGTTTATCTTTACTTTTTCATTATTTTTCAAGTTTATTTACTCCATCACTATTTATTGATTTGAGCGTTGGAGTGCTAACACTTTTTTTTGCAGGTCCCCTTTCATGACTCGTAGAATTCGAAACTCACTCTATTCAAGTCCAAAACAATCACCCATATTAAGTTATTTCAACTCACGTCATTACTATTAAAAGTAAATTATATATAAACACTCTTAATACTCAAATTCATAACCTTGTAATTGTGATGTCTCAATTTTATCAGCGAACACAAAATGAATATTGTATTAGTCTTAAAAGACGAGTATATTTGACGGGGGACTATGTATTATACTAATAAAAAAAAGAAACTTTATTCAGATAAAATTTGATCACATGAATAGAATATAATAATAATAATAATAACAAGCAAGGGCATTATGGAAAATTTGGTACCATCTTTTATATGTAGGTAGGCCGTGGAACCCCTGCTTATTGGTCCACGTGTAAACCCTTTCCTGAAAAAAGCCAAACGGTCAAGCCTCCCACCATCAACAAAAGAGAAGGAAAATGGAAACAATTACACATGCAGAAGAATCAAGAAACACATACACCCCTTTTTTTTATTTCCCACCTTTTCTTTTTTTCATTGTCCGAAAATTTTGATTTTTTATTATTTTTTGTGGAAATTAAGTCGTACTTAACGTTGAAAGCATTAAATAGTCTAGTAGTATAATAAATTGACAAACACGCCCTACATTGCATTGGAAGCATAGAGATTAAAGCTCTGTCGGTGCCCACCTTTTTTCCCATCTCAAAAGAATGAAGATAATGAAATACAAAGAAACGGGATTCTAATTTGAATCGAATTTGGTTGAATTTAAATTAATTTTATAAAAGTGTAATATTTTTGTTGTGAGATTAGTGTAAAATTCAAAAAAAGTGATCAATCACATTTATTTAATTTGAGATCAAATTTGATTTGAGTAAGAATTTTTTAAAAAAAAAAATACTAACTCACTAAATTCCCCTTGATTTTCCACTTTTACCCTTTTCTTAATTCCTCATAAAGACACATTGTGTAGCTTCTAAGCCAAGAGACTACAATTACTAATACCACTCTCACTCTTCCTCACTCTACTCTCTCTCTCTCATCAAACTCCCTTTTTCCTCCCACTTCCCATTTCCTCAATTTCTGCAAATTATCAATCTAATTTTCTTGCTTTCTTTAAATATTTTGGTGCCCTTTTAATTATTTTTCAAGAAAAATGGGGAGAAGAGTTGATGATAAGCATCATGATCTCAAGTTGTTGTTTGTGTTGATAGTGTCAATTGCATCAAGAAATGAGGCAGCCAAGAATGATACCACCACTGCAACATGGGTGGGATCCAAGTACCAGATTGAATGCACAATGTGCTCAGCCTGTGACAATCCATGCACCACCCCATCACCGCCGCCTCCTCCGCCGACCACCACCCCCAACTGCCCTCCACCGCCGTCTCCTCCTCCACCTAGTTCAAGCAGCTACTACAACTCACCACCACCCCCACCAACAACACCTTACACATACTACTCACCACCACCTCCTGGCGGCGCCACCTACTACAAACCACCGCCGCCTCCTTACCAAACAGGGCCAGTGCCGCCGCCTCCAAACCCAATTGTGCCTTACTTCCCTTACTACTACTACAACCCTCCACCGCCGTCATCATCTCCACCACCATTATTCAAGAAAATTCATCACTCAACTTTCTTGATCATCACTATGCTAGCTTTTTTTCTTCACTAGTACAATATCTTTTTATTATTATTAAAGAAAATTATATAATCTTTTTGCTTTTTTGTAGAAAAAAAAAATGAAGAATGTGAAAATAATTTGTCAGATTCACAGATCTTCAAGATTGCTGGAGGTGAGAGCTCAAATTAAAGGATCTTCAGAGATGATGGATGATGTGAATTTCCAGGAGTGCCCTTCAACCCCACCTTGATCATGAAGAATGATTGTGGGCTTTTCTGGAAGACAACACTTGAAGCTCTCTCTCTCTACTCTCTAACTCAGTGAAGTCATCTGTAAATTCTTGGCAATTTAGCTCTACCTATTTTTTTCACCTTTATTGTGGTCAGTAATTTCTCAGAAACTTTATAGGGTTGTAAGAAAATCAGTCAATTTTGCATAATGTATCTATCAAGTGTCAATTATGATTTTTACAAATCCCTCTCCTCCATCATTCTCTCATCAAATATTTTTACATCAGTTATTTTTATTTACTTTGAGTGTATGGGGTGAAAGTTAAATGACATTACTTTTGTGAGAAAAGAGAGAATAAAGTAGTTGTCTTGGATCAAGAAACCTATTGGGTATATGACTCTGCAACTTTCTACTGCTATCAACAAGGTTTGAGTTTGGGTCGTTCGATATCATGAGATTGAGTTTTACGGATTAATATGAATTATTATAATTTATTTAATAATATTTAATTATATTAATTACATTTATATATCTATATTATTATATAAAAAAAATTCTCTCCACACTCACAAACAGCGATTAATTATACTGTTACACTATTTTTTATGAAGTCAAAAATATCTTTCAATCGATAATATAATCAACTTATTTAGTTTTCAAATTTCACTAATTGATAATTAGTTTTTTTTTCTTTTTTATATTTTTTTAATATGATGTAATGATATATATTTTATTTTTATTTATAATAATAATACATTTTAAAGCATACAAAAATATTTATTATACACATGCAGGAACACGTGTCACAACAGCTAGTGTTACTAAACGATGGGTTGTGACTGAAATGAAATATAAATATGTGTGTAATAATGAGGTGTTTGGGGTGTGTAATAATTGTGGGGAGGGAAATTATTAGGGAGGATTGAAGAAAGGGAACGTGGGGGTTAGCTGGAAGGCAATGAATCCGACAGGGAGCCAGCCGGTTGCAATTTCATAAGAGGCCACGTAGAAAAGGAAAAAAATAATAATAATAATTACATTTACATCCTTAATCTATAATTTATTTATACAAACTATTTCTACTTTTTATATAATTACATAAATCATCCTTAATAGCAAAAAAATATGAATAGTTTGTGTAATAATATCAATACTTTTGAGGGGTGTAAGTATAATTTTCTAAATAATATGGGTGGTTTGTGTAAATGATGTTTACATTTCTAATTAGTGTATGTGTAATTATTCAAAAAAACAGAAATGATTTGTGTAAACAGACCATAGATTAATTAATGTAAATATAATTATTTCAAAGAAAAAAAAAGGGGGAGGGGCAAATCTCGAAATAAATAAAAGTATAGGGCATGAATTAATTGGTCGGTAATTTCAACTTGATTTGCCTCTTTTCACAATTTCCACAATAATTACTGCGGCAGTCAGTTGCATCAACTTCCACTTTTTCTCATTTCCGAACTAAGTTTTTATCCTTAGTTTTGTCGAAACTGTCAGAACTTTTGATCTACGCTGCCTCAATGCATTTTTTAGTATGTAATTCATATGTATCTCTTTTAAAAATTATAAAATATAATAAAAATAAATAAATTATAATTTAAAAGTGAAATTTAGATCTTTACCCTAATTAAGGCAAAAGCCAATGTTAATCAGGCCCATGGTCAAATTGGGCCAACCTATTTCAGAAAAAAGTAAGAAATATTACAAGGAAAATCAAATGTGTTGGGCCTCCTAAGGTTTAATCAAATGTGCTAACCATTTGGTCCGAAGCTTAATGTATGCTGTAATTTCTGCAATTGGGTCTTTCGTATGCCAAAAATGGGCCTTTATGAGAACATACTATAGAGATAGAGGATTAATTTTTTTTGTTTTTTAGTTGAAAATGATGAACTTTATTAATTGAAATAAAGTGATCACAATCAGTCCTGTTGGTATTAATACTGAACAGAAACAAATACAACAATTATATTAACAACATCACATAAACTAATATCTAGCTATTACAACAACAAATAACACCTATTATACAGTAGAAACAACATCATCCCACGCAAAGGGTTCGAAATTATTACCTTTAGGATCATGGGACCTCAATTTTGCTAACTGAGCTATGCATCATCGACAAACAAATTTATGTATTAGGCTATTCTCTTTTTACAACCTTAAGATTTGGAGGGCATCTTAATTTTGAATATTTAATTGATTGATGTCCGTCTAAGGCCTCAGCTCATAAATTGTAAATAAATAAGGTAGGTAGTTTGGTCATATTTATAAGCCAACAACAACCTTATTATGCAACTATTTGAATTCGATTTTGAAATATTTCAACCAATTGATGGATACCATCATAAAATAAAGGATAAAAGGCATAACAATACAACTAGTCATAAAGGTCGTAAATTCGAATTATATAGATGCGAGTATAAATTTACTATATAATATTTTATTTCTTAATTTGAATCTATATATGTATTTAATTAATTTTTTTAATTTAAATATATTGAATGGTACATTAAATTGTATATAATAATATGACATTGCAATTTGGATATGGAGGGAAGAATTGAGATGAAATGTATAAGGCCCAAAAGCAATTTCCCTCTTCTCTCCAAAAGAAAAATTTTGGACCAAACATTTTTCCCTCCAATAGATAAAGAAGTTGACATATCATTATGGTCCAGCTTCCAGACAACTATTGTAGATGGAATTTGAATTCTTGGATTGAACAAAACTTAGATGCTTTTGCAATAAAATCATCATAGTGTTAATGCCTAATCATGCTTTGAAATTGTGCACTAAAACTTACATGATAAAAATAAATTACAAATAATTTATAAGCAAAAATTAAATGGGAACAAGTTTGATTTATGCTCTCAAAAGGTACACTTGAAAAGCCCATTTGAGCTGTTTCTCCTTTTCTTGAAATTAGGGTGGGTAGGTGGGGGGGAAGGGAAAAAAAAAAAAAAAAAGAGTACAACTACTAGTGCAAGGAGTACAAACATTCTAAGCATAAACAGAGCCACACGATAAAGCCATCAAAAGAAAGGCAGCTTGTTCTTCCTCTCCCAACTTTCTCCTCCTGGTAGTGTTTGATCTTGGTCTCTGCAACGCTACATCTCTACCAAATGCCCACAACTTCTTCTTGAACGAATCACCAATCTTGCCGCCGCCGCTGGTACTATCCCCACTGCTGCTGGTACTACTGTTGCTGCTGTTGCTTTGATGGCTGCTCATCATCATCATGTTCTTCCCACTTGTTGATTTCTTTGTTTTCTTTTCTTCTTTCGCAACGCCCATCAACGCCCGTCTCTTTTTACGGCTCCTAATCCCACATGCGTTGCACAGTGACTGCAGGCAAAACAACAAAAAATCACACATACACATTCAATCTCAGATCACATCATAAATATATTACAAGAAACACACACTCAGCTCACATGCAAGAATCTCTACCTAACAACACACTTGTTTTTTTTTTTTTTTTGGTTTTCTGGGACACACGTGCGTGTCACGTGAAGTGTGATGTAATTAAGATTGTACACAAGATTCACCTACACCATGCATTTTTACTGCGTTCAGAAAACAAACACAAGAACGGCTAGATATAATAATAATAATGGTGGATGTTGTATGTATATTACCTTGGGTCCAGCTGGACCGCCTCTCCATAGGGGGGTTTTTGAGGTACCACAATCAACGCATGTCTTGACGTTTGAGCCGTCGGATGAAACCCTATCCGGGGTTGGTGTTTGGCTACTCATTTCTTCACACTCTGAACCCTGTAAGAAAAAAATCGAGAACCCGTTAATTAAAATTAAACTTGATCATCACGTACTAATCAAGTTCAACTCCGAGTTTAACTTGATCTTCGTGAACCAGAAGAATTGAGAAAAGAAAAGGTAATGATTATCAATCATGATCACTTACTTTATCACTCAGATCCATCATTTGCGAGGCTCTATTCGAAGATCTGAGGCAATCCCAGATGGAATCCTTGGATCAATTAACAGGAGAAGAGAGTTTGCGCCTCAGAAACAACTGATCAAACCAAAGCTACTAAGATCACACCCAAAAAGCGCGATGATTGAAGAAAAACAAACTTGTGATTGAACTCCGAAGTAGCTAAAACCCAGATCACGAAACACCGGAAAACGAACTAAAATCCTAAACTACGATCAAGCTAGTGACTGCTAAGTGAAAAGCGAGAGAGCTACAGCAAACTAAATCCCTAGACTGCCGCTTTTTCTCTCAATCTCTCTCTCTCTCTCTCTCTATACGTACACATATAGCTACAGAGAGAGAAAGGTGGAGAAGGGTTTTTAGTGAAAGGTCGGGAGTAAAGCAATTTGGCTAAGATAGAGATGAAGCGAAAACCGACACGAAGAAATTCTAGAGAGAGAAAGTGCAATTGGGGGCGATTGCGAAAATTTTTTTGTTGGGGGGTTTATATATAAGTATATGAAAACCCTAAGGCGCGCGGGAGAGCGAAAAGACCAAAAAGACCTTAGGTTCCAAAACTTTTTCGTACCCCGCCAAATTCCTGGGTACAAGGCGCCACGCGAGTTTCCCCGTTTTCGTAGTGGGGGGCTTTTTCGGAATTTGAGGAATATGTTTTGGTGTTTGCCGCCATACCAAAAGTTTCTAGGGTTTCTTACATAGGCACCCACATAATTTTAGTACGTGACGAAATTTAAATTACTAAATAAATAAATTGTAAAATTATTTTCCGGGTCAAGTGTAGAGTGTAGTTTGGCTTCTTCTGCAGGCACCATTTTTTAGGAAAAAATAAATTAATATACATTACAAATTAATAAGGTAAAATTGATTTATAAAGTAATGATCAAATTCACTTATACACATTCATATAAATTTATTTTTAAATAATTATTACAAAATCACAAAGTATCGTTACTGGGCCACTCATACGAGTTTATTATCGCATGCAATTCGTGTTTAAGTCTATTTTATAAAAGATACAGTTCGTCGTAACGGGTATAATTCCGCCGTGTAATAAACTCAATCTTTAACTTATGAACTTAGAATTTGGTTTTAAGTTGAGAAAATAAGCGTGAAAAAACGCAATTTTAGTAAAAAATTTCATATGAATTATATAAAAGAGAAAACATATGGGTGGTTGATTAATATAAGAAAATTGCAAAGCTGGGAAGATTTGTTGGCAAGAAAGTGCAAGTAGTCCAACCATGTTAAGAACACACGTGATTAATATAATATCTTACGTTAACAAAGTGAGTAGGAAGTTATTGTTTTGCTACATTAGTACCATTTGACAATTGATGACTCATATTGTTGTTTTATAACTTTGCATGTTTATAATGCGTGAATACGGACACTGCGATATGAAAATGTTTAAATATTTAAAATACGATATTATACCGACACAAGAAGTATTGAAGAAAAAAGACTGAAAATAGTAGAGAAATAAAATTTATAAGAAAGGAAGAAAAAAAAAAGAATGTCTTTTGACAATCTTCATGAATTATAAGTCAAATCGATTTTTTTTCTTAACCATTATACTTATTAATTTGTTAAATAAAAAAAAAAATCCCATAGTTGTGTCTCTGTACGTGTTGGACACGATGTCTCTTTATCTTTATATTTTTTTTACACGAAAATATCGTGTTTGACATGTGTCGGAAGTGTGTCATTGTTCGATATGTATCTGACAATGTACTAACTAATTTGTTGAAGTATTGGTGCACTAAACGAGAATATCAAATGTAAAATGTAATAATGAGTGTTACTGTTATTTAAATAATATATAAATTAGAAGGAGGAATTCACTGTAATGGACCAGTATTCGTACAATATTGTTTAATGAGATAGCCTAATAGCCACTGTGTTATTTGTCGCTATTTGTGGAAATGACGCTTACAATAGTAAATGTGTACAATTATTATGTAGTGTATAAATGCGACTATATGAGAAATTTGAACAATATATAACCCCCTAAAACGAGTCTTAAGATCCCATTGTGCAGCGAGATGCCTATTTAAAAACGAATTTGCTATCTCCAATTGATAAAGGATAGTTCTCTACGCAAGAGAATATTTTTGAGGACGGATTAAAGTAAACCACATCACAATGACACGATCAAACTCAACTTTCTTCAATTTATTAGCCACAGTTAGTTCAAGACTTGTTGCAAGTGTTGACTTGTATGTTGAAAATTCACTAGATCGTCCCTCTATAAATCATTTAATATGATTCATCGATGATAGATAAATTTGATTTTTCAAATTATACGAGTGTATGGAAAAAAAGAAAAAAGAATCAATAGTACAAGAGTAGTAAAAAAAAAAAAGAAATTAGATTTTCAAAAAAAGATTTAAAAAAAAAAAAAAGAAACAAAAATGAATCTCCGCCATGTCAGCCGGTGGCACCAGAGCGGCGCGTGAGCTTGGCGGCGGAGGAAATTCAATCAGGAATCTATGTCAGCCACCTGAAATTCTTTAACCAAGAAGGATTTTCTTATAATTATTTGATTTTGATTTGGGGGTTGACTTCAAAATTTTACTGCGTGCGTTACAGTTTTACTGGAGACATTATTGCTCAGTAAAGGAAAAGTGATAAGTCATAAGCCTACTTTTCACTGTACAACTGCCTCCAATTTTGGCTAGACCATAACTACATGTTTTGCCATTTTAATTGGGATAAATTATAACTATCTTCTTAATTTGTATAATTAAAAATATCACTCATTGTTTGAAAAATTATATATCTCTCCAAATAAAAAATAATTATATTGTCTCTAAACGGAAATTTAAAACGTACTACTTTATTCTTGCTAGATTTTTATTTTTTCAAAAAAAAAAGAGGTAAAAAAATTTGGGAGTAAGTAAAATACACAATCCATAAAGAATATTAGTGCATAAAATTATTTTAATTTTTTTTATTAAATATAAAATTATATGAATTAATTCAAAGTGGCAATTTGGGCGGTTCAACACACAAATTAGATACAAACATAACGGAGTAGATTCGTTGTTACACATACGTTAAAGTCATGAGGTATTTTTAATTTTCTACTCAACGAAAAAGTATTTATAATTATATCAAAATTTATTAAACGTGTTTATAATTTACCCTTTTAATTGTGACTTTTTATGTTGTTTGTGGTAAAACCAACAAATTACCACTATCATTCCTATCCAAAGGAATTAGCAATTGGCTATTAAAGTTTTCAGTCATCATAAAATGTTTGATTTGAGCCATAATTACTGATCAAATGGTAAAAAGACAAAAATCGTTTATCATAATGAAGTCATAGTTTTACTAATATATACACAGGTTCGTTAAATCAACTCCATCCATGACAAGTAACAATTCCTTCTACTTAAACTATGACCTCAACAATGAGCTAATAAGGGGATAATTTCAATTTTGGTACTCACGTATACGTCTATTTCACTTTTGATATGTCATGTTTCTAAGTCATAAGAGTTGGTAAAACGTTTGCATTTTTACTCCACCTGAGTACCTTTCGTTAGGTTGACCGTTAAATCAAACAGTCAACCCAATTTTGGAGGAAAAATTGGGTTTTTTTGTCTATTTAAGAGAATGTTCGGCTGCCATTTCATTCATTACACAAAATAGTGTTGAAATAATTGAATTGAGAACATTTATGTGGAATATTTGCTATTATTTATCATTAATTTTTACTTTTAATATATTATTTAATGGTAAATAATAACAAATGTTCTTAATTCAATAATTTCAATAATATTTTGTGTGATGAGTGAAATGACAACCAAATATACCCTTAAATAGATAAAAAATCTCAATTTTTCCTTTAAAATTGGGTTGACTGTTAGTTTTAACGGTCAACCTAATGAAGGTTGACCATTATTTAATTAATGGTAAATCATAAATTAAAAATAAAAATTAATGAAAAATAATAGCAAATATTCCACATAAATATTCTCAATTCAATTATTTCAATACTATTTTGTGTAATGAGTGAAATAGCTGCCAAACATACCCTTAAATACACAAAAAATCAATTTTTCCTCCAAAATTGGGTTGACTGTTATTTTTTACGGTCAACCTAACAGAGGTTGACCATTATTTAATTAATAATAAATAATAAATTAAAAGCAAAAATTAATGGTAAATAATAGCAAATATTCCACATGAATGTTCTCAATTTAATTTTTTCACATAAATGGGTTCACCGTTATTTAATTAATGGCAAATAATAAAATAAAAACAAAAATTGATGGCAAATAATAACAAATATTCCACATAAATGTTCTCAATTCAATTATTTCAACACTATTTTGTGTGATAAATGAAATGACAGCCAAACATACACTTAAATAGACAAAATACCCAATTTTTCCTAAAAAATTGGGTTGACCGTTAGTTTTAACGGTAAATCTAACGGAGGGTACTTGGGTCGAGTAAAAATGCAAACGTTGGGTACCAACTTTGATGACTTGGAAACATGGGGTATCAAATATGAAATAGAGGTATACCTGGGGCACTAAAACTGAAATTATCCCAGCTAATAAATATGTTTGTGAGCTATTTCTTCGTTATTCTGGAAAAATAAAAGGGTAAATTACAGCCACATCTTCTGAAGTTTGACATATTTACAAATACTTTCTCATTGTTTAAAAAATTCTAAATACCCTCCCGAGGTTTGTATTTTTTAATAAAAGGCCCGAAATTGATCATTTTGCCCTTAAAATTTTTATTAAAATTGTAGAAAATTCAATCAAGGCAAGTTGCATTATTGCTCCTCCGCGTAAAAAACTTAATAAACCTCTCCCGCCGCATTGCAATCCCAACAAATTTTAAGAATCAAATAAAAAATAATTTAGTGCATAAGGGCATTTTGGTCAGTTCACCCATAAAAATAGATGAAAATGAGTTATTTGGTAGACGGTTACAAACCTCAAGAGAGTATTTGTAATTTCACAAACGATGAGGGTGTATTTGTAATTATGTCAAATCTCAAGAGAAGTAGTTGTAATTTATCCAAATTAAAATAAAAACCAAAATAATTTGAAATTCACAATCTAAACCCAAACGGAGTAAATAATCGAATTGCAATGTCACTCAGTGAAACATAATTTAAAAAGTTGACGTCGGAAAATATTAAAAAGTTTAGAGCAAAGTATTTAATTAAAGTTGTTCATAAGTTCTTTGAAAATGATTGGACATTAACCCAAGAACGTAATCCCCATAATGACCAATTGATGGTGAGTGGTCCATATCAATTTCCTTAACTTTTTGGCATTAATTAGATTGTGTGTGTTTTGCTTGTCATGAAAACCTTCAATTTTAGCAACAGAAGCTACACAAACATACTTTGATAGTCCGTCAATTAATTGATTGAATTGAAACTACTCTCCTTTTTCAAAGAGAGGATTATGCATTCAAACGCAGGTTGTTCTCGACACTGTCCCGTTGTTCTAAAAAGAAACATGCTTTGATAGTTTAATTTGTGAACTAGGACAAACTACATGGGACTTGCTTGATGTTTTGATGTTCGATCTAATTCTGAATTCCATTATATGTCCGGGTATATATGTCTGTCTGTTTATATAATTGTTAATGATTAGTAATCTGTTATAAATTAATACGCAACATTGTGTTGGAAATAAGCTTTAAAAGTTTTTTAATTTGTCAAATTATTTCCAACACACTATTTTAACTTAATGTGCCAATTTAAGTTGATATTTATTTGAGGTTTATGGCTCCATTATTATAATAAATTAATTGTGATTTTATGAGGTTTAATAATTTGACCGTTACATTTATATCTTTATGTGGCCTATTTATAATTGAGTTTATTATGATATTATGAGTTTTTATGAGGCACTTAATTTTTTATAACGGTCAAATAATCTTTAACTATTTAAGGGGCCATCACATTTTTTTCATTTGACATATTAAGCTATACACTTTGCATTGAGAGATTGATGTTTTGTGTAGTTTATGAATTCGACAAACACATTTTATATTCTCACAAGTTTTGAGAGTGTTGGCAACGTGACTGTGGACTGGTTCCTAGTCTCTTCATGGTCGTGCGCATGAGATGAGATACTGCTGAGAGCTAATGGGGCTTTATCCTGGAGTCCATGATCAGCTGTTAACACCTGCACGTAGGGAGGCAATCATGGCTTTAGGACAACGACAAATGTCGTGACTCTCCATCGGTGCAGCTTTATGATTTCTCAAGTTTTGTTTCATTTATTTCCTTACTATATATTATTATGATAAATTATTATATTGATTCGATATGTGTACAATTATTTTAGAGATATAATTATAAACACAAATCACATAATTTCCACGACACATTGCAGTAGAAATGATTACTGTATTTTTTAAGAAGAAAGTCAAATTATTATGTCAAATTGCAATTAAAGGTTAATCACACTTAGATCCCTTCTGAAAATGAGCAATTACATTTTTCCCAAAGAAGTTTTGAAATTATACTTACACCCCCTCCAAAAATTATGTGTTTACACCTGACCCACTTTCGTTAGGGTTTAGACGAAAAACATTGACGTTAGCAAAAAAATTACATGAATTTTCAATTTTATCCCTCATTAACATTTTTGTGTATAATTTTGTACTTATAAGGAAATACATGTAATATATATGTATAATATGAAGTGATGTTAACGTTATTATATATATATATATATTTTTTTTTTTCTTATAAATATAAAATTGTTACATGGGAATGTTAAATGAGGGGTAAAATTAAAAAAAAATTATAATTGGTTTTGCTAAGTCAGTATTTTTAGTTCAAACCTTAACGAAAGGGGGTCAAGCGTAAACTGTGAATTTTTTGACGGGGTGTAAGTGATTTTATTTATTTATTTTTAAAAAAAATATAATTTCATATTTTTATAGAGAGTTTAAGTGTAATTAATCCCATAATTTAATCGTGTTATAGATGTAGAGGTCGTTTGTTTTGTTATTAATTGAGTTGGACTAAATTTTTAATCTTGATGAACTTTTGTACGTCAAGGAATCATTAGGTCCTAAACTATATAATCAAATGACAACTCTGATATCAATTAATAATCCTATTTAGATTGTGATCTCTTGTACACGTTCAATCACTTACAAACTTAATTATAAGATACTGAGCTGCATTCTCCACACACACACACACACAAAAAAAAAAAAAGAAAATAGGATAAATCATAATTTACCTACCTATTATATGGGAAATAAGCAAAAAGCCCCACATTAAAAAAAAAAGAAGCTAATTTACCTTCCTCAACTTTAAAAAAATGTGCAAAATACCCCGTTCACGCGTGAAGTGTTCATCAAGAGTTTTTTGTGCGGCTTTGTTTATTTTTTAATTATGAAATGGCGTTTTATACCCTAATTATGAATTATTGGATCTTTCATGGTATTGATCCGAGTGGAAAATATCTCCTTGGAGGTCCAAGGTGGAGGTCCAAAGTAGCGATCTCCTAGATGTCTGAGATGGAGGTCCAGGGTAGCGGTCTCTTGGATGTCCGAGGTGGAGGTCCAGGGTAGCGATCTCTCGTGTACACCCAAATGTGATATGGTTCCCGAGAAGAGAGAGGCACGTTAGGCTAGCCAGGATAGTCCCCGACGAAGACCCTCCGATGCTTAAGTCAGCCCAAGATTGAGATGATAATATGCGATCTGAAATAGTGAATGAGGTAGAAGGTGATAGATGAGTGTTCCCATAAATGAGGCATGGAGGGTGTATTTATAGGTCAAATGTGACCACTTGCCTGGTCCACGTGACATCATCTTAATGCATGAGCTGTCAGAGAATTTATGGTCTAGATTCTAGGTCCACGAAGCGGGTCACGATTCGGGTCGCTGGCCTGGGTCACGATGTCGGGTTGCGTGGCCCGACTCGACGGGTCAATATGCGGATCTTGGGTGTTTCTGGTGATTTTGGCCCTTTTTCAGGAGTATTCACGTCTTTTCTTGATGTTTGGATTGCACCCCCGTCAGGTATATATGTCAATATTTCAAACTGAATAAACAAATCAATGTTGATATCTTTTTTCATTCAGATCAAATATTCATATTTAATATATAATCAACTGTTCATATTTATTTGACTCAAAACAACGGCTTAAATTGAACACTAGAAGCAAAAAATATATAAATAACATATATATATATATATACTGAAATAGATGTACGTAAATGTATATAGATATTAATACAAAAAATATATAAATGGATAGTTGGAGAAGACAACTTTTTTGTTTCTTATTTTATTTTTTTTTATTTTTATCTTTATTGTTTGTATTTTTTTATTATGTAAATTTAATATATAAATTAGGATAAATTACAACTACCTCCCTTAAGGTTTGACATAATTACAAATACCCCATTGTTATTAAATTACAAATAAAGTATTTGAAGAAAATATCAAATATGTTATTTTGGACAATTCACCAAAAAAATTGGATGACGTTAAATTAAAGTCAATGGGGGGTATTTATAATTTATCAAATAAAAAAAAAGTATTTATAATTATATCAAATTTCAGTAGAGATGGATGTAATATGCCCAATAAATTATTAATGTGAAAGTAAATTTGAACCATTGCTTTGAAAAAAAAACTAGATAAAAGCCAAGAATTGTGAAATAAATTTTTTTCTTTAAAAAAGAATAATTCATACGTGCAACACACTATTCACGCGAAGGGGGTATTCTGCGTCTTTTTTAAAAATTGAAAAAGTTAAATTGATAGATGTTTTTTCACATAGGGCTTTTTAACATGTAGGTAAATTGTAATTTACTCCTCCCAAGAAAAATAAATAATTCCAATCAACCTTTAATTATAATAAGTAGAGTATCATTATATCACAATTAGCAAACAAATGAATGTTGGCTCGCTTGACGTAAGACTTGTACTACCCATGTTAATTTCATTATTATTAATCCTCGCGAATTAAAATAATATCATTATCGGCCACATAATTTAGCTTTTTTTTTTTTTAATATGATGAACAGCAATAATAGCATATATAGGATAAAGAAAAATAATAAAAGTTGTAGGCTAGGTGAGGAGGTAAGACAGACGTATATATTATATAAATAATAAAAAAAAGGGACAAATATTTGCTAGATATTATGGTGACAGATGAAAATGACGTGTCATGAAACCATTTTGTTCCTTACATAGAACAGACAACATTGCCCTTAGGACCACTGCATCTGCATGCCTTGATCTAACAACTCGTGGCCCGTCATATTTTTATCACACTTTCGTGTTATATATTATTGTTATATCAATGTGTAATTGATATGAATAATCTTTAAAAATTATTAGTTTTTAAATTAAATTGTATTTTAAAGTGGGACTACATACTTACTGTACATACGTAGAATCGTTGAGTGTCATTAATGATACACAGGAGTGGCAACATGGCAGGTTTGAGTAGACTCAAGACCTGCCCTGCTACAAAATCCGTCGGGACGGATCTGACCCCTAGAAAATTAGCTGTCGTATCATGTCGTTCTTACGCACATATAATCTAATAAATATTTTTTCATGCTTCAAAATATATTATACATAAGAGTAAAACATATAAACTAACAAATCATAAAAAAAAGAAAAAAATTAATTTATCAATTAATATAAAATTTGAAAACTGAATGTAGTAGTTATCTTATTAATTGAAGGTTATTTTTGTCATCACAAAAAATTGATGCCGCGATATTATTAACTGCCATTAGTTAGTAAAGAAATAATTTTTTTTTTAAATAATAGTATAGATAAAAAACACAGACATCAACAACAAAAGTCGCGGTGAGGCGATGCGAGCGGCAAAAGAAGCGAAGTGGCAATTAGGGAGGCAAAGCAACGTGCCGGCGCCAGGTAGAGGCAAGAGAAATCGAGAAGAGAGAAGAGAGGGTTGATATATATATATATATATATATATATTTTTGGAGGCGAATTTTAGTTTTCAAAATCCACTATCTGTCCTGTCTTTAATTTTTTTGGACTCAAACCCTCTCCGTTACGATGGATCTTGGCGAGTTGGATATAATTACTACCCTTATTAATGTATAATAATAAAATATGATATCTCTCAAAAAAATAAAAAATAAAAAATCTTTCACAATCACGTTCAAACCCCACAAATTAAGAAAAACAAAAGAAAAAAGGATTTGGGCTCGGCCCAAATTGATCAAATCTTTTGTAAAGTTTGGTATAATGGGCCAAGCCCGGTACATGAAATTCTTGTATGCCCCAAACAAACAAATACCATTAAAAATATTTTATTTTATTTATTTATTTTGAAAAATATAGTCCCTTTAAATTAATAATAATAATAATTTGTGAGCACCAACCCCTCCAACATCGTTTTTAAGGGCAAAGAGACAAAAGGTGTTGGTTCATGGCAATGTTTGGTTTTGTTGCTGTCAAGAGTTGTTTCGTTCCTAATTAATGAAACCAAACATTGTAAACCCCTGTCTACTTGTTTTGTTTCTCAAAAGGTATCTCTCTTCAATATTTCAAACATGTATACAATCATTATTTTTATATATATTTTAATTATTACATATATAAATAATATCAACTCATATACTTTTTGTATCAACTGATTAAAATACCAAAGGAGCAAAGAGTAATGGCAAACCAATTCCAAGATTAAGTGGACATAAAATAACATCAATTGTCAATAGTGTGACATCAAGAAGTTGAAGCATATAATATAGGAATAATTATATTTATAGTCTTTGACCTATAATTTGTTAAATAAATCATCCATGTATTTTACATAATTATAGAAAACATCCCTTATAGCCAAAACTCATGTGTAGTTTGTGTAATGATGCTGATATTTTTTGGAAAAATAAGTTGACATTTTTGGTAGATATATGCGTAATTATTAAAAAAAAAGAGGTAGTTTGTGTAAACAGACTGTAAATAAGGAGGTGTAAACGTGATTATTCATATAACAGAACAACAAAAGTAATCAAGAAACTACACAAATACATTGAATAGTTGTTTTCACACAACGACCCGTCGTTATAAACCGTTAGATGCACTAATACTACTAACCTCAGCAGTCAAGACATTGCGTTCCGAACGTGGATCAAACAAACATCGTACAACAACACGTTTACGATGTACCTAAGAAACTGCAATTACATTTTAAGTTTGTTGTGATGATGCCCGAATCTGGAGAAGAAATCTGCAAGAACTGCAAAGAATGAGGCCAGGCAACACATTATCCATGAGAGGAACCATATCAGGCAATCCTTGAAGTTCCACTTGGGGAGATGTGTTCTATCAGATTGCAATAAAGCTCTGAAAACTGCTTCAGTTAAGGCAAATGCAGTAACTGGATCACATTCTTCAGCCAGAATCCCCTGTTCTGTCAAACATGGGATATCATATGCACCACTAGTCTCAGGTATCCCCAAATATTCACAGATTCTCAGCCTGCCGTTGATCCTCTCGTCAGCGTTCAACGTGTCGCCATGCGTTAGAATCAAGATTGGATTCTCATCTGCGATCAAATTAAGCCGTTAATCAACTGATCATACTGCATTCGTAAGATCAGAAGCTAGTAAAAAGACTTTACTGGAGCTTTTAACAGCTGAGAAATGGAAGACGGCCCTCAATGCCTCAATCGACATCAAATCACCACATTCAAACGCTTTGTGAATCTGTGATAAATCAGCCACAACCATCATACAGTTGACCTTTCTCTTGATGTATCTTGAATTAGGCAGCCCCAGTGGTCCATCTAACACCTTAACTTTCCCGTTCACTGATCCGTGACAAGGCTGATTATGTCGAACTCCATCAGACATCCACGTCGAGACCTCACCCAGTCCTTCCACCATATGGTTTTGGTCCAAACCCCTTGTGTCATACACACAGAATCCACTCCTAGGTGACCTCAGAACATTGTGTTCTTCAAGATACATTGTGGTGTGATTTGAAGGTTCACCTACTCACATTCAGTGCAAAAATGTTCATTTGATTACTAACCAAAAATCATCCCTTTTAACACTCATTTTCACATGTCAAGGCTGCATGTACAACATAATTGAGGTATTCTAGGTACAGTTATCATATGTGTGATGGTGAGAGTGTTACTTTCATCTAAAATTAGACGTAAAGGAGAGATTTGAGCAGCATATAAGTCCCAAGATTAGCTACCGTATTATGAGGCAACTCTTAAAAGTAAAATAACGTAACTTCAACCAAAATAGACAATACCTCGTAACTTGCCTGAGGTTTGAGCAAAAGGGATGAGGCCAGATCTGCCAAGAACACTGTACATGAGGTTGATGAGGGAGCTTTTGCCGGAAGCAGTGAGGCCTGTCAAGAGAATGGTGACGGCCGGTGGTATATCCATTTCTTCTTTCTTGATTCCACCAATGGGCAGCCAAAAGTCACCAGCCCTGTAGCTCAAAAGCTTGTGCCTCAAATCTTGCAGTCCCTCACCAGCAATTAGAGTCAGCCTCTCCATTTCCCTCAGGACTTTGAATCTTGGAGTTAGTTTTGAGAGGTCAGACTTGAAATGCCCATTTTCATCAAACTCCTCAGCCCTCCTCCACCAGCATGTTGGCACCCCCCCATTCTCTTCTTCATCACTCAGGAAAATATGATGATAGTTTCTCATTTTTCCAGTGGGAGGTTTGTGGGCTGTGAGAGTTTTATTCAGGGAATCCATTAATTGACTTCACTTCAAGAATCACCTGCTCATCTCAACCCTTCACGTAGGCCACTATTTTAACATGGATACAGTGTGAAAACCTTAAATAATAATAACAATAATGTAATTTTATTGCTGACGTCAGTTTTCGGATGTAAGAAAAACCCGTTCACGGGTTGAACTTGGGGCATAAAGATTTACGTGCAGAGTGAAGCATGGGCACGCCACGCCGGCCATTTTGGTGACTTGTTAATTTGAGTAGTCCCTCTACAAGGAATCATCATGTTGATCATATTCGATATCAAGATTAAGGAAGGTTAGGCCCTCTGGAATTGGAAAGAGAACGTTCATTCATCGTACCACTCAACTTCACGGTTCCAGTTGGATAAGAGTTCTGTGATGTGAACGTATCTAGAATAGTGCCAAACCATGTTAGGCTTTTAGCAAAAAGGTGTACTACAATGTCTGGTCTGAAAAAGTATGTTGTAGAATTGTTTTAATTTTTTGAATCTGCCGTGGTCATTTTAAATTTGAATATGAGGTTAAATAAGAGTGTCAATTGGACTCGGACTTGGACAACTCCGATCTGGGCCGCCCCAAATGGGCATATTTGGGTAAAAAAATAGAGATCAAGATGGGTAGCGGGTTCACTCACTCTCGCTCTCTCCTTAAACTCCGAGTCTCTCACTCTCTCTTTTATCCTCATACATTTGTCCTTAAAGAAATAGTTACTGTTGATTTGAACTGCTTGTAGTGTTCTTTAGAACCTAGTATCTAACTTTTTTTAAATATTATTTTTTTCTTTGAAAAAAAAGGGAAATCAAGTTAGACCCTTCCTAATTAATTTTGTAACAAAATAATTTGAGGCTAGGCTGTCTCTGGCCCGTCCTAATGTTGAACGAGTCCTGTGTCGCAATCCACCTGTTGCGACCCTTAAATCTGACAAGATCAGTGTGTACGTGTATGTACAAAAGTTTGAAACCAACATTCCAAAGCTAAACAATCATCTTCAAAGAACAAATTAATTAATATAATGGGGAGGATAAGTTGCTATTCGATTAAGTAACGTGTTCAAATCAAAACATTTATATTTTCTACATCCACTCCATCCTAATTAATTAAGCACGTTTCTGTCTAAGTTCTACCCAAAAATGAACATAATTGATATATCATTATCATATTGTCAAAGCATGGTAACCAATCAACAATAATAATAATAATATCTATAGATGCAATGTGGCTTGCAGAATACAACTGGCACATGGATTTGATCTAATCTCTAGTACATCTACTAGATTAGATCCTAACTCTTTTCTCTCTCTATTTGGAACAAAGAAATAAGAAACTTATACTCTTGATTAATGCAGGTCACATGATAAAGTACAGAGTTGAGACGACAACAGAGTATGTAAAAATAAATTGAAAGTATAATGCATAATTGGAATTAAGCTCGACAAAAGAGGCAGCTTGTAAACCTAGAGAGGTAACTAGACTAGTAGCATATGGGTCTAAGAATCTCTAAAAACTCAAAGTCTTTTGTTTCAGACAATTGATTAGGGCCGCGTTTATATGTACCTATTAGCTCTTATATCCAGGCTAATAGGTATGAAAAGTGTTTACTTGTATATTACAAAGCCCGTTACTATGTAGTAGGGCCCTATACTCACTCGTACTTGAAGCAATACAACAATTTGGTTTGGATTCCCATATTAGTAATATGTGGGTCCCATAACCATTCATACTAATACATATTTTGTACATTCTTTCCTTGATCCTGGTGTGGAGGATGTCCATATTGCCCATAAATGTGAAGAAAATTGCAATAGCCATTCCATCAATGTTATGAACTTCGGTAGGTGACATTTATTGTTTTTTTCACCGAGGCTCTATATTTTCCTTCTCCCAGACTCCATCTTCACCATTCCTTTTCCTCAATGGTTCTAAAACACAAGGGAGCTCGATTTGATCGACCAAAGGGTCTAACCCTAAACAGACACCAATGTATCCCTAATTGATCGACCCAATTCAGGAAACTGCTCCGCCCGTCCACCATTTCTAGTCTTTCTCCCTCCACCCCACCATCGACATGAAAGACTTGGAGAACCTTTTCCCCGACCACAATGAAGGAACTGCTCGTGGTGCCCAACCTTGTTCCCATTAGTCTATTGAGGAGTCCCTCATCACAATCCAAGGCACCATCCTCCACCTCATCGACAAGCACTACTCCGTCGAGCTCGCCATCGGAGATCTTCAAATACTCCGCCTTCTCCAGGGGTTTAACACCCTCGCCGCGCTTGCCGTGACTAGTGAGGTAATTTAGTGGCCGTTAATCAAAGACATTACTGCCGTCAAACTGGACTCTTCCCATTACTTCTTCTCCTTTCGCCCGCCCCTCACTAAATTGCAAGCAACTCAAAATAGGAGAAGAAATATAGAAGCTGGGGCAATTTTGGTAAGTATCTTTGTTGGAATGGTATTTAGATTGTGATTCATTGTGAAGAAAACATTTCTCCTTGGTAATCAGTTAATTAGAAGAGGATGTAATGAAACGAAATCAAGTTTGCGCTTCAAAAAAGAAGAAGAAGATGGGAGGGAAAGGGAGATAATAAAAATGAGGTTTTGATCTGATAAGTTACTGTTACTGTGTGCAAAGAGGTAAATTGAATCCTAATCCTATTATAAGTAGAAGATAGTAAATCATGGACAACACAAATATACATGTAATACAATAAATAATATAAGAACGGAAAACTGTGGATAGAATAAAATTATAGAGATGAATATAGACCATAGTATTACCCTAGTATCATATAGCACAATCTAGTATTGGCCAATAGACATGACTAATGTGAATAAGGTCATAGATAAATCACATGAAGCTAGAACAATCAAGTAATACGACCATCACCCCTGAAGAGGGCTAGGAATACAATCTAAAGCACAAATGACAAATAAAAGACACTACATTGCCACTTTCATGACCGACCATCTTCGTGAATGGTGAACTCCTTACTCTGCTTATTGACCACCACAACGTAGAATGACCCGACTAAGCGCCTTCTAGACTAACAGACTTTGGACCCAACTCACCAAACTCATTGACGTGACCCGACTTGACCTCCATCAAATCATTGGCTTCTTTCTTGATGGTCTCTTTTGATGATGGTGAGTCAATAGGCTCAACAGGCAAAGAAGTGCCCAAGCAGCCTCAAACTGATGAGCAAAAACATAAACGCACCCCACTTAGTAAGTCTTGAGACGGATCAACCGCAGTCCACACATATATTCCCCCGTCTTATCCCCAAGGGTAAAAGAAAAATATTTATTGTTTACCTTCATAACAATTTATTCAATAATCATTAAAGCCAAGCAAAAATAAGATGCTACCATCAATCAAGATAAAAAAAGAAAAAGAAAAATAAACACTAATAGAAACATTGATTTAGATAACAATTAAGTTATAATATAGTTACTTAGATTTAGTATTTTCAATTTGTTTTAATTTTTTTTATATATTAAAAGACTTTTTCAAGTTGATCAATATTTGGAGAACTACATTTCCTTATATCATGAATTAATTAATATATTTTACATCTAATTATTAAATTTTAAAATTATATTATTATTTTAATCAAATCATAACGTCCAACGCACGTATTCATTACTCGTTGTTTATAAGTGTTCACACAAAGTAAACAGTTAAAAGTAGAGAACTCAAAGTTATGTTGCTGGTGCTACAAAAAAGGCCATCAAAAGACCAGGAAACAACATTTCATCATTCACAGAGTAGACCACTAACTCCATATATATATGGCTGCAGTGCTGTGCTGTGCTGCTTTTTAGCATGTTTCTGATAAGGAACTAAGCATGCATAACAAATTAATGTGTAAAAACATTGGTTTTAATGTATAGAGAATAGTCTAAACCTTTCTTCATGTTTCTGTTTGAACTTGACGATGTATCACTATCATGCCTGCAAGAAAACAAACACTAAAAATGGGAACTCTCATGTAACCACTTGCAGGTTTTTACCAGACAAATTTCACATGGGATTAATGTTGTACGTATGCCCATCGGGCCACCTGCGATGAAAGCGAGTACTCCATATACTTCAGCTTAATTATTGAATGATGTTAGATCGATCACAGCAAGAAAGTACGTGATATATATGATACATCCATCAGGGACGTGTGATCGATCTAACGGACCAGATGTTGTCTAATGGCACAAGTTGATGAGATTATAGCAGAAAGATGGATGAATAAGGAGCCCAACAAATCAATTTTTACTGAGGGTTGTAGTTTTGCAGTGATTAAAGTACACTAGTATGGCTTTTGTACATGAAGTGACAAAAGGCTCAGGTGGACCATCTCTTTGATTCTGCAATCTTATGATGTTACTCTCTTGAAATCCCATAGTATGTGCTGACAAAAGCAAACATTATATATTCTTTCTCCCACTAATATGAAAAAATATCCCAATTTTCCTACTCTCAACTTGAATCCAATAAAAATAAAAGTTGGTTCACTACTGTTCATTATGACTTCCTCATACAAGCTATTTATATAGTCAATTGTGAGTAAGACATGCATAGAACTGTACTTGTCGTGTGATTGATGAGTCAGTTAAAACTTGAGCGAGCTTTAGATAAAAAAAAGAAATCAGTCAGTGAGTGTGTGGGC
Source organism: Sesamum alatum (assembly GCA_034509735.1). Taxonomy (NCBI): domain Eukaryota; kingdom Viridiplantae; phylum Streptophyta; class Magnoliopsida; order Lamiales; family Pedaliaceae; genus Sesamum; species Sesamum alatum. Next base: position 37,718,060 of record JACGWO010000006.1, read on the forward strand.
AGAAGATAAGGAGTTTGAAGAGATCAGTGGCCAAGGTTCGTCAACCTTAAGGTCACGTCTGTTGTAGCTATTCCTCGGATTAGGCCTTTCACCACCAGTCTCTGACTCCCTACATTTGTGTTCCGTCTTATTGAAGCAAGAAATGTCGTCTTGTCGACAAACCAGCCGTGCCATCATCCATCACGCTTACGGATAAACAAGATGCCCTACTATAAATTCTGAATCTAAGCTTAGTGGGACAAGTTGGTGTGCACACATGCACTTATTACTCATGAAAAAAAAGCTACAAAAGGCCTGTGGAAGTAGTGCATTGGATAACAACAAAGGAAAAGGCAAAGCCACCAAAAGGAGTTAGAATTATTTGTACTTGGGAACAACATCAAAATGTACCACAAACAAAGCTTGCTAACAACAAAACAAACTAGTGCAAAGGGACTTGATACTTAGCTCATCCCTCACTTACATGTCTTTCCAAATCTGTACTACTTCATACTGCCCACATGGAAGACAACTTTACGTGGGCCGACCCCATTCACATGCATCAAAAACAGTCCTAAACGCATACATAACGCGCGTTATCATCATCATCATCATCATCCCTTTGAATTAAGGACTTATAACACATTAAAAGGAGAGCTTAGAATCCTAAAACATGATCTTCAGCTGTGAAAGAACTGAAGGAACCCGAAATTATTGCGTGTCGTCGATCTTTTTCTTTATTATCAGATAATGCATATCTGTTTAGTCATTTTTTAGTGGTCTATTTGAAGGGCTTAACATGCATAGGATGAGGTAGAGATAAAATGGGCAGAAAAGCTTGGATTTTGCCTGAGATTTGGTCATCATCAGCTCTAGACATGAAGGACCGAACGCAGTTTTGGTGTCTTATACAAGCTTTCAAATCATTGAAGGTTGGTGATGATGACAAGCAATTTTACAGAAATGAACAAACTCCCTTCATTCATGATCATCAATCTGAAACACATACATCAGTAAGTAAAACGGTAAGAACGGTCAATTCATTTTAAAATACTAGCAAGGTGCACGCACGTTGGACGTTAACACTTAACATTTGTTTTATTATTTATAAAAATAGTTATAAAAAGTATAAATATTTTACAAACTTTGAATTGTTTAGAAAAATATTATTTATAATAATTATGTATATATAAGTAATAATATAATAATTATTATATGTTCCTTTATTTGAAAAATAACTTTTGTTCCTTTATTTTACTAAATTTTTACTTCAGTTTGACTCAATCTATATAATTCATTTATTAAATAGTTGAGAGTCCAATTATTGATCTAATTACACTATCGATTAAGAATCCTCGACATTGTTAATTTATGGCCTTGTAATCTCTTTCCCTACTTTTCCGTAATGATTGCCCTATCTCCTGCTGCAAATAGACAAAAATCCCCACGAAATCCGCGTGTTATCACGTGTAGCAGCCCAACAAGGAGGAAGCAGCACAACAGGTCTTCTCCTGCTGAGACACCTAGGTATATAGCTTTTGTCCTGACCATTACAGGACTATTTAAACTCTACTCCACCAGTCCGACAGCAAGTCTCGTACTACTGGAGTAGGGGAGAGTGATGATGCCCCCTAAAGCCCACATGACAAAGCCCAAGAGCTAGGAGTAGGCCTCCAAGCAGGGCAGCCTAGCAAGCCCAGCACGGGTGGCCCAAAACCGTAAGGTTTTTATACATAAAATCCAGTTTTGTTCACTGACCTAACAGGCCTACGGAAAAGTCTCAAACAACAAACCTAGTCGTTAAACAGCAGGGATTCCCCATCACACAGGTGACCAACATATAGAGTCACGTCATGCTAAAAAATCTCATCCAAATTTCCAGAGGATCGGCCACAATCTGATGTTTCTCAGCAGGTAACCACTTTTTTGGAAAATATGGCAGACATGGCAAAGTTGACTCAGACAACCATATCTTCTTCAATTCAACTCCGATTCTGGTGTGGTTTGTTGGGTTAAAAAGCTGACTTCTCAGGGATTCCAATGATATATGGCTCTCAACTTAATTCACCCAAAGTCAAACTCGTCACTGGCTATAAAAATGACTAACTGTGCGTCATTTTCATCAAGTAACTTTCATTCTATTTTTGCACTTCACGGACACAAGAATTTCTCTTTATTTTCCAGCAATTTTCAGCATACTTTTGCACACTTCAACACATCACAACACCATTTTATCATTATTCTCACTTATTTCAAGTTTTTCCACTTATTCTATCAGTAGAATATTACTGATTTAAACATCAGAGTGTTAACCCGTCTCTGCAAGGTAGTCTCCCCTTCAATCTCAGGATTTTCGTGAATGTCCCTCGATATTTTTTGATGCCGTTGGTCCCGGTACACATCAATCTTGTTACATACAGAATTACTTATTTGTGCACATAAATTTATAATCTATTATTATATAAAAGAAAACATAATTTAACATTACAAAAAAAGAAAAAAACATAAAACATGGCAAAATCATTCGCCCTTTATTAATATACATAGATAGCACCACACATATCACTCAATTTGCTCCAATAATCCCCAAGTAAACTCAAGTGTGAATGTTGACAGGCACTTGTACAATCACCATCGACGCTCCTCCTTGTTCTTTCTTACACACACGTACGCAGATTCATAGTGCATTAGGCATAGATCAATAGCAGACAAGATGACTCGAAACATAACTAAAACTCCGAATACTATCTACCTCTCAACCTTCTTTACAGGTAAATTTAGGCCTATTTCAACAGTAAAACTTTTTACGAAATGTGCTTTCTTTTTCATGTAGGCCTCATCTTGTCTTCTGTCTGTCCCATTCAAATATTACATGTCCATTTATGCGTTTGCTTCTCTATCTATATATGCCACACCACAGCTCAAAGATTATCTCGCAATTCTGACATCGATCTTTCTTCCCTCCCTCCCTCCCTCCCTCCGATCCTAATTAATCAATGGAAGAAAACTCATCATCATCATCATCAGCAAGAGATGCATGTGAACCTGATGTTCAAGAATATTATGCACCTTCATCATCATCATCATCATCAGTGATGAAGCTCTTTGGTTTTCCAGTACTGGGAAACAATTATGACAAAGTCCCGATGCTACAGCCGAACGATGTCGAGAATCACAAGAGATTTGAGTGCCAACATTGCCGCAGAAAATTTGCCAACTCCCAAGCATTAGGCGGCCATCAAAATGCGCACAAGAAGGAACGACAGAGGGCCAAGAGGGCTCACTTTGTGCCTGATCCTCGGCGCCTAGGATCCGCTCTCAACATTATCAATCCACACGGGACTCGACCAGCCTCCTTCATTGCTTCTAATAACACTGCCTATGCTGCTGCTGCTGCAAGGTTCCAGCTGATCCCACCACCAACTGCAAATGCTGTAGGTGCACCACCTCAGGTTTTGTCTGGAGTGCCTCTCAGGTATCCCGGTGGATTTCAACTTGGGCCGCCACGTCGACAGGGCGGCCTAGGTGAAGTCGGGCCAGCGTCAATGCCCGTCGGGTGGACGACAGGTGTCGCCGAGGGATTGGATGTTGATCTCCACCTGTGAACTTGTATTATATGATCTGATGCTTAATTTAAGTTCATCCCAATTGAGTTAAACATCAGTTTTTTCCAAGAAATTAATAAATTCATTCACTTGTACTGATTTTCCACAATATGAGTCATATGATCATATGTATGATGTATTCAAAATTAACACATGCATACATTCTAAACCATTCGTGCCATTAATTCACATACGGGCTAAAATCATGATAAATAATTATTATTACTTATGGTTAAACAAAAACCGTTTTAAAAACTTAGAATATCCATCATGAAAACTCTTTTTACTATGATTATGGGCCATAACAAATGTTTTAGTCACACTCGCAAATACCACGGTTAATAATCGTTGTATGACAATTGTGAATGACTATTTACTACGATTATTTATTCTTAACCATGACAATTAGTCATAATTAAATGTTAAAATTTTTTTAGTGTGCCCAAAATAATATGGTAATTATCATTGGTAGCAATTAAAAAAGATCGATCGATTCACATAAGAATTTGCGTGGTGAGAAAACACGGTTTATACTCGAAATTGCTTTGGTTAAATCTCCAATGCAATTCTATCAACGCCATATGTTTTTGTACATAATTATACAAAATAATTAATAGGAAAGGATCATATTATTCATCATCATCTCGATTCCTATAGATGTTGCTTTTTCAATGAGATTTGAGAAATTTAAGGTTGTCCATTATACACATCTCTCTCTCTCATCTATAGATTTCTTTTCATGGATTAACCATAATGGGACTCTCCATTCCCTCCAAAACTACAAGTGCCATTCAACATTGTAATAAGCCACACATTTTTACACTTTCATTTCCCTGAATTTCTCTCTCTCCCCTCTCTCTCCCTCTCTCTCTCTCTTCTCTCCCCTCTCCCTCTCTCTCGTCAACACAACATACTAGTGGCGAAGATGAGAGCGGTGGAGGAGTCCCGGCCGCCAACGTATTGGTCCTATACCCCCGACAAACAACGGTTGGAGCCCGTGAAAACCACCACCGCTGCCACGACCAACAAACCTCACCTCAATAATAATAATAAACCTAAAGCTAATCTCGTAGTTAGTGTGCGTGATGCATCACGCGCCACCATGATCAACTCGTCGTCGTCTTCTTACAAGGTACCGAACGGGCATTACGGTAAGGAGGCAGAAGTGAAGAGGAAACAGAGAATCATGTCTTACAAAGCATACGCAGTTGAAGGGAAAGTGAAGGCCTCCGTCCGTGGCACATTCCGATGGATGAAGAACAAATGCTCCACCATCGTGCATGGATATTGATCCAATGTCGCATCAACACTTTTTTACGTGCTATGGATGATTCTTGTTGTGCTTTTAGGACGTAAATGCCCTTGGAAAAGGTTTCTCTTTTTTATTTTTTTTTAAACTTTTTTTCAGAACATGTCTAGTTTTATTTATTACTTTAAGTATTATTTGTGGGTAATTCGAGGGTTGATTAAGATTTGAGTAATTGTAAGGAGGTTTTTGACGTTCGTTTCTTGGTTGATTAATTAATTAGTTTACATCAAAGTGCAGCTTGTCATTATTTAATTATGCAATTTGTATGTCCAAATCGTGGATTAATTATTAGTTTACATTAGCGCAACAACACTTTGATGATAGGAAAATAATGTTATCATTTGTGATAAATTATTTGATATTGTTGATCAATATATAATTGTTGTAGTTATTTTTGTTAAATTGATATTTGATATGAATGATTGTAATTAATTTATTTTAAATAATAACTTATCACTTTCACTTCAAAAACATATCTTTAATTATATATATATATACATAAATACGCTATCGATTACTAGTAGCAATAAATCCATCACGATAATTAAATTTGTGAAGATTAATTCTTATGATGACGGAAAAAACTCTTAATACTTAATAAATGTGATTTATGACAACTTTTATTATATGATTAATCAATATATTGTTAATAATATTTCTTTCTTACCGATGATCTCTTTCCCGAGTGGTGAGGTTGAGGTCTCAAGACCAAGAAGTCGTGAGTTCGAGTCCTACGAATGTAGGGAGTTGTTTAATTTATTAGATGTTTGTTTATTCTTCTGATTGGTGTTGATAGATGTGGATATGTTATTCCTTTGTTGTACCGTGCACTGACTATTGTAATAAGCAATTGATCGCTTTAGAAACATTATTGTACTTTCAAATTAATAGTTCATCGCTCAAAAACAGCAATTATATACTATCACTGAACATACGTATACAATGTGTAGGTACACAAAAATATACACGTGCATAATAAGACTTCTAAATAATATTATACACCGTGGCACGCAGTATCTGCGCGCATATTTTTTAATAATATTTTTATTTTATTAAAGCACATAATTTATTCTTGTATATTAAAACTTTTTATTGTCTTACAATCTCACATATAAAAACTATCCAATAACTTTTTCTAATTCGTTAATTATCAATAAATATTTTACTCAAATTAAATTAAAAGTTGAAAATTTTCTCAATATATGTTATTTTTATTTCAATCAACAATAAGCTTAAAAAAACTAGAGTAATTTAATTTTTTTTTGAGTACATTAATTGCATGGAATTAACTTTTTTTTTTAAAAAAAACTTGATTGAGTAGTTAATTCAATATGAATGGGAAAATTGAAGGGCATTTTTGATATTATAATAATTTGGTGTAGTGGTATCAAAACTACCACTTTGAGTCTATAAACCCTCTTCCCTTTATAATAGTATAGATTACGATAAATGAATATACATATACATATTTAATACCAAATAAAATAAGCCTTACCAATTTTGAATTTATTATAACTAACCGATTGAGCTTCTGACAAATTAAATGTTATTATAAATTACGCACATGCATGAGAAATGTTATCATATTTTTGTGAGAAGTCGTCATATATTTAATTAATAAAGAAATTGATAATTTTCAGATATCATCAAATTATTAGAAAAAATAAATTAATTAGGAAGTTCATGTGCAGAATAAAGTGACTCTTTTTTAGTTGAAAGTAGATAAAGTGACTGATTGTGTAAAATAATGTGATTGAATGGGAATAAAAACAAATCAAAGGATTTCCAGATCTTCAGCTCAAATGCTTTTCAATATCTTAATAATAATCATCATTTTCTTGGGGTCAAATCAATAAACTTTATCATATTAATTAAACATTGATAATTACGGCACGTATTTGTCGAGAAAGCCTAACTTAATTGACGAAACTGAGGCTTTATGATCTTAGAGGTCATGAGTTCAAACCCGTGTGTTTATATTATTTCTACCGTATAGTAGGTATGATTTGCTGCTGCAATAGCTAGGTGTTAGTTTATATGATATTATTGATTTGATTGTTTGTAATTGTCTCTATTTGATATTGATAGCCGACATGAATGAACGTTATCACTTTACTTTCGATTAATAAAATTCATCGTTTTCAATTCAAAAAATTACGATACGTATTTGTCCGTCAACTATTTTATTTCGATACGACCCTTCATCTTTTACAACAATTTTTTTTTTCAAAAAAAAGTTATGGATATGTATCATCAAATCTTTCATATATATGTATGATTGTAGCAAATTTAACATTTTAATCATGTGCATTGAATGTAAATGCTTAATCATTAATCCTTCAAATTCTATTTATCACATGGTAGATCACATATATTTTCATTTACTACTAAAAGTAAGAAAAATAAAAGAAATTAATGGCACGACGTTAATATTATCACGTTAACTATTAAAAAAAAAAGAAGAAGAAGAAGAAAGTACTACAAATCAAACATGGAGCTGGAATGGCATAATCTCGACCCCTTTAAACGTCGTTATATTTGATATTTACAACGAAATAATTGTTTTTTGTTTTATATTTATTTATTAAAATAGCGGTGGTCTTATTTAACGTTGATAATTAATATATTTTCTTCCATGACAAAAATTATCAGTACAGGTAATTTATTTTATTTTTATTCTTTATAAATGAAGAATATTTTAGTGATTTTATGTTCTAAAATGGTGATTTTTTGTATTTCTTACACATTTTTGGGTAGATTTTGACTATTTTACACAGAGTAAAAAGGGAGAATATATTCTGACCAATACGAAGAAGTCTTTTGGGGGCAACTTATTGCTTAGCCTACACTGCACTACACCGAATCGCAGTGGGTCCCGACAGTCCTATTTGGAATTTGAAATCTCTCCCTCTCACCAAAAGAGACGTTACAAGCTCTTTTAACCTTTTCTACGTTGACATTTATTGTTTCTTGTCCAAAAAGACGTTCAAAAAACTAAAAAAAGAAAAAAAAAGTTTTCTGCATATGAATAAATAATATTTTGTCTTTCTTTTCTTTAAAATTACTCCAAAATCCAATTTCTGCAGTTTCCTCATTTATTGCTTCAAACTGTTCTACCACTCAAAAGACACCTCTTGCTCATTCAGTGTTCTCAGACAAACATCTACCATTTAATCTTAATCTATCCAACTTCAATCTTTTTGTTGCTCCGAGGGCTGCAAGTTTCTTGATAAACATTGCTTTTGGCACATAAAGTTTGCAGCTTGGCAATAAGGGGAGGATCAGCCGGTCTTCATTTCAAGTGCGCTGTGTGAGTTTTCTTGATTTAAGGTTGTTTTTGCTACTGTTGTGTTAAGATTACGAAAAGGGTCTTTGTCTTTTTGAGTTTTTATGTTCTCTGGAATTATTATTTTTTGTGCAAGTTTCGTGGTGTTTCTTGTTGTAGGGAGTTTTCTCAAATGGGTCACTGTTACTGATCATACGTGTGGTTTTGTTGTTTTTAACTGAAGTGCAGTGTAAATTGGTTTAGGCGTCGAATGATGATGAGAGAAATTAAGGGTTCTTGAGATATTGCATGCTAATGGAACATGTGCTGGTTCTTTCAGTTCAAGATGCTGTCAAATTCAATGTAAATTCCACTCATGAAGGATTGTCCGTATTTTCTTTTCTGTTTTTCCAAGAACCTGAGTTGGATATGGGGGTTGTAACTGAGTTTGCACTCACTTATAGGTATGTTTTTGATCCGGTAGGTGTTAGTTTACGTCCGCGTTACGTGCTGAATGTTTGTGATTCTGTTCTCTAGTGCAGTTCCTGCTGAAAAGATTAGGAATGGTGAATGCTATCTTATACTAACTTTCAATTACATAGTATACTTTTTTCTTGGCACAGAATCTTTTCCAGAATGCTGATGTTGAAGAAAATGGTGTTCGGGTAAAGGTTGATATAGTAGGAGGGTGTGTTGAGAGTATAGGTTTTGGCAGAACGTTCCGTGTGTTTGTGAAATAACGTAGTTCAATCTTTGTCGAAAGCTAGAAACTTTTGAGTTGATGAGGACAGTAATTGGATGCAAATGAAACAATTTCTGAGGTATGCATGTAGTTTTGGTTCGATGTGGTGCGATATTATGAGGAATATGAGATGTCTAATAAGAGTCGAATGATACATGAATTGAGTTGAGGTTCATCGATCCCCATCAATCGCTTATGATTGTTTCTGATTAGAGAATAGCCATAGAACCTCTGAAGTAAGTATAAATCTCCAGCTGTTTTGATTTAATTGATTGATGGTAGGGCCATTGATTGAGTGAAGATCATGCTATTATTTGGCATCCAATTCTGATTCGTCACCAATCATCATTTGCTCACCATCTTTAATGTGTAGAATTTGCAATAGAAACATTGAAATTATCATACTCCTCTAGCTAACACAATCTGTTTAGTCTGATATTTGATCCGAAAAACAGGAGTGAAGCTCTAAAATAGGTCAGCATCTTCTATTTCTCAAGGCTTTCTTGTGACATCAAATCACCTTTAATATTTGGTTGCAGATGGACAGTACATGGCCAAATCTAATTTGTCCATGCCGTCACTTCTTAGTTTGTGAAAGTTGAAGTTGGTGTAATATCAACCTGGAAATATGGGGATCGAGAATCACAGCTCCAAGGGTGGAAATTATGTTGGTGGCTTTCTCCAGCTGTTTGATTGGAATGCAAAATCTCGAAAGAAGTTGTTCTCAAGCAAGTCGGATTTACCTGGTACGATGTGTTGCTAAAATTGACAACATTACATATGTCCCTCCTGGCAGCCCCGGAACTGCAGACTTATAATAGCATTGTTCATACTTCATTTGCTATAGCTGAAATAAGATTGTTTCTTCTCATTAATGTAGAGAAATCCAAACAGCAGAAAAGGTTTGATGGAAATTTGCCAATGACCCGGCTTCAAATGGTAAGAGTATTGCTGGAATTATTGAACATCTTCCGTTTCTGATTTGTTAATTAAAGCATTTCTTTTTCTATGGCTAGCTGGATGAGGATGAAATTGCAGGCGGATCAAGCATCAAAGGAATTAGTGATTATAGTCGTGCTTCATCAGTAACCGATGAGGACTTCCACGGTACCAGGGCCCCTGGAGTTGTTGCAAGGCTTATGGGGTTGGATTCCTTGCCAAGATCCAATAGCCCTGAGTCGTACTCCACCCCACTTTTCGACAGTCAATCTCTTCCAGGTTCATTTTACCAATGTGAAAATCTTGAGTATCGTCAAGATCCTCAAATCATGCGTGCCAGCAGTTCGCACAAGGCACCTTACCAAAACGATATGGAGGCAAAATATCAAATACATAGGCCAATTGAGAAGTTTCAAACTGAAATCTTGCCTCCTAAATCAGCTAAATCAATTCCAATTACTCATCACAAACTTCTATCTCCGATAAAAAGGACTACTTTTATCCCACCTGAGGATGCTGCTCACATAATGGAAGCAGCTGCCAGAATTATCGAGCCGGGGCCTCAGGCCTGTACAAGAGCGAAGCTGCCTATGGCACGATCCTCTGCAGCTCCTTTAAAAGTAAGGGATCTGACAAAGAAAACCCGTGAAGTTCAAAAACCATCAAAGCTTTCTGAAGGTTGTCAGAGGTCAGCTGAATCTAGTGCTGTCAAGAACCTTAAGGGACACTCTATGAATAAAAGCTGGAATGGTTCTGTGGATGCAAAGTCGATAAGGATTCTTCCGGATTCAGAAGAATCTTCCATTGGTGCAAAAAGTAAAGGTAAATCAATTTCACTTGCACTTCAGGCAAAGGCCAATGTTCAGAAAAGAGAAGGCCTGAGCTTGAATAGCAGCAGAACCTTGGTTGTCCAGAACGAAATGAGTGAGGTCAGTCCAAACCAGCTATCAGCACAGAAGGGTGGACTTAAGAAACCTTCAAGAGAAACCGGTTCAAATGTGCTTCGTCACAACAATCAGAAGCAAAATTCCACCGTTGATGGTGGAAAATTGCCTATGAAGTCGGACTTACAAGAATGGAAAGCAGTGACTGGAGATATTTCTTCTGCAACTGCAAGGCAACGGAATTCTAGTAAACCTGTAGGCACCTCTAAAGTCAGTTCCCGAAAGTTGGGGTCAGAGGTTAAGGATGATAAGAGACAAGTATTATCTTCTAGCTCAGAAAGAGTTCGTAAGAAACGAACTATCGATGGGAATTACCACTCAGAAAAAAATCAGGCTGCTCACAACATGCGGAAGGATAAAAATGGGAAAATTGTTCAGTCTACTGCTGTCATGGATATGCAAAGTAGAAGGGATCATGATAGTGGAAGGATGGGAACAGATGTCATTTCCTTTACGTTCACTGCTCCATTGACACGATCAGGACCTGGATCAGGGAGGTCTACTGTGGCTGGGGACACTTGTAAGATATTTCCAGTAGATTCTCGAAATAAAAGGATACTGCTGAACTCAGATGGTTCAGGTGCTCAAAAGTTCTCTTTCCCAGGACATAGTGTCAAAGTCAGCGACACGTTAAGCACCGTTTTAGAGCAAAAACTAAAAGAATTAACTCATAAAGTAGAGTTAGCCCAACAGAAATCAGAGACAGCTTTACATGTCACGATACCTGGTCTGAATGCCTTAACGAGCTCAACCATGCTGGAAGAAAGCAAATGCAACGATGGAAATCACACAGATAGTCTGGATGGCCAACCAGGCTCAAGTTTATACTCCTTAAGAGATCCCAAGGGATTTATAAATGGTCAAAAGTGCCAGGTATACTTTCATATGATGGTTAATTTATTAATTTTCATCTTCCTGGATATTAGGAAATCCTTGTGGCAGTGAATAAAGTTAAAATATCAGCCAAACCAATAACTTGAAACGTTTTCTTTAGAATCAGCATCTAACTCATAGGATATATGAGGGTTTGTCCGACACCTTCCATTATTTTTGTAAAAGCTAATCAAAAGACTTGATGTTGTACTTAGATCCTGGTGGAAGAAACGAGCATGCATGGAAGATGCTCATCTATAGACAGAACATTGCTTGATTGCCGGCTTCCGAGTCCAGTTTCAGTTCTTGAGCATTCCTCCTTTGCAGACAGTTGCAATTCTTCGGATGCCACAGACAGTAATAGTACAGGAGGTAAGAGTAAGTTCTTTTTACTATTGTTTATGTGGTACAAGTTCTGGTTATCGTAATAGACAAACCGAAGGTTGAACTAACCATCACCCATTACAGGTGGTAAGCATTGTTCATCATTTCAATTTCCAGACATGCTTGGTAGGCATTCAATGAATACGTTTCTTCCATTTGAAGGAGATGCTGAGTTATCGGACTCAGCTTCTTCATCTTCTGCTGGAATGATGGTAAAAAGGCGAGAGACCACCTTAACCTTGCCTTATCGTGGGAAGCTAGGAGGTTGGGAACTCAAGTATGTGAATGAGATGGTGTCTAATATCGAGCTGATGTTCAAGGACTATGCTTTGGGTGGGGCTTGTGAGATCATAAACCCTCATCTTTTTGATCAGCTGGAAAGTCGGAAAGGACATTTCAATGGTTGTGGGCTCTTTGCAAGAATCAACAGAAGGCTTATGTTTGACTGTGTGAACGAATGCTTGGAGATGAGGTGCAGACGATATCTGGCAGGAGGAAGCAGATTATGGGGCAAGGGCCTCGCGATGGTGAAGAGAAAGGAAAAACTAGCTGAAGATGTGCACAAAGAGATTTCTAGTTGGAGTTGCATGGGAGACTTCATGGTTGATGAACTTGTAGATAATGACATGAGCAGCAGCCAACACGGAAGATGGCTCGACTATGAGATTGAAGCATTTCAACTCGGGATACAGATTGAGTCGCGTATTCTTGATTCTTTGATTGATGAAGTGGTTACTGATATCTGTTGATGCTTTAACCACTTGAAACTCGGATCATAGTTTGCCTACATTTCTTCAACTCGTATAGAATCTCAGCTTTTGAGACTTTTCTTCTTCTTCCTATACAAGTTTGTAGGATTCATGTTCTAAGTTTCGAGATTAGCAATAAAATTCAACTTCTTTCTTACTTGAGTGTTGAGAGTAAAGGCTGATTCTCCAACAGGGCCAATTTGAAGTACGTTTGGGAAAATAATATTCGAGCATTGCTAGATACAAAATCACGCACTAAATGAACTGGAAAACAATAATGCAGGGTAATAGTTGTCATAAAATTACAGCAGCAAATTTGTTATTACAATGAATTACAAGCGACTATTTCCCTCATCAAGATTTGTTAAAAGGTCTGATCTAATAGAAATTATATATATCGTATTGGCCGTCGACCATGGTCCAGGGCGCTGACGTAAAGGTAAAAACAAAGTTATCCACAAAAACCCAGGAAGGAATCTACAAAAGCCATCAACAGAAAATATGTCCGAAAATTAACCTGTACATTCTCTCCAGTGCTCCGTTTTTCTGAATACCTTGATCGATGTAACCACTCTACCAACTCACCGAAGATCTACCACATCAAACTTCAAATTGGCATTCATGTAAACATGGGAACAATGCTCATAAATGGGACTGCCGTCCTCAGGCTCTTCGTGAGGATGGAAACCACGCTGTTGACAGTTTCGAATAACAGAGACACCACCAGGATCGGAAAGGTGAAATATGCCATGGGGACTGCGATACATGTACATATAGAAGCCAGAATTCAGGCACTAACACAGTCTAGAATTGTGTGGTTGAACAGAGAGCACAAAATAAGTAGCGCTTTGGAGTTAGAAGTAGTTCACCTTGATGTGTCTGTAGGAGCCATGACGATTGCAATTGCTTCTGGCAACATCACCTACAAATAACAAAGTATGCCAGCTCAACAAGAAAGCAATATTAAACAAGTAAAATTTGGAAGAGTAATCCCATAGGAAAAAATCATTTTTCTTAGTTAATTGCACTCTACTGATTTTTCCACAATTAATCCCCTGTCAGATGCTAATTCTTCTCACATATAATCATCTTCTAAATTGATAATATCTGCAACATATTCTTCTGAGAAGAGGTAGCATTTTCTATCGGCCAATTTTCACTATAGGTTAAGGCATTATTTTGACTCAATATTGAGAGATTTGGGTAATAAATGTGGTCAAATTTACCTAATAAGAGATGAAATAGGCGGAAGTTCAAATCCAAAGACCTCACATATTGTAGACACATGCTTGGTTTGATATGCGTATCATCCAATAAGATCCCTCTGAAATTTTCAAAGGTGCAGAGAACGCAAAAATATAAAAATGTCTATCCTTTTATTCCTTGTTTTCCAGTTCAGATTGAAAAAATTCACTTATTTCCTTTCCCCAGCTCAGTTACGAAATGGAAGGAAAAATTAGGAACATTGGGGAATTGGATAAACAAAGTTAGATCAAACACCAAACAAACATTTATGATACCTGATAGGAGTAATGAGTGTGCAGATCAACGGAAGACATGAAACACGTTTGTGTCGGATGTGTCTGCAAATCAAGAAAACTCGTGAAAAATGAATCATACTCAGAATGCTATTTATACAAGCCATAACAAGCAATAATGGAGCTATTTATACACTTTTACATGATTTGCATATTTTCTTTCCTCTTGCAACACAACAGTACAGCAAAACACAGAAAAGACATTGAAGTTACAACCTTCCAGAAAGCCAAGGGCAAAAAGTCCACTGAAACGTAAAAACATACATGACCAAAGTGCAAGGTAAATTCAAGAAAACACATGGAACACAAACTACCCAAACTACAATATATATAACTGCTAACTTTGAAAGCGGAAAAACATCCATGATCAATGGGTGTTCCTCATGAGGACAAGGAGAGGTAACATATAAAATTTCTGTTGTATGAAAAAACTCTCAACAAGTCCACAAAAGTCATCAATGCCAATGCAACTGGAAGTCAGTATCAGGACAAGTCTCTGCCAAGCCAAAGATCAGAAAGGACCTTAAATATTAAAAGTGATGTATACATACATATGTATATGCACACACACATTAATATTATCGCCTCTTAAGTCAAAAGAAGATGGATCTTATACAACAATAACCAAATGATCAATAAGCAGACAAACTATTCAGGACTAACTCTGAATGGAGAAGATAGAAAGGAGAAACCATGGTTCTCAAGCAGATTAGGTAAACTGCTGTTAAATGATAAAAACAAGAGACAACTGGCAGTAGCAATCTTGTGTACTATGCTTTTGTTTATGTTGCAAAGCATCAGGATAATATCAATAATAGAATTCCTTCCCAAACCAACAACTAAAAATTGCTACAATACTGACAAGAAAGGTCGAGTAATCTAATTATCTGCTAAAGACTGAGTGCAGCCAAACAAGCTGAAACAGAAACCACAGCATGCCATGCAAGGTAGTCTAACACTTACGTGAATCCACCCAAGAGGAAATAGAGAACGCTTGTCTTGAACCTCAAATATTTCTTCTTCATTCAGTGTTTGACACTAAACATAAACAAAAAGAAGCTTCAATTAAGATATGAGCTGTCTGTTTGATCAGCAAGATAACTTTTCAACATAACTACATAAGCACATTGGATTATGGAGAAACTTGAAATCAGTGAATGATTATGAACTGAAACCTCCTATAAGAACATCATGATATTTAAACAACACCACAATATGGAACATCCAGTTTATCCTTGTTTGAAAAACGTGAAATTTGTATTGATATCAAATAGTTGTAAAATGAATAAACAAAATTCTTTTTCTCTCCACCAAAAATCAGAACCTTGTTCGAGTCAAAACCTTTAACAATAAACAAATTTATATGATAACCATGTATTACAAATTCCTTTCATTTGGAAAAGATATTGATCTATACCCGCTCTATAAGAATCAGTTGTAGTTGAGATACAAGCTATCAAATGCATGCAGAGAAAAGTTTTGCAAGCAATAACAATGAGATAAGCAGAGGACTTGAAAAAGGGGGACACCCCGTGGACAAGCTAAGGAAAGAATTTGAGAGTTAAAAGTTGCAAAATACAGATCCAGATACAAAAATGTATGTAATACCGAATCTGAAGTTGACTCCTGCTTTGGGATGATGAGTGTAGTAATATGGAATTCCCTATTCCGCTGCAAATAAATGAGATACAAAACATTTTTTAGAAGGAAATGCTGGAGTAAGCTGTCATATTTTCCCATTAAGAAAAGCAGTTTAAACTGAAGGCTTACAAGTGAACCAGCAAGAACACCACAAGTTTCCAAGTTCTTTGCAGTATTTTTTCGTGCAAATCTCAAAAACTCTTCCATTATCTTCACTGGCTGCAAATTAGCAAACATATGAGCATCATATCCACCCAAATAGTAGCACTAAATGCAAGTTTTTATCCAAAAACAATGAAAATTCATTTACCATAAATATACTAAGAAAATGTTGCAATTATCACTGACATTTACAAGAATCAAGATTAACAGACTCACAATGTGAAGATCTTGGTAAGAATTGGAACTAGGCAGCCCATCCTGAGAGAGTTTTGGTGGTCCAGGCCTTGGGTCAGCAACTCTTGATGGAGATAGAGGAAGCAGCTCTGGCTGCACTTGTGCCAGGACAGGAGGTGGGGAAGGTTGTCTGATATTACCCAACTGAAAATCATTTTTCTCCATGTCATTCCCTTGGGTAAGACCAGATTCCTCAGCAAGCCATCTACCATCATCTAAGGATAGAACAGAGTCCATGGCTGTAATTTCCACCTTTGAATCAGCATCTTTTGTTGCTGCAGGTTCTTGTGGGCCAACCTGATTCAGGCTATAAAAAAGTAGTGACGGAAGATTGAAATGTTATGAGCAATTAATTTACAGTAAACAAGTTTGTATGGTGACATGAATCTGGACTTCCATATGCGAATAAATATACAACAAAAAGGCCAATCTTAGCTACATTATTATTAACTTAAATGACCAGCATCACCACCAGCCCACAAATGAAAGGGGGCAAAAAGAAAAGGAAGCATTTATTTAGGGTAAGTAGAACCCATACCTGGAAAGTTCACTCGGATCCATGACAATATTGGTTGGATAATTAACCTGGATACACACAAGTATTTAAATAAACAAGAATAGGAATCAACACAAGTTGAATGTGATAGGATGAATGAACTCTGTTCACGGGAAGAAGTAAATAAAGAAGATAAGAATCCTCATGTCTCACCTTAACCTCAGCACTGGGCCCAAGCCATTGACCACGAAGACCATTAGGTCCTAAAAGTGAATGTCTAGACAAGGTTTCCTGCTTCGGAACAGGGAAACTGAGAGATCTGTAGAGTTTAAAAATAGATCAGGGATTGAAACTTACTGAAACAGAATAAGTGGTATAATTCAATCTTCTGCTTCAAAACTTATTTGTTCAACTGAACTTAGCATGAGAGCTTAGATCTTGCAGGCAGATAAAATAGTATATAGCAAACTAAAACACAAAACAGCCCCTCAAAGAACTACACAAGCACCAGCAGTTGAAAATAGTAGGCTACCACTGAGGAAACTAGGATAAAGCAACAGGAGAAACTACTTTTTCTAAGAGTTATAGACACGTATGTGGTTCCAAGTAAGCAAGATAACACTTGTGGAGGTATAACTGTAAAGCACATACCCTGTGTATGTCAGTTAGCAATTCTGTCAAACAGAAAAATAATCCATACCAACCCATACTCTGATGTCATGCAATTCTTACGGCCCATGGGAACCAGTCAATCTAACAACATTATGCCTTTAACACTTCCGCGTAATTTTCTGCTTCTATTTCTTTGAAGATATTCTAGACAACTTCAAGTTCCATACAATTTGAGGCATCAAAACTGTTAACTGTTTCCTTAAAAGGTATTGAGGAGCAACTACGGCATATATTACATATCATATATGTGAATCATAATCAACATTGAATCAAGAAAATAAATGAAGCCAGTAGAATTGCTGGCGCGGTACATGAGATAAAGCCTAGAATTCGACATAGGCTGAAGCTTGTTGATCAAACTTATGTCTACCCTACATATAAGGACCTATAAAGATTTGAGAAGAGCTCTAAACAATGACATACAAGATATATTCTAGCAAAATGACTGAAAGTGGTCCATTAGTGGCATATACTAACTAGTTATTTGCTAATGTGCAGCACGTAATGAAGGACAAATTTTCAGACATAAACGACAAAATAACTTCAGGGACTTTAACAACTAAGGTAGGGTATCTTCATAGTGTACTCACAGCTTCTGGAATTGCGATTCAATGGAATTTGGTGATGAATATCGAGTATACTCATTATGCTGCTTCAATGAAGATGAAGGTGCTGTAACGGGTTGCAACATCTAAGCAAAAAGAATAAGGTAAGAAGAATGGGGAAAATGAATTAAACATTTAAATAACAACTTAGCCAATTCCTGTAAGCCATATGAGAGACCAACCAAATAAACACACACAAATCTGGTACAGAACAGCGTTCTTGTACTTGCGGTACATGGACATAATACTTTGTATGGAGTGAGTCACCATGCATAAATTGAAAACTGCTATGGCTTTAGGGAAAATCTTATTATCTAACCAAAAAACGTAATCTTCCTACACCTTATCTTAGTTCCCCAGAAATTTCCGCTTTCCTTTTTGACCTTCCTAAAATGATGCCACTTTAAGTACTTATTTCCAAACCACTAACATATCCTGTTTTATCAAATAATTCATTTGGTCATGTCCTTGCCGTCAGCATAACTCTTTTTTAGATACTGGACATCCCCAATGATACACATAGATATGCTGCATATCTCCATTGTTGTTAGTTCACAATGATTATCAGAAGAATTGCACCATGGAAACATGGATAAGCAAATAAGCATCTTGGTCCATACCGGCTTGTTACTGTAGCCTAATGAAGCTTTGTTGTTCAAAGAAGAGGCATATGAAATCTTGTCAGGGCCATCAAAGTGATGCATTTGAGTTCGGGTGTTAACCTTTTCCTGTTCATCTAGCTGACGGCGCACTTCTGGCTTTAAATTCTCTAGCTCATCTAGCACAGCAAGCAGTTTCTGCACCATCAAGACACGAACCAAAATTACCCAGTACCTTCATTAAGTGAACCATACATGAGCAGGTGAAATTAACAGAACACCAGTCTTACCTTTTTATAGAAACTTCTTTCTTTGGAACATAGAACCTGGTAATCTCGATGGAATGGTATAGTTTCAGACACCAAACTGTTTTAATTCATTGCATAATCTCTCAGCATTAGTAACTGGCTGTATGTTCAGAAATTAAACGAACAAAGATTTCAGATACATCAGCATTTTTAAGCCTACCTTGAATATCTTAGCAGTATTACGTACAAGTCTATTAAATTTTTCTCTTCCCTGTAAATACTTGCCTGCAGAAAGAATGATTTCAAGAATCAGTCATTGAGGAACAAAGTTCAATTTCTTTAGATATTTAAAAGCCCTTCAACTCTAATTTGCAGAATATCACATAAATGTAAACCAATGTAATATAAAAGAGAACATCTTTGAAGTAAATAAACGCCAAAGGCTGCTAAAAACCAATTAAATACTAAAGAAACCAGCTCAGTCGAACCAATTGGCACCAGAAAATAAAACACAATCAAATTTACCAAAAGAATCTTAGAGAAATAGGTAAGACGTTAGTACACTCATATAAACTAAAACATCACGAAGAAAAAAGTAATTAATAACACCAGTTAACTCAAGCACATATGGAGACCAAAATTAAACTCAGCAATCAAAAACAACATCACAATCTGCTGAATTAGGCTTATTACACAAAAATTCTCCACCAGCATTGATTCTAAAAATTCGATTTCCCGCCTTCCAATTAATTAAGACAAATAAATTCTCGGTTGAGGCTGCCGACCTGTTTAAGGAGATTGTCAGCGATGCGATAGTAATTGCGGAGAGAGATCCGATTGTCAACATCGATCTTCCGCGTCACGGCACTGAAATTGATCGACGGTGAAGAGTACGCCGGCCGCCTCATACTTGCGGCGAGAAATCAGTATAGTACCGGCAGGAATCGATTCTCCGGCGAGACGCGGGGCAAGCAAAAGCAAAGGTGTTTCAAAAGGTAAAACTGGGTCGTTTTGAGGTTTAGGAGTGGTTAAATAGCCTTCGTATATGTCGACATTGTGTCTATTTCCTATTGACCCATATATATACATCAACCAATCACCCAAAAATCGAAGCTTAATTCCTAAGTATAAAATAAATTTTGGAGTGTATTTTTTCTATTCATTACCTAATCCGTTTCTGATTTACATTATATTTTTATAATTCAAATACTAATTAAATAAATTATTATTTATCAAAAGATAAATTATTTATTACATTTATGAACTTCGAACTCAAATTCCGATCGACCCTCAGTGTTCTATTTATATTTATATAATTATATTTGAGCACTCGGCCCAATCCCAGAGAGCCTTATTGTTCCTTTGGGCTGTGAATAAGTTGGGCCTTATTTGAATTCTATTTGGACTATTTTGGATCATAAATTACATAACTTATGCCCTGTAATTTTTTTTTCTTGATTTAATCGATTACAATCATCAATATAAAATATTTATATCTAATAACTATCTATAACAATTATATACGAATCATTAATATTAAATAACTATATCTGATTAACAACTACTATTAGATGACTATTATAAAAATAGAATAACGTATCATAGTAGTGAAATTCGAACCCATGACCTTATAGTCATGGTAAGGTATCATAGCCATCAGCACCTTAGCCCTATATTACTGACACTGTTTTCATTGGGTTTCTTTATTATCAATAATCCATAATTATTTCTTTTTATTGAATTTGTAACATAAATTATAATCAATCAGGCTTTTGACACTTGAATCAATTTTGGGATTTCAATTTTACCCTAGAAATTAATGTGGACTAATGGATATTACTAAGGATATTGAATCAGCAGTGTAGTTTATACAGTGTACCAAGACTGGACTAATCTAGACTTCCTGATTCATGCATGGCTGATGCTGATGCTGATGCTGATGCATGAAGCAGCATTCAATGTAAATGATCCGGGAAGCACCTGAAAAGGCTAATCCACCACTATAAATACTCTCACCCTCCAAGAGCTTCAAATCCACACCAAAAATTCCTGCTTCCATACAGCAAAAACAGAGAAGAAAACACTTGTGTTTGTTGTCGATTTAAGGCCGCTGAAAATGGATTCAAAATATTGCTGCACTGGATGTGCTGGAATCAACGATGACTACAGTTGCAAAAACCATGGCTTGAATGCTACTTATGGCTTCACAAATGTCGTTAACGTTAAGACCGAGACAGTGAAGAAGGAAGTAAGTGAAGGAAGTGCTGGTATTGCCACTGCAAAAGCTACCGTTGCTGTGAAGAAGGAAGAGCCCGTCAAAGTAACTATGCGTTGATTTATTAGTCTTCGTCAGGCTCTAATCTAAGTCTGGTTGTGTTCATGTGTCTGCATTGTCTTGGTGTTTAAATGTTTCTTGTTCTAAGGTTATTGTATCAAGCTATTAGTAGATAGCATACTTGTGTTACGGAAATATTATGAGTTAAGGTTGTCGTATTATATGTAACTTGTCCAGCTTCGATGCCTTATCTTCCAAATCCCGGTAAGAAACTCAAAATCAATAGGAAAACTTGAAAATCACACAACGTACAAGAGAGATTAGTGATTGGTAATGCTGCCAAGATTTTTGTGAGATTTAAGTAAAACTGCATAAAGAAGCTGATTCCAAGAGTCTGGCACACCAGGAAGGCACCAGTGGCTGCAGTCTTGAAACATCCCTTGCCTTATTGTTGAAGCAGATTGCCTGAATATTGAAGGGTGGCCGTCTTTTCTGTAGTCTGTCATTTTCGTTATGTTGAGATAAAAAATGGGCGTTTTCATCTTTGATATGACGGATTCCAGGGCTATCATCATCCATGGATACGGAGCAAGCTGAGTCTCGTTCGTTATTGGTTTCGTCTCACCATAGCAACTGCCTCCAGAGTTCCACTGGCCACCTCTGCATTGTCATAAGATGTAACTTTATAACTGATAGCTTAAGACTAAAATAAGTCAATTTTGAATCAAAATTTATGTACTTGAAATGAGAAGATGAGTATCCGCGAAAGAAGACTCTGGTTCTGCTGCTGTTGATATTAGCATCGACCCATCGAGCCCATGTCCTCAAAGCCTTCTTATACGCATCTGCGACTTCAAGTTTTCTGTAGACATGATTGCCTTCCTGGAAGTAGTACTTCCTGGCATTCTCATAGCAAACGATTTTTTCCCGAATCACTAAAACTTTTTATGCAAGAGAATGAGCAGAAAGACTAAGTTTGTGAGTATTATTCAAGAATTATTACCCTTGAAAGGTCTTCTGGTGAGTCCACCAGTGACCTGTGTTGAAAACAATGATATCAGCATCATGGTAGTTGTTGTAAGAGCCTTCCGTCATGTCGAGTCTCAGCGTTTCTCTACGCATTCCAGCCTTGTCCGAGAACTTCCATTCTTGAACAAGGAACGGAGATTTGATGAAGTCGATCGAGCAGTTGAAATCCTAAGCACATTGAAACAAGTAATTGAATCAGCATCAGAAGAATTCATTCAAAACCATTTCAAGAACAGTGCTGCTCCTATTTTCTTGATCTTGACCTTAAATTTGAACGAATAGAATCCATGGTTTCTGAACTGGCGCCGGCCGGATACTTCAAATACTTTTCTCTTATTAGGCAATGATTCCCTCAAAGCACAAACCAGTGATTCCCACATATTCCTGTTGAGTGAATCCCCGACAAATGCCATCTTTTTCCCCGTCAGCATCTTCAGCATTTTCAGCCCATCAAACCTTTCATTTCCAACAAATTCTTACATCAGAATGAAGTGCAAAAACTCAGGAAACCAACGAACAGTTTGAAACAAAAACCGCATGTGACAATACAAAACAATAACCACAACAGTAAAAAAACCTTGGAATTTCACAAGCATGAGGTTTCCATTTCAGCCTGAGGTAATCGGAATCAGGGCGTCCATTCTTGAAACAATTGAAAGCATCGTCGATAAAGGGGCAAGACCCCGGCTTGTAAACGGGCTCGAAATCTTCATCCACAACCCACTGACCATCAAATACGTCGCAAGAATCCGTTCCCTCTTCAACAGAACCCGAATCTGCAGCAATTGTTGGAATCTGATGACAAGTTTCAGCAGGAGAAAATGCTGCAGAAGAAACAGCACAACTTCTGTAGCTCCTAGAAGCAAAACGGGCGCCGGGAAAGACTGCCGATGATAGTGGTGGAGGCTTGTTTGGTGGTGGAGAGGTGTTATCAGAGGCGGAAAAGAGGAAGAAGAAGCAGATGAAGATCAGAGTGAAGAGAATCGTGAAGAAATAATCAGTTCTTGATCTTGAGATGTTTATGGAGGCGGACTGCCAGAGGGTGGTATGGAGGTTCTTGAAAGACTCCATTGACAGAAGGAAGAAAGGTTCTTGGAGAAGCAGTGGCGGTTAAGTTGGTTGGCTTGAAGATCAAGAAGGAAATGTAATTACGCAGAAATGTATAATTAAATGTTCTTTTGTATATTTTAGATTTTTGTGATAATTGTCTTTTCTTTTTTTCTCTTCTTCTTCCTCAAGCATGTTTTACATGTTATATTTAAATTTTGATTTTTAATAAATAAATTAAAACACATTGGAATGTTGCGATTATCTGACGGCATAATCTTGAAAATTAAGTCGCTTTGTATAGTATACGAAAATTAATCTTTTTATATTTTCCTTCATTTTGAAATGGAGAAAATAATATATTTCCATCCATGGAATGTATACATATATTTTCATCTCATGGAGAAAGGAGAAACTGCTCGAACACTCAAGCCTAACATAAACTTAGAACAACATTCTCCAGGCAATGGTCATCAGCACAAGCGCGTAAATTACAGGTTTAGACACCGTCTTCTTGGTAGCATCATCAGCTTGAATATGCTCAATCACATTGAAGTTACCTGTAAGAACTCAAAGCATTCAGAAAAATGTTCCATGACATTCAGAAGGCAGAAGTCGTAGAATGTTTTACCTCTCTTAGGTCCGTAGCTACATCCACCCTTAATCGTATCTTGTATATCATTCAGTGTTGCCCTGTTGAAGAATACAAACTGTTTTAAGATTCCGTTGATACAGTCTAGCACGTGGGTCGTCTCAGTTAGGCATGGACCGTTGCAGTATTGATCCGTGTATTCAGGTGGCACGTTCAGCTCTCCGCTTTGAGTGAGCCTGTGGGCTTCATCACAGCTGCTGTATATCTGCATAAAGGGTTGTTCTGGAATCTGAATACAGTTGTCTGGTAATAATTAAGTACTTTCAAGAATTTATGTCTATGATGGCAAGAACCTTACATATTTGTCACCAAGACATTCAAGGGCTTTGCTGAAAATGAGAGGAGTGGTGCCTATGATTCCGGCCTGAGGGAAGTACTGATCTGTTTCTCCTTCAACTTCTGCTCGAGGCAAATACTCGTTTGCAACTACGCCTGCAGCACCAAGATGGGGATATTCGAATGCGAGTCCTGTCAGAAACATCAAGAAAGCATCAATCTCAGTATATGAAGAAGTTGGTTCTTCTGATTTGGAAGTAATGTTGACAGTTCGACTATGCATACCGAATTTGCAAGAGGAAACAAAGATGTAAATCAGAAGTGAAACCAGAAGCAAGTAGTAAGCTGTTGCTGAGAAGGCCATTTCACTCTTGAGATAAACACACCAGCACTAAAGAGCAAGATTCAGGTTAAGCATATAAAGATATGAACCAGAGACACTATTTCCAAGTTTTGCCCAGATACAGAATCACCAACATTCAAAGAGAAGGGCTTTCCTGTCAGAAAGATATATTTGTCGAGCAAACGACAAATCTTATAGCAGAAGTATTTAGTGTCAATCAAGAAACTGGAAGTCTGGAAGACTCAAAAATTAGAAAAATGGTAAACTATAGGTAATCTGCTTCAAATATGGTTATAACTGGACAAAGTTGAAAGTGTAAATGAGGACAGGATGGTTGGAACTACACTCACCAACTTCATATACTTTTTCTAGCAGCAGCAAATCAAACCTGTCTTCAATACCATGTAGTACAAGTAATGGTCTATTTTGGCATATATTTGTATAATATAACAAGGAAGAATATTTCTCATCAACACTCAACTTGTGTACAAGATTTAGCACTTGACATATATAGCTAATCAGTGCTCAGCATATATAAATTTAAGGGCAAAGCTTTTAACCTTTCATGGCACCTTATCTCCCAATTTCGATTCGGAGAAATAAGCGTCTTAAAACGAGCAACAACAACCCAGAAATCTTCCCTTGTTCACTAAACATCAAGATTCTATAAAATTTCAACCAAGAGTAATGGAAGTTTACAATTTTATTAGAAAATAAAGAGTGTATACAGCCCATTGAAATTCTGACAAAAGGCGGTCTCAAACAATTTATACAAATGTTTTCTCTGTTTAAAACTACTCAGGAGTTACCTAGATTCAAAGGTAATGTACAACAAAGAATCAACAAATAAATGGTCAAGTAATGAACACTGATCATAGACTTCTTGTGGCATGTGCTAACATGTGTAGCTCCAGGGATTTGAGATGTGCTTAGAAGCGAAATGGTGAAGAAAATCAGAATTCATTTCTTCTCCAGACTGGCTTATAATAGCAATGGGAATCCACGATACGCGGACATGGTCGGTTGTGCCTTCCGAATCCCACTGATGAAACATTTCGCAAATATGTACCCAAATTCTTGGTGGAACTGAAAGCATATGTCAATCCCCACGCCAGCATCGAGTTCAAATATTGACCTGACAAACCAGGCCCACTCAACCATCCACACTAAGATCACATAGATTTATACCAGTTGGAGTTTTCAAGAACTCTTCAAGTGCACTGGTTCATCACTGGAGAACTAGACCCTCCCCAAAGAGAAGAATGTCCTGATCACACATGGGAAAAGAATCAGTAGCTTCTATAAACATGCTTGGTCAGCAAGTACTCATCATCAAACTAGGAAAACAATATTGTTGATTATTAAAATGTCACAATGTACGGTCGCTCCAGACTACCAGCAGAGATCCCATGGTAAACACTATTTTAAGAAGGTAGTTCGCTTCCATTTACGAAAAGTGGCTGTACTGTGATTAAAAAGAGAAAAGAAATAGTGTAATTTCTTATTATTCTATGAGGTAAATGACAACCACTCCAGCAAATGTTAGAACTTCAAATTCTTTAATCAAGAAAGTACATAGCATACTGAACATTATATGGACCCAGTTAACCATCTCAAAGAAAACTCAGATAAGCAACTAGTGTTAAAGCTCAAAACAGAAAAAACAAAGAAAAGACAGTATTTCGGGGTACATAATTGCATACCTATAACATCCATAGCCACGCGAACTCCCTGAAACTTGTGAATCGCTTTGAGAAAACAATTAAGCAACTAAAGCACCATACTAAACAGGCATTGATTTCAACACCAAACCCTTCTCTTAGAATTCCAACCATACATCTTGGGTTTCTTGAGGATCTGCCACATCCATGAATGAAGTACATGTATAAGCAACACCAGCACCCAAAGATTCACAGAGCAATGCCAACTTGTGAATCTCTTAGATGCAATAATCAACCAACCAAAGCACCAGATTTAACAGGCATCGGTTTCAATGTAATTCCCTTCTCTTTGTATTTTAACCATACATCTTGGGCTTCTTGAAATCTTCCTGACTTGATTAAGGCATCAATGAATGAATTGCACACATAAGCATCAGGCCGACATCCATTTGCCTCCATTGAAGAAAACAACTCTTTAGCTTCAAGAAATCTCCCAGATTCACACAATGCATTAATAAAGCCAATGTAGGTAAAATTATCAGGACGCAAATCCAGCTTTAACATGCTTGCTAGAATCCTCTTTGCCTTATCAATTTTATTAATTTTGCAATACTTCTGTATTAGAGCATTAAAAGTATAAAGATCAGGCTGTATTCCATCAATTTGCATCTTTCTCAGTAGTTCCATTGCTTTAACAACATGTCCGGAGATGCACACTGAACGGATTAAGCTATTATATGTGATAGTATTCGGAGTGATTCCCCACTCCACCATTTCCAAATAACAATCAAAAGCATCAGTAATTTGATTAACCTGGCAAAGGCCATCAATTATTGAATTGAAAGTGAACAAATCTGGTTCAAAACCATGATCGAAGAGCATCAATAGCATTTCTCGTGCCTTAAGTACATCCCTAGCCTTACAATACCCTGCAATAAGGGTGTTGAAAGTAACAAGATTAGGGAGAATACCTCTTTCAGACATCACTCCAAAAGTTTCCATTGCTCTGTCCATCATGTTAGCTTTGCAAAAGCAATCAATCATCATGTTATATGAGAAGACATTTGTGACAAGTCCTTCCTGGAGTATCCAACTTAAATATCGATTGCCCTCCCCCTCTCTTCCTAATTTGTACAGAGCCTCAACAAGTGCCAGACAAGGACTTAAATCCACCTTCACCCCACGGTTAATGAAAAACTCAAACATCCGACAAGTTTCCTCAAGATCCAATCCTTTAACCAAACAAGATAGAGCGATGTTAGCAATCAAACTATCAGGAACATAACCTTGTTCATCAGCTGTTCTCAAAAATGAAGCCACATGCTTCGGTAAAGAACAATTACAGAGGCAATAAACTATACTATCATAAACCACTTTAGGAAGATTGGCCTCCCTATTCACAAATCTCAATAATGATTCAAAAGCCTCATTTGGAGGCACAGAACGAAACACTCCATTGATCAGTGACCTATATGTCGCATCATTTGGCCTCACATTCCGGGCCTTCATTCTCTCAAGAAGCCTAAATGCATCATCTACTCTTTTAGCATTGCAGTATCCATCTATTAAGATGGTATATGTGAATACATTGGGTGAGTATCCCAACCCCTCCATCTGTTTCACTAGACGTAGGGCCTCGTCCACTACACCAGCCTTACAAACTCCATGAATAAGGATGTTATACGTAAATCTATCCCTTTGACAGTTATCCACCTCCATTTGCTGAAACTTCAGGTAAGCCGAATCAAGTGAATTGGACTTTACTAGCCCATCTATCACGGCATTATACAACCTCGTACTCGGACCAATCCCCAAATAAGAGACCTGCTCAAAAACCTCGGAACAGTACTTGGCCAATCCCAACCTTCCCCAACTACCAATAAGAGCACAAAGCAAATCCTCATTCACTCTGCAGCCCGAACTCCTAATGTCCTGTATCAACTCAGCAGACAACAAAACCGGACCTTTCCTATAAAAGGCATTGCTTAAAGCACTCAGAATTGACTGATTCCTAGCGAGCGGAGAACTGACATTGGAAATCCAAACGTAAAATCGCAAAGGGCATAAAGCGTTTTCTTGATTCTGCAAAATGCTAACCACAGTCTGAGTATTCAAATTCAGGCTCTGAGCCTTAAACTCGTGATTCAGCAGCAAATACCAGTCCTTCCTCAACAAAATTTCAGAGAAATAACGATGATCAATGGGCTTTGAGACAAACCTCTTCTCACAAGCAGAAATTGAATCAAATTTCGACTCCTTGAACTCAAGCTTACCTGTGGAAGAAACTACAGGGTTTCGACCAAGACTTTCCGCAGGTTTCACTTTCGAGGGTCTTAGAATATTGGGTTTTTTGGGATTGTTAATTCTTTCTGCGAGGTTTTGGATTTCAGGTGCAGCCCTAGAAGCTAAAGATGAAAGCTTTCTCATAGGGACTCTGGCAATGGAGGAGGCATTGGCTGTAGAGTTCGGCTTTAAAACAGGTTCTGCAAAACTGAACCGGCTAGTAAGAACCGTTCTTGGACCGGCCCAAGTAGGTTGCATTGCCATTGCCACATTTTTAAATTGTTGTTTTCGATTGATCCGTTAAAATATTACATTTTTTTTTTATTTGTGACATATACTTAATGATAGTTACTTACACCTTCTTTATTTATAAGATTCAAAATATTTTATTTTGAGATTTTATAAACTCTTTAAGAACAACATTGCTAAACAAATTTTTGGAGCTTACGAGCATTCAACCATCTTAAAAGATGTTTTGAGAAGCCTATAAATTTAGCCAAACACCCTCTAAGTGGACAATTATTTTACTTCTCAAAATTCTCCATTCACTTCGTCCAACCTATTTTGGCATTTTTATAAATAAATTGAACTTCCTTTCAGATTAGTTTAGCCTCGTTATAATAATTTGAATTCGATTTATCATTTTCAAGTTATTTTCACGATTGATCATCTAAACTTGATGTTAGAATTTTCAAATAATTTGAATAATTTATCACTAACAAAATTTATAATTTCATAAATCATAATTTTAAAAAAAAATTCTCTATTATGTGATATTATTCCTAAATCATTGGAAAATATAAACTAATTCGCTATGATTAACTAAAAATAATAATGTTTTTTTTCAATCACACAAGTTTATTTATTATGCATAAATGAACAATTATATTGCGAAATGTGAACAATAAAAATAAACATCCAATTTTTCTATTAGTATTGAAAATTTTAATAATATGAAAATTGATAATCATTTTGTAAAAAGTTAAATATGAGATATACTAATTGATATAAATTTTATTATTTTTTAAGAAAAAATAATTATTATAATCAAGAGATAAGTGTAAATATTAAGCAAAAAAATAACATCTTTTTAATATATGGCGATAAAACAATCTTTAATCAATTAAATTTATTTTAGAAATGCCTTTTTCTCAAACACTACCAAATTTAATTTTTATCTACGTTTCACTCACTTTTAGTTCTGCTACAACTATCAATTGTTTATACGAAAATTACTTCTTTCAAAAATAAAAACTCTTGTAAACAATCTCTAATAGGTATTGATGATTTCTAAATGACAATGAATATTCATAATTATGTTAAATTTTAAAGAAATTCACCGACAAGAATAGTACAAAAACAAAAGTCGTGATGAATTATGATACAGCCCAACAATTGGTGCAAGTGCAACAAAATGATTCTTTCTCCCCAATTACACAATAATAATGATAATAGGCAATAATTAATTAGATGTACAAGTAGGCCTTCGTGGAGGTAATTGTTGATGGGGAGTTCTCTGCAAAATAACATCAAATTATGTAATTAGATACCTTATTCATTTAATTTAATTCGTTATTATTACATTGATTTGTAGTATCATAATAAATTAGTGCAAGGATTATAAGCATGGTTGATAACTTTTATGGTAAATTACATTAACACCCTCTGAGATTATAATTGTAATTACAACTACACCCCCTATTAAAAATAATTTTTACACAAACACTCCCTGAAAAGCATTACACTAACACCATTCAAGGGGTATAAATGTAATTTTATAAAAGACGAGAAATATTTGTGTATTTGTGTTTAATCTCAAGGGGTGTCAATATAATTTATTCTTTTTATTATCATGTGGAAGAATTGGAATTTACCTGTAATTTTGGCCTTAATGTCTCTATAGCCACCGTTGATTGTTTATCGACTCCTGCACCTTGCTGATAATGGGAACCAAATTACAATCACAAAAAAGAAGGAAAAAAAGAAAAAGAGACTTTATGTTTAAGAATATATATATATATATGTATAGATATAAGATTTTTTTATTTAATTTTAGATTAATTAATTTGTATCTAACTATAGGTGAAAATAAAAAATCAAATAAAGTATTACATTAATTATCATGAATCTTCATTTAAAAATCAAATCGAAATAGATAAAAAAAAAAAAAAAAGAACGATTGTGTGAATCAATTCACATATAAATAGCGTATCACCGTTTAATTACAAAAATTAAATGACAATGCTAATCATATGCTTTTTATAGCATAAGAAATAATTTACCCCATTTTTTATTAATTAATTTCCATTATTTCATATATTTAGAACTAATTACCTTGCACAAAGCCCAATCTGCTGAGTCAAAAAAGGCCCTTTCATGATCCTGATTTTGGAAATTAAAAAAAAAAAAAAAACAGTTATTCCATTAGAAATTTTATCCATAAAATCAAAAAATACATATATAATAAGTAATAGTTACATTGCCCGCCTTGAGATTTGTAAATATACATAAATTCCTTATAGTTTGAAAAATTACATATAACACTCCTGATATTTGTTTTTGTCTAACAATAGATTCCTCTATTAACAAAATTCACTAAATTTATTAATATTAGCAAAAAAGTTGAACAAAAATCTACATTTACCTCGATTGACTTATGCCTAACTTATTATATGTCAAACAATTTCTTTTACCAAACTACCCTTGTAAAGGTTCACATGCATTAGCGTGTGAAGATATATAAAGTTGATTTGGTCAGAAGAACTTTACGTGACATGCATGCAATAAGTCAATTAGAAATAAATATAAAACTTTTAATTCAACTCTCTTACTAATATCAACACTAATAAATTTTGACTAATAGAAAGTCTATTTGTTATATTGTACAGAAATAAACGTCAGGAGTACTATAAGCCATTTCCCAACCCACTAAGAATCAACATATAATTATGCCAAATCTCTGAAAAGTACAATGTAATAATAATAATAATACTTGCACTTGCCTTTGAGATAAGAGGCTTCTTCTTAGGCACAAGTCCTCCATACTTTTTATCAATCGGTGCAGTCTGTGGTATAAACTTCAAACAAGCATTAGCTTACGTGACCTCAACTACCAATTTTTTAAATTAATATTTCGAATTTGTCCAAGGAAGTCACCTAACTAAATTTGACTTCGACACTAATACGATTTTCTTTTAATTAATTATTATTATTATTTTATTAATAAGAGTATTAATTAACAATAAACAAAGGGAAATTTTGATTGAGAAGCAATCAGTTGACAGGTTAACCACCAGGAAAGCAATAATCAAATGCAATTAGTCCATACCGACATTTTTAATTACAATTAAGGTGTAATTGCTGGTTGCTTAAGATCGTGTGGCTAATATATTTTATGATGTAGCAATCACATATATCTCACAAATTGCAAGTGATCTATCTACCAATCGATGGACCACTAAAGGTAGACCATCTCGCACGTGAATGCCCCACCCAAAGAATCTTCACATTTATGCCCACTTTTCTTTATCAACTATTCTAAAAGAATCAAATTCATCATTTTCCATTTTATTTGCATAAACAAAAAAAAAAAAAAAATTTGTACATTAATTTTATATTATAATCTATAATT
Organism: Sesamum alatum; assembly: GCA_034509735.1. Classification (NCBI taxonomy): domain Eukaryota; kingdom Viridiplantae; phylum Streptophyta; class Magnoliopsida; order Lamiales; family Pedaliaceae; genus Sesamum; species Sesamum alatum. The sequence continues at coordinate 37,750,241 of JACGWO010000006.1, forward strand.
CCATTAAGTTAATTTACATACAAACAAACCAGGATTTATTATAGACTTGGTATTATTATCGTAATATTATAACGTATAATTTGCAGCATATGTATGTCACGCACAAGTGTGTGGCGGAGGTACGTACAACACACGTCAGCACGCAAACAAACTCATACATGGGATTTTGAATAAGATATTTTTATGGATTAAAACAAGAAAATTTAGATATTAAATCGTCAATCACATGAAAAATATAATTCTGCATGCATAATAAATTGTTGGTTGGGGCTATGAGAAATATATATATATATATATTATAAATGTGGCAATACTCCCATGAGCACGGTCTAAAAAATATCTAATTATATTAAATTAAGAAGAAGAAAATGGATTTTTTTTTAAAAAAAAAGAAAAGAAAAATAAAATAGTTGGAAGTAGTTTACCTCTTCATCTTGAGAAGAAGCATAATACTCTTCCCTTCTCTTGTAATCCTCCATCAGACTGCCCTGTTTAATTTACATTAATAATCAATTTCAATATATATAATTACACATCAACAATGAATTTATATATACATACATATATATATATATATATAGAGAGAGAGAGAGAGAGAGAGATTTACAGGGAAAGAAGCAATAGAGAAACAGAGGTGCAGTGAAATGGGTTTTTGGGAAAGAATGGAAGGAATATAAGGCCAAAGTTTAAATGAAAAGGGAAAAATTTATTATTTATTTATTTTTAAATTTTTGAAAAAAAAAGGAGAGAAAATGACGATGGAAAAGAATCCAAACATACATACATAGTCAAAAGAAAATAACAAATAAAAATAAAAAATAAAAAGAAATTGAGAAAAAGAAGAGAATCGGCATTACCTTGATATGGAGGAAAGTAAGAGAGAAGCAAGCAAAGGGGAAGAAGAAGAAACAAACAAATAGAGACAAACAAGATATATATATATATGTGTGTGTGTATGGTAGGTGTATGAATACAAGGAGAGTATAGTATAAATATACGTATAGTGTGTGTATTTGTGTGTGAAGCTATGAAAGAGAGGGTGGTAGAGGTTAGGAGAGAGTAATAAAAAGTTTGAATATAGTTAAGGGTGTTAGGATATCAACATCAGTTGGAGCCTTAGCCTTAGCCTTAGCCTAACCCACACCCTACATTAATATAATATTCTTGGACTTGGGACTACTACTTAATATTACCCTCTTCTCTTCCTACCACCACCAATTACTAGCAGTACACGGTACATTCGATTTGAGTGTAAAAATATTTAGAAATTGAAATAATTAACGTTTTAATTAATAAATTAGTTATCAGTCGTAAAATAGTGATTTCAAAATATAAAACGTGCTAAAAGTTGAGGTGTATGCAAGTTTGAGGGGTCTTTAAGTAAATTCATAAAATTATTGGAATTACTATTGAATGGATGGAATGTGTTAAAATGGTGAATTTGGATATTAAAAAATTAGTATGCTTTTTATTTTAGTATAGAATATTATTTTTGGTATTTTGTAGCAAAAATTTGAAGTTATATATTTTGGCATGAATCTTTGTTTCCTTAAATTATATGCTTTGAAATTAAAAGCTTCGAAGTTTGAAATATATTTCCTAACATAATTATTTTATGCCAAATTGAACACCATCATTCATGCTTCGATATGCAGTAAATGTTTCGAATTTTACAGAACACATCATTATTTAAATTTATTTGAATTATTATCGAGTTTGGTGAATTATATTTGAATTTGACTTGATTATTTATCAGATTAACTCTTTTATTTGATCAAACATGAATATTAAAATAATGATAATTTACTAACATACAAAATTCAAGGTGGAAACAAAGTTGTCATGAAAATTGAGTTTTTGGTTGCAATTAGATGTTACATCCCTATCATGTTGATCAATTGGATAATAATTTCACATAAGAATCAATCAATCCAACGGTATCATTTTACAAGTTGACAATTTAACGGTGACTTTATATTACAACAATTATATCCTGATTAACGATATTATATAAATTAAATCTAAACAACATTTTAGTATTACAGTATATAAATAACACATTATGCAGTAAAATATCATCCAACACAAAAGTTCGAACCCCCGACTCCTAAGATCATGGTGTCTCAACTTCATCAACTGAACTTTAACCTCGTCGGCGGGTTTCGTATTGTATTATGATCAGTCAATGTGACCGTTTCCCAACGGCTAAGGAGCATGATGGATAATGACACCATTTAATGATGCTAAATACATGGCATCGTCTCAATTAGGTGCAAAAATTTATTTATTTTCTATAATTTCATGATAGTATTCATAAATATGATGTGACATAAAGATATATATCGTTAATAAAATTTAATTATAGTAAGATGTGAGGAAATATATGTATCATTAATGCAATTTAATTATAGTAAAGTCGTATGATATTATATTGTTTTTAATATATTTGGAGCTAGTATTTTTTGAGTTAAATCTTACATTATTTATTAACTGGAAGAAACGAGTATTTTTAATTGTAATGTAGAAAAGTAATTAATAACTTAAATAATTAAAATTAAAATTAAAGTTAAAGTAATACATCGGTATAATGAATGCACAACAAGTACTCAATAAAATATAAGGTAAATTTCAGCTATCTCCTCTTAGGTTTGTCGTAATTATAAATACCATCCTTAAATTGAAAATAATTATGTAGTTTCTAGACGGAGATATGAAAAGTACTATTTCACCCTCACTAAATTTTTTATTTAAAAAAATATTTGAAAAAATATAAAAAATTTGAGGGTGGGTAAAATAAATAATCCATAGAGAACATTAATTGTATAAATATTTTAGAAAATTTTAAAAAATATATAAAATTATAACTTATAATCTAAAAGGGCATTTTGGGCAGTTCAGTACAAAACTTGAACGGAAACTTAACAGAATGGACTCACTGTTTAAATAGACGTTAAAGTTAGGAGGTATTTATAATTTTCCAAACAACAAGAAGGTATTTATAATTATGTCAAACCTCAGGAAAATTGATTGTAATTTACCCTAAAATATATGAAAAACATGTATAGCATACAACAAAGCACTCACATTTTCGGCCATCACTCTCTCTTTATCTTGAAGTGGTAATTATATGATTATATCGATATCACAATAAATTAAACAATACATCGGTATAATCGATATGCCAATATTCACTAAACATATCAATTTAACTAGACAAAATGAAACAAATTACAATAAATTTGCGTAAAATGCGACAATACTTATCCACAAATCCAGTGGGACTTGAATCCATGACATTGAATATGTTCACAAAACCTCAGCTATAACCATTAGTTGTAATTATAATTGTTTTACTGATTGTAATTGTTTCATTGATTGATCAAACACAATTATCAATCTTACTTATCCCGGAGTATATTATGATAAAATTTCAAATTTATGTTATTAAAAAATAGGAGTTGATTTAAACAAATTAAATATAATACAGAAAAGATCAAAATAAAAATTAATATTGAATATAATTTACAAGATTAGTGTTTATTCCAATAAGAAATTGATACTTAATTTATAGGCCCAATTTTAGTGGGCATTTAGTTGTCAATTTGGGCCTGGTAAAAAGTTGTGGACTTATCTTTTTCATGGGCCCCAACTTTAAATGTAGATGTCCAGTAATTCATAACTCATTAACCCTTGTGGGCTTTGTAGAAAAAATGGCTGGAAAAGCCATGAATTTTATTGATTGACACAATTGTGTTTCTTCTTGAACTTTACATTTACAATGTGAGCTTGGAATTTAAATATAATTGAAGTGAAAAAGAAAGTCTGACTAATTGCCAAGTGGCTGCCATATCACCATAACTATTCTCACTAACAGAAACAGAAAATGAAAGGAAAAAAATGGAAAAATACAAAACACGACTTCAAGGGAAAAGAGACGAAGAAGAAAAAAACAACGCTTGAAGATGATTGAAAATTAGACTATCGTATGTTCTAGTTGTGGAATTGGTGTGATTTGTAAATGCGTATATATCATGTTCTCGTGAGTTTGTTAATAAAAATATAGCCTGAATATGTCGACAATTATAACTGTCTGATCATCAATACTTTCATCCTCCTCATCACATTCAAGAAGGATTAGCACCAATATCTACATCAACTGCTCCCTCAACAACCCACTTTCCTTCAACTCCCCGAATTGGTTATGAAATTGAACATGAAGTTGAAATGTCGTTGGGGTTATAGAAATTGGTTGTTTGTCTGAGATATTTTTCAATTGTAATAGTTTCTTGATTTTAATCATCTTGTTGTTCATCTTCAACTTGTCTGAAGAAAAAATCCAAGTAAAAGTTTAAGATAAACACCATTCTTTTTCAACTTTAAAGGTATTTCATTAGTCAAAAAATTGCACACACGCACACTCACTCTGTTCACTTGGTTTCTTCAAACAATCAAGGTCAACCACACACACTCTAGGTCAAAATGATTTGGATTGTTTTCATCTGAAATCATCGAATATGGTATCATGGTATAAAAGTTGAAACGCTGATATGAATGTAAGAACTACATTAATTTAAAATAGTATTGTTGTTAAAAAAAATTGAACTGGAATTATATACTTAGAGCTGATTGTATTTTGGTGCAGCTTGCATTTCCAAAAACAATATATTAGTTGTTGTATAAGTGCGAAGCGACACTTAAAAAACCCGAAAACCTACACTGTGAGTCAATATTATGGTTAGATTACTAAAGTAATTCATGGTTGCAATATGATTCTCAAGTAGCTCTTAATCATATTTATATTACTCTATCTCCTCAATGGACGGTTGGGATTTATTTGATTCAACCGCTAACATTTATCCTAGACTTCCTATTCACTTTTACAAGCTTCTAGGTTGTTCTACTATCTTATACGATTAGGATAAATTATAATCACCTCCCATGAGATTTAACATAATTATAAATATCTCTATGTTGTTTGAAAAATTATGAATATCCCCTGACTTAACGTTCGTCTAACAACGAGTCCATTCTGTTAAATTTTCATCCAAATTTTGCAATGAAATGTCCAAAATACCATTTTGAATTACAAGTTATAATTTTATATGTTTTTCAGAATTATCTAAAATATTTTTATGAATTAATAATTTTTATGGATTATTTTACCCAAATTAAAAAAAAAAATAGTAAGGGTAAACTTTTTACATCTCCTTTTAAGGACTACATAATTATTTTTAATTTGAGGAGAGTATTCGTAATTTTTCAAATAATGAAGGAATATTTACAATTATGTCAAATCTCATGGGAATTAACTATACAATTATCTGTAACTTTTTTGAGGCTTCTACGATCTTCTAGAAAACTCTATTCCTCCATATTTTTCTAAAAACGGTCTACAATGAAGCACCTGTACCTAATCACTCCTATTTACTAATGATGCCATTTTTGCTTAATCAATTTCTTAACTAGCTTTATTGTATTTAAAATTAATTAACTTGCATAAAGTCCAATCTGCTTATGATTCGAATTTCATGTCCTCTATTTTTTGGGGGGAAAGAAAAGTTACTCATTATGAATTTTTTGAAAGGTTAATCACATTTAATTAGATTCCTTCATAACTTTTACAACTACACTTCCACCCCTAATAAGAATTTTTCGTTTACAACTGTAATTTCAACCTCTTTTAACATTTTATATAAATTATTGATAATATTGTTAGTTTTTTCATTTATCAACGACTACTTTTCATCTAATAGCAATAGTTTGGAAATAATAATTTTATTACAAGTACATCTTTTTGTTTATATATATTGTACTTACTCCCTTACGAGTATAAAAATATTATTAATATATCTTTGTCAATAAATTATATACATAATGTTGAATGAAGCGTAGAATTGGAAGATCGTGTAAATTTTTCATTAACGTTAATATTTTACATCCAAACCCTAATGAAAGGGGTATAGTTGTAAATAAAAAATTCTTAAACGGGGTGCAAATGTAATCTAAAAAAAAATTACAAAAGTGTAATTTCATATTTTTATAGAGGGTCTACGTATAACCAACCCCTTTTTGAATCATAAGTTGGTAGTTGTAAGTATGTATTGAATTGATCATTAATATATTTAATGTAATGATATAATTAATACTTATATATATATAAAGAAAATAGAGAAATATTTGCTTCAATACTAATCACCCCTTTCATTTCCTTTCATATAACAAGTACCATTTCCATTTTTTACACTTGATGACTGATGTGTTGAAACAAAATCATTACATTTTGCCCTCACAAACTAAGAATTATGATATCCAAATACTTATTAGGACTTAATTAATTTCCTCCATAGCATTTTGGAGTAAAATGGTATGTTTAAGATCATCCCCAATGTGAAGATTGTGTTCACCAATTGGGATCCTTCGGATCCCGAACTGATCCACAATACTCAAATGGTTGCACGTATTAATATGAATTCTAACTCGTTGTTTCGATTTTGCTGTCACGTGTATTTTCTCAAATGCTATCAATTGTTTCTCTGGGCCGCCAACTTCTCCGGCAGACGGGGTCGAGGCGAACACCATTATTGTATGTGTACCATCCATTTCTCCAACGTTTTCGACATCAATGTGCATCCCCAAATTTAGAGTCTCACAAGTTGTGTGTGAAACCCTAATTGCTTTGCTCAATAGAGTGGTGTTCTTGGAAGCTTTTGGGCTTGTAAAAGGGATTGAAATTTTTGTCGGGCCATTGACAAGAGTGTGTCTGAAGCTAGTGTAACTTAGCCCATACCCGAATGGGAACACAACTGGGCCCTTGTAAAACCTGTAGGTCCGACCCGGATAGCCTCTTGATGGATCAGCATGCATGGCCATGTCTGTCATAGGCACCTTTGCTAGATAATCTTGAGGGTACCATGTCATAGGCAACTTTCCCCCTGCAAAATATAACATATTTTGAATTTTTCAACATACCAAATGGTTGTTCTTAGTGTAATATTTATGGGACGAAATATGGCGATATGTACCTGGATTGATTGTCCCAAATAAAACATCAGCAATGGCGGTTCCTCCGGCTTGGCCCGGATACCCGGCCCACAATATGGCAGCAATCTTTGGGTCATTTTTAGCAAATGTAACATCAATCGGGCCACCAGACATCAGGACCAATACAACGGGCCCTCTAGAGGCCTTGGCTACTCTTGATACAAGCTCTTGTTGATGTCCGGGCAGAAGAAGCCCGTTTCGATCTAGGGCTTCACGTTCGATCGCTTGGCTAAGACCCATGACTAGGACCGTTGCATCAGCCCGACGAGCAGCCTCCTCAGCCCGGCCAAATTGCCCGTCATTGACACAACTTACAGGACTGCACCCTGTTTCATGAATCGTCTTGGCATATCTTGATATACCCTGTAACGGTGTAGTGTAGCCACACGGAGTCCCTAAATAAAAAAATAATTTAAATTAAAAAGAAAATCTTCTAGTAAGATCATATTCACAAATACGATAAAATAATCTATACCGGCATAGTTCCCTATCATCGTGTCCGTAGCATCGGAGTGGGGCCCAATAATGGCCACGGTACGGTGGCGACTAGTGGACAATGGCAAAGCCCGGTTTCGATTTTGTAGAAGAACGATGCCTTGTCGGGCCGCTTCAAGAGCCAGTTGTTGATGGGCTGCGGTGCACACATCCCTCGGACCCAAATTAAGATAAGGCTGTCTTGGGCCATCAAACATGCCCAAACGCATTTGGACTGCCAGCAAATTGGCCAAGGACCGGTCGACGTCAGCCTCATTCAATTTGCCACTGCGAATGGCTCCTTCTGTGTAGATTGCCAGGAAAGGCCCACAATCCAAATCCAAACCTGCTTTAATTGAAGCAGCCGCAGCATCTTCTGGTGTGGCAGTGTAATGTTGATCATTGTACATAACTCCAACTGAATCACAATCTGAAACAATGTACCTGTTTTTCGTATTCGTAATAAATTAAACAATTAGAGTCCAAATATTGACGAAAGTGTGATAGAAGATCCATATCGATCGTTACTGACCCATTGAGGCGCCATTGGGAGCGAATAGTGTTGCGAAGGAGACTGGGGTCAGCGCAAGTGGGCTTGCCATTGACTTGATTGTATGAGCACATAACACTCGCAACTCTGCCTTCAACCACACAAGCCTTAAAGGGGACATTGTAAGTTTCCTCCAGATCCTGTTTGCTTACCTGCATGTTAAGTTACAATAATACCCCTTACGTTCAAGCATGGCTGGCTGGAAACCTCAACAAATGCTAACTAAAACAGTTGATAACGACGACAGGATTATCTTCAACTGACTTGTGTCTCGACGGTCAAATTATGGGGCCCGAATTAATTAATCTTGATCATGTGGATGAGGCGTGCAAGCAATGAACATTTGATTTCTTTTCCTTTTAATTATTTGAACAATATGCATGAAATGAAACAGTACCTTGGCATTGAAATGGAAGCGGTCCATGCCGTTCCAGAAATCAAGATCATAGGCGGTGTAGTGCTTGCAGCACGCAGCAACCTTGAGCCTGTTTCCGGCGGCATTGCCCTGCAGTCCCCGCACGTAGCTGGCTGCGTACTTGGCAGCCACCGTCGGGTCCTCGCCGGGCGTTTCTTGGCCCCTCCCCCACCTGGGGTCCCGGAAAATGTTCACATTTGGACTCCAATAGGTCAGCCCCGCCACGCCTCCATTGTACATTGCTCTTGCTTCATCAGATACCACCTGATAATTAAATTCAAACATCAACATAATTCATGGTTAATTCATTATTATATATAATTAGTATATGTAATGCAAATTAATGATTATTTATTATTATCATTTATTGATTAACATGTATATCTGAATATGTTAGGATCATAGATGGATGGGCTATATAATATGTGGTATATATAATCATACATCTACTTAATTTGTCATGATATATGTTATGTATGGTCCTAACTCCTATGTGGGCCAATTAAATTTGTATGTTATAAGGACATAGTTCGGAAATAATGATTTATATGTATGGGAAATTTTAATTACTCGAATCGAGTATGATCATACCATAATTAATTATATAATACACACTTATCATGTAATTTGTGTGTAATTTAAAAAAGTGAAAAATATTATATTGAGACATCTGCTATGGGATTGATTTGGTTTTATCAGGCGTGATCAAAGTACTAATTTTCCTTATATGTATATACATATCATATGATTATTTAAGAGAATATCAAGAATCTGTCTAATTGAAGTGTCTGTCCAACTTTAGTTCAATAAAAAAGCATACCCTAAAAAGAGGGACCCCCACCCCCACCCCCACCCCCACCACCACCCACCCACTCATTGCCCATTGGTGTATTGTTTGTAGGAGTTGCTTTCTGGACCACCTTTGATGAGCATGCAAATACTACTGTATAGGTATGGGCAAAAGAGGCCTTCATCATTTTTGCAAGTTGCAAACAATTGTATTTATTTCAGACAATAGCCTGAAACTGAGGGTGAGGCGCAGTTACCATATCATATGCATGACAAGTACAATACACTTGTCGTGGTTGATGTACAGTTCAAGAAAGTGACCAATCACATAACAAGTGTAATACAGTTGCTCTATGATTAATTTAATTCGACCAAACTTGATTCGGACAATAATTTTTCGTCTTCTCATTCTGTTTCTTTTTTCTCTTCCTACATGTATTATTATTATTATTATTATTATTATTATTATTATTATTATTATATCATTAATTAATTAGTCGTCGTCACATGCAACTTGAATCTCTCAAAAAAGGGTCTGTCTCCATTACATAAAAAAACAGTCAGCCTTGTCACATTCTTGCAGTATTGTCCTAATGGAATTCATCCACCCATCCCCCCATAAAAAGAAATCAGTAGAAAACTATACTACTGTCATGAAAATGACTTTACATGACATGATTGAGAAAATTTAGGTGATTGATCATAGAGATAGATAATTAAATTATAACTGATCAATAAGTACTTTCCCAACCTATATTTGACTGCTTCAGGACACACTTTTAATATAAATTATTATATATGTTTGGACTACTATATAGCCCTCTATAGCTCATGACCAATAATCACACTACTTCTGAGAATTCAAAGCCATGATTTTATATATCAAACACGTGAATTCTTGTAAAAGTTTGCATGCCCTGTTGCATTGAAATGTGGCTCCATTTTGTCCATTGTAAAAATCACTTTTCCTTTTTAAAAAATTCTAATTTAAATCAAATTTGATCCGATCAAAATCAATTATATAGCAAGCACAATATACTTTTCATGTATGTTTCACATTTGTTTTGTGATTTGTTTGGTTCGATCAGACCTTATTTGAATGAGAAAAACTAAATAAAAACAAAACTTGCGTACGAAAATTTAAAACTATATTTGATATAACTGTTTATATTATTCTAATAATTGCCGGACTACTTTTTATACCATCAATATTATACAAACATATATACAGAATCTGACCTGGCCAATTGCTTCCCACAAGGAGGAGTTAAAAGAAGCGGCGGTGGTGATAACTTGAGGGAAGCTGGTGGCGCCGGGGAAGTCGCCTCCGAATTTGACGCCGGGGCCAGTGCTGGAGACGCCGTGGAGTGCCTCCGACCACCACTCGTAGCCCCTAATGCCTAGTCGATCGACGGGTGCAGCATTGTTCACTAGTAACCTAATCTTTTCTTGCAAAGTTAACCTTCCAATCAAGTCCCTAACCCTATCTCTTATGTGCAGCGATACGCTGCAAAATGACAGATTATTTGTTATGTGATTGGTTGGGTCGCAGGCGAATGGCAGACGCGATTCGCACGTAGATGCACATAGGAGAATGAAAATGAAGAAAAATGAGAGGTTTTTCTTGAGTGGGTTGTCTCCCATATTTTGAGTGCTAGTGTGTGTTGTACGTGTTTTTGTGTTTGTGGGGAGAGGAGAATGAGTGTGTAGGAGTATATATAGAGGGAGGGAGTTGTGTTAGAACTTGAAATGGTGGCTATAATTATCTGAGTTTAAACTAACAGTTGTTCACGATTGAATCTCCACGTCCTTCATGTTGTGTGTGTGTGTGTGTGTGGAAAATAGTGAGAAAGAGGGAAAGGAGTGTGTGTTAGTGTAACGATTGAGTGAGTAAGTAAAACACGCATTTGTTTAGTTTTCTATATATACATCTAACCAAAGTTTTATATATGCCTTAATTTACATGTGTGTATGCATCAAAAACACCACTTTATATATATATATATATATATCATTTAAGAGAAATAATATTTTTGGTCCTATAAGTTAGACCCGTTTCAAATTTGATCTCATTCATTACGGGATTGACATTTTTTGTTCCGTAACTTTTTCTTTCGTTTTTAACAGTGTCCGCCACATACCCAGTACGTGGCTGTTAAGTATTTTTTCTTGGAGGAAAAATTGATTTGCTTTCCAACTTGACAACACTTTGGTGGGGAGGGGGAATATAACTATTTTGAGGGGGGAAAACACATTTTCAAGGAAATTATGGCAAGAAAAGGGGATTTCTCTCTTCTCTAATAAAAATTGAATTTTCCCTCAAACAAAAAATGCTTAAAAAAATAAACGGAAAAGTGGATGAGGACCAAAAATGCGATTTTTTGTAAGTTACAGGACTAAAAGTGACAATCCCGTAATAAATAGGACCAAAAATAAAATAAAATAAAAATCTAACTTATGAGACCAAAAATGCTATTTCCCTATCATTCATTATGGAGAAAATGAAAGCTTTGATTAAGTTTTAATCAGTAAAGTGAAACTTGGCCATATATATGGATTTTATATTTGTAAATATATTTATTTTAAATTTTTTTTTAACCAAAAGGGCCTATATATTAATTACTTCAACCATATATTTTCTTTTTTCAGTTGGACCTTTGTCGACGGATATATAAAGAATTATCAATTTTACACAAATAGTATTTCAAATGTAGTGAATGAAAATATTAAACATAATTATTGTTGGTTTTATATAATTTATGTTATAATAAAAAAAAATGGTCCTCTAATTTTTGGTCAATAGTCTATGGAATAGCTTTTATTGGTTAAGAAAGAAATAATGTGAATTATTAGTTAGCAGAAAATAAATTAAGTACATTAGAGCACCCAGCTATCTAGGACCTAGACTTAGAGTCCTATATATTGTTCAAACATGAAATTTTGATGATTTTCATTTATATATACAATATATATAGGATCATTAAATAGTACAAGGCCAACTTAATTATATAGTTTGACATAAGCTGACCAAATTAACTCTCAATCTATTATTGTTCAAATTAATGTAAAATAATTGCATTTGTACTTTATATCAGACTTATATATATATATATATATATATATTTTTAAACCAATAGGAGCTTTGCTAGGCAAATCAATTCCCTTCTTCGGACTTCCCTTCAACATTAATTTCAACATATTACCTACATTCTTAATTTTTAATTATCATTATATATATACATATATACATATATTTATTTATTTATTTTATGAAGAGATATTTACATTTGCACGCAATTGGTGACATATAGATGCAGAAAGTCACAAGATTGTACTATGAGCACTCGAGCAGTAATTAAATCTGTCAAAAAGAAAATGATATATTTATACTATTATATAAAAGAAATTCTTTTTTTACTTGTAAATGATGATTAATAATACCGTCACACCACTTTTTATAATGTCAAAAATAACCTCTCAATGGATATGATAACTATTTTATTCAATTTTTTCAATTTTATATTAATTGATAAATTAGTTTTTTCTTTCTTTCCTTCTTTTTTTTTAATATGATTTGTAAAATTATATATTTTATTCTTATTTATAATATATTTTAAAATATAAAAAATTATTTATTATATGCACACAAAAACCACGTGCTAGTATATATATAGGCATAGCAGCTCGTGATAAATGATAAATCTCCCGTGACCAGAATTTCACAAACGTAAAAACGTGAGTTTTGTCCTATTATCACTTCCACTACTCACAAAAACAATAATATTAATAGTAAAAGTTTAAGTGACAATTGTAAAATTATTATTATAATATATATTAAATGATACTAATTTTAATTTTATCACAATATATAATTATTAATGACAAAAAAAATACGTATATAATTATCCTTATAAATAATTATTGACTCATCCATACATGTCGTCACCATATATATATATATATATATATAATTAATTGTTTTCAGACGCAATTTTGTGTAAACTAATTTTTGTCAATGTAACATCACATTAAATAACTGGCACTATTAAATCTATAAAACTCATTGTAACAAAATAATTTTTTTACTAAATACATATCTTTAGTAACAATATGAAAATTATTACATGATATTATTTGTTATTTTATTCCTTTTATGTAAATATTTAAATAATAATAATTTGCTATTTATATATAAATATATGTATGTATGTATGTATATTCTTGGCAAGGAATCTTAAGATAATTGCGCAAATTTCGGCTTCTCATCATTTAACTAATTTATCTCATCAACATTTTTGCAATTATGGAAAAAGGAAATTTAAGGCCCATTTGGGGATTATTTTGTCCTTTATTACCAAATTTCCTAAAACAAATTCAACAGCAAATTAAAGTCTCATCCTTTTGTTTTGTTATTTCCGTTTGATGAGGAAGATTAATAAGGCTGCTTTGCTTTTGCTTGTAAGAAATTCCTCACCAACTAAAATCTTACAACTACCAAAATATGATGATTGATGGGAAATTCTAACACACGATCAGATTTGAATCAATTATATGATAAGTGTAATATATATTTGTTATATGATTAGTGTACAATTTCAAGAAAATAATAAATCACATAACAAATATATTAATTTTGTTGTAATTAGTTTGGTTCGACCAAATCTAATTTGGTTAAGAATTTTTTCATGATTGAAAATGTGGCTTACAATTTAATCAATGCCCCACTAAATAAGGTATTGTTTCTTTTAGCTACGTATGAGCCTCAAGATTTTCTTCTAAAAAGGTATCTCAGTAAGGAGAGCAGACATTGGAACTTATAAGATACTCAAACTCTGCGTCTGTAGCCAATGTAGAAAGCTTGCCTACATTATCAATTGAGTTCAATTTTTTAGCATATAAATCAATGGATGAATTGCCGATGAAGTCCAACTTAGTTGGCAAATTTGATGCCCTATGATTTAAGAGGTCATGGGTTCGAACCCTGAGTGGGATATATGTTCTACTACATAATAGGTATTATTTGTATACTCTAATAGTAAGATGTTATTTAGATTTAATTTATGTAATATTATTGATCAGGATATGATTGTTTTAATTGTCTCTGTTAGATATTGATATCAGACATGACTGATTGTAATCGTTTTACCTCAATTAATACAGTTCATCACTTGTAATTAAAAAAGAAATGGATGAATTCTTTTTTATTATTATGTGATTGATTCGTAATTCAGTATAAATAATTAACAATCAATCACTAAATAAATATCTTTTTTTTCAAAAAAAATTATTTCTTATAATTAATAAAATTGGACCAACTGAAATCTGGATATGATTTTTCCAACTAAAAATCGAACATAACATGATTGTGTTGATGGCAAGGTGTGGCGGATGCTGAGTAGATCATGTGGGTGCATGGACAAGAACACTTGATTTTGACATATTCCTTATCTTTTTATTTTATTTAATTATTACTATTTTTTATAATGTGGGGCCAATTTGTATATATATCCAAACTATCATAACTGGATCATTAAAGGCGATGAAGTGATGGTTATTAAGATGAAAACGAGAACTCCTTTAGCATATAAACTTAAATAATTCATCAATACGTACAAAACTTGTATTATGGGAAACTATATATGTGATTAGTATATAATTCAGGTGTTGTAATTGACATTTATAATGTTAATTTGTAACAACAAATTGTTTTAAAATATGGGTTCAATTACACATGAATCCATAGATTAGATAGTGAGAAAAATAGAGGGATTACACTTGTCCTACATAGGAATATGATGGGAAAGTGTGGAGCTTTGATAAGGATATAAAGGTGTATCTGGGGATGAGTGTATTACAATGAATGTTGTCCCACATTGAAAGTTTAAGGATAACTTAAATTCCTTATATCAAGTTCAATGCTCAATATATGTTTGAAGTGTTATGGAGAATAGAGTAAACATGGGGTTGCTCCATATGTGCGCCGCTGCTGCGCGGCTCCGACACGAGCGCAGGCGTGAATGTCTCAGTCTCAATATCTATCTTTTTGCAGCAAAAATATTTAGATTTATCTGATAAAACCCTGTGCATTTATGACCATCAAATGGTTTTAAAAACTGTTTTAAAACTCGTTTTAATGGTGCTTTAATACATATTTTAAACCTAGATTAAATGCTGATTTATTACAAACCTGAAACTCCCGTATTTATGTGGCGGTTTCAGCTGGTTTTAATGTCTGGTTTTAATAGCGTTTGATGGCTTTTAAACCTATATTTAAAATCATTTTAAATGCCGTTAATGGCTATTTATGTCAGCCTTAATGGTGGTTTAATGTTGCACTAATGATGATAATTAATGCGGAAGTTGTAACCGCTAATAGCCTTGCCTATATAAGGCTACAAGGGCTCACTTCAATGATCACACCAACGAAGAAAATGAACAACACGTATTCTTCTCTCTTTTGCTCTCTTCTCTCGGATTTCTCTCTCAAATTCGAGAGTGTTTGTCCTGTATTTTCGAGTTTTGAGCTTCAGTTTTCAAAAGGCCACTGATTGTTGTTTCGAGGTGTTTTTCGGTAAAGTGCATACCGTTAGAACTGAAACCCTCTTATCCTGGAAGAAGTTGCATAGTACCGGTGTGCACGTTTGGTACGGGACGTATAATTTCTTCAAGGCAAGCAGATTATATCTGTGATTCGGTTTGTTTAGATCATTGGACCGAGAATTGTTAGGATACAATTCTTATTGTAAGTTTTACTTTATCGCTATAACAATATTTCTAACTGTTTCGTGTTATTTGGTTCCAACGTGTTTCTTGTATTTTTGTTTGAAAACTGTTTGTAAAACCTGATTGTTATTTCAAAAAGATACTACGATTGTCTCTGTGCAAACTTGTGTATTTCCAACATCAGGAAAAATGATCAATCACATAATAAATGTATTACTTTATCTGTGATTAGTTTGATTCGGTCAAACCTGATTCGAATTATAATATTTTCTTGTACTATATGACCCGTAGACATACGTATTTGGTTCTTTTTCTCTTTCATTTTGTATTTGTACGAGGCGTATAAATTTTCATACAAATACGTATTCTTAGCTTGTATAAAATTAGTATTGTACGACGTATAATTTCTTGAGACAGAGAGGAGGGGGGACAAAAACGCGAAAGAGCTGTCGAGAAATTAATTGTACATTGGACAAAAGAGTATGGGAACTACTTAAAATACAGAGTTGGAAACATATTGTGGATATATATGTTGACTGGAACAAAACATTCTTATCCTTTAGAATACCATCTTTAATTATGTTGAGGTGGATGATGATATTATATTATTCCTACTTCTTATCCTTTGCATTCTTCACTGTTGCCATGGGCCAAAACAGGGGAAATAATATTTTACCTTCCATTACTTAGGGTTTTTTTAATTTTGTTTCTATTGATTATGAGATTTTTATTTTTTGATTCATAATTTAAAAAAAAAATAATATTTTTGGTTTCATGGTATATTTCTATTAAATATTTAACGAAAAAGTCCAAATGACCATTAAGTGTATGGGATTAAAACTGCGATATTTTGAAAGTTATAGGACCAAAAGTGATGATCCCGTAATTCCTGAAACCAAAAATGAAAAGGCTCTAATGACGATGTGCATTTTGCATTAAAATATCTAACAAAAATATATCATGAGATCGAAAGTACTACTTTTTAAAAATTACAAAACCAAAAGTGAGAATATCATAATCAACCCTCCGCTCTTAGGTGAATGAATGCTACAGATTGGAGGAAAAGAAGAGATGGATACAAAAAGATCATTGGCCTTGAGAATTCTGACAAAACCGCTGTCTTTTATTAATACAAGCAGAACTTGTGTGAACATGGATACAACAAATTTTACAGGCACAACCATAATCTTAACTGTAGTAAAAGGTTGAAGAAAGGGGATATCATGGATGTTTTTGCAGGAATATGTGATCCTCAATAAAATGCTTCTGTATTATAACCTGCTCTTCTTCACCGGCCCCATCTCCTTCGCCTTGGCTCTCAGCAAATGCTTCTGTATTTTCCCGGTGGCTGTTTTGGGCAACGGTCCGAAGACGACTGATTTTGGAACCCAGTATCCTGGCATTTTCGATCGACTGAACGTCATTATATCTTCGGCTACACGTTGCTTATCAGATGCGTCGACATCTGGCTTTAATGTCACAAATGCACAAGGAGATTCCCCCCATTGCTCGTCTGGCCTGGCCACCACCGACACTTCAAATATTGCAGGGTGCTGGTATAGTATATTCTCCACCTCGACGCTGCTGATGTTCTCACCTCCTGATATAATTATATCCTTTGACCTGTCCTTGATCTCGATGTAACCGTCCGGGTGCTTTACACCGAGATCACCAGAATGGAACCAGCCACCGGCAAAAGCCTCTCTGTTTGCTTTGGGGTTCTTGAGATAGCCCTTCATCACAGCATTGCCCCTGAATACAATTTCTCCAACTGTTTTCCCATCGGCAGGGACAGATGTCATGTTTTGTGTATGAACGACGTCCAAGCCCTCTAGTGCAACGTATCGGACCCCTTGTCGTGCGTTCAAACGGGCTTGCTCTTCTGGTGGTAGTGAATCCCACTCAGGTTTCCATGCACATATAGTTGAGGGCCCATAAGTTTCAGAAAGCCCATAAGTGTGTGTGACTCGGAAGCCTCGTTGTGACATTGCAAAGAGAACTGAAGGGGGTGGAGCAGCACCTGCCGTCATTACATGGACGACACGGGGGAGGGGAAGGATCGTCTCGTTTTTGGGGGCATTTACTATGGTATTGAGAACCACCGGTGCAGCACAGAAATGGGTCACACCAAGATTGGCTATGGCTGAGTAGACACCTTTAGCTGTGACCTAAAAGAAATGAATAAAACGGAATCATAGCCGATTCAGTACATAGTTGCATATGTTTTTCATAGTGCCAACTCAAAATTGGAAAATGAAGAATCAAGAAAATTGAAAAGCATCTTCAGCAATCAGTGTATATAACTGCAAACATACTGCTTCGTATTTAATCACACTCATCAGATGACAAACCAACCCACTGATTTCATGACAAGCGGTAACTATAGTTACCATCAAATTAGTTAAAGAATTTGTTTTTCTTCCTTACATGCATGCATTCACATGTCAGAGGTAACCATCACGGGGGAGATGGAAAATCCATCATTGTGAACTAAAATGCAGCAATTAACCCCCGAGCAATGCAAGCCAAAGAAATGAAAATGCAATGGGAATACCTGTCTTAGGCAAATGCTCGTCCCACAAAGCGCTGCAAGAGTCCAAGTGAAACACCAACCATTACAATGAAACATGGGCAAAGTCCACAGGTAAACGGCTCCTTCATTCATGCCCCATACAACGGCATTACTCAGAGCCATGAGATATGCCCCTCGGTGATGCAAAACAACCCCTTTAGGACTAGCTGTTGTACCAGAAGTATAGCCCAAAGCAATGCTGTGCCACTCATCATCCGGTGGTTTCCATGCAAAGTCTGGATCACCCGTTTCCAGGAACTTCTCATATTCAACTGCTCCTCTTTCCAGTGCATATTGAAGTGACTTTGGATCACAGTTTTCATCTGCAATAACAATCAAAACTGGCTTAAATTTCCCGTTTTTGCTTGTATCTGCCATAATTTTCAAAGCTTCCTCTGCCAAGGTATAGAACTCTTGGTCCACCATAATAACAGCTGATTGTGAATGTCCCAGCAGAAAGGCAATAGTCTGTGCATTCAGACGAACATTGACAGCATTTAGTACAGCACCAGACATTGGAACCCCAAAATGAGCTTCATACATGGCTGGAATGTTTGGTGCAATCACTGCAACCTGTCGTGATAGAACACAGAGATAATCGTTAGTTGAACTTGGCTAAATCCACTGAAGATCTGTAAAGAGTTATAATGCTCTAACAAAAGATCGTCTTCGTCATTCTGGGTTTAACTCTAAAACCCAAGTCCATTTTACAGAGTGTGCCAGTGTATTCTCAACAGCAGTGGTCTGGAACTCAAAGAAGCAGAAAGGGAGATGGAACACAGATATTCAAGCTTATAATGACGTCCAGTCTCTTCTTTCTTTCTTGCATTTTTTCATAATGCAACACAAGACTATCAACTCCAATTTTTGAGAGACATACTGCTAAATGCTAAAATGTTGCATAGAACCCTTCTGCTTATATGAAAATAATTATTAATCCGACTAGTAGCTGATGGGCATATGGACCTGGATCCTTGCTGAATCCTACAATTGAATACATACTTAAAACCAACACCTAAACCTTTGTGTATTACATGCATAAGCACTTCTATCCACCGTTTGTCATGTTCATCGTCGATCAAGGTCGACTAAATAAACCAAATAAAGCCAAACCCAAGAAACTGAATTTTGACTTCAATTTCTTTAATTTCGATTCATACCGATTCAAAAGCTACAACTCAAGTCAACCATCCATTAATTCTCTCAAAGGTTGCATTTTTATGTACCGGAACCTATTATATCTATTCAAGTCAGCCTTTGTGCAGTTAAGTGTTAACATCAAAAACTCAATCAAGATTCCTAAATGAATTAAAGAAAACCAGAGTTAAGTTTATGCTATTTCTTTTCAACTCCCAAGTAGAACATGCACTCATATAAGCCACTCAGTCATTTATCCTTTTGTCAGATTGTGCCTCTTCATTGTTGACCTCTATTGCCATCCAAAATAAAACAAACAAAATAATAATTAATAATGGCTGTGGCTATCAAAATCCACACAAGCATTAATGTCCAGATGCCAACGATTCCACAAAATATATATATATATATATATGTGTGTGTGTGTGTGTGTGTGTGTGTGTGTGTGTGTGTGTGTGTGTGTGGTGTGTAGCTAATAGGACATCTAAATTAAATTATTGAAAGTAATTGCCAGTTCAAAGTACCACAAACAGAACAAAGATTTTAATCATAAGAAAAGAAAATTATATCTTTCCTATGATTACAGCTAAATTGAAGCGTAACCTAGACGAAATTTCATTAAATAATTTAATAAAATTAAACACATAATTCTCAGAGAAAATGATTTCGAAATAATCTTGAAAACTCCTTCACTTTCTTAAAATCAAATTATTACAATAAGAAAAGAAAAAAAAGACATCGACTTTCTTCAACTTCAGCTTATAGTTAATACTGAAAAACTTCAAGAAACAGGAAAAACAAAATCCTTGATCTTAATGGCGAATTCAGGAAGGAAAAAAAATCCTAACTTTATTTGTTATGATAACTAAAATTGATAATCAAGTGGGTTTTATGGAATATTTCTACAAGTTTATATATAATTTTTTTTTTAAAAAAAAAAAAGGAACTAAAATCAAAATCAATAAGAAAAATAGCTTTTGTGGATTACTAGAAAGAAAATAACTGGATTAAATTCTTGGACATGGCTTCATTTATTAAAAACCCATATAAATAAATTAAACTCTTCAGTTTCACCAACTTCAGTAATTAAATGTCTAAGGTTATCAAACCCAAACCGGAACTCAAAGAAATTCAAAGAGAAATTATGACAACAGCAGACATTAATAATAAGAAGGAGACACTCACGGTGCTGCCGAAGGTAACGCCCCGCTTGGTAAGGGCGGAAGCAAGCTGGCGACATCGACGATAAGTCTGCTGCCACGTGTAAGTGACAGAGCCATGGACTAGAGAGTTCCGGGTCGGGTGCACTAGTGCGGCCCGCTCCAGGAACCCGAGCGGCGTCAGCGCCGTGTAGTTAGCTGGGTTCTTGGGCAGATCATCGATGTCTCTCTCTACACCGCCGCCCATCTGATGCGACCCGGAGATGCTTCTGCGTGCGTTTTATGGTGTGACAGTGTGTGTTCAAATCACATACATTACATATATATATATATATAGATAGCAAATTCGTATGCGTATAGGTTGGTAAAGCTGACGAAAATGGAATGGAAGTAAGGGCTTTGAGAAACGGAAATTAGAGTAAGGGAGTGATCCGACGGTGGACGTGCCTCGGGTTCTGTTTGTCACCAAACAATAATCAAAATAAAAATATATTCGTTAAAAATGTATTAATTTAATATTATAATTTAATACAAAATACAGTATTATTAATTAATCTAAATATATTCTTATTCCCACTAAGAGTATATTTTGGTTTGGGAAAGTGGAAGTAAAAAGAGATGTATATAAAAAAGTTTAATGGTTGGTTTGGGGAAAGAGGTGGAGGGGAAGTAAAATTAGATGTATATGAAACCACTCCGGAGTATAATTTCTTTTTTGTCCGAAAATGGATGGAAAAATGGAACTACAAGGCCAAAAAGATTAAATATATATATTATTTTTATTTACTTTATTGCGCATATATATATATCCCTCCAATTCTTGTCTCATTCCTGTTAATAATACCGTACATAATCGCCAGAGAAAATATAACCAAATCGTTGGAAAAACTACTACGTCAAAGTTAACAATCCAGTAAACATACTTTATATTTGCGATTTTTTAGAATTTTTAATTGGTAATTTGCTATTGATCTTGATTGATAATCCTTTCCCCTAATCGTGTTCTCTCTTCCCGCCGCCAGCATGAGTAATTTTTATTTATTTAAGCTGAATAGATTAAAATATATGAATAATATTTTGTTTTGATGAATATTTGTATTAATAAAAAGTAGTATTGTTCTTGTTTGATATATATTTTTATTACCAAGGTTTCTAGATCTTTTATATTAGTATAATATTCATTTGTTTATTTTCTAATACAAAATGAAGAGAAAGTGTTAAATTATAAAATTACAAAATTAGTCTTTTCTTCTCAATCTAATTTTCTCGTACCAAACAAGGTGATGAGGTGAAAATCAAAAAACAATTGATCCAAACATAATCACACAATAAGCAATCACAAGTATTAAATATCCATATAACTATTATTCTAAAAATAGTAATCAAGTGGCCTTTACAATGGATTTAGTGTCCTATTTATAGTAAATGAGGAGGGACATAAAGACAATTTTACCCTCCAACCGATCTTAATCTAACGGTTACAATTTAATCACTAGGAGCATCTTAGTAATTGACTCCACAGGGGCATCTTAGTAATTGACTCCACCCCACTAACTTGTAGGAAAATAATTGCCCTGTGACACTTTGATAATTACATGCATGCTTGGGGGTATTTCAATAATTCGGCACATGAATTTATTTTAACTCCATCATAAGGGAAGGTATTTGAAATTTACTCTCATTCAAATAATACCAAATAACTTGAAGGAAAACTATTATTTTTTTCTCTTCCCTCCTCCCCCTTTTCAATTCATCTTTCCTCTCGTTTGAACCAAACAAACTCTAAAAACTGAAAATGAAAACACAAACAAACAAACCCTTAGTATTAAATATGACGTAGCCATAAGCAATTTATAAGCTGCTTCCAGGTACTCTCTCCTTATGAATATGCATTTTTAAAATAAAATCGTGAGTTTTTATATGAAATCAGAATGACCTATATCCTACACAATTTGACACTAATCATATCACATACCACATTTAAAATACATTTTGACCTCCTAGTATTATAAAATTTAAACATCTGAATGAAACCATCCTTATTCAAATTGATACAACAAAATTGATCATAAGTATATTATATTTGTTCCAATAATTCATTTTAATTATGAAAAAGTTATTGCATGTAAATAAATAAATAACTTGATAACTAGAGTAATTCAACTTCTAGATAACAAAAATATAAATAAGAATACGAAATATATCAAAAGTATTAAATACAAATGGAGTATTTTCGTATATTTTATAGTACTACATAGCATCAAATACCATTAATCCTGGCACTAAAAACCAATCATATGTTATTTATAATCCTACTAGGCCTAATTTTATTGTATTTATTTAATTCAAAAAAGAAAAAAGAGACTACATTAGGATTCAGCCCGATCAGGTAGGAGCCCAGATATCACAGGCGATGTATACTTGGGCGGCCCAACTATAAATGATTGGGCCTGTTGCGGTGAGCTCAATCTTAGCCCATCAATTATTTAATTACCAAATTACCCTTCATCATTTTGACATATTAGTATTCTCAAATTTTTTTTTTCTTTTCAAGTGTATAGAACAGTATACACCACTCTAAGTAAGTTATCCACTTTTTTTTTTTTTAAGTAAAATCGATACATTATTATTTTTTGAATAAATCTATGATAATTATTATATCTAACAATAATAATTATAACAATCATATATTGATCACCAATATCACATAATTATATCTTAATCAACACCTACTATTAAAGTATAACAACATCCTACACGTTGTTACGGTTCGAACCCATGACCTTAGAATCAAGGGGCTCAACTTCACTAATTGAGCTAGACCTCATTGTGGAAATTATCCATATTTTAAACATTTCTTTCATAAGAAATTCAGTTATTGATTGACCATATGCTAAATTTCATCAATCATAATTCATAGTTGAGTTTTCAATAATTCATTTTTATTTAAATGTCACGAATTTAAAATTTAATCTTGTAAAAGCAAATTTAAAGCAAGTTATATTCGAATTCTTTTCCTCTCGAATAACATAACCTTTTCATGTTCACAAACACAAAATTTGAACAATAACTGACTCTGAAATTGTCTGCTATGGGTCGACAATTGACTATGAACGAAAACTTGTTTATAATTAAATAATGGATAAATTACAGCCACCTTCAATGAGGTTTGACATAATTAGTAATATTTCCTCGTTGTTTGAAAAATTATAAATCCCCCCTCCCTTCCATATTTCTAATTTTTAACCAAATATTTGAAAATGACCATTTTACCTTTGAATTTTTTAGTAGAATTATAGAAAAATCAGCGGAGGCAAATTGCATTATTGCTCATCTGTATAAAAAATTTAAGAAAATGAATTATTTGTTGGACGGTTATAGACCTCTGGGGGTACTTGTAATTTTTCAAACAACAAGAAGTATTAATAATTAGGGAAAAATGCAATTATTCCCCTTGTGATATACAAAATGTGCAAAAAACTCCATATGAAAAAATAAAGGCTTTGACGACTTGACTTGAATGCCATAGCCCTGCCTCCAAGAGATGCGGATGAAATCAATAGCAGCGGACGAATAGCAATTTACCCCCCTGTAGTTTAAAAAATGGAGCAAAAAACCCCCTGTGAGGGGGTTGTTTGCTGCAATTTGAATAACACAGGGGGATAAATTGCTACTTATTTTTCACAGGAGAGTAATTGCTCTTTTTGGTTAACACAGGAGGCAAATTGCATTTAACCCTTTATAATTATGTCAAACCTTATAAGAGGTAATTGTAATTTATCCTTAAATAAAAGAAGAAAAGAAAATTGAGCCCTAGAAATTTCAATGGATGAACACTTAAAAGGGAAAATGACATGTGATGTGAGAACGGGAGAATGGAGATCAATTTGAAGTCGAATTCTTGAAATGGCGAAAATGAACATAGGTACCAACCTTGGCAGCGTACGAGTAGAAAGCAACATTTGGCTGTCGTTTTTTCCAACATTAGCAGTGTGGACACAATAAAGGCATTTCACATTTTATGGTCACGTTATTACCAAATAACGCGGCATTCATAATCACGTCATACAAAGCGAAATCGACTAATGTAATTGTTTCAGATGTGATTCAACACCGAATGCAAGTTCTGATATGCGTTTTTTTTTCCACCTTAAATGAAATCAAGGGTATATATACTACGATTTTTACGATATATAAAGTAAATAAAGATAAATTGTTATGTTATTTCTCATAACCTTCGATACAATGTTAAGATTTATCGAATGAGGTTAATGAAGTAATTTGTTCAGTAATGGATCGTGGGATCGTCCTACAATCTTCTTTTGCGAAGATGACTTTTGTACTCCGATTATTTTTTCGTCCATCATATAAATAAAACTTTTTGTCTATTAGCATTGAAAAAAGAAAATCAATATACGCTACATTTTTAATTACCATGACTAGAAATCGTGGTAAATATTAATATGCATTTTTCTCTCTATATTTTTTTAATATGAATGAAGTTTGTGCCTATTTTCATTTATATGAATAATTTAAATTTAATTTATATAAATATAAATTACTCAACAAAATTATTATCGAACTCGTTGTTATATAGTCATAAATTTTGATAATGTATTAAGTTTACCTATGTATAAATCATTTGAGCCTATGAAGCCGACCAGAAAAATTGAAATGTTGACTTCAATTGAGAGCTCAACGACTTTAAAAAATTCTAAATTTTTGGTGCATTGAATGGACAAAAAAATTATCCTTTCCACTTTATAATTTGTCTGTCCTAATTACGGATTTTAATATTTGTGAAATGACCTAGACCGCACCTTTTTGACATGTCCTATCTTGTCTTTTCCATTTCTTTTATCCTAAATCCAATAATGTCCTAAAAGAATGTCATAAATAATTAGTTATCCTGACATACACATAATAAATAATTTTTCACATTTTATAATATATTATAAATAAGAATAAAATATATAAATTAATAATTTTAGTTCTATGTGTGTTGTCGACACAATAAAGAAATTAGTATAGCAATATAATAAATCGTCATTTACGAGTGAATTTTTTTTTATATTAGTATAGATAATAATTTAAGGGGCCAAGTTGAACACCTTCGTTAAATTGATGAAGAATGTTACCTACTCCCACTCAAATATTTTTATTTTATTTATTATTTTTTACATTAGTATCTTGTTTGTGTATTTCAAATAGTGCAATTGAAGTCTCTGACATGTCTCAACCCTCACCTTGCAACATTGGAGGAAACCAGAAATCGTGGCATGTGTCGGCCTACCCCTTACAATATACTTTTTGTTGTTTTTATAAATAATTATAATATATTATAAAGCTTGTTTTAATTTCTATAAAATATACAGTTCAATATATCTTTTTTTATTTTTATTTATCTTTTACTTATACAAGAACAACATTATTGAAAACTTTAAAATATATTAGCCATCATGATATCTCGTATTTACATGTATATAATAAATAATTTTTCACAATTTAAAATATATTATAAATAAAAATAAAATATATAATTAACACGTATATTTCAAGAAAAAAAGGAAAAAGAAAATCAACTTAAAGGCAGTGTCCAAATCATCGTTTTGTGTGCGGGAAATGTATTTTGTTACATTAATATATATATATATATATATATATATATCTTTCCTCCCAATTTTACAAAAAGTATAAACGAAATATTTTAAGAATAAAAACAAGCAACGCTTTGAGGTTTCAAAAAAATTCTGCAGTGTTTAGAGATGTCTTTGAACTTTTTTTTTTTTGAAAAATAAATTTGACTTTTTGGAATTTGTATTTAGAAATATTATGAGTATTTCATGTCATTTTTAAAAGCGATTTAAAGAATTATTAGTAAAGTGAAATTTCACTTATCGTCATGTAAGTATAGTAATGTTATACTTCTCGTCCTTTATCTTTTGAGTAAAACATATTTAGTTTTGTAATTTTAATACCTTTAACAAATTTAACCATGTAACTATTAACCTAACAATTTTAGTCCTATATGTATCTTACTAAAACACATTTAATCATGTATGTTTAGCAAATTTGACACTTCTAGTCTTAATTTGCCGGCGAATGACTTGCCGGCTAAAAGACGCGTGAAAATACGTAGTTGCAATTCTCACGTGTGAAAACAAGTGAGGTACTTGTCCAAGACGCCCTCAGCCGATCAGGTTTGCCGCTGTTGCAATTAAAGAAAGTATTTGAAGAATTTTTGAACATTTTGTCAAACTAGATCTAAACAATTAACCGGCAAATCAGGACTAAAGGTGTCAAATTTGCTAAACATACAGCACTAGATATGTTTTAGTAAAATGCACACGTGACTAAAATTGTTATGTCAATAGTTATAGGACTAAATTTGTTAAAAACGTAAAAAATTACAGGACTAAATGTGTTTATTCAATAAAGAAACAATGAAAAGTGTAGCACCTATATACTTTCAGGACGAAAACTGAAATTTTTGCCTTCTTAGGAATGTGTCATATGCAGGTGTAGGAGTTTATGTAAATTCAATCTATTATTTTGTTGATTATTAATATAACCGTGTTTTATTATTGAATAATTACTTGACAATTCCTGAGTTTAGATCAAATTACAAAAACACATGATTTCTTTTAAAAAATTACAGTTATTCCCCCTAAAGAGTGTTAGCGTAATATATTTTTTGGCATTTTTTGTGTAAACTTGCATGTAGGGGGGTATAGTTGTAATTATAAGGAATATAGCTATAATCTATACTAATGTAAAAAGTTAAGGTCTTTCTCACTCACAAATGACAATATATGACAACGTGATACTAATTTTTTGATTAGGCCGATAATACCTCTAAGTTAATTTCTTTTTTTTTTTTGAAATGTAATGTGTTGATATATATATATATATATATATACATTCTCACTTACAACAACTTTAAAACGTGCAGTATTAGCTCATATATATGCAAATATGGCGTGCCACAATGATTTTTATAAAATATTATTTATTTTGACATAATTTCAAGAGGTGTCAATATAAAATTATCCTATATTGTTTCTCTAAGGGCATGTTTACTTCTACAAATTATCAAGGATAGCATTAATAATTATGCTTAGTGTTATATTTACTAGCAAATAGGCAGACCCATCATTTAGTGAGCTAGCCTGACACTATCCCACATTATTGAGTGACTCTAATCATTATAAAATGGCTGATGATTATAAGCCAATGAAAATTTCTCATTAAATGCACCTAACACACTCCACTTGTTAAAGAGAAAAAACAGAGTAATTGGTGGAAGAAGGAGTTTTTTTGACGGCACAAGAATCAAGAAATAGTATTTTTTGTAGGAGTTGACATGATAATGAAACTTGTCTTATTATAAGGTAAGAAAATAATTTACCAACTTTATAAATAGTACTTCACTAGCTAGTAAACAAATAACTGCAATTTTGATCCAAATGATGATCACATCTTCTTACTCGAGTAAATGCCTTATTAATATGTCAACCACCAACTAGTCAGAATTTCAATTACAAACACACTATTCATGCCCTCTGTCCTATTTGTAAACATAAACATGCCCCAACTGAATAAAAACAAAAGAGAAAGGTTGTGGCTTATTTTAATAGGCACCAATCACTGGAGCATGTTGAAAAGTTCCTATTAATTTTTAAGTGTAAAGGCCGTTGCGTTTGGGGGGATTCCTCTCGATTCCAATAAATCTTGGACAGCTCATAGGAAAAAGAATTGAAAAAAGAAAAAAGAAAAGAGCAGTTGAAGAGTAAATTGAGCGGCATTGAATTGAAGTGAGGTTTGACTAAAAGCGAAGCTCCAACGAAGATTTTACTCGACGCTTGTAATCTTAATTCTTACATACAGTAATCCCTACAGTACAATCCTTGAGGAAAAACTAGGACTTGTTTCAATCGCTATTTCTGCTGTCGCTCTCAAAAAGCAGCTCATTATTTTCACTCCCCCCCTTTTGCTCTTTTCTCCCGTTTCCATATGCAATTATCCGCTCTATAATATTGTTAACATACGACATTTATCTGCTTCTTGTTTGATTGTATCCTATATTTTCAGAGTTGTTTGTGTGTCGAATGGTGGATTGATGGAGAATACAGGTGTACCGGGTCGACTCGTTGGGTCGGAGATTCATGGCTTCCGCACTTTGGAAGGTATGGTAGCTCATATTAGCACATGCTTGGATGATGTGTTTGTGAAATTTGATTTGTGAATGTTTTGATGTCGGTGTGGTTGGGGTAGTTGCGTTGGGTTAGTCAACAATTGAATTGCTGGTTCTTAGGGTTTTACTGGTCATCAGTCTTGCAATTTCGGGTTGTTTGATTTTCTTGATTAGCGATGGAGTACAATGAATTTAAGTAGTGATGTGTGAGGTATAAGAAGCATGAATTAATTTTGTAGTTGACTAGCAAACGAAATTGTGCTTTTGTTGTCTTCAATCTTCATCAGTGGTGAGGACTTGCAGTAGACGAAATCAGCAGGAAAAGATAAGTTGCTAATAATTGTATTCAGTTTGTAGATGACAAGCAAACTGATGCTATATAGGATGGAATGAAGTTGATGCACAATTACTTATGTCTATTAACTTTTTCTTTTTCATTCTTTTAGTTTCTCTTGGGTTGATGAGGGTTGAAGATGAGGGGTTGACTCGTACTATCTTTCATAGTGAAGCATTGGGTGCATGCAACCTAAAATGGTTTTTCGATATGTGTTAATATTGCAGAGGATTAAAAATAAGGCACCATTAATTGGATAATTTGTTGTTAATACCATTTTCTGAATTGACAAGTCAGCTGTTGAATTACTGTTTTGATTGTTATACTCAGTATGAATTGATTGATCTTGAATGGTTCTGTTTCTGTTTGTTCTTCTTGATTATAAGCATGACTGTAAGGAGAATGGTTATATGTTCGCGTTCCTTCTATTATGTTTAATATGCCGTAACTGGACTTTGTTGCATGAACAGATTTGGATGTTGGTAACATGATGGAGGAAGCCAAGGCAAGATGGCTAAGACCAAATGAGATTCATGCCATACTCTGTAACCACAAGTTCTTCACTGTTTACGTGAAACCCGTGAATTTGCCAAGAAGTAATACATTTGTATGAATACATGTTTTTTAACATTTATAGTTGACAAATAATAAACTTAAAAATCTGAGTTGTTCCATCTGTGCATCAACATGACTGTGTTTTGTGTAGATAAAGCGGATTATAGAATGCTTTATGGCTGACTAACATTGATTCTATTGTGGTGAAATAGGTGGCACAATTGTGTTGTTTGACCGTAAGATGCTCCGGAATTTCCGGAAAGATGGCCATAACTGGAAGAAGAAAAAGGATGGAAAAACTGTTAAAGAAGCTCATGAACACTTGAAAGTACGGTTGTCTTATGCGTTAGTATGTCATGGACAGTATCAAAGAATTGTAAATGTGTCTTATGGTGGAAAAACAGAAGAATGTACTGTAATTTGTATTCCTCATTTTCTTCTTTAATTTGCAGTCCAGCATATTTTGTTTATAAGTATCAGGACAATCAAACATTGTTTGGCCCATTATTTGAACTAGAAATTCTGTTGGAGCCTCAAGCTTGTTAAAACTCAAGGAAATTACGTTGGCCTGTACCCACTTTGGAGTTTATCACTGGCATGATGCATTTTGATGCTGGCCTTTGTTTTTAGAATGCGACCAATATAAGTTGTAACTTCACTTGTTGGGTGGTGGTTTGAGCATACGGATGTGGGATAAAAACAAGTTTCAGGCTCATATGGTTTGAGAAGATGAGAAATTTCAAGATTGATAGTTTAGGATCTCTTTTAGTGTTTGTATATCTCTCCAAAAGGATTCTTATTCGTTGTTCATGCAGAAAATTTTTAGTGTAAGGCGCTACTTATTTCAATTCTTTGGAGTATCTCGCATCATGCCTCTTTATATTTCCTTATTTTGTCTGTGAGCATTTAGTTACACTATATAGATTTCTTGCTTCTTGTTTTGCATGAAGACGGTTGGTCTACTGGCTAGATATTTAAGATTTGTCATTTATTGACATACAACCATCATATTGTTTCTGTTACAGGTCGGCAATGAGGAAAGGATTCATGTATACTATGCACATGGGGAAGACAATCCAACTTTTGTTCGTAGATGTTACTGGCTACTTGACAAGTATGCAATCATGAAACCCTGTCTAAGTCTAGGCATCCACCTAATGCTCTTGTCTCTTATTTATCTGGCTGCTTGACAAGTTGTTGAAGTCCTTAGGTGAAATTTTTTCGTCAGGAATCTGCTCCTGTCAAATATAAACTTCTTTTAATTTCTACATGCATTGCAGGTCTCTGGAACATATTGTCCTTGTACACTATCGTGAAACTCAAGAGGTTTGTTGTTCATCAGTTAAATAATTATTTTCTGTTAGTTATTTTGTATAACATTTTTAAACTTTAGAAATATATATAATAACGCATCTTCAGAGTTGACACATCATTTTCTCAGTATTTAGCACACAATTTATTTGCACCATTCAGCTTAGGTCAACTTACCAATTCCATAAACCATATTTATTTGGGGTTGGCTGGATTGCTCAATTTCCACCTTGAAATATCAAGGGCCATCGCACAAAATAAAAAAGTAATATGGTTGCGTATGTCTTCAGTTACTGTGTCTTCATGTTCGTTTCTGCTGATCCCTTTCTCAGATCTTACTATTAATGCTATTCCCATCATTCTTCTTAAGTGGTGTATCCCGCGGCCTTCAAAGATTGTGCCTAAACCATCATCCTCGGTCTTTCTTTTTCTTCTAAAGCATATGTCTTGCTCTTCCATTGTTCTTCTCAGTCACGCCTAACTGCTACTGTATATGAGGAGAACCAAGATCTCTTCCCCTATACCATCTCAGGTTTTACTCATTTCTATAGGGTTTTCTATTTAGTCTGACCGGAATTTGCAAATCAAGGAAGATCTCGAGGCATTCCTTTTATTAATCTATCACACCTTAATCTTTTGCAAAGATCTCGTAAGGAGTATCTGGTCTCTGATACAAAGATCTAGTGTTTGGTAAAATTATCATTCTCTCGTCTTTTGGCTGTTTTTTGGAGATCATTTTGCAGCAGCAACATAAACTTACTCTCAGCAATGTCCACATCTGAAGTTACAAATATGCTTTTGCACCTAATTTTGGTTACCTTTTGATGCAGTTGCAGGGTTCCCCAGCCACACCTGTGAATTCCAACTCTAATTCTGCTGGCTCTGACCTGTCTGCTACTTGGCCTATGTCCGAAGAATCTAATTCTGCAGTTAACCGAGTATATTATGGCGGCACTGGTTCATATTTAGGTGATTAAAGTTTGTGCAAAGTTAATTTGCTTTACCACTCGGATTTAACTCATCTGGTTCTCTTGAGAAGAGATCAACCCTTTCAGAAAGCCTAAAGGCTCTAGCTATTATAATTGAAAAGAGTTGCAACTTGCAACCATTTTGTGACGACAGACTATTTAATTTCCAAGATTGTATAAAGTTAGTCATAACTTTGTCACTTACAAAGGTGTGGATGTGTGCTACATAAAGATTATAAACTTGAACCCAAAGGATTTCATGTGGAGTTCTTGCTGACACAGCTAATAATCAAGTTCTCTGTTCTCTATGATTTCCAGACTGTCATGACAGTGTGACAATTAAACATCATGAACAGAGGCTCCATGAGATAAATACGCTTGAATGGGAAGAGCTTTTGGTGCAAGATGATCCCCACAGGCCGATTACACCACAAGAAGGTACAACCCCTTATGTCCATATTCTCGAGAATTTGCTAATTGCTTAATTTCTTTTTATGCATGCAATATTTTTTATGCAGGAAAAACTGCAGGCTTTGAGCTGCGAAATCAATATCAGATGAACAGTTACAGAATTCATGTAAGTGGATGTGGTTCTCTCTCTCTGTCTCTAATAGGGATTCCAACCCCCCTGATATGATAATAAATGCTCCGTGCTGTACCTATAAATTCCATTCTCTAGTCATCCAGATTCTTATAGTGATGCACTGATGCTTATCCAATTTTAAGCCATGAAGAGCTGTTCTGATGCATTAGAAATAATGTAAATCATTTGCTCAAGGTATGTCTAAATATGACATAAAAGATCAAGTAGTTCAGTAATACATGAGCTAAATATGTGAATTTTGTTTGCCTGGACAGGCATGATACATAAAAATTCCCTATGCATCTGTAAGAATGTGGCGGTGGACCTTTTTTGCTTTAAGCATGCATATTATAAGACTTTCATCCTTTATTCAGTTGGTATTTCTTTTCTTGCTCAAGGTGATCTTCTCATGTTTGGTTTGCGGGAGATGTCCACCCAAGTTCATTTTAACATAATCCATTGCCTTTTCCCTATGGATTGTTATTACATCTCTTAATGCAAATAAATTAAGACTGGAATGGCAACGATATTGCTCTGCTACCCTTTTGTGTCATTTTTCTTTTTGTTTCTTTGACTTCATCAAACAACTTAAAAAGTTCATATCCCTGATTTATATTTGGTCAATTTCAAGAATGAACTACTTGATCCCTGCTTTTGTTGATTAAGAATTACTATAACTGTTTGATTATAGGATATTGCCCTATCAAATGATAAGGTGTCCTCAGAAAGTTCTGCCAACAGTTTGTCTGAACCAGTTGCTGGGAGGAATTCCATTAATTATACCTCTCCCAACAATACGTCCTACCAGACAGTGGGACAAGATACGATTGTCAATCCAGAGACCATGATTTCTGGACTTATGCCATCAGGTGGAGCTGGTTCTTTGCATAATCTTGGCAAAGACGGTTTGCAATCACAGGACAGTTTTGGAAGGTGGGTGACACACATTATTGCTGAATCTCCAGAATCAGTGGATGATCATTCTCTGGAATCCTCAAATTTAGCTGGCCACCAGTCTTTCACATATTCACTGATGGATAGTCATCACCCATCTCCGCTGGGCCAGATATTCACAATAACAGATGTCTCACCCACATGGGCTCTTTCAACTGAAGAAACAAAGGTTCGTTTACACCACTGCTGTTTACCTTAGTTGCTCTCTTCTGTTGGTATACTTCCCATAATTTACATTTGAAAATACAGCCTGGTCTACTAATAATTAGGTCTAAGGGCCAAAAGGATAGTAGCTGTTTTGAAAGCAACAATCATGCCACTAAATGAAGGTTGATGGGAATATTCAAATAATGAGATAGAGTAGATATTTGGATGCAGTGTGAAAATCCCCCAGGACTAGAAAGACATATTTGTTAGATTATATGCATGTTGCGTCATCTGTTGTGCTAAAAGGAATTAAGAAAGCTGTCTTGTTTAACAGTTAACATGTTAATTTTATCTGTAATGTCATTAATCAACTTGGATTTCTATCCCGGGACAGGATATAGAAATTATTTTAGATAATAGTTTGTTGACCCTGTAATTGTTCTGCAGATCTTGGTAGTTGGCTTTTTTAATGAAGGACAGGTACCCTACTCAGAGTCTAAATTGTATCTTGCATGTGGAGATTCCATACTTCCAGTAGAAGTTGTCCAAGCAGGAGTGTTTCGTTGTTTAATTCCACCTCAAGCTCCTAAACTAGGGAATCTGTATATGACTTTCGATGGGCAGAAACCTATCAGTCAAGTCTTAACTTTTGAAATCCGTGCTCCTGTACAGCCCGGCACAGTTTCATTTGAGAATAAAACTGATTGGGAAGAATTTCAACTTCAGATGAGGCTTGCTCATTTATTATTTTCATCATCCAAGGGCCTGAGTATTTATTCCACTAAATTATCACCAACTGCTTTAAAGGAAGCCAAAGCTTTTGCTCAGAAGACTTCACACATCTCTGATGGTTGGTTGCATATGGCCAAAATGATTGAAGATACAGAAATGTCCTTTCCCCAGGCAAAAGATAAGTTGTTTGAGTTGACTTTACAGAATAGACTACAAGAATGGTTGCTAGAAAAAGTGGCAGCAGGGTGTAAAATTTCTGAACGTGATGAACAAGGTCTAGGTGTAATTCATTTGTGTGCCATCCTTGGCTATACATGGGCTGTTTACCCGTATTCATGGTCTGGCTTATCATTGGATTACCGAGATAAATTTGGATGGACCGCTCTACATTGGGCTGCATTTTATGGAAGGTACAGTTCTGAATTCTCAAGGAATCATCAATTCTGCTTAATTCGCTAAATTTTATTTTTATGCTGACATCTTAAAACAGTTATCTGTTGTTTGGATATATTAATGTTTCCTCTCCCCTATCCCCAGGTTCTGTTGGGTCTATGCCGCATTTATGGGCAACTTGATTTGTTGGGTTCTTGGGGTTGGGGTTTGTCTAATTACAAAAGACCAGTAATTGGACATATCAGCACTGTTGGCATATTGTTTAAAAATCTTAATCATCAACTTGAATCAGTGAATTCTTTTCGTACCTTTTGATGTATTAAGTTATCTTAAATCTCAGGGAGAAAATGGTGGCAACCCTTTTATCTGCTGGAGCAAAGCCAAATTTAGTCACAGATCCAACCTCACAAAATCCTGCGGGGTGCAGTGCTCATGATCTTGCTTCTAAAAATGGTTATGATGGTTTGGCAGCTTATCTTGCTGAAAAAGCTTTAGTTGCCCAATTTGATGATATGACATTGGCTGGAAATGTTAGCGGGTCGCTGCAAACTACCACAAACGAGACGGTGAACACTGAAAATTTCAGTGAGGAGGAGTTGTATCTGAAGGATACCCTCGCGGCTTACCGAACAGCTGCTGATGCAGCTGCACGGATACAGACTGCATTCAGGGAGCACTCGCTCAAAATACGGACAAAAGTGGTTGAATCCTCAAATCCAGAGATTGAAGCACGAAACATAGTTGCGGCGATGAAGATCCAGCATGCTTTCCGCAATTATGATACGCGCAAAAAGATGGCTGCTGCTGCTAGAATCCAGCACAGATTCCGTACTTGGAAGATTAGGAAGGAATTTCTTAACATGCGCCGACAGGCCATTAAAATTCAAGTAAGTGAGCTATATATGGTTGGTTTTCTTTTTCTTCTTTTACTGGGTTACTCTGTTCCTGATATGTTTCTGGAGCACATGGCTCATTAGTCGAGATTTGATTGCTGGATACTATGAGAATTAATACTACTGGATAAACCAAAACTTTGCTCTTTTCTTTTCTTTTTTCATCCTATAAAAAGAAAGATTATCTGGATAGAAGAACTCGGCATATTATAATTTGAATATTTATGGATATCGCGGTTCTCTACTGCAGGCTATATTCAGAGGTTTCCAAGTCAGGAGGCAGTACCGTAAAATTGTTTGGTCAGTCGGGGTCCTCGAGAAAGCAATACTGCGATGGCGACTGAAGAGAAAAGGCTTCCGTGGGCTTCAGGTTCAACCTGCTGCAACTCCCAGAGATCCTAATCAAGAGAGTGATGTGGAAGAGGACTTCTTCCGAGCTAGCAGGAAACAAGCTGAAGAGCGTGTTGAGCAATCCGTTGTAAGAGTCCAGGCAATGTTTCGTTCGAAGCAAGCACAAGAAGCTTATAGAAGGATGAAATTAGAACATAATAAAGCAAAGGTAGACGGTTCTTCTATTTATTATGTTATTCTTCATCGTTAAGTCGCTCATTAACTTATGTTATGTGCAGCTGGAATATGAAGGACTTCTCCATCCTGATGCCGAAATGGGATAAGAAAAGTGAAAAGGAAGAACCAACTATTCTGATGGAAACTTCGGCCAACTGCCACTCCGTAAAGACGCTGTGTTCGCATACAGTGACATCATTAGGAAATAGAAGATTTGGCTGGAGGCTTATGTTTCGACATGGTGGTTGTGTAAATTTGTAAATTTTGATGTTTAAGTAGGTTCTTCATTTTCACCTCTCCCTGCAACTTATATGAAAATGGGAGGTGATTACTGCTGATTTTCTCTTATTCTTCATTAGTATCTGATCGGGAAATACCTGCTAGGCTTTAGTTTATGTCTATATGTCCGAATTTTGGATCCAATGATGTATTGTAGACATGATTATATAGTTCTTGGCTATGAATTGTTATGATCTGGTTAATACTAAAATCATATGCCCCTTGATTGCCATGCATGCTGCGCCCCCCAGTTTTCACAGCTTGGAATATTAAACAATTTCTTCAGTTAATTCTTTACTATGTACTTAAAAGAAAACAGGAGAAATATACATCAAAATCAAACATTCACATCTTAATGTTTCTAAACTCAAATTTGTCAAAACTAAAATGTAATAATTTATTCAAAAATCTATGGCAGAGAAAGCATTCAACTGTGGCAGCCCCACTTTGAAGACAAACTGCACAATGATACATTAATCAAACTTGCAGTTATGACTTCTAAGACAAGTTCCTTCTTCCTCCAACCGCATGCCTACTTAATGTACTGAGACATCCATTTGAAGCCCTCACCATACCCCATTTTGCGGACAATGCTGCACATGAAAACCTCGAGCGGTCGGACATTGGTGTCAGCCAGATTAACCTTACCTTTGCCGGTGGTGAGACCAGTCAGGCCCATGTAATAACGCAACTCGTCCTCAGAAGCAGCATATGGTATATCAATCTTGTTTCCCAGAATGAGAAACGGAACGTTTACTAATGCCTCATCGGACAGAAGTGCATCCAGTTCCTTCTTCGATTCAGCAAAACGTTCTTTGTCGTATGCATCAACAAGATACACCACAGCATCAACCTAAAACATACCATGAAGAAAATGGAAACAAAGTATAATTCGCTAGATCAAGAAATGAAATCAACAAACAAAAACAAGAACCATAGGGTCTTCTTTTTCTTGTGAAAATTTTCTGTGTGTTTGGGTTGGTGGGGATGGGAGCTGAGGGGTAGGTAGTGGAATAAGTGTTGATATTGACCTTTTTTGAAATACAGCATCCTTTGAAAAGTATAGAAGAAAGGGAATTGGAAGTAACTTCTTACCAACTTCTTGAAAGTCAGCTAAAAATTATGGACAATACTTGAACCATAACAATAACCAAGCAAAAGTATGCATGAAAACCGGATCGGATTTTGTGTTCTATTTTCTGCTCCATTCGACATACACATGCATCACGTGTATAAATTTCTCCCCAAAATAAAATATATGATGTCATCCTTATACACGTATCGTTATGTTGAATGGAAAAAAATGGAATATTGTTTGCAACAGAAAATATAAGATCTACCCTTCTGACAGTACCCCAAT
The DNA here is from genome assembly GCA_034509735.1 of Sesamum alatum. Classification (NCBI taxonomy): domain Eukaryota; kingdom Viridiplantae; phylum Streptophyta; class Magnoliopsida; order Lamiales; family Pedaliaceae; genus Sesamum; species Sesamum alatum. Next base: position 37,788,372 of record JACGWO010000006.1, read on the forward strand.
CACCAGACAGACCATATGATCTCAAAAACTTCAGTGGTTAGCATGGCAACTTCTGAACATACTAAAACAGATTGTATTCAATAAACGTCATTACATTGTAGATAAGATTACGAGGTATATTCAAAGCCATGAATGCCCCCAAAGATCAAGAGACAGTTAGAATTTCCTTTTTGAACAACATATATAGAAATATTAACCTTAGCATAATAGTCCTTCCACACTCTTCGAGCAATCCGGTGACCGCCCAAATCAAAAGCTTTGAATTTGATTTTCCCAATACTCAGCTCCTCTGAGGTTGGATACTGAGTTGGTTGATGCTGCACCAGCCTCTGCACCATCATCATCATCATCATATCACCATCAAGACAACATCAAACATGCTTGAAAACGCCAACATTCAGAAAAATTAAACTAGAATTAAGCAAAAAAACAGACACTTTTTGCATCCAAGAAAAGTTTAGCAGCTCAGAAACATAATTAAATAGTGAAAAGCAGCTCAGAAACTGCTGACCGTTTTCAAATTCATGCAACTTACATGATAGGCTGAACAAAATCTTGAAATTACTGTAAAAATTAATCAAGCATAAGTTGGACAATTAATCAATATAATTAAACTAAGAAGATTGCATAATGACCTCATCTTTCAACATTTGAAGCAAGGTGGTTTTGCCAGCATTGTCAAGACCCAAAAACAAAATCTTTGCCTCCTTCTTATACAATCCCAACGATGACAATATCCCATAAAACCAATCCAAAAGAAACATTTTTATTTTTTATTTTTTTCTCAGAAGAAAAACCCACTTGAAGAATTTTCAACAGAATTTAGCTCTGAAAACAAGAGAGAACAAACCCAAGAATAAAAGGGACCAAGAACTGAAAAAGTAGCGGGCGGAGGGAGGGAATACGTGGACAATCAGCCGGTTGAATAAGTTGTTATGAACAACGTGGAGGATTGTTATTGGATGAGGAGTGTCATAGCAAGCTGATGATGTTCATGGATTATAAGAGCAGCTGTGTGGGGAATCATAAGGTGCATGCACTCACACCAAAAGGAGGTGCTTCAGGTTTCTACTTGTGGTCAAACTACAAATTATACAATCTTATTGGCTACTCTACTTTCTTGGATCATGACAAATTTGACCATGCCTTACACGTGGATCAATTTTTTATATATTTGTTTAAGATTCAAGATTTGATTGATAAATCAAATACCTCATTAATCACGTAGTGAATGTGGTGTACTTATTATGTGATTGATTATTTTTTTTGAAATCGTACTCATTTCAATCACACAATAAATTTGTTACACTTATCGTATAATTGATTCAGATCGTGCTGGCTCGAGTAATATTTTTTTTCAAATTTGATTCTCCTTTTCTCTCTTTTCTTGAAAAAAAAATTAATAATAATAAAGTTTCTCTTATTTGGGTCTTTGTTTTTTTCCTTGTTCAAATTTGATTTGGTGTGAACTATCAATGGGCCTCATACATCAAGATTATAGAGCGATTTAGGCTACGGAGATCTAAGTTCCCATGAGGCCATGACGATTATTAGGTTGATGAAAATCAGAAAAGCCCAATACTTTTCACATACCACCAGGCCCATTATGGCCCAAATTTGTAGGACAAATTCGTCATTTAAGAAACCACAAAACTAGGGTTACAGAACTTGATAAAACAACGCAAAACCCATCAGTCTCCTCCCACAACTCCGTCGCCAGCTGCCTCCTCAAGGTAAAACCCGGCAACGAATCCACCCTGTAATGTTGCGTACATAGTATAGTTCGATCTCTTTGAATTGAAGTTCAATTTCTGAATCTACTATTTTATTGTTTGTTTTCTATATCAGAACTGAGAAGACAAGAGAAATGGCGAAGTCGAAGAATCACACTGCCCACAACCAATCGTACAAGGCCCACAAGAACGGCATCAAGAAGCCCAAGCGCCATCGCCACACCTCCACCAAAGGGGTACCTTTTACTTCTCTCGCTCTCTCTTTTCTTCTTTACTATGTTTGTGTGTTTTGTATGTATTGATTGGGAGTTTTCTTTTTCTTTTTTCCTGAATTTTGTTAGATGGATCCCAAGTTTTTGAGGAACCAGAGGTATGCAAGGAAGCACAACAACAAGAGCGGTGAGGCCGCCAGCGAGGAAGAGTAGATTGAATTTCTGTATTTACCCAACCCCATCTTCGGAAAATGGAGCAAGAATTAATTTTTTGTGTGTTTTCCGGAGTGAGGGTTTGGGTTTTTATATTTTTAGTTAATGTTGTGTTTTTTAGGGTTTTGGTTTGCACTGTATTGGATCATAGTAATATTTGACTCCCTTTTGAGATGAAATTATCAATGACTAATCTTTGGAGCTTTCTTATAATAGTACTTTTTTGGTTCTTCTTCTCATTTAAGCTTAATTATGCCTGGTAGATTATGATTTGAAATCTCACCTCTGCATCTTTGGATTCTGCTGTTATCCAAAATTTCTTGCAGTTCAACATTGAATAGTGGTTGTTGTCTAGATTCATCAACACTTGTTATTAAACTATTTTATGTATGCTCCAGATTTTATCGATGTTCCTATTCTTGGCCTGCTAGTTTGATCATGAGAGGTTTACAGTATTCCTTTCGCTGCTTGTTTATGTAAAGAGCTGAATGGATTAATTAGGTCAGCAGATGTGGTTTGTGGAAATTTTACTTGGGTCTTTTGTTCCCAATTCCCAGTTGAGCATCATTGGGTTGTTTTCTTCAGTGAAATGAAATTTGAATGATATTATAGATTTTTATTATGACCTAGTTATGTCCTCGTCATCAAACCAATACATGATGCTTTTAAGTTTTTAGGCCTAGAATGCTTGTTTGGTTGTGAGCATTTCTTGTTCTCGGGTGGCTGTTAAGTGTTTCCAAGCACTGTTCTGTTATCGGTACTTTTTCGTGGGAGGCTGTGAAATGTGCAGTCTCTTGTTTATTTGGCTTTCATTGTGAATGTATGCATCCTCTTACAAGATGTGAACTGAGATCAGTGTTATCTTCAGTTCATCATCCAAGTTCTTTGTGAGTTCAAATTATCATCTTACTACTGGGGTTGAGCCTATGCCATGGCTCAATCATGATTTCTTTCAGCACCATTAATGTTCACCGAGGGTGCTGCTACTATTTTACTATCCGATGAACCATTAGAATAAGTCAGAATCAACTCGTGCGGGTATGCAAAACACGATGTGCTGCATTAATCCTTTCAGGTTTTAGTTTGATGACTCTTCCATGAACTTTTTAAATGGGAGAATAATATCTGTAGATAATACCCCTAACAGAAGGTCAGGTTAATCAAGGAGAAGAGCAGCGGGCAAAAGATAGTCAGAGAACACCTTATATTGCTGCTCTTAGCAGAGTATTGATTGCTTTACTAGGAGAGCCAAAGGTATACTTGGTAAGCCTGTTGCCTCGAGACAAAGAACATAGGTATTTTCAACCCGGAGGCGAGGGGTCGGTGAAGAAAAACTTCTTGTGTGAATCATCAATCTTGTTCCCATAATATGGTAATAAACACTTGAAACAGTTTGGAAATTGATATGGTAATCAAATCTTCAAAAATTGAGCACAAATATGGTAACTCAAATCTTAATTCTTCTTGGGGCTGTCTTCTTAACAAGGAAACGTTAAACCTCTCCTGTCTATGTATATGCACATATTGTCATAAGCTACTTTCCCATAATCTTGTTCCCATAATATTGGTAATAAACACTTGAAACAGTTTGGAAATTGATACGGTAATCAAATCTTCAAACATTGAGCACAAATATGGTAACTCAAATCTTAATTCTTCTTGGGGCTGTCTTCTTAACAAGGAAACCTTAAACCTCTCCTGTCTATGTATATACACATATTGTCATAAGCTACTTTCCACATTGAATTGGAGAAAATATAAGTTAAAATCATCCTAAAGGTGTAGTTTTTGACTTATTTCTTTCTGTTATCTTTCAATCTTCTTCTTTTCTATTTTCATGGCTTTATATCTGGGATATAGTTCTGGAGTTGAGGAGTGATTTACCCTATTTCTTTTTTATGTGTTTTCTTCTTCTATTGTTTAACATTGTACCAAAAGTTCTGTGAATCTTCAATGTGCAGTACAATTTATTGTAGAAGTTTTCCTAAGTGTTCTTGTTTTACTGTGTAAGATAGAAAGAAACTGATTATTTCGTGTATGTAAAGATGGGACGGGCAAGATTGTGCCTGGAACTGATAAGCAATGAAAAAGCACGAGTTGCAGCCTTCGAAAAGAGAAAGAAAGAAAGGTTTGGAGAAGGCGGCTGATGAACTTTCTACTCTGTGGAGTCGACATTGGCATGATTGTTTACGGGCCAGCACAAAATCACAAATCAAACGAGCCAACAGTCTGGCCAAGAGATGGCCATGAACTGTTAGCAAGCTTGATCGATTCCTACGAGTCCAGATCAGGTCATGACTGCAGGTCCCGAACATACAAGTTGTCTGCCTTTTTCAAGGATCAGACCGAGAAAACTGAAGAAGAACTCAAGAAATTGAGGAAAAAGATGAGAGAGGTCAAGTACCCGAAGTGGGATGGAAGGTATAACTGTTTGTCAGGAGATCAGTTAAAAGAGATTGTTAGCTTGCTAATGACGAAGATTGATGCTGTGAGGGGAAGGATAATTCAGTAAAGAGCTCAGGAATCATCTACACAGAATAAGGTGCTTCAATGGATCCTTCAGTTCAAGAAGATGCAGTTTTCATGCCCAGTATGTGGATAGATGTCATGCAACCGCAGCAGCCTTTGGCATATTTGATGCCCAAGCTATCATAGCAGATCAGAGGCGGACGATGATGATGAACAATGGTGCATCGTGTAACCAGAATACGTTAAGTTTTGGTCAAAATCCTGAAAATGCAGTTTTCATGCCAACTATGTGCACAAATATCATACAACAACAGCAGCAGCCTCTGGCATATTATGACACCCGGGCTATTACAGCAGATCAGAGGCGGGCGATGATGATGAACAATGGTGCATCATGTAGCCAGAATACATTCAGTTTTGATGAAAGTCCTGATAATTACGCCTATAGTTGTGATGAGAATTCGGCTCAGAATTGTGGGTTGGGGACGGGGATAATGGAAAACGTTGGAGCAAACATTGGCGGGGCACTAATGTCTTATTATGTACCGAACATGGCAGCAATGCCCCAGAATAGGCAACATCTATCGCTGTCCGGTGCTTTCCCTCAAATGCAGGCCCCTCAGGGGGGAGATTATGTTCAAAGGCATTGTTTTTGAATGAGGAATCTGAAATAACAAAGAGATGTTGTAGATTTGGGAGTACTGCTCGATTGGGGCTTTTGCTGGATTTGGGGTGGGTTGGTATTATTCTCATTGTTTTGGGTAATTGTCTTCAAGTATTCGTTTCCATTAAACTGTACAGACGTACGGGTCTAACTGTTGACCAAATTTCTCTGGTGAATTTTTAGAAGAAATGCACATTTTGGTCGATTTAATTGTGGCGAGTTGATATTTTACCAACATCAACCGGTGAAGTATTGCTCTTCCATTCTTAGAGATTTCTCGCATTTAACTGTTGTTGACTAGAAATGGAGAAAAAAACTGTCAATGAGAAATCCCAAAAGTACACAAGCTGATGATATTGTACCAAATTGGAACCTGGATACATACGTAATTTGCTTTTGGCTAAAGCTCGTGTGATGATTTATGAACATTCCAAAATAATAACAAATGAGTCAGATAAAAACCTAAATGCGGAATCAAGTTCCGACCAAAAACATAAATTAAAGTGTCTTCATCCAATATCTTGCGAAACTAGTATCAGTTGTCCAAGAACGCCTGGCTCTAGCCCTGGTAACATGGCATATTCTTACAATATCATCCGCCTTGTCACTCAGTGATAACCATGGGATGGTTACTTGTCTTATAAGAGCATCTGTAATCCCTAAAAGCTCCCGACTACAACCTAATTGATCAAAAATCTCATACGACAATGAAAGCCTACACGGCAACTGGTTCACTAAGTGGCTTTGTAGTAGCATGGGGATTTACCTGTACCGTGAAGTCCAGGAAACAACAAATTGTTAGATGTAATTCGTACATATTTGCAAATAGGTTATGAACGTCCGAGGTTAGAACCAGTGGGTTGTATCTCATAGAAGTCTGTGAATAATCATATGTGATGTTTTGAAGATTTAACTGTTCCGTTGATTAATATCAATATCTCATAAGCTTACCTTAGCCAATTTATATAGCTCGTCAAGAACTTCAGACAAGGTTGGATGTGCATGAACAGCAAACTTTATGTCCTGTGAGGTCCAGAGTACAAAAGTAAGTAATGGTAATATGTCCACGCAATACTTCTGTGTCGGAACTTGGAAGCAGAGGAAAATATAAGGTTAAAAATGATTGGTGATCAGTATCAACATACCTGAACTCGCGTGCCTAATGCTATAGCATTCGATGCTTCATGTATGAGGTCTGCAGCGTGCATCCCAAAAATGTGAACTCCAAGAATCTCGCCATTGTCAGGTCTGTATATCAACTGCAAGAAACAACACCTCAGAATTGAGAAATCTTTCTGAATCCTTCAAAGTATTTCCCGTATCAGGATACATGTGATAGCATACTTCTGCAGAGAAATGGAAATTGTGAAAAAAGACAGGACTCAGTTGCATCCTCAGTAGGAAAGCAACAACGTGACCACACATAACAGCAAATAGGCGGGGATTAGAGGAACAAGTGCAGAAATATTCAGTAAAAACAAAGTGACTGCCAAAATAAAAAAGTTGTTATACAAAGGCTCTACTAAATAGTACATGGTCTCTTTTAAATTATTGATGAGAAAAGAAGAGAGGAAATTGGACTTTAGTCGGTCCTTTCCATTGATTTTCAACAGGGGCAAGATTTTACATACAGCAATCAATTGTGTGCTGGTGGCCACTACTTATATAGCATTTCTCATGTATTTTTATATGAGCAAGGAGACCGAACCTTTGCAAGTCCTTCCCCTTCATTCTCAGCCAGAGCCTTGGTGTTGGCCTTGAAACTCGTTTTGGCAATACTTATCTCAAACCCCTCTCTTTCAGCTTTTTCCCTTGCCTGTGGCTGAAAAGCAAAAACAGCAAACCAACAAGAAACATATTAATATACTACAATTAATAATGCCAGATTCTTCTATTTAGACCCATAATTGTGTAAGCACTGGGACAGGCAAAAGAACAGAATAGACCAACATCATACATAAAGTAACAGAATCCATTGTGTATTGCTGGCTACTCCCAAATTTTGAGGAAGTGACTATACATACAACCATGCGCTAACTGGAGGACCTCGTTGATAAAGGTAGAGTGTGAAAGAAGCTCTCCCCTGCTTAGCAGGATGAAATGCCAATAACTATAGTATGTGCGAAGCTGGCTTTTTATCTCCATATTTGAAAAATAGTTTAAGGAACACAAAAGAACTTGTTCCCAGTTGCATGTAGCTGAAATTTACCTCAGTCAACCCAACCATACTGATTTCAGGATGAGTGAAACATGCTGCTGGGATGCTCAAATGGTTAAGAACATGATCTTTTCCAGTAAGTTGTTCAACCACTGTAAGAAAAAAGAAAAAGAAACATATAAGACAGGTAAATTAAGACACGGACTTCCATACTGATTTTACTAGGTAAAATCACGTACCAGAAATTCCTTGAGCACTTGCTGCATGAGCGAGCATCAGTTTACCATTTGCATCACCAATGCAATATAAGTGTGGAACCTAATGATAAAAGTACCGTGTCAAGAACAACTGGAATAAGTCACTATTAATTGCAGTTAGAAGGGATGGGTGACCAACAAACCAGTTTCCCATCAGCATCAATAACTCTCATGCGCTCATCAACAGGGACAAAACCACGTTGTGTCTCTACATTAATCTGCAGGCAAATGGACAGCTGGTTGGTTTTCATATATTGAACCAACAGAGCTGATACTCATATGCGATATGGAAAAAAGTTAAAGTTGCTTCCAACGACTGAAATGCAGTTGTTTATGTCTTCAACAAAGCCCGCAGTGCAGCCAGGGATTAATTTATTTCAAATGCCTCACATGCATGATAATCACAATTGGGTGGGTGGGGGGTGGGGAACTTTCCTTGCTTTCATATTGAATGACCTCATCCCTTAGTTTAAGCTGTTATACAGGGGTCAAATTTGTAATTCGACATGAGTTTAGTATACTTACGTTCTCCAATCCTAGACCTTTTGTAAATGGAGCCCTTCCTGTTGCAATTAATGCTGCATCAACCTACAGAAAAAACAATGTTTAGATTGCTTTACAAAACCACAAAATTAAAAGAAATGAATTAGTAATGATGGATCATATCTCCTACCATAAAGTACAATGGGTGAATGGAATGGCTGCAAAAAGAGGTGCAAGAGAACTTAAATTTATTTATAATTTGACAACTTTAAGTGATGATTATCGAGACAATCTTATGCAACCTGGTGCAATGACTAAACCTACTACTGAAATGGCCATAAAGGCTTTTAACCTATTAATTGGAATTATTCAATTTTTTAGCTATTTCTCAATACATTAACTACCTTCAACCACTCATAATATCTTCATGAAAAACAGACCCCGCCTGTTACAAACTAAATGCGCTAGCTACAATCAGACATACCAAGATGTCATTTCAAAAGTTCAGACCTTAAACTGAAGGAGAGCAATGCTTCTGATGTAACCAAATTACACCCAGTGCACATCCTTGTCTTGTTTGGTCCGACCAGTTATGTGATATAAACTTGAGCAAACTGAAAGTTTTATTTACTTTCTTTTTCTAATTTTCGTGTGAATGACTTGGGTGGGGGCGGGGCGGGCGTCACTGTGCATTTATTTTTGTTGGGGACGGCGAGGCAGGAGGAGGAACATTTATTACCTCCACTGTATCTTTTGGTTCTCTTGTCTTGGCATCAATAAGCTCAATAATCACTGGCTTCCCATCTTTTGCAGGAGTTATCTTTCAAAATTATCAGCAAAGTCAGTGATGTTTATAGAAAGTATATAGATGCACAATAAGTAATGGATTAATACCTTGCTTGCAAATACTCCAGTGTGATAATCAATTTTCCGAGGATTTATCAGAACTCTTTGAGCTAACTTGCCTATCTCAGGATCAAACCCAGGCATTAGTTGATCCAGAGCTTCAATAAACGTAACCTATGCAATAGCAATGAGTAATTAGTTGCTTCACGGAGCAACTTTTGAGAGGTCATTGAGTCTCAGCAAGGCGAGACATACTTCCAACTAAAAAATAAAGGAAAACCAGAAGAGCTTGTTAGCACACCTCACTACCAAGAGCAGTATACACATCACTAAACTCGAGCCCAATATAACCACTTCCAACTATGGCAATCCAGTCTGGAACAAATTCCAATTTAAGAGCATGATCACTTGTAATTACAGTCTTCCCTGCAGGTTAAGATAACAAGAAATATCATAATATGCAGAAAACACAATAAGATGTAGCAAGCACAGCCATAGTTAAACTATCTCAAATTACGAGCTGCAAGCTTCAACTGCCAAGACTATATCCTAAAAGATAAACTATGATAATAAAATCCAACCCTATAATGCTAGTCAATAGGTTCATAGAGAACTGGGGAAAAGAAAAACATAAAAAGGAGAGAGAGAATTCTGGTCTAAGATACATTTGTCCTATTACTCATCCAACTTGTATATTTCATTTCTCTAATGTTTTGCTCCTTTACATGAGTGGCAAGTTGCTAATGATACAAATAACTAAAGGGATTAGACTTCTTTCCATCGATACCTAATTCACATACAGTTCAAAGGAAGCCATATGTCCCCAGTTCAAGGGACTATGGGCAACCTAGGCTTCAGTAAAGTTGCGGCAGATATAATTAACTGAGACAAGCCATATGACTTTCAGGGATATAGTTTACAATAAAGGATCTTACAATATGCGAATGTAGTTTATAAAGTAAATTTAGCGGCAACTTTTAGTTGAAGGAAAATTAGACAATGAGCAAACAATCTATATGAGTATCACATAATACACTGCTATGACATCAATAGGGTACCTATGATGGCAAAATTCTGAAGGAAAAAATGACTATTAAAAATAGTAACTAAAAGTAGAGAATATCTACCATCAACTTCAATTCCTTTGGGAACAAAAGGAACTGAACCCGTGGCAATAATGATGTCTTTTGCAGTAACCACATTGTCAGACAAACCAACCTTTCCATATTTGACCTTCTGAGGACCCTGAAATTATTTGAGAAACATCTATAAGGATGAAATATAAGGAATTTGACACCCATTCTAGAATGTTCCCACCAAAACAAAAGTCTGCATTAAGTTGTTGAATTGTGTTAAAATTTAGAGTGTTGTGAGAATGCTGTCTGTATTTAAACTTTATCCAAATGATAACATTCAGGACATACCACTATGGTGCCAAATCCTGTCAAAATATCTACCCCAAGTGCCTTCAATGAATTAGTCAGATTACCACGAATCTTTGAAGCAAGATTATTAGCATGGTCAGCCACTGCCTGCCGGTCATACGCCGCAGCCGCAATCTGTCATTGGTGGTAATAAAAGAATATCAAGGGAGATTGCATTTTCAAGGAAAAAAAAGACAGTGAAACAGATTTTTGAAGGTGTTGCAGAAGTGAGTATAATGTCGTCGGCAGCTATTATGCTAAAACAATCAGATCCTAACAAACCTATGACGAAAAGCAATTTCAGCATGCAGTATCAGGAAGTGTCTTACTCTGGGCTATACCTCATCATGTGAGTCCTATTTTAGTAATGAAATTGATGCTTTGAATTCTTGTCGTGGAAAATCAAGTTCAAACAGAAGAATGGCATGTCATTCAAACTACACATGAAAAGTGTCAATGATGAGTAATAAGCATATCTGTAGTTGAATAATCTAAAACATAGAAAGTTAGCAGTGACTTTATTGGCTGTCAAAGAAAATCCTGAGGCTTGTTCAGAATTCCGGATTAAGCTCCATACTGGCTGATGAAATAAAAATATCCAACTCGAAATTTTCATGGATCTGATTAAGATAGAGTAAATCACACACCTGCAAACCCAAAGCTTTCATGTGATGCTCATCCTGAAGTTCACGCATCCTACCACTTACTGCAAGTAGAGCTTTAGAAGGAACACATCCCCTATTTACGCAAGTTCCACCCATGACGTCACCCTCGATAATAGCTGTTTTAAGGCCCTGAAAGTGAAAATCTAATTCGTGAGCTTCCAAAGATAACAGCTAACAGATTCCACCAAGATAATTTATCAGGTTCTGAAGATTTTGCATCATGATGTAAGTGTAGGGTCAAGAAGTAAAGATGATACACTCATTCCACTAAAGAAGAGTGGTGCTATCATTCAGGAACTATGTCTTATTAAAACCAATTGATTACGCATTTGCTTGAAGAAATTAATTGAAAATTTAGCTAATTTCAAGTTCACAAAATGCATGAATAGAATTGAAATTTTCAGCTCGACAACTCAATCAGGAGAACTATGATGAATCCAATAACCAAAAAAGGGGAAATTCAATCATAACACCTCAAAGGACCCAAAATTAACATAACTAACTAGGTTAAGCTCAAGACCAGAGAGATGCTAAGTTTCCCCATAATTCAGCTCAAGGCATATAAACTTCAGAACTTATCACGACACATAATATTCTAAAATGCAAACTTGATGTCCCAAGTCCCAACTTTACATAATTCCATTTCTTCTAAAGCTCAAAATCACAATTTTGCATGTGATTGGGTTGAATTTTTAGCTCAAATCATCTCAGAAAGCCATTAGATCAGTCACTAATCAAAACTACCAAATCAATAAAATAAATGCTCCTACTCTTTCGACGGCATGAAGTGCAGCTCCATGGCCTCCTACACCAGCTCCAATAATAACGAGATCATAATCGAACGACGTCGGAGGGACGCTTCCATTGTCAGCGACTGTAGCAGAAGCCGAAAAAACCAACTGCTTCCCCCAACGTGAATTTCTTGAAACGACACTGGTCCAGCGAGATCCGCGATTCTGGAACTGCGAGACTGAGCGAAATCCAAAAGCCTCTCTCCGTAAGCCGCATAATCGGAGATTTGAATTTGATCGCGCAATGAAGTGCGGGGGAAGAGGTGTAGAGAGAGGCGAAACCGAAGCCTGCATTTCGGAGTTATGTACGGAAATGTGTGTGCGCGTCTGATGTGAGAGAGTGGAATAGTATGTGTTGTGTGTGTGAGAGAGAGAGAGAGAGTGTGTGCGTACGGAAGTAGTGTATGTGTATGTGAGCTTCTGTTCGGAGGGACAGTTGATAGGAGTTAGAGATGGAGATATTGAAGAACCGCGGATAAACCCCCCCCTGAGGCTGACGTGGCCAGTGGTGAGAGTTGTTAGCCTACGCCAGGTCTACCTTAGGGGAAATGTTCTGAAGTGGAATAACTAAATAGATATATATGTATATATATGTGTTGCGATTATTTGGATACCTCCCTCCTCCCATAAAATAAATCCTAAAATTACAAATCACCCCTCTAATTATTTTTAATATGTGATGCATTATATCTGTTAGGGATAATTACATAGTCCTTTCTTTATGCTTGATGTAATTATAGATAAATTTTTTATAATTTTAAAAATTATATCTAGTAAAATGATGCTTCTTTTTATTCAATAAATAGATTTATTTACTAATCCAAAATCACCAAATTCACTAAACTAGCCAAAAAAGAAAAAAAAGAGAGAACGAAAACCATATTTACCCCCCGAGGGTGATGTGGCCAGTGGTGAGAGTTGTTAGCCTACGCCAGGTCTAGTTAGGGAAAATGTTCTACATCGTCATTTTCTTGATACTTGGTGTAATTATACGTAAATTTTTTATATTTAAAAAAATTACATCTAGTGCACTTACATTTTTTTCGTCCAGCAAATAGATTTATTTACTAGTTAAAATTCATTAAATTTAATAAAACTAGCAAAAAAATAAAAAAAAATTCATATTTTTTCCCGATTAACTTATTACTGATTTATTGCAAATTAAATAAATATTTTATGATTAAACTACACATGTACATTTTCCACACCTTAATGTATATTACAATGTACATATTCACCCGCACAATGATAAGTTTGGTTATAAAATATTTGTTATACTTGAATAAAATAGTAATATATTAATCGGAGGTAAATATGAGTTTTCAATTATTTTTGTTTTAATCTCAACAAATCTCTTGAATTTCGACCAAGTGAATTATTTATTTGTTGGACAGAGAGAAACGTCTAGTTAATTGAATATAATTTTTTAAATTATAAGAAATTTATGTGTAATTATACCAAATTTCATGAATTATCCCTATCATTTATTGCATATAAAATAAAAATGTTGATTATCATATCAATAAATTCAAATTAAATAGACGAAAATTAATTTAAATATACATACATCCACATTTCGCCTTACCACTTGAATAAAACGTCAATTAACATTTACATGTCTACTGCAAAATCTAATGAGAAAAAAGGTACACATGTTTTTAAATGAAGTAGTAACAACCTAAATTAATTAATCAACACAATGTGGGATGATCATGACGAACTCAATCTCTCTCTCTCTCTCTCTTTTATTTTCCCAGTTATCTACTATTAAATTTTATTATAATTACAAATACTCTCTCTATTATTTAAGAATTTACAAACAAAAATAATTATATAATCTCTATACGATGAGGCTGAAATTGTTATTTTACCTTCTTCCTTTTTAATGTAAAAAATTATGAGGGTGGGTGTGTAAATGACACATTACTACGTACAAATATTTTACAACGACGTGGTATTTGTAATCATGCAAAATCTTATAAAAAGTAATTATAATTTATCCTTTTGTATTTCTATAACAAATAAAATTAGGAGTATGAATACCGTTTGTGATAGTTGGCATATAGATTTATTATTCACCATTCTAAAGAATCATAACATCATATGATTGATTAATAGTATAAATGCATCATGAATAAATAAAATATGTATCTGAACAATAATGAACAATAATAAATACTATATCATTCGTTCTTTTAGGTAAAGAAATAAACAAAATAATATATAGCTACACCGTTGTAATAGTATAATAGTGGATTTATAACAACGTATTGGTACATTATGAACAACATAGAGAGCTAAATAATATTAGAATGATTTTAGTATTTAATTTATTTTGCTTGATATTTCAATTTTTGACAGAGTTTTTTTATGCACATATTTTGACAATTCTATAATATTTTCTGTCAGCAGATATGTCTTAGTTTGAATATATTCTCGTTGAATATAAATGATAATGAAGAAAGTTAAAATTTATGTTTTTTTTTTTGCGATGAAAATTAATTTTATGATGTTCTTTACGTTTGTGTGCACTTTTTTGTTGCGTATAAGAATTATATTACAATAAAATAAAATTAAAGTTATATTTTTATAACGTTTTTGTTTTGTTGGTTGATATTCATGCATGTTTTAATTATGTTTGTTAAGTTTAGAAATTAGAAGTAATACAAATAGAATTAAGAAAATAGAACAGAAAAATTAAATGAGATGAGTTAAAGCGATTGGACTTTGACAAAAACGAAAGCGCGTCAAGTGATCTCAAAAGCAGACAGCAAAGATAAAATGGCGGGGTGGCACAACTCGTAACTTCAGCCTCTCAACAAGGGTAATACCGTCATTGGACTCACTGCTCCCACTGTGTTTTCAAAGGTCGGGCAACGCAGAAAAAGAAGAAAAGAGAAAGTAGTGAGAGAGAGAGATAGAGAGAGGAGGAGGAGGAGGAGGAGAGAGAGAGGGGGGAGCTTATTCACTCACTCTGATATCAATGGCGGTTAGGGTTTTGCAATTCATCCGAATACAGTAGCCCGACCCGTATAAATCATAATTCGACCCTTTTTCGTCTAGAAATTTAACCTCTTTGTCTCTTTTTCTAAACCCTAATTTTGCATCCGAAGGTTTGGTAATTTGAGTTCAGCATATTCTATCCGTGCGTTTCGTGCAGTGAATTTCGTGTACTTTGTGACGAGGCTAAGTTCTTTGGTTATTTCCCATGGGCTCGCAAGATAAATCTCCGAACGCTAGCAATTCCATGCAGGTCAGTAAAGAAAACAAACACCAGCTACGGGAAAGAAAGTCGTTGTATGTTAGCCCCAGGATTGAATTACACTGCTTTAACTTTTTCAGCCTTCGATTATGGGATTTCTTGGAAGCTCCAGCTGGTTCTGTTATGTGTTTTATTTTTGAACTCTAGTTATTTAGTCGTTTATTAGAATGTTTCAGTTCTCATTTGGGTCTCTTGAGTTATTATTTTATATATATATATATTTAATTTTAATTTTGGCTACAATCATAAGTGCGAAAGAAGTTTGGCTTTTGAGAACAGTATTTCTCACTTGCTTTGACTGTTATTTTCTGGGCTTGTTTTTCACGAGTAAGGTTTATGGTATTAGTTTTTGTTGTGTAACAGATATAGTTCGCTTCAATGTAATAACTACATGGAAATAATTGTTGTCAGAGGCCTGGAGAAGATCACTGAGATCTGATTCCTGCTTTAAGTGTATGCTTGAGTGGACTTGAGGTTGATTATCATTGCATAATTTACACACATGCCACGAGCGTTTATGCTCTGGTTTATCTTATGCTGCGAAGTATTGATAACAAGCCCACACTTCTCCTAAAATTTGATTGTTATGCTTTCAGTATTATTGGTGCTTCCCGAATATTTTTCGTGTTGATTTTCATTGTTGGTCAGTTTTAGAAGTGGTCCCTGAAGCTCCACATACCAAATTTTGAGTTGCTACCATTGATCCTGGGTGCTCATGCTGCAGTGTTGTGTAATTACAAACATTATTTTGGAATACAGGAGAATCAATGGAAAATAGGTCTCAAGTGTACAAATGTGGGCTTTGTAGCAGAAGTGCTCAAGGCCTTCTTTGACAGGAATTATATTATGAGCTCTTGCATTTTCATGTTAATGCGCTTCTTTTAATTAGTCATGGGCGTACTTCTGCTTTGTTTTGCATTCAACAAACTGGCTCAATTCTGCTAAAGTCTCAACACTCTGGACTCATAACGAGACTGAAGCTTGGGGGCCTTTTTGGAAATTAATTATGGTTGCCTTACTCCTTTCTTTGAGTTTTATCTGCATCAAATCCCTCGTTTAGAAATTCTAAAACTAAACAGAGATTTTTGCTAGCATTTCCTCAATTCTTCGAAGTATTATATCTGGAGTGTGTCCGCAGGAAGAAAGATCTCCAGCTTTGACCACAGTCCTTGAATAAACCCTTAAATCTGCAAGACATTAGACAATAGTGGCATTTTTATAAAAGCTGATAACGAATTCGTACCTTGTATAACAATATCAATTTAAGGTTCCTAGAATCTTGGATAGAAAAGTAATGGAAGCATTCGTCAGAATACCACCTCTACTTACATAAATATAATGAAGCTTTTTAGGGGAAGACCACTTTATTGAAAATTGTGGTTTCTCTTCTGTGCTCCTACTGCTACTAAACTAGTCTCCAAGAATTTCGGCAGATAGAGCAAGGGAAAGAGGCTAAAAAGGAAATGGAGTAGGATATGTAATTAGTCTGAGTTACCGGTGCTCGGTACTTCAAGGTTGTGATTGGTCGTATGTTGAGAATAGAGGAAAATAGCTTCCATAAAGCACTGAACTATTATTGGAAGTACCTTTCATGTGTTTTGGCATATTACAGTTAATCTATTCCCCCGATTCTTATGCATTTTATAAATTAATGGCCGCACTCATCTTATGAAAGTGGTATAACCGTATCAGTACCTCCGTGGGCATATATGCAGCTGGTACACGCATGACAACGTTTAATTTCAGCTTTTGCTATTCCTATTCTTGCACCCTTGTCCCGTCATTGTAGTCGTTTTTTTGTTTGCTTTTTATATTTGAACTAATGGTACAATGAATTCCTTTGTCCTGTTCATTGTCGTTTTAACACGAAATCCTTGCTATTCATAGTTCTTACATGTCCTGTTCTTTCTGCCAGCGTGTTAAAGTATACCGTCTCAATGAGGATGGGAAATGGGATGATCAAGGAACTGGCCACGTAACTGTTGATTATTTGGAGGTTTGACTCTGTGTCTTCTTCTTATTCAATAGGCTTCTCTTAACATGATGGCTAAGTATCAGTTGGATTTGTAGTATGAAATTGAAACGTTGTGACTTGTGACACAGAGATCAGAAGATCTGGGATTATTTGTTATTGACGAGGAGGACAATGAGACACTGCTGTTGCATCGGATCAGCTCAGAAGATATCTACCGTAAGCAAGAAGGTATTTTGTTATTCCTAGATTTATCTGAACTTTTGGTTGTTCCAATTTCCTGTTTCTTATATATATTTTACATCATACAGATACAATTATTTCATGGAGGGATCCTGAGTTCTCAACTGAATTGGCCCTTAGCTTCCAAGAGACAACCGGTTGCTCTTACATATGGCTAGTATCAAAACCTAGTGTGTTTTTCTTTATATCAATTTGTCTTCCTTTTGCTTTACTATTTTACTTGTACTGCTCAAATTTAACATTTTCTTTCCATTTTGCTTTATGCAGGGACCATATATGTAGTTTGCAAAGGAATATGCATTTTAGCACACTAGCCAGTAAGTTCTTACGGGTATCATTCATAGCTATAACTGATTCTACATGTCTTTATAATGTCTCTAGATCAATGATATTGATACCCAGCCTTTTTGCTACATCAATTAGGGCCCCTTTTGGTCATATTTCCTAAAAATGTCTTCAGAGAAGATACTCCAGAGATGGAAAGAATTGCTTTTTTGTTAGTGCTCTGAGTCGAAGATGTTGATGTGATGTGAAAACATGGAAATTGTCTGGTAGTCTCATTTTTGTGAGGATTGGACTTGCACGGGGTTCTCCACTTCAGACCCAATTAAGACAAATCTTTATTTATCTGGCCCTTATTTTAAAAACAAATATTTGTGTATAGTTGCTATTTGTGGTTGATGGATATATTTTTACCCTGTCCATTTATTTATATTTCTTGATACTATAACTGTTGCCATTTTATTTTATCTCTTAAAAAGTGATGAATGATTCGTTAGTAAGATGTAATATTGTTATAAACTGAAATAACATTACCAGAATTACATGTAACAATTAATTGGTGTTATAATATTGGTTGGATTACTACAGTACAAGCATTCCCGTTCTTAGGAGATACCATGTTGTTCCACAAAAGTTTCTCCAAAAATCTAATATAGTTGCATGCTTTTCCAGAAATGCTTCAGAAGTGAGATTCATTTCTAGGAATGAAGAATATTTTCTCTGAATTTCGCAGTTAGGCCCATTATGTTGGTGCCTGAAGCTGGACTCTGGCACAGTGGGATTCCCTGGCAACTATTTTGCACTTGTCTGCATTTTGTGAAAATGGTTGGTCCAAGTTGCTAAAGTCCAATATGCTTATAAGCTAATTCAGTTTCCTCCTAAATTGATGTGGAATTACATCAAAACATGGCCCCATCTTCAGAAAGATGGTAACTAAATGCATTCTCTAATTTCATGCCATGAGAATAGAGACAAGAAAACTGAAAACCCTAAATGACTGCATAGTTTTGGGTACTTTTGTTTAGAGCATTGGAATAATAGTTGATCTTTGTTTCGGAGTACAATGGAAGGAAGTAAGTTCACTCTTGGTAATGATTGATTAGGGGAAAGTCTAAGCAACTTGTGTTTTTTATCCTTGCCCTTTTTCTGCCTTCATTCCATCAAAATTTGATGACGGATAGATGGTAGTCTGTTATGATTTGATTTTCTCATTCTCTTGGAGACACCGTGGAAATGCAGATTGACTTCTAACTGGACTATTACTATAGCCTTACTTCCAGAATTCTGTGGTTGACTCCAAATACGCGTAGTATGTCTCTGTTTGACCTACTGGTGTTTGTACCTCTGTCTATAGCAATATGTTTAATTATTGATCCAATGATTGCTTAGTTCTTTTGTTTCTTTTCATTCATTGTTTCTTTCTATTTCACTGTTTTATGTTTACCTGTGGGCAAGGCCACCTTTACATTGGTGAAAGCAAATTTTCATGTACTGGGGATCGTATAGATATGTAGAAAAGTTTTGTTTCCGCATACGCTGCCAGAAGCTATAGTGGCTTATGTTTCAATATTTTGAATCTTCAGGTGAGACATTCCACAGCGTCAACAGTGAGTTGAGGGAGTTGCCTCCAGTTGAGCTGTCTACACTTCCTTTGATATTAAAGGTACCAGCTTAGTTTGCACCACCTCTGTCCACCATATCTCTTGCATATGACAACATTGGAGCTGCTTTTGATTTTATTTTCCCCTGTAATGTTTTCTTTCATTGTACTTCTGAATCTCTGCCACTTTGTCTCTCTTTTGTGGTCCCTTGTTACCCTTCAGTTTTTACATATATGAAGATGATTCCCACATTTATAATTTGCAGATTGTTGAAAGTGGCATTGCGGATCAGTTGCGGGTGACTGAACTTATTTTACACGATGTAAGCACTCTCGACATGTATGATAATAGTGAATATTTTGTATTTATGGACAGGCTTATTGGGAACATGTTCCAGCATGGTGAATTGTCATGGTAGCCTGCATGTACACCTTTTGTTGAATTTGCTCTAGCTGCAGAACCTTTTTTGTGCATTGATATTAGTGGTTTTTTTTTTTTATATATAAATATTTGGTCTATCTGTGGTTTCCTATCCCCTTATTTTCTTGTTGCTGTTTTCCCTTTCAAATTGGCTATACGTTGCTTTCCACTGAGGCATTGTTTTTCTCTCTTATTTTGTTACTGGTTTTGTTGGTATTTGCTATTTCATTCTCTTTGCTTCTGCTTCTGGGCCAGTTTGTTTGTTCATGCTAATTTAAGTGAACCTTATTTGATGCAGCAAGTTTTTTTCCGGAAGCTGATGGAACTGTTTAGAGTGTGTGAAGATTTGGAAAATTTAGATGGTCTTCACTTGATCTTCAAAATTGTTAGGGGAATCAGTGAGTGGACTTACCATTCTACTTTCGTGTTACTATGTTGAGCTTTGGCATGGATCTAAACATACTTTATATGCTACGTGCAGTTCTACTAAACAGTCCTCAGATCTTTGAGAAAATGTTCGGGGATGAGTTGATTATGGATGTAATTGGGTGTCTAGAATGTAAGTCTCATTCTCTCTCTTCTCGCCCTATCTCTTTCTTCAACCATTTGGCAACTGAAAGTGTACATGCTAGGTTGTTTACTGCTATCATTTCATTTCCCATCTCACTTGTATCTATTTATTATTATGAACTGGGACTATGCAGGAATCTGTCAGTATATTCCACTGGGTGTTTTTACCTAATATGATATTCTCATTTTCTTTCTAGTGTCTAATTCGAAATACTAATAATCATTTTTTTTTGGTGGTAGCAAGTATAAACGTTTCTTTTGTTCTCTTTTTGCTGAAAGAAGGTTGGGTTTCAACATTGACACTTCCTTTTTTCAGGGTCTCTCCCTGCTGGATGTAGTAGTTTAATTTAGTTGCTAGTCACCAATCTGCTCATCATAACGGTCACCATATATAACCACTATCGTTGTGCCCTTTTCTTAAAAGGCCACACTTGTTGTCAAATTACTAATATCTACTGTGTAATCTCATACTGTGATGTGTGCATTTTTCATTTGAACTAATGTAGAAGGGTCAAAGTTGTGTGTATTCGACGTTGTTGAAATTGTGTGGATGAGTATGAGGGTAGACCTCTTGAACAATTTCTTATGAGAATGCACTTGGTTTCCTGCACTTTCGAATTGTGCTTATTGTTTCCATTCGCTATGTAGAATTATTCTGTCTTAGTTTAAAAAGAAATACTCATCAAGCAACCAAAACTTATTATGAGACCTCTAGACGAATCAGAAACTGCATGCGAACTGTGATTAGGGCATTATTACTTGCGATATCCGTTGTATCCCACAGTTATTAGCTTACAATCTCTCTAATTAATTATTGGGTTGGTGATGGAACGGTTTCAATATTTGGTTTACAGATGATCCGGAGTTACCTCATTCCCATCATCGCAACTTTCTAAAAGAGCACGTGATTTTTAAGGAGGTAAAACTTCTTAACATCTTCAATGTCCATCCCGTAGCTGCCATGCTGTGAATGCGGATTGTGAAAGTTTCTGCTATGAGAGATGTTTTTAGGGATTCAAGGAGTTGCTTGCTGGATGGTGCTACTATTTACACTTTTACTGCTAATTCTGCTTGTGTGGGCATATTTCAGGCCGTACCTATTAAAGATCCTATAGTCCTTTCAAAGATACATCAAACTTACAGAGTTGGCTATCTGAAGGTATCACTTTTTAATTAATCCTGCAAAACTGGTATCGTTTAGCTGTATGATAAAATGGAATTAATGCTTGTATTGCTTGTGCCAGGATGTCATTTTGCCCAGAGCATTGGATGAGGCCATAATTGCAAACTTTAATTCTATTATTCACTCAAATAATGCAATTGTAAGATCCAGTTCTAGTCGTTTCAATGCATCTTATCTTGTTTTAGTTCAAAAACTAATTTTAGTTTGTTCCTTGCAGGTTGTTTCCTTGCTAAAAGATGATAACACATTTATCAAGGAATTATTTGCTAGGCTGAAGTCTCCCAACACTTCAACAGAATCAAAGAAAACTTTGGTACACATGGGTCCTCGCTTGAATTTTTTTCATTAAGGCACATGCATTTGGTTTGTTACATGTGCTGTCGGCACCAATCAATAGCAGAATTATCAGTCTACCCTACAATAATGTGCTGTAACTATAATTAGTTCATCCGATGCACAAGTTTGTGACAATGACGACTTTGTGCATGCTATCTTTGCTTTTATTGTGTGATGTATATCTTCAGCTGCTTACAATTATTTTAGTAGTTCAAATATCTGGCATATACTCACATTTTCCACTGAACTTTGTTCCCTGAAATTATCATGAGTTTATATTTATTCCCGATGTACTGCAGGCTAGTACTGATATCATTCCTTACCTTAGAAAATAGCTAAAAGAAAGATAGTGTTATGTTTGTCTGAACTATCGCTGAGATATACATTCTAAGGAATGTTGTGGCTTCTGCAAAAAGTTGATCGTTTACATCTTAAAATTATCCGCTGTGGACAAATATGCTTTTGATTCTGCAATATGAACCGTAATTGTCCCGTGAATCGGCTGTGATATGGATATTTTTGCAAATTTTATATAAATGTCTCTTAGAAGTAAGTAATAATATATAACAGATTTTAATAAGACTTTATCTGACTTATAAGTTAAAAATCATGGGCTTCACATTTCCCAAATGATCTGCCGTTGCCATCTATAGATGTCCACACTCCATAGCTCGCAAAACTTTATGGGTTAGCATGAGTTGCCTCTTGAAGGATAGGCGAGGATTATTGCAAATATTAATCATTTGGTGTTCTTGTAGGATTATGTTGGACATGCTTGCTTATTAAGAATGGGGTGCACTATTTAAGCTCTTAGATCTTTCCTTTACTGGAGAGACATATATTCCTCTGGCAGTCTTTATCATTCTCGTTATGATTTTGTTCCACTTTTCCCTTTATCTTAATATTGAACAATGCATTTTGAGATAGGTGTTTCTTTTGGATTTTGCTTTAAAAGTATGTAGTATGATGTTGTGTCCGGTTTGCTTTGGTTCTCGATAGCATCAAGTTTATCTTTCTACTTTTCTGGGGCTTCATATTTAAAATTCTGAGTGGAGAAGTGAGAGCCTCTTTGTTACTGCGTGATCTATCATCATAATAATATTTCAGTAACTAACTCCTTCGTGCATGTGAAATAGGTACACTTTGTGCATGAGTTCTGTACCTTAAGTAAGAGCTTGCAGATGGTACATCAGCACCGACTATTTAGGTACGTTAAGCTGCCGCATCTGTTTTTCTTTCTCCCGCTTTACATGCTAGAGATCATCTAAACTATTTTTCATATTTCCTCTTCAAACATTTATTATTGACCTGTCATGCATGCCCGATTTTTCTTGGGGTTCTATAGGTCTTCTGTATTAAGACGTTCTTTATGCCTGTAGGGATCTTGTCAATGAAGGCATTTTTGACGTCATTGCAGATGTTTTACAGAGTGAAGACCATAAGCTTGTTTTGACTGGGTAATGAAATAATCCGTAACTTTAACAAGGAACTTGTAATGTGTCCAGAAGCTCATGAGCATCTAACTTTTATCTTTTGTTCAGTTGTTTTCAGTTTATTTATGATCACCCCTTCATGATTTTTTGTCGTAATGGATGCAGGACAGACATCCTCATTCTTTTCCAGAATCTGGATTCAAATATATTGCGTTCTTATGTAGCTCGGCAGGAAGGTGTTCTGTTTGAACTTCTGGTGAGCAATTCTGGATTCTGTATTTCCTTGAGTTTACAGTGGCCTTTGCTGCAATATCATGTACAGGTTAATTGTCTTAATTGAAGATAGAGGTAACTGGTCCTTGAGGCATTTGTGTGGTGTTAGGAAGGCCTGCTTTATGCCGTGTTTAGGTTAGGTTTGTACTGCACAAGATAGAAGATGCTATTGAATGGTCAAGGGTGAAAAAATTGAACTATAAAATTTTCATACTATTAGTCTAGAAGATAAGCAGATATGCAATATGACGGAATCGTAAAAGCGGAAGAACAATCTTCACTGAAGATAATCATGGCTGAACATTTTCTTAATGTCTAAACCTATCCTTAAACCAAATACGAGAATTTTTAAACTCTAGCTTAGACCAAAACAACTTGTAATAACTTTTTCCAGCGAGTGAGGAATATCAGTTAGAGAGTGCTTCATTGTATTTCCTCTGCCACATTGGGTTTTGGCAGTTTTTATCAAGCACTTCTTATGCTATTCTTCCATTAGATTTTTTCATCTTTGCTTTTACTGTTCCACCGAAGGTTGGTGGCTTGTGGGGTTGGAAGTTACTGTGGCATGGACTTTTTTCTTAATTGGCTAAGGCAATCTAAGTTATTCCTTAATTTGCAGGTGAAAAATATGCTTACAGATTTTGGAGATGATATGCACTGCCAATTTCTTGAAATTATTCGAAGTCTTTTGGATTCATTTACTCCAGGATCACAGGTACTTCTGCCACTGTTATGTGACGTGGATATCCAGACCCTTTTGATACTGTTCTCACAGTTTAGGAATATTTGTTTTTACTTTGTATAATTGATGAAGTAGGATAGCTGGAGATCACGGTAATCTTGTTGGAGCATTGCTTAACTTGAATTAAGAGTGAGACAAGAATACTGTATAGTAGTATGGTGTGATACTGTGATGTATAAGTTGTATGCACTAATATGTAGCCCTGCTTTTCTGGCGAATTTTTCGTTCTTATCTCATGCTTTTGAGTTTTCCTTTGTTCTAGTAATCAATATTGTGCAACAAAATTCTGTTCTAGGATTATATTCCCTTCAGCAGCATATGGAATTCAGTGTTCATTTGTGTTTATGACCCTGTCTGCATAAGATACAGTACCTCCTTGTTCTCTTTCTCCCTCTCCACACACGCACACATCTATCTCTGTGTGAAATGCTATCCGTTATTGGTATCACTTTTGCTATCATTACTTATAAGATGTATTTGGCCCCCATCATGTACTTGATTCTCTCCATTTTGTTGCAGAGAGAAAATATAGTGGAAATTTTCTACGACAAGCACTTAGATCAATTAATTGATGTAATAACATCATGTGCACCGAATAATGGTAGTCAAATGGACAGCAACTCTGTGAGCTCAGATAGAGGATCCTGGAGTCAAAATAATGTGAAGCCGGAGATATTATTAAATGTTTGTGATCTGCTATCCTTCTGCGTTTTGCAACATCCTTATAGGATAAAGTAATTTTTTCTCTCCTTGTCACTAAATTACTTGGTATAAATGAATTGGAGTCATTTTGGATTGATCTTTCATTCTTGTCCTGCAGATGCAATTTTCTTCTTAACAATGTGGTGGATAAGGTTTTGTATCTGACAAAAAGAAGAGAAAAGTATCTTGTAGTTGCTGCTATTAGATTTATCCGAGCACTTGTTTCTCGCAGTGTAAGTTGATTGTGTTGCTTTTATGGACTGTACCGAGACGTGATGAAGATGACTTTATCTTGCATTTTAGTTGGCTTGATAATAATTCTTACGTTTTCAATTTCCTATGTGAATGTCGCTAGAAGTTTCACTCTATCATATGCCTACGCTTAAGCTATTGCTTCTTTCGACTAATTTGTAAATAAGTTTTTTTAATTGTTGTCTTCTTGACTTGCTGCATCAGCAGATCATGTAATAATGGTCCTTAAGTAAATGATTTACACGTTTGCTATATTTTTTGTGCACACAATTTTAAGTCATGTACCACATTATTGGTAGCCGTTCAGTTTGCTTACTCATTTGTTTCTGGTACTCTGATCCATTGATAGAATTCCACACGCCTCTAATCAAAATAGAGGTTGTTTCCTGTTGTGAAGTATTTCTGTATTTAACACTGACCTACCTTGATAATCTTCTATATCTATGTTTGGTCTCTTCCCCTGTAGAGCTTGTCTATCCCAGTGCATGCATAATCTCACTTTCTTCCGGTTGCAGACATGACCCTACTTTCTGCTTATCTTCTGGTATGCCTCAATTCCATTAATGATTTTTTGCAGGATGAGCATCTGATGAATCATTTTGTCAAGAACAACCTTTTCAAACCAATTATAGATGCATTTGTTGCCAATGGGGATCGTTACAATCTTCTGAATTCTGCAGTTCTTGAGCTCTTTGAATATATCCGGAAGGTGTTTATTCCTTTCATATTTTCCTTGGTTCTTGTATTAGATGATACGTGCATGCTCTTTTTTTCTTTCTTTTGTTATCTGAAACATGCTTTCTGCAGGAGAACTTGAAAGTATTACTCAGGTATCTAGTTGATACTTTCTGGGATCAGTTGGTGAAATTTGAAAATTTATCTTGTATTCATGCACTCAAAGTTAAATATGAACAGGTATGCTCCATTCTTATATGGTATATTCACCTCATTTTTGTGTTTCTGCACATATAACACTATGTATTTGCAGTTGCTAGAAAGTGCGGGTTCAAGAAGCGCCGCTACTGTGTTAGACCAAAGGAAACGACTGGATGAGCGTGCTTTAGAGAAAGAAGAGGAGGACTACTTTAATGAGGACAGGTGGGTATCTATTCGCTGCTGTGGTTTAATTTTATAAATTGCGCATAGTCTATGTTGGAGCTCAAAAGAATTACTATTTGGATTTCGCTTGTTCTTTCATTAACTGATTATGTACTGGATTTTGTTTTCACCATGTTGGCAAATGATGGGATGGTTCTGGCAGTGATGAAGAAGATTCAGCATCTGCACATACTGCTGGCACTAAGAAAGGCCAATCTCAGCCTTCTGTATTAGTTAATGGGTCCACAGCAAACTACCCATCACCTAGGTATTGTATTATTGGACTGATTGTAGATACTAATTACTGAAGAAATATGTTAACTCGATATTACATCTGTAATTGAAGGGCTGGTGGACTTGTTGACTATGATGATGATGAAGATGATGAGGATTACAGGCCCCCTCCTAAAAAATTGACAGATGTATCTGATGAAGATGAGGGACTGGCAGAATTCCCCCTGAAACGCAAATTAGTTTCAAAGGAGGAGCCTGAGCCAAAAAGGTTACATCGGTCTCCAAAAGGCTTAAAGCCGAGAGAAGGTGTTTTTGCCGCCTTGTGCTCAACCCTAAGTGAGGCGGTACTACCCGGTAAGAGAGTAGGAACTGCTTCACTAAACATTCCTCCATCGAATGTAAACCAGGACACTGTTGAACCAAATCTGAAAGAGAAGGGGTCTGTTGACTCATCTGAGCGCAGCCAAAATGCAGATACAGAAAACAACAGCGATAAGGAAGAGGTTTCTCCTAGAAGCTTTACTGATGGGTTGAATGATTCTGCTGATAATAGGAAGCTTGGGGATGATTGTTCTTTGTTGCCACCAAAGTCCTCACCAGAAATGGCTGTGAATGGGTCTTGAGTTATTTGAAATGGGTAATTCTGCATTCTGAGATACTTGGCTTCCACTTGTGGAGGAGTCAGCCCGCACATATGGCCAAATTTTAAGAGAACTCACCCAAACAGAATGGGGGATGAGAACAAATGAAAGCCCCTCGATACTGGGAGAGGATACTGTACAGTACTATTGTGAGGATGCAAAGGACTTGCCTGTAGGCTTTTCCTTATTTAGGTTTCCTCGCAATTTCAGCTGGGTAATTGTTGTCATTGTAAGATTTCAGTCAATTGTAGCCTTTTACTAATACTCACCCTCGCTTGATTTTTCCTGTTTACCTCTGTGTTCTATATAGATAGTCTGAATTATATGTGATACGGATAGAGCAGTAATGCTCCCTTGCATAGTGTTCCGTTCTCAGGCAGTTGTGGGTCAGTGTTACTGGGGAAAAAGAAAAAGTTATAGGGACCTCATCAAGGCCAAATTTTGTGTTTTGATGGTATTGTATTTTGAGTATTAGGGAAATGTACATTATACAGAGGAAAACTGTGTTCTAATCAGCCACCAGATGTACTTTTCCGATGTAGATGTATGTTGGACAAGAGTATATTATAGTTTACATTTTGTTGTTTTGAGAAATCTGTGCAGAGACCAGTGAGAGCATTTCGATCCTCTAAGTTGCTATTTTGAATGAGTTAGAAATCTGGAGGAATGTTGTTACTTGATAGATAGTGTGACCCCTGTCCAAACAAGTGTAAACATTTCCATAGCAGAAGAATACCTGTAAACCTCTCCTTTCTTACATGTATGTTTGATGATTTTACTAACTAATCTTTTTTTGTCCTAATCTTTGAGGGACTGTTTCAACTTTGATTTTCCTTCTCCTTATGAAATTAAAGAATGTTGGCTGCTTCCAACTGGTTGTGGCTAGTTTATTGATTGCTCACCTGCGTTAGTTTCAACATTTGCCCTCCAACCAGTGTTTCGATTCCTACCAAATGACCTTGCAATTGGACCCGGATTTAAAAAAAACTCCTCCCAGCCTGCACCTAATGGGGTGGGTTCCAGTCTAAAAATTGTGTTGGGGTGAGTCTCAGGTTCTAATTTTTAGGATCCTTTCGTGTCGTAGGCGGA
Organism: Sesamum alatum; assembly: GCA_034509735.1. Taxonomy (NCBI): domain Eukaryota; kingdom Viridiplantae; phylum Streptophyta; class Magnoliopsida; order Lamiales; family Pedaliaceae; genus Sesamum; species Sesamum alatum. The sequence continues at coordinate 37,816,620 of JACGWO010000006.1, forward strand.
TTTTGGATCTTCTCGGGTCTGATTTACTCTAGAACTAGTTTTGTTTACAAAATTAATTCTTTTTTTAAAAATAAAATTATAGATAAATATGTAATTTACTAAATTTACTCTAATCCCTACCCTTCTCTCTATGATTCTGGTTCTTCTCGCTCTCTTCCTGTCTCTTCTTTTCTCACGCTGCCTCCTCTTCTCTCTTTTTCTCTCTAACAACTGCACGCAATTATGAATTTAAGGACAACGATAAATGTTGTGATTCTTCATCGGTGCAGCTTTTTAGTTTTTCAAAATTTATTTTATTAATTTAATTATTATATGAATTGTGATAAATTATATATTGATACTTCATATGTGAAATATTATTTAAAAAAATTATTATAAACACAAATCACATAATTTCCACAACAATTTAAAGTCATGGTTAGGAGGAGAATTTCTTATTTTAACATTTGATATTAATAGTCAAGGAGTTTGTAAGTCGTTAACTTCTAACCAATTGGATTTCACTTAAACATCCATAGTTTATCTTACACCACAAGTTAAGATTTAGACCATCTTTTAAGAACTCGCCGTCAAGGTTTAGGTGTAGCTCTTGTTTACATAATTTTCAAGCCAAAAATTGTTTGTGTATGTTGTGTGATTTGTGTTTAATTATATTTTAAAGAATTTTCATTAACTAACAATTAGTAAGTTTCAGAGGGGTGTTTTGAATTTGACCCTTTTGTTAATTGATCTTTAATTATTATTTTTTACTAGTTTCTATTTTTTAATTGTTAATTTTTAACAAAGTTCAGATTAATTTTTGACATAGTTGAATTTTTTATTCATTCATTTTATAAAATATGGAGAATAAATTATAATATTTTATATATGTTGTTATAAATTGTGGAATTTATTTTTGTATGTTTCTTGCTAAATTTTGTTGGGAAATTATTGTTGTCTTAATTGAATGGAATAGATAATTAAATATTTTAACTAGAGGCAGATTAGAGCCGTACGGTCAAGAAATCTTCGTCGGCCCACTTCTTGGGCTGCTGGAGTAAGAATAGGTATATAACTGAGTCCAAAGCGAGTTAATAGGCAGCCCATTATACGGCCCTAAAGCTGAAATGATTCGCTCCTGAATGGGTATAATAAAGGGCTTCCTACGCGGCCCAACAGCTGACTTAGTTCTTGGGCCCGAGTGTCCTGCTAGCCCATTAAGATAGCCCATTCGGCTAGTGGGTATATAAAGTGACCCCATTAACAAGTAGATAGTTGGGCCACACGGTAGATCAGCCCATTAAATGAAAGCCCATTGGGCTTCTGGCTTAGAATGAGACGATGGCTCATTGGGCCTCCAGGGTAAGAATGATCCAATAGCTGAGCCCATTGGGCTGCTGGGGTAAATGGACCACACAGCTGAAGCCCAAATTGATTAATAGGCAGCCCATTGGGCTGGCATCGTATGAATTGGCAGATGGGTGAGGCCCCGCAGTCCACTTGTTGGGCCATCGGGGTAAGAATGGGCGTGAAGCTGTGCCCATAACTGAATAACATACAGCCCATTTTCGGCCCATCTGATGGCGAACAGGGTAAGAATGGCCGCTTGATTGGGCCCAAAGAGATTGAAGAGCAGCCCAGTAGACGGCCCAGGAGGATGAGTACGATGAATTTGCCATGGAACGTTTGCTTTTTCACCTTTTTAATGTGTTTATTTTTCTAATTTATTCTCTGTTGAAGAATGAGCTGCTAATTTTGTGTTATATTTGTGATGTATTCGGATGCCGCAAAAAATCTCGTACGCGAAAGAAGATGAAGAGCAAAAAGTTCCAGCTTTGGCCGCAATTGCAAGGTTTGATTTTATTTCTATTTTTTTTTTTCTGTTTCAGAGGGTTGATTGATTAATGTGGGTTCTTTTTTCCATTTTCTTTTTAATTCCACTAAGAAGGAGGATTCTTGACTTTTTTACTTGTTTGTCGAGTTATGAATTTGAGATTATATGCATTCGTATGCAACGGTGAAGTGAAATGATCCATGCACGGCAATGGATGATATTTGTTTCTGCTATCAGCAATAGTCATGAATGTGAGCGTGTGTTCCCAACAAACTGTAAGAAAAATGTATGTTTGCTGTTTGCGAGGATGTTTACATATGTTTTTGCTCTAATGTCATTTCTTGGGACTGTCTCTTTATTCCAGCTGGAGTTAGTTTAAAATATCAATCACTTGGTTTTTTTTTTTTTTTTTTTTTCACTTTAATTTGGTGTGATGGGGTTGTTTCTCCAAAAGATGAACTCTTTACGTGTGGCTGTGGGTCAACTTGCAGGAGGTTGCTGATTGCCCTCAAAGTAAACATGGTTGCTTGTTTTCTGGCCTTTTTGAATAATTTAGAAGAGTTCTTCTGTTTTCTAATTTTTCAGGTTGAGGATTTCTCTCATGATGATTATGTTTCTTCTGCTCACTTCTTAGATGATGTACACACATGTATAGTTAGCTGAATTCTTCTTGATGAGTGAGAGAAAGACTCCCTTTCCTTGGTTCAGACTGAATGTGTGTTTTAGCATAAGTTCTTATATTCAATCCATCTTTTCTGTATTACTTGTGAGGTTGAGTTAAAATATTACACGACTCATGAATTGAAGGATTAGACCATCTTAGAGAACCATTGTATTGGAAGGCTTTGTCGAACACCGCCTGTTTCTCCTGCAAACATGCAGTAGTATATGCCCATTGGCCATATATGCTAAGCTAGCGTATTTTAGTTCCAACAACTGCAAAGAATAAGAGGTCAGCCCTTGTTGCAAGTAAATGAAGCCTCTGTCTAGGCTTTAGTGTTTCCCAAACTTATGCTCTCGACTGCATTCTACCCGCTAAGAATCCCAGATATTCTCAACAAAGCAATGAAACTCTTTGGACCAATACTCAGACAGTTTGAGACTTACTTTGATTGTGTCCAAAATAAAATAGTTGTTGTCAGAATATTTTCACTAGTGAATATATGATGTAAAATATTTGGGTTATTCAAGCGTATTTGGATTATAACGAGGAACTAATGCTCCGTTTAGAATACCATTTGCCATTGCAGCAGAAAAGAGAAACGCGTTATTTGTTATGCATTATGCTATCCCTTGTAATGTTATACTTATATGGTCCGTAGTAGTCACTCTGATTACATGTCCTGTGGTATTACATTTTCAAATTTCTAATCCATGTGAACCTTGATCGAAATATTGCTATGGGTTTGATTATTTCTCTGTACTCAAAATTCTACCATTAATGTGCGCAGGCAACTGCTATGAGGAGAAGGTAATCACTTTATTCTTCGCTTCCTGCAATTCCGAATTGTGGCCACTGATGGAGGGACTAAAACTTTGCCGTTCATTCAACTTGATGGATGTGACTTATACACCATAGATGCTGACCAGGAATTCATTGACTAAAGCAAACAAAATAGACTTATGAACTGCTTTGTTGAAATTGCAGTTGGGCTCATACCACTTTCAATGCTGATGCATATGTGTTTGTATTTCTGTATCAGACCTTTCTCAAGTTAATTGATTGTTTTCTAGAACAAGGACCCTTATTTCAACTCCAGGAACAGACGCACTCTCGTCACCCCCGTTGGCCCGGTATACCTTCGTTGATCTGTTCTTACAATACAGATGAATGTCTCCTTCTCCCCCGTCAGTCAGTCGAACCACTTTACGTTCAATGCTTGTCTGTATTCCTTTCAGCAGGTAGCTATTCAGATAAGTTTCTTTCTAACGTGCTGCTAGCTTCCTTTATTTATATCCATATTACGTTTGGGTCGGTACTTTGGTCTGGACATCCCCCACAGGATCGGAGATGGAGGGACTGCCTCTCCCTTCTAGGGAGTGACCACTTATTTATCGTTAATCAACAGACGAGATAGCTTTGTCACCAACGCCTCATCGAGAAGGTAGAAAAATTAGCATGTGCATAAATTTGATCGATTCGATCTCTTATCACAAATTTGTTAGGGGGAATGAATGCAGCACAGATCCATTCACCAACCCCCTTGTAAAAATTGAACTTTTCTAAGTCAGCTGCGATGGTGGTAGGCAAGCAACTTGTTCCGCCTCCATTAGTGTACATAAAGTGAAGCAATAAAGCAATGAAAGCCTTGTGTGCTTCAGTCAAGTTCTCAACTATCAAAGTGGATGGGCAAGGAGCTTTTTCTAGAAAATGAATGGTCCCAATTTCCCTAAAGTCAAAACTTCATGTGCATCTAGCCTTATCCTTGTTTGTGCAGGTCAATTTCAGACTTGTCTTTCTTTCTTTAAACGATAATTATATGATCATATCAATATCTTAATAAATTTAGACATACATCATTATTATATGAACTCATACTATAATTAAGAATAATGAAATAAATTATAACAAATTCACATAAAGTGAGACAAATATTTTCGTATTTAGTGGAATTCGAATCATGACCTCAAACTAGTTTACGAGAACTCAATTTTTCATATACCACTTGTTTTTCTAAGCAAGATGCAACCATACTTCCATCCTTGCGCATGCAATAATTCATTTTAGATTTTGCTTTTCTTGGATTGGTTAATGCCTAATGGTTGAAGAGAGAATAAAAGTAACACCAAATCATTATGAATGTGCCAAACTGCCTATTATACAAATTGGTCAAAAACCAACCTTTTTGTTTCTTATGTTGGTTGGTTGAGTGCGATTTTCGACAAATAACATGCTGCTATGTATAAAAATACTACACAGTTTGTCCTTTTCATTAATGTTTATGCAAGTAAAGAAGTGGAGATGAGAGAATCGTCACCAGTTGCATCACACCCTAATTATCTATTTTGTACACTCTCTCACTGATAAGACTGAAGAAATGTTATTTATGCAACCCACGTTGATTTTTTGAAGTCAAAGTTACGATTTGCTTTGAATCACCACGAGTTCAAGTAAACGAAGGGGATGTGAACTCATAATGTTTTCAAAGGTCAACCAATGGAATACACACGTGATCTATGGATGCAGAGAATAGAATTTTTTTACGATTAATTATAATTAGACTCCATCTGAAAATGTGAATTACACTTTCACCTAAAAAAAATTTACAATTATACTTACACCTTCTTAATAAAATTTCTATATTTACACCCGATCCTATTTCGTTAGGATTTAGATGAAAAATGCTGAAGTTGGGAAAAAAATTACATAAATTTTTAATTTTATGCTTCATTTAATATTTTCCAGTAATATATTCAATAACTATAATTTGGGGGTGATATTTTACTACAATTACATCTTTTTGACTTTTTGTATATTACATTACTTCCTTATAAGTATAAAAATATAACAGTGGAATTGTTATATTTTAAAATTATATTATTACACATTACAGTAAATAAATTTTAGTATTTTAATATATGATATTTAAATATAAAAATACATAATTAATCAAAAAATACAATAAAAAAAAGAAAAAGAAACAGTCTTCTTCCCCAGGTGTCCACCCACACCCCTAACCCAGCCCCCGCTTGCTCGCCTTTGCCACCCTACCGCAACAGCCCCATCGCCTTCGCCTCGCCACTGCCACCACGTCCTGGGCGACGACGCCCGTCGCCGACCCAACTCTGGGCCGCGACGGGCATCGCCGCCCCCGTCGCGTCGTCGCCCAGATCCAGGGCAATCGAATCACCCTAGATCTGGGCGACCTTCAATTTTCCAGGGCAATCGGGGGCGACCTCGCCCCCTCCTGCCTATGGCGGCGGCGGCAAGGTCGCCATCGTCGTTCATATACATATATATATGTATATATGATATATATAGTTATATATACTATATTATATATATTTGTTATATATATGTATATATAGTATATATATATATAATTGTATATATAAATATAATATATATTTTAAAATTTGTTAAAATTTGGACCGCTCATTTTTACTAATGAATATCATGGCTATCAAAATAAGGGCATAATGGGCAAATCATTAAAAAAATTAACACCGTTAAAGGAAATTAACAGCAGGGGAGAGTGTGCATTATTTTGAAAAACACATGGAGTTTTATGCCTATATTTTTAACATAGGAGATTTTTAGCTGAATTTTGAAAACACGGGGGAATTTTATGCAATTATCCCTTAATTATAATGTCAAAAGAAATGACTTAAGTTTATGCGCAGAGACAAAATTTCCACGCCCAACCAATGCAGTTGCAAAGTAAGAAAAAATGGCAAGTTTTATAAAAGTCAGAAAAGGACAGGTCAAATTTGCGCTTTTCTATCATCATCCTATAAAGTCCAAAACCAGTTAGCACAAACACTCGCCGAAGATCAAGAAAATGGGATCTCCACCACCACCATTTCTCAACCTCCTCCTCCTCCTCTTCGCTATCCTCGCCGTCCTCCGCCACTCGGCCGCCGCCACATCCTACCCCAAAGAAGCCCTTCCCACTAAATCAGGCTACTTAACAGTCAACTCCACCACCGGCTCAGCCATTTTCTACACATTCTATGAAGCTCAAAACTCTTCCAAGAACACCACACTCTCCCACACTCCAATCCTCATTTGGCTACAAGGTGGGCCTGGCTGCTCCTCCATGCTAGCCAACTTATTTGAGATTGGACCATGGCTAGTGAACCAAGAGCTTTCACTTGATCCCAATCCGAGTTCTTGGAACAAGATTTTTGGCCTGCTTTTTCTTGATAATCCTATAGGCACTGGATTTAGCATTGCTGCTTCACCTGAAGAAATACCAAGAAACCAATATGATGTAGCCAAACACCTCTTTATAGCAATCAAGAAGTTTGTTGCCTTGGATAAGTCGTTCAAAACCAGGCCAATATACTTAACTGGTGAGAGTTATGCTGGGAAGTATCTTCCTGCACTTGGATATTACATTCTGAAGAAGAATGCTGTTTTGCCAAGTGGGAGTAGAGTGAATTTGGCTGGTGTTGCTATTGGAAATGGATTGACTGATCCAGAGATTCAAGTGGCAACTCATGCTGTGAATTGTTACAATTTGGGTCTGATCAATGAAAAGCAAACGACCCTTTTGGAGAAAGTTCAGTTGGAGGCTATTGGATATGTAAGAAAAGGTGATTGGAATGAGGCCACCAATGCAAGAAATAGGGTGTTGGGTACATTGACAAATATGACTGGCTTAGCCACCTTGTATGACTTTAGGAGGCTAACTCCTTACCCAAATAGAGTAGTGGTGAAGTTCTTGAACAATGTGGAGGTGAAAAGGGCGTTGGGAGTGAACGAATCCATGGTTTTCGAGCTATGTAGCAAGGCGGTGGCGGACGCTTTGCACAATGATGTGATGAAGAGTGTGAGGTATATGGTGGAATTCTTGGTTAAGAGGACCAAGGTGTTGTTATATCAAGGTCAGTGTGACTTGAGAGACGGCGTTATGTCAACTTTGTCTTGGGTGAAGAAGATGAAGTGGGGAGGGATCGACGAGTTCTTGGAGGCAGAGAGGAAGATTTGGAGGGTGGATGGGATGCTGGCTGGCTATGTGCAGAAATGGGAGAATTTGAGTCATGTTGTGATCTTAAATGCTGGCCATCTTGTTCCCACTGATCAGCCTGTGAATTCTCAAGTTATGATACAGGATTGGCTTTTGGAGAGGGGATTGTTTGCTGCTTAGAAGAATGAAAAAGATGGACACTGATATATTTAGCTGCTCCTTTTCTTGTAATATGAATTGATTTCAGTGTAGGACCAATAGCAGGTCATCGATGCTCAAGGCATCTATCTAGTCTGTTGTTTGTGAAGGAATATAAGAAGAAACTGCTGCAGCCTGCAGGTAAGCAGCAGTTCCATCAATAATAGGGATTGTCCACAATCTACATTAATGTGTTATTCTGAAGTTCCCACATTTTGTCTTCTATAAGAAGAATGTCTTATTTCAGAAGAAAGGTTTCATGTCTATGCACAACAAAGATTTTATAATGGTTCATCCGAGTCCTACAGCAAACTCAATGTATTGCCCATATGATAGTAAACTAAACTGAGAGATTTGATCCAAGATACCAAGAACTGTGTGAATTCCACTTTAAGAAGATTTTGAATTGATGATCTTTAAGCGTTAAGCTATACATGAAAGAATTTCTGCTGGTGATTTCCCACAGCCGTCAGTGAATTTGGGTGATCCTGTACCTCCACTCTATAAAGAATCCCTGAAAGATAAAAGGGCAGGCTACTCTCTACGGTGAAAATAAAAATAAAAAGTCAAAAGGAAAAAGGAATATATACAAGATAACAGGAGCCTTGTGTCAATTAAAATGCAGGCTAATTTGTCTACAAAATTGTGTTCGGTAAAACTATAAGGATGATAGCGTCTTCCTGAACCATTCAGACAAACGTTTCATTTTTGTGGAGAGATCTGCGTTTTTTCCAAAGTATGATTCAGCATTTGACAACATCACTTCAACATCGTGCTTCATCGACTCCAGACTTCTGTAGTAGTTGTTCTCTAACCTAGACTGAATAACTTCCAGAGACAAGGGAACAGGGAACCTGTAAAGTTAAATATAGTTAAAAAACCTGCTGAAATGTTAAACTTCCATTCAGGTGTTCTTACAAGCACCTAAAGATTAGAATCAGGCAACAGAATGGAAAAAAAACTACTACAGAACTTTGTTTAACAGAAAGTACATAGGAACTGGAACTCTCAAGATGCGATGATGGCAAAAAACATGCCTGTTAATAAAATTTGTCTTCTGTGAGACTTGCTTCAACTTGTTAACCCCATAGTCATCCTGCAGGAGAAAACAACTATTAGACCTGATTTCCAGCTCTAACAATCTGCCACTTTTTACACAGAAGAAAGGGTTTCTTTACCTGGACTTTATATCCAGACTGCTCCAACTTGGCTAAAGCATGAATAAGCTTTTCTCTGATATCATCATCAATATGAGGCTGCTCCCAATGAGTAGCCGTGTCATAAAGTTCCCATGGACTGTGATGATGTGTTTCAGTGGGATCACTTTTGTACTTTACCATATACCTCTCCCATGGACTGTCTGGAAATTCAACAGATTTAGGCTTCACGCTTACAATTCGACCTTCCCACCAACTCCCATCCTCCTCGCCCTCATTCTTCCACCAGACTTGACACTTATCTCGGGAGGTCCAATTTCTTGCCATCGACGCGTCATACCTACTTTTTTCAACAAGAAAATCTGGGAAACCAGTGACTTCCGGCAGAGTCATTTTAAATGACTTCCCCACTACTTCCGAAGAAGGATCTACAAATTTAAGTGTCATTTTACAGCAGCTCTCCCCCGAACCTGGATGTGTTGAATATTCAAGGTCTTCAACCCTACAAAATTCCACAGCTCTGATGTTTCGCTTAATAGTTTCCCAGGGACCTAAATTCCTTGAGTTAGTGTAATTTATGTACTCCTGGTGACCCTGCAGGAAATATAAAGCCAATAATGATGACAAAACTGGAAAAAAAGAAGACAAGTTATATAAACGTGAGAGATCAACTACAAAGTCTGCATCTACCTGTCGCAAATACACAACTTCATCACCTCGTTGGGGTATATACCGGGATCCTTCCTCGTGTGCAGACAGCATCAACCAGGAGCTTCTTCCACTTTGGTTTGATTTCCTTGGCGGACTACTATTACGAATATAGTTACTGCCTTTTTTGCTTCTTGTGGATCTTAATCGAATAGAATTCCTGGATGCTGATCTCCATTCTTCACAGGAGTTCTCTTCACCTCTGCTGGGAGACGCCTTGTCAACATCGACTGAAGTATCTTCCGAATGATCACAGGGTTCCTTAAACCTGAAGCTGCTTCCTGACATGTTCAGATCCCGGTTGGTTGTCCTCAAGCGAATAGACCTGGCCCTGCGAATCCCTTCTGGTGGAATCTCGATATCTCCATCCCGATTTTGTTTTCCAACATTGGAAGTGCTTGCCTCCATGCTTCCACTGTCACCTTCTGGATTGCTTCTACTCCTTGAAGGCTTCAACCTTCTATAAACAGCTGTAAACATCCTTTTACTTGAGTCCAACTTTAACGAGTCTTCCAACACAGATCTGGATGGATCTTCATTCAGCAGACCCTCTGATTCTGGCACTCCAAGATCTTTGTTGTCCAAGCATGGTGTTCCACTGCCATCAAGATTTTGTAAATCTAAATTCTTCTCGGTGTCGGGGTTTTCACATACCGTAACACATTTGGCAGTATCCTCAGTTGGGCATACAATGCTGGGGCTATCATGGTCCTTTGAGAGAGTACCAGATCTTATCCGTAACTTTGTTGGGATTTGATAACCATTCTCTTTCAATTTAAAGTTGTTTTCTTCAGCCCCATTTGCGCTGGGAACAGATGGCGTGATCGTACCATTGCAAACCTCATTAAATTGACTTGAGGTTTCATCATCCTGACCCTGATCCAATTCCAAGTATCTCTCGACATCTTTCTCTCTCTCTAGACTTCCAGGCATACCAGTCCTACAAGAAATCTCTTGCTTGTAACCAATTTCTTCCACACTCACTTCCTGATTTTGGAGTCCTGATTTTGGAGACTCAGTTCCATGCTCCTTTGCAAAAGTTGAATCACCATCAGCAGTATTTTCTACTTTAAGTTGCTGATCAAGAACTGAACCAGATCCAGCAAGCAAATCAGCTGAGAAAGGTTCTCCAACCTTCAACCTCTTGGAGGTGCGAGTCTTGACTCCTCCCCATGTAATTGAACCATTTTTGCATCCTCCAAGAAGGTCCAAGTGACGTTCAACCATAGAGGGCTGCTCTGTCTTGCTTCTTTCCTTGTTATCACCATCAACACCAGATCCTTCATTCCTTAAATAAGTTTTATTTATTTCGTTGATGTTCTGAGGATTTCCAGATGATGAGCCTGCTACAGCAGATTGACTCCCATCACATTTTGACCCCTGGTTTTGCTGAGAGACATACTTACTTGAATCACGATTTGGCAATTTCAGAATCAATCTCTTCTTGCTCACAGCATTTGAATGAGACTCAGGATTCGGATGGGGCTGTTCTACGCCCACAGAGTAATCCAGGGATATTTCTTTTCCCTTAGAATTTTCATACCATTCCTTTTGCAGAGATACATCTGATTCTTCACTTGCAAAGCTTGAGTCTTGCAGTGTTGATCCGCTTCCAGATGAATCATCTTCAGAACCATTTATATCTCCATCTGTCGATGTTCCTGTGATTCGGGAGAACAGATGAAGTGCATTTCTGGCAGCAGCTCTCTGAGGCCTTGACTTTGATGAGGACTTCTTACTTGAGGCTTTTCGACCATTTCGTGATTTTCTATTACGATTTTTCCTAATTAAACTGTCATCACATGTATCCAGATTCTTCCTCTTCACACGTCTTCCAGACGATGTCATGATCTCCACCTAAAAGATTGGAATAAATACACAGTTAAGATGGCATACTGACCTACAGGACAATGTCAGTTTAACCATAACCTTCCAGTCACCCCGTCCCAAAACACAAGGAAAAAGAAACAAATGGGAAAACAAAGAATAGCTGCAGTATATACAGAACAGACACTAACAGAGGAGATTACCCTTACCTTCTGCTTCTTTCTCTTTGATCTACGAAGGCCATCTCTATGGGAGTCCTCGACCTCACTGTTCCCAGAACTGTCTTCCGGCTCATCAGAATCAGAACTTAAACTTACATGCTCACCTCCAGATGAGTAATCCTCGGTTATGTGATACTCTGAATCATTATCATCACTATGTATCTCAATTTCTGGTTCCCAGTCCATTGCATCAATGAACTCAGGTAGTGGATCAATTAACATATCCAAATCTACTATTGGAAGCATATGATAATCAGGGTCCAGACTGAAATCTACACCAACTGCAAATCTCAGAGATGACGGGCGCCACTCAATTCCAAGAGCTCCCAACCGCCGCTGCTGGTACATACTTTGATAAGGTTCTGGATATGGAATCATTCCTGCATTTGCCGACCAAAAGAACACATGGCGGAAAAACATATCAAGAAAGACTGGCAAGTATATTATCAATGGTTCAGCAGATAGAGATTAAAATATACCAGAATCACAGAGGAGATCTTGCATATTCCTCCGATAAGGAGCAAGTTGTGTTTCCTGTGTTAATAATACATATGTCATCCCATGACCAGATTCAAGCAGCCTTCAGGAAATGTACTGAACTTAAGAATGAAGCTTATTTCTAATGAATATGATCAAGTCAATAAAGCAATTGTGCATAATGGACTGCACAAAAGCAAATTGAGGTACCCAGACACCTAGGATAGAAACACTTGCAAGGTAAAGTACAAAGCAAGAATTCAGTGTACTCAAAACCAAAATGTCACTCTCGTGCATTAATATCAATGAGTCATTGGGCCATTACAGGAGAATATGTATTAGCAAGAGCACGGAGAAACCAACCTGGTCAAGGACATTTCCATGTGTGTCTTGAATAAGAGGGCGATAATCTCCCAAAAAGAACTGTTAACAAGAGCAAAACATCAGTAATTAAATTGATTAAGAAATAAGCTGAAAATGTTATTGTATTATATACCTGATCATATTTAGCATCTCTCTGAGATTCACCTTGCCCAGTGTTTAATATATATAATTGGCCAACATCATCAGAAAGAATAATGGATGTCCCATCTCTGGATGACCAAGAATAACACATGTGGATCAATATTTGACAAGTAAGAGAAGGCTACAGATTGTTGTAATGTTCACTATAAATACTTCATCAAAAGACAGAATCACATTCCTCATTTTATGGCTAGTCCAGCTTTGATACGCTAAACTCAAAATGCATCTCCTTCAAACTTGAATTTCAAAGTGAATGGTTTCTCACACTTACCATGTTTTGGCACACAGCAGAGGCAGCAAATGGCATAAAGCAAACATGAATAGACCTGAAACTTCCACAGCCCATTGTAATGGGTGGGCATTAGGAGATTCTAATGGCTTAACCTCTGTTATTCCAGAGCTTCTACCAATTTTTACTTGATAAACTCATCATGCTTATGATTTATCCCAGGACATTTTACACATAACACCACAATTATGCTTCACAACTTCCCTTGTCATGGAATTTATGAAAAACAATAGGCAAATATGAAGATACCTCCTCCATACACTATGCAATAAAGTTTTCCCCTACAGCTTGTAAAAAATCTGACATAACTTGAAAGAAAAGGCTCCGGCTATAAAAAATTATTTTGTAGATGACCCATGAGTCTATACAAGGAAAAAGCAAGCAACAACGAGAAACAAAAGAAATAAAGTCTTATTGGAAGAACAACTCACGGTGAAAATTTCCCGTCAACCAGCTTGAATGGACCAATTTCATATGTCCGAATTGGAGTACCTTCCCATATCTGCAAATGTAAGGAGAGCAAGTGAAGGTTAGAGGGTACTGCAATAAAAGAACCTGTCTGTGAACAGATTATAAACAAAGAAAAATATGAACTCACATCCCAAACTATTGTTTTCCCATCATATCCTGCACTCATGGCTATTCGAGGATTGAAAGGATGCACATCCAGGACATAAGTCTACAAAAAATAAGATTTGGCAAAGCAAGCTATAAGCACGTGAAATAGTATACTAACCCCAAAAAAAATTAATTTAGTGCCAAATGCACATAAATCTTTTACATCATACAAAGCAATAAAGGTAGTAGAATCTTTTATAGCATGAGCCATGAGAGAGTTATCAAATGAGAAATCAATAATTCTAATAATATGAATGGGACTGGGTGGCAGCTAAGAAGTCTTCATGTAAAACTAGCAGATAACATCTGAAGAAGGGGAAATGTACAAGACATCAGCAACAGTTGCCATACACCAGGGTGTATAAGAGTTGAAATAAGATCTCGTTTGCCAAGCTGACAGCACCCTAGCTGGAAGTAGCTACCAACAGACTAGGGTAACACTGCAAAGACTTTCTGAGAGCCTAAAGTCCTTTTCAATGTCAAAAGGGCTTTTCAGGCAAAAGTTTATATCTAACTGCAATTTCAATTATTCCAAAATCCTGTATCCCAGGAAGACTTTCTGGACAACACCACTAAAATAGAACCACAAGGTCTTACCATTGAGTTAAAAGAACCCAAACAAGCACCATCATAGCCTTAAAAACAAAAGAAAGTAGTCAATGTTGAAAATTCTGTTTTCTAAATTCAGGAGCAACATATTCACTTCAACACATAAGCTCCCTGTTAGAGTTACAAAAAATTATAGCCTCTCTCACTTAAAACGAAATGGCGCATCAAGAAGATTCTAAAAGTAATCTAGGTACCACGAGAGGGGCATTTTAATGGGTACAACTAGTAATATGCACACGTAGCAGCGCTAGATTAGCTTCCATAACAGTTAAGGATTTACATATGATGATCAGAAACTAATATGTTCATTATTGGTATCCAGGTCTATAAGTATGAGTCCTCTGCATCACCAGAAAGCATGAAGTAAATACGGACAGTTAAAAGATTCAAGTTGATGCTAAGATGCATTCACTCCTAAAGTAATTTCCGGAAACAAAATAAAATAAGAAGACCCTACTAAATAAGCACCAATACTAATGCCATGAGAGGCATTCTCAACTGATCATGCCATCCAAACGAACTTACAGAATCAGTATGACCAGTCAGCGAATGAACTAAGCTACCATCAACAGCATTCCACACGCATATTCTGCAATCTGCAGAAAAATTGAAACCTAGTGTAAGTATCAGATAACACATTCACAGAAGAAGTATCACTCTTTGCTTTGAGTATGCACAGGAAAGCAGCTCGTCGAAGAAAACTTCCGTGGCACATATCCTAAATACTAAGAAACACCCCAGTCAAGAAAGTTTCTTTTCTGAATTTGATCTAATATACATTCCACACAGAAATAAGCTTAAACCGTTGGAAATATGATCAAATGCAAATCACATACGAGCACTACTCCATGAACAAATGCAAATAAACGGAGAGGCAAGGTAAAAGATTATGAATATATAACCACAAAGCTAATTCATTCAAATAATTAGCCTCTCATCATAGCAAAAGAGAGAATTTAGTACATGGTTCCAGCAAAAAAGAGTTCAAATCAGACATTACAAAATCAACATTGCCAATTAGGGCCAACACAAAATCCTACCGATCCCACCAAATCAATTTGAGATATATATGATGATTAGCAAAATACCCATGATAGCTGCAAGAACAAAACGATTGTCCAAGCTCCATGCAATCATATTTACACCACGAGGGGTGGGAAGGATTCTCTGACGTGGACCTCCTCGAGGGGGTTGAGGTGGCATTGGAGGTGGAGGAACTTTCAGGTGATATGCTCTTATCCACCGCCCCATCTTTCCCTAAGAGAAAACAAGACGCCAAATATCAGGTGATAGGTCAATAATCATGGGATGACACACGTTTTGCTAAAGAAGCACCACAGCTTGAAAAGGATAAAAACTCACATGTGATCTACGTGATCTTGGTATCCAAATGATTGCACTGCCATCACGAGAGCACGTCACTATATTATCGTGATTGAACCTGAAAATCAACCAACATTTAGGAATTCTTACTTTAGAACAAGTACTCAAACAATTCGAACAAATACAACTACTTGTTAATGCAAATGCAGTATAAGATCGGATGATAACAGACTAACCATGTATTTTTGAATTTTGGTAAAGCATCTTCCTTTGAGGCATCGGTGGAAAAAAACCGGGCGGCCACTGCACAGCCACTGCATTCCAGCAGAGCAGAATATATGAGCACATAAACCTCAAATACGGACAGGAAAAGTATCAACTCAGACAAACCTGAACTGCACATAATTTACATCATTCTCATGACCAGCTAAAACATCTATCTCATGATTAGGTTGCTCTGAATCATCCGTGATGGATTTACAAGCATTCCAAACCTGACCAAGATGCACACACCACAAGACAAAAAGATGTTATACTGCAGAAGGACATTGGGTAGAAAGAGCATGCAATACCAATAATGATTCACTCGTATTCAGATATGCATTCATCTATAAGTTAACTGTATTTATTATGTTGCTGGAGATGTTTATTTGAGAACACATGAAACTGATAAGACCAGAACATAATTTAACTCAGAAATTGGATGTACCCTGGCAAGAGTGTCCGAGCTTCCAGTGACAAAAACAGTTCCGCTAGCATTAAATGCACAGCAGAAAATCTGGTGGGTCTGTTGAGTTGTGCTGGATGAGGGGGCATTATTCCTCCCTAAAGGATTGAAATTACTCCACATGAAATACTAAAAAATTGACAAGAAAATAATTCAATAAACCAGCAACCAACCAGCTAAAGAATCAGAAGGTTTTGGTACATATATTCGTGGAGTGAACTGGGAATATCTAGCATCCCAAATTCGACAAGTTCCATCATCAGAGGATCTGCAACAGATGATATATCTCAATCACCATATGGAACTAGAATTCAAGTTTAAGTCGACCAAGCAACATGATTAACCAAAGAATAAGACTCACGATAAAAGCTGATAGGAAGCGCCTGGTCTAGGACTGAATGCAATAGCCGTCACAGCTCCTGTATGACCCCTCAATACAGAGATCGGTAACCCATCAGGTAGGCGCCACTGCCATTACGAAAATGGTTACTAATATACTCAATCAGGGTAATAAAGAAAGAACTGCTTTCAGGGATCTCACAACTCGGATTACGCAGTCGTTTGAAGCAGAAGCCACTAAAGTGTTGTTGAAGTTCACAGCCAGGTCAGTGATGTCCCCCTTGAAGAAAAAGATTGGCATATTTAGCCAAATGAACCAAGGAAAGGGAGGGAAATGGGCATGCCTCAAGACTATTAATATGATATACTTTACTCACTTCATGTCCTCGGCAGCTGGCCAAGCAATAAGCAGTTTCCATCGACCAAATTTTAACAAGACGATCATCAGAACCAGTAATGACATATCTCCCAGAACGATCGAATATGGCTGCACTCAAGCAGATGTTTTAGATGGATATCTAATATAACTGCCAACAAATGCATTACATCTTGAGACATGAATCAACTTAAAGGCCTGTACATACAAATAACATTTCACCACTGCTAAAACAATCAAATTCAGCCTGAGCGAAGATGCAATAACAGAACCTACCATTAATTATTTCAATTTAACATTGGGAAGAACACTCTCTTAATATATATTGGAAGATCATCACTTCTGAAAAGGAAGCTTTTGATTCCATAGTACCTTGGTTACATGCAGAAATCAAAGACAAAGTTTGCATGTATAGAACCAAATTAGGATACATATTGCAGGATACCAGAACCTTCAAGAAATAAAAGGAAAATGAGAAGGCAAAAGTTACACTGTTTTCAAGACCGAAATAGCACGGAAATATGCTTCCACCAACATGACCCTAGTCCATGATACTAGAACAGCATGAAAACCATCTAAGTATGGACATACATTTCCAATTTCAATTTTACAGGAGAAAATACATATAAACATAAGTTACCGCAATAAACAGCATTACGATGTCCTCTGACTCTTTTAATATTCTGCATCTTCTGTACCATAGTGGATGGTTTTGCAATGGCATAACAAGCAGCACGAGTAGATGGCGCACGGTGATGCCTAGAAAAACCACCACCAATTTCCCTTAAACTTAATCCACGCACTTGATCTGCCAGCCTGTGAGGCCAGCGCATGTAGCTCGGGGGATGTCTATCCTTGTTGTCCCTCTCATTTTGATCACCTTAAGCAAGAGAGAGTTATCAGAAATTTCCAAGGAACTAACTTATAACAAGGATAAAACAGGATTGGGTAATATCTAACAATCTACTTTTAAATTGCAGACAGTCGCCCACAGGAAAGGGAAAACTATCGTATTTCTTTAACAATTCAGATTAACATACAAAATCCCTACTGGTTGTTAACCAAGAAACCTTTCTAGAAGCACCATATTTAATCAACTAAAAGCATCGCAGAAGAACGAAACAGGGCCTACTGCATACAAACTGAAAAACAAATGAATAATATCTTCTAACTACTGTTACATACTGGCCAAAAGAGAGAAAGATCCAGTTCCCAAGAGAGTTGGAACAGTAGCTGCATTCGGTACATTTCCACCAGTCAAGCCTCGTGAAGGAGCAGTTGCACCTAGCATTAACTGCTTCAGAAGCTTTACCAAGTGATCTTTTTCAACATGGGGATGCCTATGAACATGTCAAATAGTATTATCAAACAATGACAGTCTAAATCAAAGAAGATAATGAAAGAAAATGGGTAAGAAGAAGCAACAACCCCTCCCTTTACCTTTCCACCAGCTTATTGTAACTTAGGGGGAAAGATATGCCATCATCATTTTCATCTCCACTGTGCATGCCACTGCGTGAATACCATGCATGATACCTTCTAGGTAAAAGTTGGTGCTCCAGAAGTTCGTTCCAGAACTGCCCATATGTCCTGTGGCATGGTCCGGCTGAGAGGAAATGCATAATCAGAAAATATACCTCCCTGAGGTCAATATCCACATCAGCTTCAGTAGGTCTTTTCTGCAAATTTGCTTCGTTGGCTTTCCCATTCTCCTTACTGGAGAAAGTCAAAGATTTAATATTGACCGAAGTTGCATTACCAGTGTTAGAGTATTTCCGAAGAGCCATAAAACCTGAACAGTTTGATACACAACAGTTAACAAAAATTCCCTCAATAGGCTAGGATAATCTACAAAAATTTAGATTTGAGAAAATTTTCAATTATGCACCAAAATTAGTAATGTACTAACTTCAAAAGGCATCATGCTAAGAACTTCAAAAGCTATGAGTAATTCAGTAGTAGCCAACCAAAGAAAGGTAATCCCAGAAAATTTAAGAGGCGTCAGCAGAAACAAAATCTTTAATGGTATTATACCACTGAAACTGAAAATGAAAACGAGAAGGAAGAGTTCCAGAACACGAAATGCAACCACAAAATATCGTATATGCCAGGAACATTTGCCAAACCAAACCTAGCTCATATTTCTTAATCCTCCAACCCCAACGGAAAGTTAGAGAATAAACCCAAAACAACCTAACATAATTTTCTACTGGTTCATTGGCCACATTCATGAATCTACATTACAGCGGCTCTCCATCAAATGAAATAGCAAACTTTGAATAATGCAAGCAACATAAACCAAGAAACACTTACATCAACATAAATTATTGCAACCCACTTTGAAATTGTACAACCAAAATTACACATTCCAAAAGAACAACTCTGACTGTTTAAAGATTGCAAAAATATAAATAAATCAAGAGAACAACACCAAAACTTAAATAACCCAAGAGTCGAAGGGCTTTAAAGTATAAAGAAATTTATACCGTTCGAGTTCTCGGACCACGCCAACCCAAGACTTTAAATTCCAAAACCCTGACCAAACATCTCCCATGCGCATCACACTGTAGCATTGAGAAACAAAACCCTAAAATTTTAGTTCTCCACACTTCACACTGCCGCATAACAAATAAATATACAATAATAACACAAGAAAATTCAGGCAATTTAAGATCTAATCTACAGCATGCAAGAAAAACCCACAAAATTCTGGACACTGAGAACGTGCGAAACTGAAGCTCCCCCTTTCTCTAGGGCTTCTAAAAAAATTATATATTTACCTGTAACGCAGTGCTGCAAGCGAAGGAACAATGGAGTTTGCAACTGAGGCAACGAGGAGAATGGGGATCGAATTTAACAAAATTTTGGGAAATAAAGTTTAATTTAATATCTTATTTTACATGAAAATTAAAAGGGCGTAGAAATAATAAGAAAACGAGAGAATTGAGATTGAATTTATCTAATTATTGTTAGATATATTGGAGGGAGCTCTGAGTTTTTGCATACACACTGTAGTTCGGTTTTTGTAGGAGAGAGAGTTGGAGAGAATTGTAGAGAGAACCGAAACGATGCGTTTCTTCTTCTTTTTTTTTTTTCTTTTTTTTGGGGGGGGGGGGGGGGCGGGGGGGGTTTATATATCTTTACGCCCACTCTTCTAAAAGAGATACCTTGAGTTCGGAAATATTTGAAGATTTGGGTTTTTGCAGTTTAGTCCTTGACTTTTCCTAAATTACATTTTCAATCATGGGACTTTTGAATTGGTTCTTTTAAGTGAGGTTTTCTTTTGTAACATGAAAGCGATGAATTATTATTAATTGAAATAAAACGATTACAATGAGTTTTGTCGAAATATTACTATGTAATGATAATTACAATAATCAAATCCTGATTAATATCACACAAATTAAACCTAAATAGCATCTTACTATTACAATATACAAACTAAACCTACTATGCAGTAGAAATATCAATCCATACGGATTCGAACCCATGATCTTTATCATCATGTGGCCTCAGTTTCGCCAATTGAGTTGCTTAATTAAAACATCTTATAATATGTCTAAAATTTTATGCGATTTGAAAAGTGTTAGTTGAAATTTTTAGACGATGAACTTATAAGATTCAGAAATAAATGTTATGTGCTTATAAACTTACTGAAATGTTGAGAGTTATCAAATTATTTTGAAAATTTTACCAAACTCTTTAATTTTAGTCATATTAATTATAAAATTATCATTATTAATATATTATAATGTCTATAATTTTAATTTACTTTAATAATTCAATAATTTATTTTTAAAATAAGATCTACTGTTTTATAACATGTACACAATATTTTAAATAAACTAGCCAACCATCCCATTGGTCACAAAAATTTGTGCATACAGAAGAAGCAACAAACATGTGAATGATCCAAAACAAAGACTTTTTCGATGCGTTAACATAAATAATTAATTATTTAAAACCAATGTTTCATCTAAATAAATTTTAATTAGAAAATACTCGAAATTATAAATTTAATTAGTCCAAAGCCCCCTAAGTGGACAAATAGTTACAATTAACAAATAGCTCGACTTATAAAACTCCTCTAATTGTAGAAAAACTATACAACGTTTGTTTGGTGGTATTTCAAGTCACTGATAATGAATCATTTAAACTTATTTGGATGATTTTAAATTCAAAATAATTTCAAAATACTCTATTTATAATTTTAAATAATATTTTTGTTAAATATTGATGGATTTCATATTATTATAATATTGAATAATTTAAATTATTTCTCAAAATCCTCCCATCGAATCCAATTTAATTAATCCAAACTACTTTAACATAATAGAATTAGAAGTTGTAGTCCATCATTTCCTTTATATTTATTGATGTTTTTTCTAGATATTTATGAATTAGATCTTCACATTTACGAGATTTCTTAAAGAAAATAATAATAATAATAAAATTAGTCTTCATTTATTGTTGCGGGTTATATGCAATTCTTTGGCAATTCCATATTTCCCACTTTATCTTTGAGGCAATGTTAATTTAATTTTTTTGAGTACTTCCCATTACTTCAAGGAATATACAAGAGACACCATTAACCAATATTTTATACAATAATGACAAAGTACTTCCTAAAAAGTGGAATAATACATCTAATTATAAAATAATCAATTACATCATAGAAAAAAGGTGTTATGATTCAGTTAAACCATATCTTTTTTTGTCAATTTTTTGTTTGAATTAAAAGCGATGAATTTTATTAATCGAAAATAAAGTGAATATTTTCAATCATGTCGATTATGAATATCGAACATAGACAAATACAAACAATTCAATCAATAATATCATATAAATTAACACCTAGTTATTACATCGACAAATCATAGCTACTATACAGTATAAATAATATCAATTCACACAGGGTTCAAATCCATGATCTCTAGGATTATGGGGCCTCAGCTTCGCCAATTAAGTTAGGCCTCCTCGACATAATTTAACTTTTCAATTAAAAAGTGTTTTAATTTACATCATGTTCCGATACAAAAACAACAATAATCCACCAAATCACCATTTATGCATACTAGAGATGATAATTGACATATAAAACTAGCTACAAGAGTTGTATTAAGATAACTGTTGCAATGTAAGTTGAAATTCATCGATTTATTGAGCTCATATGAAATTAAAACATTGAATATAATTAATATTTATTAATCGCATTAAAATGAACCGCGCAAGATAAGTCAGTGTTAGTAATTTTATTTAATTTTATTGTTGGGATTTGAATGAAAATACTAGTTAAATTTGTTTTTTTTTTTTTTTTGAGAAATTTAATTTAACTCAATTTATTTTTCAAGCACAAATCTAATCCGCCCCGAAACGGCCCGACCCGACACCCGCCGCCCTGGCTTGACCCAATCTACACATTTGCCGCCTTTCACTCAAAGACTTGATATAGTTTCTATTTTTTATTTTTTAATTAGTATACCTTGACTCACTAATAGACGCTGAAAGGGGAAATACGAATTACGACGTCGTAATATACTAATTCTTTATTTTATTACAGTTCTATTTATCATCTCCGAACTCAGTTGAATTCAACGAAAACTCAGAAAATCAGACCGAAAACTCAGAAAACCCAGAGAGAGGACTGTACGAGATGGGATCGCCGGTGATAACCCCAGAGGATGTGCTGGAGAGTCTCATGAACGACGGCACAATCGACGCCATCCGGTTGAAAATCATTAATCAGCTCAAAGCCAATGTGAGTTCTTATGCATGTATTTTGGTTTGTGTTTAAGATTGTGTGTAGTTTTCGATTTTTCATGTGTTTGTTTAAAAAATATACTCTCTCTTTCGAGGAGTTATGTTTTGCGAGTGATTTTTCTATGAGTATATTCCTCCACTAATATACTCAGGCGTTTTCGTTTTGGGTGAATCCTATGGAATTTAGATTTTTTGTTTTTCTCTTTTTGTGATTTGAGGAACTAATTTTGGAGGTAATGATTATCAGTATGGATATACAGCTTCTGCTTCATGACCTCTGTTTTTTTGAAGGTTTCCTTTTCCCAACCTTTTTTGGTGAGTCCTAAGTATTTTGGATGGAAATTCTTTGGAGTTGATGTGATTATACCTGCCGGGATATGTTGAGAGTACCTTTTGCTGTTGCTGGTGGGGGGCTTTTTTCTTTTTGAAGTTCCGGTGGTTCAGATGGAACTTGATGGTGCATGTTTGGTGAAGTTATTGTAATGATGACTACATCTGATTTTTTGGAGGATTTTTATGGCATTGAAGTATTTTGCACATTTTGATATAAAAATGTGGGGGTTTATATGTTTAAAGTTCCCTGTTATGGCGATATTATGCTTAAGTTGAGTACAGTAAATGCTCTATGCAGTTTAGGGCACTTGTAGGTGGTTTCATTGCTAATGATTGATTTATTTGCAACGTGCTGATAGTTTGTTGAAAGATTTGGATGCGCAGCATTAATGCATATAACCTCTCGACAACGAGCGATATGCATCAATCTGTTGGTCCCTGTCTGTGTTGTTTTTATTATGTTTTTCCTTCAAGTCAGAGAATCTGAAGTTCCTTGGTTTTATCATTTCTTCCATAGAAGGGATCATATCTTTCAGTTTATTACAAATTTCTGTGTTCGTCGTATCCTCAATATGGGAAGGAAATCACTGGAAGAATGTCATTTTATCTTTCTTTCCTCTCATGTTTTTCTGCTCTTTCTCGAGATGGGAAGAAATCAATGTTAGTATCATTTTTGAGAGAATGCTTCTTTAGTTACCTGAATCTCGAGTGGCATGAGCTTGCTGTTTATGTGAGGTTTTGGGTATGCTTGATGGTGTCCACAAGAATTACTACTAGAAAGAGAATAATATGGTTGCTTGAAATTCGCTATGGGTTACATCAAGGTGCTCCAACCTATCCCAACCAAACATACTTTCTTCTTATAATAATGTCACTAGTATATAAATTGCTTTGGTTTGAGTAGGAAAAGGGTGCAGCTTGTGAGTTGGTGTATCCTATGACATATTAGGGTTATGATGAAGAAATTGAAAAGACAGAGAAAGTAGACAGGCAATTACGTGGTTTGGCCCTTTTGCCTTTCTTCGCCTATAGAATGAGGCCATTTGGCCCGCATTAGTAAACAAGATGCCAAAGGGCCAATGCATCTAGATTTCCCTCTTATGTTTGAACTACAGTCACCACTATTATATATGTGAGCATGTATAAACAATTAGAGGAGGAATTAACAACATTTTATGTCATAATAAAAGCCACATTTACCTCCATAACTAATCATCTAATAAATTATCTGATCTTGTGCTTTGGTCCTCAACACTATGCTTAGTGATCGGTAATAATATCTTTGACATGTCTTTATGTTGTTACCTTTTCCGTTGTGTGTTTTGATGGTCATGTTTCTAAAAAGTTTGGTTATTTTTTGCATGAATTTAGAAACGAATGGCTTTTTCTAATGTTGACTTTTGAAGTAAGGATTATTCATAGAAGCAAAGAAAATAATGGCTTGTATGTCTTGCAGGAGGAGTTGAAGAGTAATACCATTAAAATGGTGGAGCAGAGTAAGGTTCTAAATACTCCTGGTGCTGAGAAACAGACAAAGCGAGAGTTGTTTGATGCACTTCGACAAGAGCTTGAGTAAGTGATTACTGCTTTTTTCTCCTTTTTGTAGGTTTATGCTTGTGAGGAGTGATTACACTATTTGCTAGATACTTATGCTAGTATGAAGTGTCCAAGGTGTTGCTTTCGGTTTGTTGGTCCACTAGGTGTGGTTGGTCCGTATCTGGTTTATGATCGTTAACTATAATTTGATGACTGCTAGGTGCAATTAGTCAATGCAGTTGTTAATTGCTCAAAGTAAAGCCAATAATCTTTGTTGTCCAATTTCTTTGTTTTTCTCGTTTGTCCATTCTTTTGGATTAGGTGGGCTTGCATGTGAGTTCATCTACTTTCTGGCTCTTGCTAACTTTAACCTGTCATACTTCTGTGGATTTATTGAGCTTTCGATGCCAGATTCAGCATGATGCTTTAGTTCTGTTTACGAGACAGCATATACAAACTCGCATATCTCATTTCCTACTCATTGGAAACCAGAACACAAACTAGAAGAGTTGATGTGGTTGGCAAATATATGCAGAACTCCTGTACTTGAGAAGGCTTCCAGATCAGTTTGGGAGTTAATCTTAGATCAGAATGGTTTGGGGAAAGAGATCAGTGACACTGTTGAGCGAGTCTTTTGTCAACTGAGTGGCCGTGAACCTCCACTGTTTCCTACAATGAGCAGTGAAACCCAGCCGGAGAAAGAAAAGGAGGTTGGTCCTTCCTCCTCATCCAAGAAAAGAAGTTTTAATGACATGAGCAAGGACGATGCAGATGGAGTTGCACAAGAATCGGCCAATGGACCCATCGTCCCCGAGAATAGTACTGCAGTTTCATCACCCAATCCCAGAAAATAAAATGTACTGTATTCATTGATCTGGCTAACTTGCTTCTTTCATTAAACCACCAGGCACAAACTCAAAGAGTGCGCTTAAAGTAAGAAATGTCTCGACACAATTCTTCTAGAGAAGCAAAAACTCGAATGTCAGACTTTCTATTTCAGTGTTCTGTTGTGTATATTAAAAATCTTGTACTAGTAAATTTATTAGAGTTGAGAATTGTCTTATTGTTAACCCATTGTTTGCTGTTTGCCAATTAGTACAGAATTGTAAGATGATTCCAATATATTTATTCATATATTCCAAGGAATTGGTTGAGGAGCTATGCAAGGCAGAAACTCAGGTATGGTTTTATTGACAGATAGTATTGCATTACTTCTGACTCATCTTTCTAACTGTCCGGAGTTTGAGTCTCTGCTTTCGTGTTGATAGATAATTAATTAGCTTAATCTTTCAACTAAGTGGCTGTAGTTTAGTGGTAAGAATTCCACGTTGTGGCCGTGGAGACCTGGGCTCGAATCCCAGCAGCCACACTTGCGTTTTGTGCTTTTTACAGAAGTTATTTACATTATCCCATTTTAGTTACCTTTTTATCCCTCAAATTAAATATGAATAATGGCATTGATTGACCTACAGCTACGCCTACCCCTCAGCGGCCCTCATTCTGGAGGTAGCCAAATTGTTGTTTTCTTGCTATCCAAATACTTTACCTTATTGGAAACGTAACCTATAAATGAATAATTAATTTGTTTTGATAAATGACGACAAGTTCATAATGATTTCGAGTACCAATAATACATATTTCCTCAAAATAATTAAATTGAAGTTCATCCGGTCAATATTCTCCACACCAAGAATGGTCCATTTATAACAGTATGATTTAGTTTAATGATTAAGATTGAAATCTCATAATAAAGTTAAAAGTTATGGGTTCGAATTTCACCAGATGTGTAATCGGAATTCAACGTGAGATTATGTTAATATGAATTTATTGTACTATGAATTTATTGATTGAATCGATATTTTTGTTAATTAGTTAATATTGATGTAATATATAATCACCGTTTTTATTAAAAAAATATCCATTTATGGGAGAAAACAACAACAATTGCTTGACAAGAACAAAAGAAATGGACTTGTGATTGTGGCAGTTATACTTTTGTTAACAAAAATAAAAAATAGAACTATTTTTTTTTAATTTTTTAATTGAAGAAATCCATGGCTCAATTGAAATTTTGTTTAAAGATGGCGAACGGATAAGACAAAACAATGCAAATTAATTACAGTGGGACGGTTTTCAACTTCAAGAAAAATGGAGCTTTTGATTACTCTGTGTGTGTGGCTGCTAGTTAACTTTTGCACATATACGCTTTTGTTTTTAATATTTTCACATTGAAAAAGAGAAACATTCTTTAGACATTAATACTCAACAAGGTGACCCAAAATGTCTGCCATGCCATCAACTTTTTCACAAACAATATATATATATATATATAATTAATTTAATCATTATAATTTCTTTAAAAAAGAAAATACCATGGTAATATTTATTTATTTATTTTTTGTAATATATAAATGATAGAAATAACCCATCAAAATATTAAAATGTCTTTAGTTGTGGGTAAATTACATTTTTTGTCCATAAGTGGATCCGTTTCTAATTTTCGTCCCATATTGTGAAAAATTCACACACTATATTTCATATGTCCATTTTTTTTCAATTTCAGGACCAAAATGGGTTTTTCGTTAATTACTAATAGACTCGCATGCGTCCGTTAAATTGCTCGGGGTAAATTACATTTTTGGTCCCATATTGTAGGACCAAAAATTAGAAATGGATCCACTTATGGAACCAAATTTAGAAACATATCCACTTATGACACCAAAAATATAATTTAATCCGAGCAACTTAATGGAGCCGTGCGAGTCACGTGATTCTGCCGTTAGCAATTAACGGAAATCTCCTTTTGATCCTAAAATTGAAAAAAAAGATAGACATATGGGATGTAATGTGTGAATTCCCCACAGTATGAAACCAAAATTAGAAACGGATCCACTTATGGAACCAAAAATATAATTTACCCAAATATGGCTGAGATCGACCATTTATTTTGAAATCAAGAAGTGTATTGAATTTCTGACGTGATTGGGTTAGATCCATCAAATTTTAATTTTGACAGAACTACTCTATCGGGAAGAAAATGAGACTTTTTAGAAAATGATTAATAGATCATAATCTGTGGGAAACTTCAACATCAAATCAAGAGGGCATGATAAAGATAAAATTGTTTTTGCTTCACTTTTAGAAATTTATTAAAACCTTATCCATATTCACAAGTCTATATTCCATTGGATTACATAAAGAAAGGTGTATATTGGTGTGCTATCATTATCCACATATTTGTCCACCATTTCTCTCCAAATGTATGCTCTTGGAAGATTCCTTCAACTTGTAGAATTCTCCCATTTTCTCACCATAATATTTGCTTATATATACTCCAAAGAGATAACCCTCAAGATCCTTCACAAATTTTCTTCCACTTCACATTTCAAGAATCAAATCCCATTTGGCCCTTTTCATCATTTTTGTTTGCTTCAAGAGTTTAAATTTTTTTGTTTCATAAAATTGTTGATGAGAGCAATGATTTCCATGCAAGAGTTATTAGTTTTGCTTAGTTCATCTTGTTTTTGACATGAGTAGTGTCTCTATAGTACTTCTGTGTAGAATTAGGCTTGTTCAATCATTCTCAGTTGTTTTTCTCTACTGGTTTTATGTTTTTTCTTGAGCCCTTTTCAGTATTCATATCTTTCATCATTAATCTGTAACAAAAGAAGGAAAAAAGAGCCAAAAACTGAAGAAAAAATGTCGTCAAGAAAGCTTATAAGCCACTCAAGTTCCTCGGAAGAGGACGAAAACCGATATGCAAAGATCATAGATGAGAAGAAGAGGAAGAGGATGATATCGAACCGGGAATCGGCCCGACGGTCGAGGATGAAGAAGGAGCAGCACATTAAGGATTTGAATGATCAGGTCACATATTTCAGGACCAGAAGCAGTGAAATGGCCCAGAAAATTGACGAGACCGAACGACGTTACATGGCCGTTGAGTCAGAGAATAGGATCCTTAGAATGCAAGCTGAGGAGCTGAAAAAGAGGCTGGAATTGATGGAACAAGTGCTGGTTTCTTATCAGAGTTCTGGCTGTCATGATGTATCTGATGATCAAATGGGAAATAGTGATGAGTTTTCAGTAATGGAATATTTGCAAGATCCTTTGCTAAAACCATGGCTGCAGCCTTCTTTTCAGTTTCAGACTGTTGATGGGATTTACCAGTTTTGAAGAACAACTTTGATGTTCAGTGTGTGTAGTGTGTGTTGATATCCATGCATTTCCATGGCTGATTAATTGCAGATAGTTGCACTTGATTGTATATAATGTACTTGTTAAGTTTCTTATGTTAAATTTGATGTTCTTTCTATTTAGGCCTGTCCGGAGGCACTGGCAGGACTTATCATTGAGCAGATTCGGAATAGACTACTTAGCATTTCCCGTCCCCCTCCCTGCAGCTCCTTGCTACATATAGGGTTTGGAAAATTGCGTGGAACCAGTGAGGTACACGCCCGTGTTGTTCCCTCAACACGGCCTTGTTTGGTTCGGCCTCTTGCCTTAGCGTATAAGAATGAAGCACGACCGTGGAATCAAGACTGGCATGATGCCTTGGTTGTACTTATACCATTTGTTTACATATATGAAAGGTTACATTCCGCTCCAAAAAAAAAAAAGAATCCTTTGTTTCCACTCATTTGGAGGAAACTCGTTGTCATAAGCTGAAACA
This sequence comes from Sesamum alatum, assembly GCA_034509735.1. Classification (NCBI taxonomy): domain Eukaryota; kingdom Viridiplantae; phylum Streptophyta; class Magnoliopsida; order Lamiales; family Pedaliaceae; genus Sesamum; species Sesamum alatum. Next base: position 37,845,761 of record JACGWO010000006.1, read on the forward strand.
AAGAGAACTTGCAACTCTAACATTTGATGATATATTTTGCTGACACGGTCGACTCTTCAAACAGCTGTTCCTAACAAGAAGCTAGAACTAGGTAAGATGCAGTTGTTTTTGATGAAACAAAAATGCCATTGCAGTAAACCAGTAATCTTGTAAGACTGCAGAAATTTTGGTATGTTCTGATATAGATGGTGACATTGTTCTTTCAGTTATTATATCGATCCTGGTACAAAAACACGACGAATTCAGTACATTTTCCTCCATAATTGTTCTCTATGTTTCAGTGTTTGTGGAACTTCCAAGCAGACACAGATCGTAATGGGATATCGTTCCATCCAAGAAGCATGCATTTGCCATCCATACTCAGAGTGCAAGACTTCCAGCAAGGTGATTCTCTGACCAGCAAGCTTGCCTGGTCCATAGATGGCTGGCTTAGCTCCATTTCCACAATACCGAATCTTGCAAAATATCCTCTCCAGAAGTTTATCTTACGACATTGCCTAAAACTCCCGTCATCCTCACTCATAGCACCGCTTCTGATTATCTCCTGAAAGTAGACTTTCTCGATTATCTCCCTGCACCGGTTGTCCCGTTCCAGGCAATCCTCAAGGCAATCAAACATTGCACTGCAGAGAAAGAGTGCCTCATGAAACCGGGGGACGAAAGCTGGTGCACATATATTTGCCTCAATTTCATTGACAACCATCAGATGAGGATTCAGGTTCTTGACCCATCCTATTAAAGCTTCTATGTTGTTAGGAGAAGCTGCTAAAGATGTCTGACAGAACTCCATGTAAACAGCCACTACTTCACCAGCCTCTAATTCGAACTGATCTTTGTTAAACTCGTACATTTCTGAGTTCACTATTCTAAATGCAAAGGGCACGTTCATGGATGCTGCAAAAGAAGACAGCGTCTCAACTTTTTCTTCGACATTGTCTTTTGGTGTACAAACCACAGTGATCTTGAGCTGCTCCACTGGGAAACTTTTTCGGTTAGCAAGAGAATGCACGATGATCATCCAATGTGAACCGAGTTTGGTTCCAATATCGATAAAATGAATTCTTTCAGCTGATGCAAGACTGTCCAAAATCGTTTGAATGGCAGTAAACTGTGTGATTTGAGTGAAGGGGAGGAGTTGTTCACTTGTATGGATAGCAGCTTTAAGATCTGCTAGTGCTTGTTTCACATCAACTTCTACTACTTCTCTCTCCAGATCAAATTTTCCGTTTGCCATTTCAATTCTTTCTAGTAAATCTCGAGCAAAACACGTGATGACTCTCTGAATAGGATGATCAGCAGCATGAGAGGCCGAAAGTATGAAGATGAGCAATTTTTCAGCTTCATCATACTGTTGGTTGGAAAACTTTTCAGCAGCATCGAGCAGACACAACACATGCTTCACATGATTGAGACCAGAATCATGAAATGCAGAAGCATTTGCAAGAGTGAAAGAGTCACCTGTCATCCGAGACCTCAATTTGAGTAGTTCCATTGTTGCAATTCTCATGATGCTTACAGCGGATAACACTTGACAATTCGATGCACTGCATCCCGTTTCTGAACTTTGCCCGTCTCTTCTTGCCGTTCCAAGATGCTTGTGCTGGCTCGGCTCACAACGTTTACCACTTCTCAAACGTTTCATCAGGCTCCCATACTTGTTCAGAATTTCAAATGAAGCCTGCAAATTGCAAGCATCTTCTTTCTTAGCTTCAGCATCAAGCTCATCGTCCTGAACGTCTTCATCAGAGTGCGGTGCCATGGCTTTCCAAAATGCTGGTGCTTAGGAGAACCTTTAATGAAAACTGAGGAGAAATAGAAACACTACATAACAAGAACCCTCGAGAGGGGATTCTATTAATATGAAGAGAAGTTTCCATCATTTGGTGAGTGGATTAGCTGTATCTGGAAATGAACGAAGGGAGATACACCCTTTTCTTTTATAGCTTTCTTTCACCGCCGATATCCTCTAACGGATAAAACTTTGATACTTTACCAGACACCAAAAGCAAGACAAATTCCTCTCGAGATGCTTGCAGGTCGATCAATGACAGCCGTCTCATGAGAGAAAAGAGCATTTGTCCAACAACGTGCAGCCGTAAAACATACCTGATCAACTGCAAAGTCTAAGGAAATAGAACTAGTTATTGTAAACAGAACCTTGTTCTTTTGTACACCTTGCTAGTTTTCACCTTGTACATTTTCCTTGGAGACATTGACATAAAATTTTATTAACTAATGGATCAGAGAAAATCATGACAGGTGCTCAAGAATAAACAAGAAAGAGGACGGTAATTGTCATGTATGACAAAAAGATGAATTTAGGAAGAGACATTGAGAATCTTGACCAATTCAACTGACAGTAATAGAAAACCATGTTTGCTCAAATTGTTAGAGAGTTGCTTTTAGTTAAGGTTCAGGCAAGCTCTCTTACAGGGCTTGTCTTGGAGACATATGGTAACACTGTGAACACAGAAACTCGTTTCACAGTTCCCCGGACATATGGTAATCATTTTTATTCTAGGAAGAGTATGGCTTTTGTTCAACGTCTTAAGGTGGGGTAAGCGGTATGTGTGAGGCTTTTCCTCTCAAACAGTTAACTTAGAAGAATCTGTCAAATGTATGATTTATCCAATTCAGACAACAAGTGACCATAGCTCCTTTGACAACATTAAAGTTTCTTTGCCATATTGCCATATTGTAACCAATGTCTGTCAGCCGTCTAGCGCCAGAACAGAAATTATTACCATCAAACACACAGACCAGGGCTCTATTATAACATGGCGTTATTTTATGTGCCTAGGCCAGCAGGATCCTTGGACTTGTTTTGTCTCTTTCTTGTTTCTGTTTTTTCAGTAGAAATATAACTCTAAGCTTCATCATCTAATGTTCATATCATTCTGGGGTTGCTTGACTGCAACACGGATCAAAACGTAATTCTAAATCAACCTCAAATCTTGTTATTAGCTGAATTAGCAGAGATCAGAATTCATTGCATACACCTACTGATAAATAAGGATCCTTGATCAAAATTTACTTGGATCATGGATTAAGAACACGACGTTTATGCATATTTCTAAAGAATTTACATATACTAGTTAAACAAAGATTTACTGCAAGCTGTTGCCAAATTTCTTCGGTCTCACCAAGGAAGAAAGCAAACTCTAGAGCCTTTATGAAGATTTACATAGAACGCTGAAACTTCCATGCAGAAAGTGAGCTTACTGGTGCTCCCTTCCAACCAATAATTAAGCTTTTACCATCAGTAACAAAGGTATAGTAACTTCCAGAGGTGAAATTCTTGACCACGAGATTTGCTTGATACACGGCAGACATACTCAGCTCCGTCTCCTCAAATCCGAAATGCGTAAAAAATGCCCTCCAGACGCTAATACTGACATGCCTAATCTTCCTCTCCTCTCCCTCAGCCGCGACAATATTCCTTATTGCTGAACTGAAGCATGTTCTTTCAGCAATGCTCCGGTGTTTCTCATCATTCTTCATACATTCTGCCATTGACTCAAAACACGCACCATAGAAAAAGAGAGCTTCGACGAATCTCTCCACGAAAATAGGGGAATTACAGTTTGCCTCGACTTCGGAGACAACCATCATACGAGGATGCATACTTCTGATAACTCTGATCAAGTGTTCTAGCTGATCAGGCTGTCCGATCATGTTCATTAACGTGTATGCTGCGTAGACAGCAATGGCTTCATCCTCATCTAGATCAAAGAGGCTTTCATTCAAATCCAATATATCTTCTACCATGACTATATGAAAAGAAAACTTCAGGTCCAAGGACTGAGCAAAACTCTTCAGTTGTCGACCCGTCTCCTCTATGCTTGCTTTGGATTTTATTGCTACAGCAGTGATTTTGAGATGCTCTACAGGATTTTCAGATCTAGCTGCAAGAGCTTGCATCAAAATTGTGCATTGTATTCCTTTCCTGATCTCAAGATCAATAAAGTGCACCTTTCTTGCCTCGGCTACGTTATCTACTACAGCTTGAATCCCGGCAAATTTGGTGATCTGGGAGAGAGGCAGCTCCTTGTGAAACGCGATAAGAGTCGTATCCGGGCTTTTCAAGGCCTGTAAAGGATCTTCAACCTTCTTTCCCAAACCCTTCGGAGTGATTCTTCCAGTTTCTCTATCAATCTTCTCATATAGTGCTTCAGTGAAATAGAACACCAACCTCTGAACAGGATTCCCTCCAGGGGAACTCATTCTATCGCATTCAAGCAAGAGGTTTCGGGCTCGTTCATATTGCTTGTCGCCTACTTTCTCAGCACAGGACAGGAGATTCTGGACAAGCTGAACTCCTTCAGAGTCTTCCTCAGACTGGCACAGCATGGAACTTTGATACGGATGGCTAAGCACAGAGTGCTCGTCGGATTGGATGAACTTTTCAGCAGCCAACTGAATGATTGTTTCAACCGACATGTCACACCTAACTTTGCATTCAGCATCATCCCTCAGAACATTCATATATCCGCCGGTTAATCTCCTGCACCTGCCTCTATACTTGTTCAGAATCTCGAATGATGCTGAAGGAAAAAGCTCAGCTCTCTTCTTCTCCGGTCCGATCAGCTCTGATTCTTGGGAGTCCTCACAAACAGTCCTCCTCCGAAACTCATCAGCACATGAGGAATTTTTATCTGTAACATCATGATACAAGTGATTTATAGTACTCCCAAAATCTGCAAACTGTTGCAGTTGTTGATCAATTTGAGCTGAGCAATCTCCAAAGAACTCTATACCACAACCAAATGAATCCATGTCCATGTCTGATTCTCCCCATTTTTCACCTTCACAGAAGCCACTTTTCTTCTCTACATTCTCTAACCCATACTCATCTGAGCCCCCACAGCTATGGAATTGCTCAGTTTGGAAAATGTTACTCAACATCTTAATAATATCTACCCCAGCTTTTCTTTCTTCACACCCCCCTCCAATGTGATCTTATTCAGTTCAAGAATGTATTTATCTTACAATCCTATTAATATACAATTTATTCAGTGAAACTTCTACGATGCTTCTAGTTGATAGTTAACTATATTCAGACATTATTAACAACGAGCGCACACGTTCACTTAGGCAAAGGCATTAACATACGAGCGACAAAAGTTCAATCTGGCCTGCATAATCTGAGGCTTAGGAGTGTCATCAATCGTATATTAAATTCAACCGGCCTTTCGTTGGCATCATCACAATCAAGCGGAACATCCAATACGTCACAAGAAAAAGCTCCCAAGAATGGCGACGAAACCATCAGTATCCTATCAGGCAGCTCAGCAGATAAGATGGTGACAAGAATAAAGACATCAACAACTACTCTATATATTTGGCTCAAAATGAAAGCATCAGCCACACAAAACTTCCCACTTAATATCTTAAACCTTTAAAGACCAAGAGGGCTTTTCTTAATCTCCTCTGCATTGAATTCCCCTGCTGCATCCAAACAATGACTAATTGAGCACAATGCAAATCAAAATCATTAGTTAAAAAACAAACAAGAAAGAAAGAGACAGAAACCAATGACACATTAAAAAAGTGCATGAATCAGTGTAGATAAGATAGTGTTTTCCACCTATACAAATGACGCTGAGGCAAATCCAAGAAGGTCAGTGTCAGAGTTCTCATTATAATTGTTTGTATTCACTTTAGCAACTCTGTACACAATTATTTGCATTTTGCTGTGGTGAACATCATGTCAACATTCATTCATTAACAGCTCATGACTAAAATTACCAAATCTTTTTACTGTTACATTTCCATTGACAGTGTGTGTTTGGATAGATATATGTTAATGTTAGTTAGCCAAGATATTTTCCTCACTACTATCTCCTACTAAGGCAAAGATTTTTCATTCTAGTCCCTTTCATTTCTTCTTCCAGTTAGTTGTCACTTGTCTCCTACTCATAGGGCTAACTCTTTTTTCTAAATAGTAGTTGTTTGTTTACGTTTTCATTTCTGGATTTAATTTTTGAAATAGTAATTAAAGTGAAAACATGTTTATTTAATTATACGCATTCTTCTTAAAAATATATTAATTTGTCACACAATTCAATATAATAATAAAACACAATCTCGGTTATTACTAATCCGGGATAGGAGGTTGCAGGTCGTCTCGGTTGAATGTTGGATAAGTTTGGGACCTGAGAAAAGAGCATATCGTTAGGCTTGTTGGGATCTCCCCTACTAAAATCCTATGATGCTTCCGTCAGCTCGAGATCGAGATAGTAATGTGCGAATTGATTGTATCTAATGCTAGATGGGTACAATAAATGTCTTATCATTAATAAGTCATGAGGATGTATTTATAGGACTGAACTAGCCCACCTGCTCTAACCCATGTGTTGCAATCTTGACGGGAACCTTATCTGAAGATTCAGCGGCTCTGAAGGTCATTTTACTGGGTTATTTGGGATGGGTCGGGTCAGACGGCCCAACCCAAATTTAAGAGGCGCGGATCCTAGTCCTGAAAATGGAGATTTTCGCTCTTTATGGAGCATTTTGGTCATTCTTCTAAGATGTATCATAATCCCCCATCACTTAACATAGACAGATACATGAAATCTTGTGCTAATATTGGGGGGCTATGAGTAATTCTATTGTTCCTTTGGGGTATTTCATAAAATGTGAAAACTTAGGGGAGTGATATGAAAAAAAGGGTTGTTCTTATCCAGTTATTTTGAATGTGTGTGCATCTGACGGAACGATCAACTGATCGTAAAATCATAACAAGGAAACAAAAAAAGAAAATTGTTATTATATTCTTGCACTTTAAAGATATTTTGACTTGTCTCCTAGCAACGACTAACCCCACAGAACCGCATGGTACAGGTCAGCAGCCTACTCTCTGCGGTGCTGTCGAGTTGTTCAAGTCACCGTGATGAGCGTCTTTAGTTCAAACCGTAAATTGCTAGGAAATGCAATACCGGAGAGTAAGGACGCAAACAACCAATACACCTTTAACACGTCAGCATATGTGCAATCAAATGACGTGTCACCCTTATTAAATAATACCTACCCGTAGTGAAACGCCCACTCTCTCTCTCTCTCTCTCTGAGTCTCTTCTCTATCCGGGTAATAGTTTTATTGGACATTTTTTTGATCGTCTTCCTAGGCTAGAAGAATCAGGTGCCGTGCGATCTACCGTAAGAGGAAACAATGGCGGAAGATAAGTATAATCGGAAGAATCCCGCCGTGAAGAGGATTTTGCAGGAGTTGAAAGAGATGCAATCGAATCCTTCCGACGATTTCATGAGCCTTCCGCTTGAGGTATTAATTGTTTTTCCTGAAAATATAATTTTTGATTTTTGGTTTTGTATTTCGTAATTTGTTCGTCGCGAAGATGATGTTTAGATGATTTAATTTTAGGAAAACAATTTTGAGGTCGGTGGCATTTAGCTTTTACAAAATAATTTCAGATTTATGATTTATTTCGTGTTTTGTTCCTTGAGATATTATTCTTCCCTGGAACTTTTGGCTAATTGCTCGTTGAGGAAACGACGCTTGTAAAAAATGATTAATGGAAATTTTTGGGAAATTGTGCCAGTGGTTCCGTATAGCGTTGCAGGAAGGGAATTTGTTTTACGATGCTGGATCTGGATAAAGTTCTGGTTTTGAGATACTTGTTCGTTGATATGCTGTGATTACCTTGAGAACATTTTAGTTTCGCATTCGATCATGATTTTTCCTTTTCTGCTTCATGATGTTGGCTGCGGATTTGACCCTGATCGATTTTGATTTCCATGAAGAGTTGGTTAATGCATAGTTTGGATGTTGAATTCAATTAACTTGTTTTTTGTAAGTTTAAAATTAGTGGGGTGAAAAATTATAATTGCATGGGGTAATTTATTGCTCTTGTGGTCTGTATTTGTTCACTGTTTGAGATCTCTTTGACCTGCTATGGATTATGGGGTTAAATTGAACTTTCTTTTGTGTTTTCATGCACACAAGTGTTTTTCTGTGAACTTTTGTTTTGTTGCAGTGCATATGTAGTTTGAATTACTCTTTACTTTTCTTTGTCAATGTACCATAGAATACCTTTACCTTTTTCTTTTTTGATGAATGGGTCACAAATCTGCACTTGAAGAAAAATACTTATGTTAGCTGCTCGCCTTCTTTTCTCCAAACTATTGTAAATAAATCCAAGCTGATTTTCCCTGTGATTCAATATTTTTTCGTCAGGAGAATATATTTGAGTGGCAGTTTGCAATTAAGGGGCCCAGAGACACGGAGTTTGAGGGAGGAATATATCATGGACGAATTCAGTTGCCTGCTGAATATCCTTTTAAACCACCTTCATTTATGTTGTTGACGGTATTGCATCGCTGTTCTTAAGTAGCTTCCCACTATCAGTTGAACAATTTGCATGTGGATTCTGAAATTTGTGTTGGTAATTTCCCTGATCTTTCTTTATTTGTTTTACAGCCCAATGGTCGATTTGAAACTCAAACCAAGATATGCCTGAGCATTTCTAATCATCATCCTGAGCACTGGCAACCATCTTGGAGTGGTAATGTTCATGTTTGAGATATTTATGATAGCTCAGATTCTTTTGGACATCATCGCAAGTTTTAGTCCATTGAACTTAAATGTCATGTTTTGGCATCTTTTACTCTTTTCCTTTAAAGAGTTCCTATGATAATTCTAGTAGTGAATTTGGTCTTTTTTTTGTGCAGTTCGCACTGCTTTGGTAGCGTTAATTGCATTTATGCCTACCAGTCCAAATGGTGCCTTGGGATCCTTAGATTACTCAAAAGAAGAGAGGAGAGCTCTTGCAATTAAATCACGTGAAACTGCTCCGAGTTTTGGGTCTCCTGAACGCCAAAAGCTGATTGATGAGGTTTGTTGTGCATGCTTATTTGAACTTTTCATATTTTTTTCCATGATCTTCAACTAATACTTTGCTTGCTTAGATTCATGACTATATGCTCAGCAAAGCACCACCGGTGCCTCAGGGCAACGAAACTGCTGAAGTACAGACTGACAGTAGAGAAGGTCAGCAGAGTCCTCAAAATGATGTTGAGGGAACTACAGAAGCAGTTCCCGATCCAGCTGAAGATGATGGAATCGTTGAAGAACCAAATGAAACCCCTGCAAATACCAATATTGCTGAGACTTCACGATCCCTTCCTACCATGCCCACAAATGGACAGCAACTGTTGCATAAGCCAGAACCAAGGGTTCTAAAACCAGCTGATGATCGTTTGTTCACATGGGCCGCTTTTGGGCTTACTGTTGCTATAGTTGTTCTTCTGTTGAAGAAGTTCTTGAAAGCTAGTGGATACGGTGCTGTCTTTATGAACGAGTCTTAAATGTCGGTTAATATTTGTTGAGCAGGCAGTAGTTGATGCTGGAAGTGAAAGAGTAGGGCTATCCTTTCTGTTGCCCGGCAAATAGGAGAAAAACCTGCAACTAAGCAGTTGCAACGCTTCAATTGGGAGAATATAGACGTATATATATTTGCATCTTGTATGTACATCTTTTTTCAATTATTGTATAGATTAAATAACAAATATACATAAAGTTCTGAACCTTGTAAAGACGCTGAACTATTTTGCCAGAAGGTAATTTCGCTCTAGTTAAATCAAATTTACTGTCTGCACCTATTAAGCATGATTGAGTTTCAACGTCTGGAATTGGTTTCTATAGAAGTCAATAGGATTATCAAAGTTTTAGGGTAGCATCTGTAGCATCTAAGACTCTCTAACATAAGGCTCATTTACCAATAAACTACGCTTCATCAGTTCATCTCATATGAAATATGAGAAAGTTGTTGCTCCATGGTGGATGCCAACACTAAGTAACAAGATGATTGGATTATTTCTTGTTTATATATGTTTCTCAATTCCCACTATATTATAATTAATCGTTTTGATTTAGTGGTTACGATCTAATTTTTTCATATTCATGATTCTACATGATTAGGTTTAATTATTGGCAACTATAGATCAAAGTTGGTATGATGATTTTACGCAAGTCTAGATTCTTGGCAACTATATGTTAAAGTGGCTAGGTTAGATTAAATTGGTATGTTGATCCAACGTAAGTAACGTTTTGATTCTTGGCGACTATATGTTAAAATTGTTGATTTTTCAACGTGGTTAGATTTTCATATTTAACAATTATAGATCAAAGTTATAAAGTCTTGATCGGCACACGTGAAAACCATTTTGTCCCAGTGCATTATTGAGGCAAAAGTTGGAGTCAGGTTAACTTCCAAGCATAAATAAATGCATTCTTTGTGCTCAAAATTAAATCTATTTACATTATCTCTAAACATAGTAATAATTTTAAAATACCAATAACACTTGACTTTTGAGAAAAAATAGTAATCTTCGCGTAGAAGCAAAGGTCAAAGTCTTTTCTCCACAAAGTCTATATGTGGACTAGACTGGACCATTTTTGTTTCACTCTGTTCTGTTTCACTTCTCATTTCTCAGAATCACAAGTCGAAACCAAAAAATATTCATCTCGTCGTATCTGAAAAGCTCAAATGGAGATCCCCACCGATTCGATTCCCAGACTCCCAGACGAGCTGATCGTTGAGATCCTCACGTGGCTCCCAGTAAAATCCGTCTTGAGATGCAGGTGCGTTTGCAAATCATGGCTATCCTTAATTTCCACCCCACAGTTCGTCAGATCCCACCTCCGAAAGTCCAAACAAGACTCCAACTACGCACACCACAGGATTATGTTGGTCTATCCTGGTGATCTCAAGCAATGTTCGGCTCCCTCCCTGCTGCGTGAACCCATTATTGATGAATTTGACACGGATTACTCAGTCCAATTTTGGATACAGCCCACCCGGATTATGGGTTCTTGTGATGGTCTGATTTGCCATGCTATAGACAGGAAAGGTCTGTTTCTGTGGAACCCATCTACAAGAGTATGGAAAAAGCTGCCAGATTTTGGCGTCAACGAAAACTTTTGTAACTTTGCTTATGGACTTGGTTTTGATAAATCGAGTGATGATTATAAAGTTGTGGTGGTTTTAATTGGCGGTAGAGATTCGAATGAGGTGGCGGTGAAAGTTTATAGTTTGAAGACTGATAAGTGGAAAAGGATCGAGAACTTTAAGGGTAGTTGGCTGATGGATAATCCAGCTGCATTTGCTCATGGGAAGCTGCATTGGATTGCAAATTATGATCGGGAGTTTAAATCTGGATGGAAGATTGTTTCTCTTGATTTAGGGACGGAGGAATATGGAGTATTAGAGATGCCGAATAATGTAGAAAATGGTTTGTATACGAAGTTGGGGGCATCTGAAGAATGCCTTTATGTGCTCTGCAATAATTTAACCGGTGCTGATGTGTGGATTATGGATGATTATGGGGTAGGAAAAAGGACATGGACGAAGGTGGCTAGTGTTCCTTACATTGATGATTTCTCGACGCACAAATATAGGTCAGTATTGTACGTGCTAGAGAATGGTGAAGTTGTGTTGCATTGTGGTTTGAAGTTGGTGATTTTTAACCCAAAGGATTGCTCGTTCAGGTGTCCTGAGATTAGAGACGCGAATGCATTGATTGCAGCCAACACTTATATTGAAAGTTTAGTTTCACCACTCTAGGGATGCTGAAGAATCATGTCTAATATTTTGATAAGGTGTACTTTCAGTTTCGACACTCTCATGAGACGTACTACTGATCTAGTTTTCGTGGTTGTTATCTATTAAGTTTATTCCTCAGAGGCTGTAATCTTATCTAAGTATGGTAATGTTATATTGGTTTCTCTTCGTAATTTATGATTTTGATTCAAAGATTGCTGGCTTCCGTGTAGTGAGAGTAGGGATTATATCAAAGCCATCAGTTAGGTTGAAAGTATCGATGATGACTTGGAAGCATATAGTGTCATTTGTTTGTAGCATACTTCTCAAACTAGCATATAGTTTTTCTGTTATCAGCCTACTAAATTGATGTTAAGTGATCTTGTAAATACTTTCTGTTTAAAGTCTTGTATTCCTGGAAGTTCTAGTCTTTCAATAATTATTACCAGAAGTACCATGTTCTTGTTTTTCTAAGCTAAGCACCCTTTTCTTTTCACTTTTCTTTTTTTTTTTTTATTGCCCCTCAACTATTTGTAGGAAATAGTTTTTTTTTTTGGGTGTTTTGTGGTGCTTTATGCATGGGATTGGTTTTCCAATAGCTGTTTTTGTTTCTTATTGCATGGTTTGGTGCTGCTGATATCCAAGTTTGTCTTTTCACTTGTGCAAAGTGAACTCTTCCAATGTTTCACACCAAATGCATCCATTCTTCACCTCAAATATTTCAAATTTTCAAATGTTCCCATTGGATAAAATATGTCGTGAAATCTATATAGGTGTAATCTAATAAAAAAATGAAATAGAAATTCAATCTTCATTAGTTGGTTATTGTTTCTAATGGTGACTGGACGTACCATTCTGCATGTCAAAGGTAAGAGAGCAGTACCATATATAGATTTGTAGTTTGTCGTTTGTAGATAAGTGAAACTGTGCATGATATATAAGTGCATACTGTTGTATCTTAATGGATGCTAGATGGCTGCAGCTGTGTTGGTCAAAAAGCGCTCTTTACCTATACAAGAATCCCATCAGGTAAGAGTTTGAATTCTGCTACTTAATTGCTACACAATCCTTGACAATGGCGGAAGATAAGTACAATCGGAAGAATCCCGCCGTGAAGAGGATTTTGCAGGAGTTGAAAGAGATGCAATCGAATCCTTCCGACGATTTCTTGAGCCTTCCGCTTGAGGTATTAATTGTCTTTCCTGAAAATATACTTTTTTATTTTTGGTTTTGTATTTCGTAATTTGTTCGTAGAATTTTGGTTTTGATCGCGGTGCTTTTAGATAATTTCTCGCTGCGAAGATGATGTTTAGATGGTTTAATTTTTAGGAAACAATTTGAGGTCGGTGGCATTTAGCTTTAGGTAAATAATTTCAGATTTATGATTTATTTCGCGTTTTGTTCCTTGAGGTATTATTCTTCCCTGGAACTTTTAGATAATTGCTCGTTGAGGAAACGACGCTAGTAAAATTGATTAATGGAAATTGTTGGGAAATTGTTCCATTGGTTCCTTATAGCGTTGCAGGATGGAAAATTATTGTATGAGGTTGAATCTGGATAAAGTTCTGGTACTTGTTGGTTGATATGCTGTAATTACCTTGAGAACATTTTAGTTTCGCATTCAATCATGATTTTCCTGTTCTGATTGATGATGTTGGCTGCGGATATGACCCTGATCAATTTTGATTTCCATGAAAAGTTGGTTAGTGGATAGTTTGGATTTTGAATTCAATTAACTTGTTTTTGTAAGTTTAAAATTAGTGATTTGAAGAACTAAAAATGCATGGGGTAATTTATTGCTCTGGTGGTTTGTATTTGTTCACTGTTTGAGATCTCTTTGGCCTGCTATGGATTATAGGGTTCAATTGAGTTACTCTTTACTTTCCTTTGTCAATGTAAAATAGAGTACCTTTACCTTTTTCTTTTATGATGAATGGGTCATAAATCTGCACTTCAAGAAAAATACTCATGTTAGCTGCTCACCTTTTCTCCAAACTATTGTAATTAAATCCAAGCAAATTTTCCCTGTGATTCAATATTTTTTCTTCAGGAGAATATATTTGATTGGCAGTTTGCAATTAGGGGGCCAAGAGACACAGAGTTTGAGGGAGGAATATATCATGGACGAATTCAGTTGCCTGCTGAATATCCTTTTAAACCACCTTCATTTATGTTGTTGACGGTATTGCATCGCTCTTCTTAACTCTTAAGTAGCTTACCAGTATCAGTTGAACAATTTGCATGTGGATTCCGAGATTTGTGTTGGTAATTAATTCCCTGATCTTATTTGATTTGGTTTGCAGCCCAATGGTCGATTTGAAACCCAAACCAAGATATGCCTGAGCATTTCCAATCATCACCCTGAGCACTGGCAACCATCTTGGAGTGGTATGTTCATGTTTGAGATATTTATGATAGCTCACATTCTTTTTGACATCATCACAAGTTTTAGTCCATTGAACTTATATGTTATGTTTTGGCATCTTTTACTTGTCCTTTGAAGAGTTTCTTTGATAAGTTTGGTCTTTTTTTTGCAGTTCGCACTGCTTTGGTAGCATTAATTGCATTTATGCCTACTAGCCCAAACGGTGCATTGGGATCCTTAGATTACTCAAAAGAAGAGAGGAGAACTCTTGCAATTAAATCTCGTGAAACGGCTCTGATTTTTGGGTCTCCTGAACGCCAAAAGCTGATTGATGAGGTTTGTTGTGCATGCTTATTTGAACTTTTTATATTTTATTTTTGCCATCATCTTAAACTAATACTTTTCTTGCTTAGATTCATGACTATATGCTCAGCAAAGCACCGCCGGTGCCTCAGGGCAATGAAACTGCTGAAGTACAGACTGACAATAGAGAAGGTCAGCAGAGTCCCCAAAATGATGTCGAGGGAACTACAGAAGCAGTCCCTAATCCAGCTGAAGATGGTGGAACCATTGAAGTACCAAATGACACCCCTGCAAATACAAATGTTGCTGAGACATCACGATCCCTTCCTACCGTGCCCACAAATGGACAGCAACTGTTGCATAAGCCAGACGCAAGGGTTCCAAAACAAGCGGATGATCGGTTGTTCACATGGGCCGCGTTTGGGCTTACTGTTGCCATAGTTGTTCTTCTGTTGAAGAAGTTCTTGAAAGCTAGTGGATACGGTGCTGTCTTTATGAATGAGTCGTAAATGTCGGGTAATATTTGTTGAGCATGCATTAGTTGATGAGGGAAGTGAAAGAGTGGTCTACCCTTTCTGTTGTCCGGCAAATAGGAGAAAAACCTGCAACTAAGCAGTTGCAACGCTTCAGTTGGGAGATATATATATATATATGCATCTTGTATGTACATCTTTTTCCAATTATTGTATAGATTAAATAACGATTATGCATAAAGTTCTGAACCTTGTAGAGACGCTTACTATTTTGCCATAAGGTAAATTTCTCTCTAGTTAAATCTAATTTACTGTCTGCACATATTAAGTATGATTGAGGTACATTCATCTGAAACAGTGTCCAACGTCTGGGATTCTTTGCTCTAAATATTTAACGTTTTAATTGGTTTCTAGGATTATCAAAGTCTTAGGATAACATCTGTAGCATCTAAGACTCTCTCACATAAGATTCTTCATTTATCAATAATGTGAGACTCTTCATTTACCAACAAACTACCCTATGCCAACACCAAGCAACAAGATGATTGGATTATTTCTTGTTCATATATGTTTCTCAGTTTCCCACTAGATTACAACTAGTCATTCAAGTCTAATAATTAACGTTGAATGTTGTCATGTTCACGACATGGTTTGAATCTTTGCTAAGGCATTTGGTAGAACTAAACGCATATGTTTACTTATGTGATGATTCCACGTGATTAGGCTTGTGATTAGGCTTGGTTTTTGGCGATAATTGATCAAATCTTGATTCCAAGTTTCTATCGTGGTTAGCTCTTGATTTTTTACGATTGTAGGTCAAAGTTATATGAACTCAATTGGCATTTGTGGAGATCATATTATTTGGAAAAAGGAAAAAAAAAAAGTTTTCCGACTGTATTATTGTGGTAAAACTTACAAGAATAAATAAAAGAATGCATTACTTTGTTCTCAAAATTAAATCGAAAAAATTGCACTTTTGGTTCCACCAGATATATCCTGTTGTACTTTTTGTCCCACGGGCTCAACACTTTTGGTCCCACAGAAACCAAAAGTGTTGCACGTTTGGTCCCACAGGAACCAAAAGTGTTGCACGTTTGGTCCCATCGCCGTTAATGCCGTTAACTTATGGATGAAAAATCATATTTGAAAGTCAAAGGTGGTTTTCTATGGTTTAAAACCACTAAAAATTATAAAGGTGGTATTTTTCCAAAATTTGACCTCAATTTGAAAATTCTCACTATATAAAATGTATTTTAATAACTTAATTTAGCTAAAATTATGTAAATTTGATTCTATAATCCTTAATTTTATAATGATATTATTATAAATGAAATGTTAATGATTATAATAGGGAAAATTGCACTTTTGGTCCCACGGGATATACCCTGTTGCACTTTTGATCCCATTGTATACGGACTCAATAATTTTGGTCCCACAGGAACCAAAAGTGTTGCACTTTTTGGTCCCATCGTCGTTAATTTTGTTAACTTATGGATGGAAAACTACCTGTGAAAGTCAAATGTGATTTTCAATGGTTTAAAACCACTAAAATTTATAAAGGTGGTATTTTTCCAAATTTTGACCCCAATTTGAAGATTCTCACAATATAAAATGTATTTAATAATTTAATTTAATAATCCTTAATTTTATGTAATATTATTATAATCCTTAACATTTCATTTATAACAATTTTTAAATACCAATAACCCTAACTTTTGAGAAAAATTAGTAGTCTTCGCGTAGAAGCAAAGGTCAAAGTCTCTTTCTCCACAAAGTCTATATATGTGGACTAGACTGGACCATTTTTGTTTCACTCTGTTCTGTTTCACTTCATTTCTCAGAATCACAAGTCGAAACCAAAGAATATTCATCTCGTCATATCTGAAAAGCTCAAATGGAGATCCCCACCGATTCGATTCCCAGACTCCCAGACGACCTGATCGTTGAGATCCTCACGTGGCTCCCAGTAAAACCCGTCTTGAGATGCAGGTGCGTTTGCAAATCATGGCTATCCTTAATTTCCACCCCACAATTCGTCAGATCCCACCTCCGAAAGTCCAAACAAGGCTCCAACTACGCACACCACAGGGTGATGTTGATCTGTCGTGGTGATATCAAGCAATGTTCGGTTCCCTGCCTGCTGCGTGAACCCATTATTGATACATTTGACACGGATTACTCAGTCCCATTTTGGTTACAGCCCAACCGGATTATGGGCTCTTGTGATGGTCTGATTTGCCATGTTATAGATAGGAAAGGTCTGTTTCTGTGGAACCCATCTACAAGAGTATGGAAAAAGCTGCCAGATTTTGGCTTCAACGAAAACTTTGGTATCTTTGCTTATGGACTTGGTTTTGATAAATCGAGTGATGATTATAAAGTTGTGGTGGTTTTAATTGGCGGTAGAGATTCGAATGAGGTGGCGGTGAAAGTTTATAGTTTGAAGACTGATCAGTGGAAAAGGATCGAGAACTTTAAGGGTCGATGGCTGAGGGATAATAGGGCTGCATTTGTTCATGGGAAGCTGCATTGGATTGCAAATTATGATCGGGAGTTTAAATCTGGATGGAAGATTGTTTCTCTTGATTTGGGGACGGAGGAATATGGAGTATTAGAGATGCCGAAGAATGTAGAAATTGGTTGGTATAAGAAGTTGGGGGCATCTGAAGAATGCCTTTATATGCTCTGCAGTAATTTAACCAGTGCTGATGTGTGGATTATGGATGATTATGGGGTAGGAAAAAGGACGTGGACGAAGGTGGCTAGTGTTCCTTGCATTGGTGATTTCCCGGCGCACCAGTATAGGTCAGTATTGTACGTGCTAGAGAATGGTGAAGTTGTGTTGCATTGTGGTTTGAAGTTGGTGATTTTTAATCCAAAGGATTGCTCGATCAGGTGTCCTGAGATTAGAGACGCGAATGAATTGATTGCAGCCAAAACTTATATTGAAAGTTTAGTTTCACCACTCTAGGGATGCTGAAGAATCATGTCTATTATTTTGATAAGGTGTACTTTCAGTTTCGACACTCTCATGAGACGTACTACTGATCTAGTTGTCGTGGTTGTTATCTATTAAGTTTATTCCTCAGAGGCTGTAATCTTATCTAAGTATGGTAATGTTATATTGATTTCTCTTTCGTAGTTTATGATTTTGATTCAAAGATTGCTGGCTTCCGTGTAGTGAGATTAGGGATTGTATCAAAGCCATCAGTTAGGTTGAAAGTATCGATGATGACTTGGAAGCATATAGTGTCATTTGTTTGTAGCATACTTCTCAAACTAGCATATAGTTTTTCTGTTATCTGCCAACTAAATTGATGTTAAGTGATCTTGTAAATACTATCTGTTTAAAGTCTTGTATTCCTGGAAGTTCTAGTCTTTTCCAATACTTATTACCAGTAGTACCATGTTCTTGTTTTTCTAAGCTAAGCACCCTTTTCTTTTCACTTTTCTTTTTTTTTTTTGTTGCCCCTCAACTATTTGTGGGAAAGAGGTTTTTTTTTTGGGTATTTTCTGGTGCTTTATGCATAGGATTGGCTTTCCAATAGCTGTTTATGTTTCTTATTGCATGGTTTGGTGCTGCTGATATCCAAGTTTGTCTTTTCACTTGTGCAAAATGAACTCTTCCAATGTTTCACACCCAATGCATCCATTCTTCACCTCAGATATTTCAAATTTTCAAATGTTCCCATTTGATAAAATATGTCGTGAAATCTATATAGGTGTAATCTAATAAAAATGAAATAGAAACTCAATCTTCATTAGTTGGTTATTGTTTCTAATGGTGACTGGATGTACCATTCTGCATGTCAAAGGGAAGAGAGCAGTACCATATATAGATTTGTAGTTTGTCGTTTGTAGATAAGTGAAACTGTGCATGATATATAAGTGCATATTGTTGTATCTTAATGGATGCTAGATGGCTGCAGCTGTGTTGGTCGAAAAGCGCTCTTTACCTATACAAGAATCCCATCAGGTAAGAGTTTGAATTCTGCTACTTAATTGCTACAATCCTTGACATGCTTCTCACACAATAAAAAGAGAAAAACTTCAATAATGCATATCATTGAAAGCAATTTTCAAGGACATTAGGTTTGACTGTTGCT
The DNA here is from genome assembly GCA_034509735.1 of Sesamum alatum. Classification (NCBI taxonomy): domain Eukaryota; kingdom Viridiplantae; phylum Streptophyta; class Magnoliopsida; order Lamiales; family Pedaliaceae; genus Sesamum; species Sesamum alatum. Next base: position 37,864,565 of record JACGWO010000006.1, read on the forward strand.
GCTCATGAATGTGTAGTGTATGGCGGACAATATGTGCATCCACTGCAAGTGGATTAGGACTGATCAATCCAAGAGGGAAACAATAGCAAGACAATTGCTTGTCATGTGTGTCAACCTAGTACCGATACTAGACAACGGGGACTCGAATGCATGCCCTGAGACTGCATCCTCGCAATCACCAATATCTATTATGACAGCACTGAACATGCTGTTCATGGTGCCTGTATCTCTTCTAGGAAAAGCATTAACTGCGTCCTGGTAGTTGTGCACCGCCGTCTCGTAACTGCGGATGCATTCCTTTAGGACTGGCAAGAGCTCTGGTTTAACCCCTGGTTCTTCAGTAACATTCTTGGCCACGGACAGGGCATGCTTTGTGAGTTTAGCACCAGCCATGATGGCTAACTCAAGGACAGATGAAACGTCAGTTTGCCATTGAGGTGGGGAACAACTGTGGCTAGGCAAAGGGAGGAATAATGAGTTGAGTCACAGATTTTCTTCACGCTTGGATCAACTTCAGTTGATGGGGCAAGCGTCGTTGGTGACTCAACATCGAAGGGCCCATCGGAGTCTGTTGGTGGTGCTGCAATGGGTGAGATGGAGTCAGACGGTGGTTCTGAGATCGATGGAGGGAATGATGCAAGAGGACCTGCTGCAGGAGATGGTGTGGGAACTGGTGCTGGTCCAGGGGATGATATTGGCACAGGTGCGGGTCCCAGTGATGGCGATGGTGCAAGGGAAGGTCCCAGTAATGGCGATGGTGCAAGTGCAGGCCCTGGTGATGGCCCGTCAGCTGGCCCGGGGGATGGTGTTGGAGTTAGCACGTGTCCAGGCCCTCTGAGTGGAAACGGCAAGTTTGAGCGTCCTTGGAATGGTGAGGGGATGGGTGCCGATCCTGGGGAGGGCTCAGGCTGCGGGTGGGAGGAAAAACTGGGGAAAAGCTGGGATTCTGCTAAGCGGAAGGAGATGAAAAGGGCGCAGGAGGCGAAGAGCAGCCTGAGATTGTAATGAAGTGCCATTTTTGCGCGGGGGTGCTGTGGTAGTCTGCAGTTGTTTGGGAATGATTGATGATGTAATGGGATGGGTATGTATAAGAGGTTGTAGAGAAATAGGATTGAAAAGAGGATGATCAGTTTCCCTTTATTAGGCGATTGTCTTGTGCTTGTTTAACGCATTTCAGCAGTGGCCCTCATTTTCTTGTCAAAGAGAGTCATACAAATATTTGCCTTTCGGACTCCTAAACTTCCTCAGAATTCAACGGACAGAATGTTTGTCGCAAGAAGCGCGCGCGTTCATGCATGTACGCGTGCGGGCCCTTTAAGGTTGTTTCTTTTGATAATAAGCGCCTCTTCTATTTAATATTAGCTGTTGTGATACGTCATTTTTGCGTGCATATAATAAATAATTTTTTACGTTTAAAATATATTATAAATAAGAATAAAATATATAAATCAATATATTATGCACGTTAAAAGAAAGAAAAAAAAAACTAATTTTTAAAAGTTGAAAAATTGAATAAGTTAATTATTTCATCAATGGAAGGGTGTTTTTGACATCACAAAAAATTGATGTGACGGCGTCATTAATCGTTATTTGTGAGTATGGAAGCCCTTTTTTATATTAGTACTAGTTAGTACCCCGTGCCGAGGCACGGGAGAATTATATTTTTAATAAAATAAAAAAATAAATTTATAAATAATTTAAAATTTAAAATATAAAAATAAATAAATAATAAAGAATTTAAAACTTAAATTTAAAGTAATTAATAAGTATAAAAATACAAATTTGTATTGAATATAAAAATGAAGTTAAACATTTTACTAACTAATTACCTTAAATGATAAGTGAATTTTTTTTATAAAGGTTAACAATGAATATGTGCTTCAAAATAAAAATAAATAAGGTAAATAATTACATTAATAAAAAATACTTTATTTCATTAAGTGGTAAAAAAAATTCAAAAAAGGCTACCATAAAGAAAACATGTACTTTAATAATAAATAAATAATACAAATAATTTCAATTCTAAAACAAAATTAGTATTTAATAAATAATTTAAAATTAAAATGATTAAGAGAAGATGACAAATAGGAGGAATTCGTGATTTTTGAAATGTCATAACAAATCCTTGATTAACAATTTTTTAATTAATGCATTTCTTTAGTGCAATAACTAATAAAATAAATTAATAATGTTAGATATTCAGGAAAAAATAATTAAAATTAGAAAAATTGTGTCTTATTAAAATATAAAAATACAAAATAAATACTGAACTTATCAATGATTGAATTATAAATCATTGGCATTATTTCATATGAATATGTACATGTTTCACTGACGAATTGCAAAAAATAACTCTATCAAATTTCAAAATTCTCATTTAAAATAAAAGCAAAGGAAATAAAATATGAAGGTGGAAAGAGAAATTTACATGTTAGTGTAGCGTAAGATTTCACAGCTTTGTGATTTACTTTTGTACTGCATTTGCAGACCCATTATTTATAATATTACAAACTTTTTATTTTGAGTAATTTTGAATTTCAAAAGACAATAGTAGATAAGTTTTATAAAATTGAGTTATCCTTATCATTAATGAAAGTTTTAAAAATATTTAAATTTTCTAATTGATAATCATGAAGTGATTCTCCCTGTGATGATTAGAATTTTTTGAATAAACACGAATAATTATAAAAGAAGAAATTATTATATTTTCAATAAATGTAATATTTTTTATATAATACTAATCTATAGTTTTTTCATATTATTATTATCTATACACATAATATTTAGATATTTGAGTTTATTATGTATCAAATATTCAGTAGTCATATCACTTATAATATCTTATACAAAATATCATAAATTAAATATTAAGGCTATATTATAAGAAACTATAATTATATAACGAATAATCAATTCAGAAAATATTTCATATTATTGGATATAATGAACAATAGTTGATATTTATATTTATCCAAGATATATTTACTTATTTTATAGAAAACATCCAATAGTTTATTCAGAAAAGAATTGTATTTTCTAAAAAATAATTAAATAGAACTATATAATATTCTTTTAAATATAAAAATAAGTAAATAATTAGTACATTAAAAAATTAAGTTAATAACTATAAAAATACGAAAGTATATTAAACACAGAAATGAATTTGAATTATTTTACTAACTATTTACCTGAAAAAATGAGTGAATCTTTTGGATAAACAAATAATGGTGCACTTATCTAAATTTAAATATAAGATAAATGATAATTTTTTAAGCTCCAAAATAACTAAGTAAGTAAAAATTACAAATAATTCAAAATTTAAAATAAAACGAGTAATAGACAAATAATTCAAAATTTTAAAATAAAATAATTAGTGAATATTAAAAATATAAGAATATTATTTAATGTTAAAATAAATTTTAGATTAATTATATCCTTGACTAATTTATCTTTTGGTTACATTCAAATCATTTATCAACACTAAATAAATATAAAATATTTTCTTACATGGCAAAATAAAATTCAAATAGACACCAAAGAACTATGGTTTATAAAAGCTAATAAAAAAATTAAAAATAAAGTAATTTTTTATATGTAAAAAAAAATAAAATTTATTATGATAATAATCACAAATAAAAAAAAATGTTGAAAGATGTAAAATAAGTTTGAATTTTAGATTGTGTCCCTAACCAATTTACCTGAATAAATTTGTAAATATTTATAAAATCAAATAATCTATCATTTATCTAATTTAAATAAAATAAAATATTTTTTCAATTTATAATCAAAGAGATTAAAAGAATATAAGAATCTATGATTGTATGGATATTTTTCTAAATAATTAATGATAACTCATTCAATTCAAGAAAACTTATATTTTATATAATTTTTATTAGAACTAATATACAAAGATAGATAATTTTTGTTCAACTTTATAAGTATATATTTTCAAATATTTATTATTATAGTCACAATTTAAATTGAAAATACTCTCCATGCCTTGGCACGGGTTTTGTACTAGAGTACCCCGTGCCAAGGCACGGAAAAATTGTATTTTTAATAAAATAAAGAAATAAATTTATAAATAATTTAAAATTTGAAATATAAAAATAAATAAATAATAAAGAATTTAAAACTTGAAGTTAAAGTAATTAATAAGTATAAAAATACAAACGTGTATTGAATATAAAAATGAAGTTAAACTTTTTACTAACTAATTACCTTAAATGATAAATGATTTTTTTTTTTTTTTTTTATAAAGGTAAACAATGAATATGTGCTTTAAAATGAATATGAATATGTGCTTCAAAATAAAAATAAATAAGGTAAATAATTATCTTAATAAAAAATACTTTATTTCATTAAGTGGTAAAAAACTTTCAAAAAAGACTACCATAGAGCAAACATATACTTTAATAATAATACAAATAATTTCAATTTTGAAACAAAATTAGTATTTAAAATGATATATAATATCGATTGAGACTATCCATCTAAGCGTATGCGCAGATGTGGATAGTCTCAATGAGATCTATTCTGCCAAATGGAATATAACAATTTTTTAGATATAAGAGAAAAACATATTAATATTTATCCAAAAGAATCTAATCAATATTATATATTTATATAACTTTTTTAAGTAAATAAAAACATGTTTATCCAATATATATGTATTTATCTTATAGATAACATTCAATAGTTTATCCACAAAAAAAATTGTATTTTCTAAAAATTAATTAAATAGAACTATATATAATATTCTTTTAAATATAAAAATAAGTAAATAATTAATATATTGAAAATTAAGTTAATAATTATAAAAATACGGAAGCATATTGAACAAAAAATGAATTTGGATTATTTTACCAATTATTTATCTAAAAAAATGAGTGAGCCTTTTGGATAAACAAATAATGGTACACTTATCTAAATTTAAATATAAGATAAATAATAATATTTTAAGTTCTAAAATAACTAAGTAAGTAAAAATTACAAATAATTCAAAATTTAAAATAAAATGAGTAATTGACAAATAATTCCAAATTTAGAAATAAAATACTTAGTCAATATTAAAAATATAAGACTATTTTTTAATATGAAAATCAATTTTAGATTAATTGTACCCCTGACTAATTTATCTTTTGGATACATTCAAATCATTTATCAACACTAAATAAAAATAAAATATTTTCTTACATGGCAAAATAAAATTCAAAGAGACACCGGAGAACTATGGTTTATAAAAGCTAATAAAATAAAAAATTATAAATAAAGTAATTTTTTATATATAAAAAAATTAAAATTTAATATGATAATAATCACAAATAAAAAAAATATTGAAAGATGTAAAAACAAATTTGAATTTTAGATTGTATCCCTAACCAATTTACCTGAACAAATTTCTAAATCTTTATAAAATCAAATAATCTAACATTTATCTAATTTCAATAAAAATAAAATATATTTACTATCAAGGTAACTAAAATTCGAAGAGACACAAAACTGCTTTAAAAATTAAATAAAATAAAAAATATAAATAAATTTAATTTTATAATGTAACAATGACTAAGGATATAGAAATTAAAATGTAATATGATAATAATAAAAAACAAAAAAAACTATTAGATATAAAAATAAATTTGAAGAATGTTACTTATTCATTTATTTAAAAAGATTATAAATCTTTTGGATAAAGATAAATTATTATACACTTATCGGAATTGTTTATTAGTTATATTTTATCTATATCTATATATAATAAAATAGATACATTGGAACTATCCACCTAAGCGCCATGTATACGGAGATGTGGACAACCTCAATGACCATTCTGCCAAATGAAAATTTATAAATTTTTAGATAAAAAGATAAAAAATATATATTTATACTTATCCAAAAGAATCTAATCAATATAATTTGTTTATCTTTTTTTTAAGTATATAAAAACGTGTTTATTCAAATATATATATATCCAACAAATAAAAGTTCATTTCATTCAAAATATCATTAATATAAACATCAATATTGTTCATTATATCCAAAAATATGAAATATTGTATGAATTGATTATTCGTTATATAATTATAGTTTCTTATAATATAGCCATAATATTTGATTTAATTATATTTTGTGTAAGATCTATAGGTGATATGACTATTGAATATTTGATACATAATAAACTACAATATCTAAATATTATTCGTGTTTATCCAACAAATTCTAATCATCATAGGGAGAATAACTTCATGATTATCAATTAGAAAATTTAAATATTTTTAAAATTCTCATTAATGATAAGATAAGTCAATTTTATAAAACTTATCTATTATTGTCTTTTGAATTCAAAATTACTCAAGATAAAAAGTTTGTAATATTATAAATAATGGGTCTGCAGAAGCAGCATAAAAGTAAATCGCAAGACTGTGAAATTTTAGGCTACAGCATGTAAATTTATCTTTCTACCTTCATAATTTTTTCTTTACTTATATTTTTAGTGAGAATTTCAAAATTTGAGAGAGTTATTTTTTGCAATCCTCAGTGAAACAAGTATGTACATATTCATATCAATGCCAATGATTTTTTTTTTTTTATAATGAGCGATGAACTATTAATTTGAAAGTACAACAATGTTTCTAAAGCGACCAATTGTTATTACAATATTCAGTGCACACTGCACAGTATAACAACATCTATTCAGTCCACGGTACAATAACAAATGCACATCTACCAACACCAATCAAAGGAATAATACAAAATCCTACAAATTAACAACTCCCTACATTCGTAGTACTCGAACCCACGACCTCTTGGTTGTCGGACCTCAATCATTGACAAGTTCAGTATTTATTCTGCATTTTTATATTTCAACAAGACACAATTTCTCTAATTTTAATTTTTTTTTCCTGAATATCTAACATTATTGATTTGTTTTGTTAGTTATTGCACCGCCGCATTAATTAAAAAATTGTTAATCAAGGATTTGTTATGACTTCAAAAATCAGGAATTCCTCCTATTAGTCCTCTTCTCTTAATCATTTTAATTTTGAATTATTTATTAAATACTAATTTTGTTTTAAAATTAAAATTATTTGTATTATTTATTTATTTATTATTAAAGCACATGTCTGCTCTATGGTAGCATTTTTTGAATTTTATTTACCACTTAATGAAATAACGTATTTTTTATTAAGATAATTATTTACCTTATTTATTTTTATTTTGAAGCACATATTCATTATTCATTTTAAATCACATATTCATTGTTTACCTTTATCCAATAAAATTCACTTATCATTTAAGGTAATTAGTTTTAAATTCTTTATTGTTTATTTATTTTTATATTTCAAATTTTAAATTATTTATAATTCTTACGTTAGTAGAGGAAATCGAACTCACAATCATATGATTGAAAAGTGATTCATTCTTACCAACTGAACCAACATATGTAATTCTATTTTTTTTTTAATTTCTCCCAACGCATGCACACAAGCCGGGCCTGAACCCAATACCTCTAAAAGACACTTTGAAATCCAAATTATTAGTGTGTAATCTAGAAGGAAAAAGTTTATATTAGTATAGTTGAAATGGAAATATTAGTATTTATCCAAAAGAATCTAATCGATATTATATATTTATATACTTTTAATAAGTAAATAAATAACATATTTATCCAAGATATATTTACTTATTTTATCGATAACATCCAATAGTTTATCCATAAAAGAACTATATTTTCTAAAAATTATTTATATAGAACTATATCAAAAATCAAGTTGTAAATATAAGATATTTCATTGAATGAAAATAAGATAATACCAAAATATCATCATTTAGTCGTCGCGGCACGCTGTCTTTGTATGTATATAAAATAATATTGCACGTTTTAAAGGTATTGTAAATAAGAAAATATACATATTAATCCACATATTTTATTTAAAAAAAAAAAAAAAGAAAGATAGAAAGAAAGAAAAGAAATAAAAACTAACTTAGGGGTATTATCGATATAACCAAAAAATTAGTGTTGCGGTGTAAGTAACCATCATTTATTAGTGAAAATAAAATTTGCTTTATATAATAGTATAAATAGATACACTAGCGATTGACACAAACTTGATATTTTTGTATATATTTGTTTGATTAGATTAGAAAAGGAAGATATAACGAATAAATGATGAAAGAATTAATTTTAAAGTGAATGAATAAAAATTATTAATAGAACTAATTAATTAAAGGCATAGTTAGCTATGAAACAAATAAGTATATCTTAGTTAATTCACGTTGTGTTGTGTCAACCAAATTTAGTTACTATAAAGGCTTTGTAGTTTAGTAAATAGTATGGACAAATATTAAAGGAATATGACGCTTTACGCACATACTTTCTCATTGTTATGCAGGGCGGAAAAGATTGCGACCTGTAATAACAAACACTCCGAAAAATTATCTCATTTAGTGTTCGACATGCGTCGGACACAAACATATTTCGAACACAAATTTGATACGTGTCGAACACAACATTCGTTTGTCCGAAAGTATATAATAAATTAAAAAAATGTTTGATTATGAAGTTACTAAATTTTTTCAAAATGATCGTGATGATTTAACTAATTTTGGTTATTAAAAAATTTTCATTGCATACTTTCACTAAAGATGGATAGTTATTTACTTTTTAAAATGACATGATTAAGAACTTAGATATAAGACGTGTTTATTTTATGTTTTATCTTATTGTTGAGTTTTCATATTTTCTTCATGGTGTAACATATTTTGATATACGTCATATTGGGTTTTTTAATTTTATTATGATATATATAAAATAAAATAAAATATATATTATGTATTGTCGTGTCGATACCGTTTCATATTATAAATTTTAAAAAAAATTGTGTTGTTGTGTCCGTGTTATATGATGTTCATGTCATGTCCATGCATTATAAACTGCAACCAATTTACACTTATCTTGTGCGTGCATAATTGTGCTTTGAACTTAATTGTAAACCTCTCTTGTTTAAATAAGGTGTCCATAATTAAATCACAGAAAGTATAGGGATGCATTTGTAATATTCGTAAATAATTTAAAGCCGTTGAATAATAACTTGTACATCTTGCCTACAACAAAACATTGTATGAATCAAATTTTATGTTGTAGGTGAATCATGATTCATGGCCATGTTCACATTCAAGCTTTATATGCTTTATTTATATCCAACTCGTAATAGGTTCAGTTTTCATGTGTTCTGCTAATCAACTTCAAATAGTAATAAATAATGTCATAATAAGAACATCATGCGATGGGCAATAAGTTTTATTTGATCTGCTCAAAGTTACAGGGAACACTGACTGCTAGAGCTAAGCAAACAAGCAGCATCTTGTACGAGCAATGCCAAAAACTTCAAGTTTGAAATACACACGACACAACGTCAATTATTTACTATGAAAAATTTTTATTCGAACCAGGTTTGGCCGAATCAAACCAGTCACACGTTAAATATATTGCACTTGCCGTATAATTAGTTCAGATCCGACGAAATCCGATTTGGGATAGAAATTTCCCTATTTACTACATATCAATTCTAGAGTCAAGGAGTTTGAGAAACAGCAGGAACATAAAGCTCCACAGCGACGCGACCTTCTTCACATCTACGTCTAGTCGTGGCTCTTCACTACAGTAACAGGGCACGTTGAGTTGTTCACCACAAAGTTGCTAACACTGCCCATGAGAGCCCTGCACAATTACACAAAGGGATCCCAATCTATTAATATGATGAGGTAGCAAGAAACCTGAGACGCGCACACGTTTTGTGAGAATCGAACCTTTTGATTTTGCCAAGACCTCTATTCCCAATAACTAGGCAGTCGAGGGGAATGCCGTCGATTGCTTCGCATAGCTTCTCTCGAGCATCTCCCCAGAAGATTTTCATCACCACAACGATCTGTTTTTCATTATCAGACATCAATTTATGGTAATTGAATGTTATTTCAATTAAAGTTGAGTTTACTAATGGCAAAAGAGCCGATGATGCCTCATAATTTTATTTCAATTAATAAAAATTCATCGCATCCAATCAAAATACAACAAAAGAGATGTAATTACCTCTTTCTGATTGGATGCAGTTGAGACGATATCCAGAGTTTCAGGATCAGGGCTGACTTGGTATTTCTTCATGTTATCGGCCTTGGAGAAATCGCTCAGAGGAATCAAAGCTAACAAAGACCAGAGGAAATCAATTGGTTAATTAACATGAACAGAACAACAGAAAACTGAAAAATCGCATTTTATCAAATATGATTTACCACGATATCAATCACAATGAGAAGAAGACAGAGGGGGAGAATAACAACTTTATCAGGTCTATAATTCGATCAAGAATTAGATACAGTTACCATATTGATCCACAGAACATAACACGCACAATCAACGGTGATTGAGATCAGTGATCTGATGAAATTCAGATTGATTGAGTGACAGAATAAGATGATCATTGAAAGATAGGGTGCATACGAGAACCGGTGGTCTCCCATAGCTGCATCTCGCCTGTCTCATAATAGCCTTCGGGCCGGACGCTGACGAGAATGAGGTGATCCCCCTTTCGGACCAGGTTGTCCACAGCCCATTGCAGAGCTTTTCTGCTGCATGGTGAGAAATCCACTGCCACGCCTACCCTCCTGCAACCTCCCATTTTTCTTCTCTCTAGAACTTTTCGTGCTTTCTCACTCTAAAACTTATGATGGAAATAAATGTCTGTCCGCGTCTTTTTAATCCAACATCGACGAAAAACAAGGGAATATGGCATACTGAGATTCAGAATTAATTGTACAAAAAAAAAAAAAAGAAAGATTAATTATTGTAATAATTTATTTTTGCGAAAGCAATTTAAAGACAAGATAAGGTCAAGGATGCATTTTTTGCATTTTTCTCATGCATGCACCCATAGCCTCTAATTATTTACTTTTTGGGTATAGTTCTTTTATGATACTCGATCTTCAGCGTGAAATAAATTGTAAGCGGATTACATTTTCTATTCCCAACACCTATAAAATATTTTTTTTAAATAAATTATATGACATAATCATTGTATATGTAGTGTGTATACGTTGTATGAAATAGAAAATATAACGGAATTATGAATAAAAAATTCGAATCGAGTTGATAGGAGCAAATTCTTCTTCATGCGTTTCCCAATACTTCCTTTTATTAAAAGATAAAGAGTAAATTACATTCACCTTCCCTTAGATTTGGCATAATTATAAATACTCCTTGATTGTTGAAAAAATTATAAACACCTCGTGAGGTTTGTAATTTTTAACCAAAGGCCTGAAATCGACCATTTTGCTCTTGAATTTTTTTATTAAAATTGTAGAAAAATCAATCGAGGTAAATTGCATTATTGTTGCTTTGTGTAAAAAAACTTAAAAACCTCTCCCTGCGCATTGCTGTCCAAAAAAAATTTAAAATTTAAATAAAAAATATTTCAGTGCATAAGGGTATTTTGGTCATTCACCCATAAAAATAGGTGGAAGTGGGTTATTTGTTAGACGGTTACAAACTTCAGGGAATTATTTGTAATTATGTGAAATATCGTGGAGGCAGTTGTAATTTACCCTAAGATAAAAGAAAAAGTTATCTTCTTACCTTGTGTTTTAAATTTCAAGGTAAATAGGTGTCATCTGTGCATTAAATTATGCTTGAGAATGTTGTACACGTACACATGTCTGTGTGTACATATAATATGTGTGACACCCTCTACGGTACTATACTATATCACTACTAATTATCATACTCTTCGTAATTATAAGTTGTCTTATAAGATTTTTCATTCTAAACTAATAAGATAAATCCTATTTTTCTCGATATAATATAATTCTATAAATATATCTTAAATCACGATAGGTATCATCAAAAGTTTATATTTACTAGGCCACAGATATACTTATGTACAAAACTCCAAAAGATGAAAGTTTCATGCTGTTGCAGAATCTAAAACGCAAACCCGACAAAAGACTAGATGTTTAATAGTCATATGGCCAAAACCCACGGCTTCAGATGTCACGGCTGACCCACCTATTAAGGTCCATGGCAGACTTCAAATTTGACGTAGCTAGTCACCGTGATCTATCTCCTGAAAAACGTTGGCAAGGGATGAGCTGCCTACTCAATAAGTATAGCTAACTAACTTATACATACACACGCACATACATAATAAAACGAGTATCATGCAATACGACAAATATAAGAAATAACATATATCAACAATTATATATCAAATTACACATAATACTCGACTTTATTGTTTATTTCCTTAAGGCCCTGCTTACCCCTGCTGGAGTGCATCACTCAATAGTCTATGCCGGCTATCAACCCCTCAATCATAATATCTCTTTTTCTTTCCCTCGGTACCATACAACACACAGCTCGTATGATACCCCATGATCAATGATACCACACAGCACACAACTCATATGATATCCCATCATTCATCATATCACACAGCACACAGCTCGTATGATATGTTACATCATCTCCCTCGATCAATGACAGCACACAGCTCGTCATTAATCATATCACCATAAGCCATTGCAGTATGCCCTCCAGTTAGGTCAACCATTACTTATCTCAGTTCACAATATTCTCCTCACTCATTGTCATTTAACCATCAAATCCCCATCGGTAACTTCAACATTCAATTTCATTTAAGAATCACATATAAGACATACCATCATCCTTCTAATTTCTATACACCATAACCACATATAACCACATAATGACAATTTCACAGTACAACAAGTAGTCCACATAAATAGCCATCGAGTCATAATTTCGTATACATCACCAGAATATATATATATATCCATACACATAAACATATCACACACACACACACACATATATATATATATATAAATTCAATTAACTATACTTACCTCAAACTCATAAGATCTCGTTAATAGGAGAAACTGCTCAGCCCTATACTCTATCTTCACGTCCTATAGTAGGATATAATATATATTATTAATATATCAAAACTATTGTAAATTTTGAATAAAATCACTAATTAATATTTTATTTATATTGAAATTCTAACCGCCGTTCCTTTTTCATCTAAATATTAAACGCTATAAACTCCTCCGGTATATATTTAATTTATCTATTAACTCATAAAAGCTTATTCTATCAAACCCCTCATGTTTTTATAATTATCGTTCTCAATTACATCCCTAAATGAAATTATTACAAATATCCCATATTTCTTTTTAATAAATACCATATTTCTCAAATATAATTTCCTAACATTTCTCAAATATAATTCCCTATTATCCCTATTAATTCCTACCAATTCTTCACTATAATGATAATTATTTAAACACTGGTACATACAATTATGTATTTGGTTAATAAACCCGGTCAATTTGAATAGTCCATTATAACAACTACTAAATCTAGTAGGTTATATAATTTCACATCATTAGCTATAATATTCTAGTCCAATTAAATATATACCCGAACACTAATTTGTATAAATGCTCAAATTCAATAAATTTTTCGGTTAAATAGTAAATCGAATAGTACAAATCATATTTAATAAATGCACTAATTAAAAAATATTAATATAATAATTAATTTATAATTTATAGTAAAAAAAATACTAACCTGTTTCCGTCCGAAGTTTGCACATTTAATTGTGTGTGAATGTGTATTTAATGTTTAAATGTGTATATTTTCTTTTCTTAAATAGTAAGTTAGCTATACATATATTTTAATATATGAGAATGAGAGTACAATGGATAGGCAGCCACGTGCTGCGCTGAAATGAGGTTTTACACATTTTTTTTTATTTTTACATTTTTTTTTATTTTTATTAAAATTGTAATTTAGTCCCCAACTTTTATATATTTATGTATTGACCACAAATATTTAATAAAGCTCCAATTTAGTTCCCTTCAAGTTTTAATATATTTATAATTTCAATCTATATTTATAATTAAATTAAATTTTCTTAATAATTACTAATTAGTCCCTCGATTATGAATAAAATTATACGGACATCACAATATGAGAGAGAGTATACCAGCTTTGATCACATCAAATGACTTGCAAAATGCCCTCTAATTAAAACAATGAAAAATGGCTAAAAACTAGAATGATCTCTCTTAATTTATCACAAATCCTACTGAAAACGGTGCAGCAGCAAAGAACATGCTAAGATCAAAGCTGCAGTGAAAAGGAAAACCAGAAACAACGTAGCCAAACAGAACCCTGCAATTCCCACGTGATCATTTCTGTCATAAATATGCCTCTTTCTCGTTTGATACACCTCAATTTGTTCACAAACCCCTCCATAGTAAAACTCCTTCACGTTGATATCCACATGCAAGCTCTTGAAAAGAAGGACAATCTCTTCCTCCCTCCTCTCATGCCCATCTATGAGAATATCCCTATTTCGAAGTAACCTCACATCCTCCGTAGACCGCATCAGTCGTTCCATCAGGATCACGTAAGACGTAACGTGTTTAGAACATTTGGGAATACTGAGTTCCATTGCAATGAGATTCCTGAACAAGATTTCAGTATAACCATGAATTTCCAGAGATGGGATCTTCAGTTTTCCGTGGAAAAAGTTTATGTTGGATGGAATTTCGGAAATGGTCTTTTCGACTCTTATCCCGACAGATTCAAGATGTGTTGCCTGATCTATGTGTGTGTACCGAACACTTGACGGTACGTGTGGATCTGTAGGCAGATAGTGTTGCCTGATTAGGTCCAAGAAATGGTGTGTTTCGGGCCGAAAGATTTCTGGAGGGGATTGGGAGTGATCAATCAACTTCTTGAAGAAACATAAGGCAAGATCAATGAGGGACATATGACAGTGTTTGGGAATCGGGACTAAGTGAAATAGTTGCTCAAGAATGAAAAAGGGGACTTGGTTTTCGAGTAGGATTAAGTCGCATTTGAGCCGGAAGAGCATGTCGTTTGTGCTGAAGCACGGATCGTCTCTACGTCTCAAGGTCTTGATCGCGTACGCAAGAAAAAGCTCGATGATGAAACAGCCATCAAGTAACATCATCTCAACAAATTGATCATTCCCCATGTTGATTTTTTCAGTGTAGAAGTTTCTGGCCTTATGCTCAGTTTGCCTTAGTGCCCTGATGCAGCTTTCTAGAGTTGCATCTGAGTTTGCATTTCGGCTGATCAATGCGTTGAGGTATCGCCACTTTTGATCCTCCATGACTTGGAGGACGGCTGTGCCGCGGTGGAAAGGGCCGATTGACACCGATGACGGGAAATATTTTGCTTCATTTCCCTTGAGAAGCTCTTCAGGGACTCTGCAGACACTATGTGACAGAGAAATGAGTTCCATCTTTTCTTTGATTGAGGATGCAAGATTATCCTCAGTCATAATCTCAATTGAGACATGGTCTGTTTCTCTACTGTGTTTTTCCAGTGATCTGCTGCCAAATTCCATCTTTTTCACCAAATCAAGAAGTCTGCAAAATCTTAGCATAAGAGTTCAAAGACTGGAAGATTAAATCATGTAAATTTAACGTATAACTCACTTAGCTGCCCCTTTGTTCTCAACTGTGATCTGTCTCCGAAATGAAATGCATGGGGTCTGTGTTGTGAGACAAGTTTTAAAGCCCAAAAGTGGTGATGAGAATCAAAGGTTGCTTGGAGAGTTTAGCAAGAGAAATTTACTAAATCAATCTCTGGCCCGGAAGTTTCATGTTACCCGACTAGTTTAGCACTGTCAACGTGTATCATTGTGCGTAACAGTATTACCTTGAATTATTGATTAGTAGTTCTTAATCCTATTTTTGAGGTAAAGCAAAAGCTTCATCACACACCGTTAAAGGTTTTGCTTCCTTGAAGATCTTGGAATTAAGACTGAGGGGATGTTTCGCAAAGCTTTTTTAAAACATCTTATAAGATATTTTAGGAGCTTATAAGATGTTGGATCTTATTTTAAAAATAAGTTTCTAAAGCGTTTGAATAAAATAAGATGTTAAAACTTATAAGATGTAAAAACGTCTTATAAGATGTTAGGGTATTTGGCATAATTAGATTTTTTTTATTATAAAATGACAAAAATGATATGATATTATTAGAATCAAATAAGTTGTTATTTCTTGACATATTTTGTATTTAAATATTTTTAAAATAATTTCATAAATAATACACATTAGTTTAACTTCAAATAAAAATTAATTAGATAATTGTTATTACATAAAAAAAATGACAGATTATGACCTAAAATTTTGAATAAAAATAATACATATCTACATTATTCATGCTAGTCAAATAGTAATATAAATATACAATTGATGTTTTCTTTGTTGATGCAAGGACTATTTGTAGTCGTATAATTTATAATGTCTTGAATTTATATTTTTTTAATAAATATAATATCAATAAAAATCTTATTTTTGTTTAATTATAATAATTAATTATTTAATAATAAAGTATTTTTTAATGCAAAAAAAAATAGTAATAAAATTCTTTAAAATTATAGGTAGAGTGTGCAAAATTCTTCAAGATAAAAGAGAAATGCAATGAAAATTAGAGTATAACGCATAAATGGAAATTGAAGATTTTTATATCTAATACTATACTGTTAATTAAGTGGGAGGGACCTACAATAACATATTTGATTAACAAAATGTGTGTATAGACTAAAATATAAATCAAATAGCATAAAACTCTGCTGTATTTTGAAACTCAACTAAAAATCTCTTTTATTTTTTTTAAACGTAGCTCACTTGTCCCTTTTCGGTTAATGCACCTAATGATGTTAATTTTTTATTTATCAAGTGACGGTTAGGCCCTTACTTATTATATATTATTTTTTATTTTAATAACCGTTGGATAATTCTTTTTGTTGTATAAGAACCGTCAGATCTAGTCAATTAATCACAATCATTAGATCCATTACATCTTAAATTTATAAGAAAAATTAAGGGCCTAGATATAACCAATTTTAGAGTAAATTTATGATTCAAAGAAATGAATTGAATAAAATTAACCCCCTTGAAAGGAGGGTTTCGCGCTAAATTTATTAAAACAGACTTTTCTTAGCCTATTTTTAAAACACATGGCTAAAATGTAGTTTAGCCTAAAATATATTCAAATATTTGTTTTTTTCACTATTTTTAAAGTTAATTTTCTAAGAATATTTGTTTTTTATATCATGTATTTGTTAATTATTTATTTTATCTTCATTATATTTTAATTAATGGCATGTATATAAGAAAAAATATAAATTATGCACACATATCATTGCAGATAAAAATTTGAGATCCATTTATTTCTTTTAATTTGTTTTCTGGAAATATTAATTTGGTTTGAATGGATAAGTAACAAGATGCAACCTATTGAATTCTAGGGCAATGACTAAACAAGCGAGCCTTTGAAATAAAACCAAAATAATTATTTAATTGGAAAAAATACAGTTTAATGTAAAATCCAATCTTATTCAAGGTAATTACTATTATTCAAGTCATTCAAAACACTATTAAAAGAAAAAATAAAATTACGAATATAGTTTCTCGACAGTTCCTTAATTTTGTATTGAATTGGTTGTGTTTTAAAGTACGTGCGCAACACACACACACACAACAGAATAATATATAACAGTGCTGGACTCACTACACTGTCGGTCAGCAGCACCGAGCACTAAACACTGATGAAGAGAGGAAAGAGTAGAGAGTGAACTCGCAGCATTTTTTCGGAAAAGCTTTTATAAATCTTTTACTTCTGAAATGTTCTTCAATTGAATACCGAATATATTACAGATTCCGTTTATCATCTCTTTCTAGGGTTTGAATCCGGAGCGTTGAGCATCTGAATCTATTGGAAACGTCAACGACGATGGCGTTTTGGTTCCTGCTGGTGGTTGTAGCATTCGCGTTCGCGATCTGCAAATTACTTTTTATGCTCATCCCCTCTAATGTGCCTTCGATTGACGTTGACACCTCCGATGGTATGTATATCTGTGTTTGTGTGCGTTTTGATTTTGTCTTTCTTTTCGCTATTATTATGAATGCAGGCTTGTATATCTAGTTGTATACACATACAATATGTGTGGCGTTAAATGTTTTTTGGATTAGTTTCAGTTGTCAAATTTTGAAGTTTGACTTGATGAGCTAAGACGTCGGACATGTGCTGAGCTCAATTAGAGTTCGGTTGGAGTATTTCCATAAATAATAAAATCAACGTAATTTCAATTTAGGCGAGACTGGATTGATGTTTAAACCTGTAGGCATATATACCAACGTGTACGCAGTTGTGCTTGACTTTGCTATGTTTTTAAAGTTTTGTGTAATTCTAGTCAGCAAAGGCATAAATCGTGGATTGTTTTTTAGCTCTGCTTACAACCACCAAATAGGTGATGTTTAACGATAATGTGATGTTTTTGTTGTGTTTTTAGCTAATTAACCATGTATGATTTTTTTGATGGCAGTGTTGGATGATCTGAATCAGACTAAGGAAAACAGCTTCATCTATGTAAGATTTGCTATGTTGCTCTCTCTCTCTCTCTTGAGATTTTGGCCAACTTATAATAACTCTATGTTAACTGTGTAGTTTCAGCTACGATTCCTAGTATTCTTATTTTCATGTTGATGTTCTCACTTTCGAGAGATTCGGTGTTTCATGAGAAATCTTTGAAACAGGGAGACCTGTTCAGTTTCTGAATCTTGCAGATCAGAAAATAAAAGTTACAGATCTTTAGATCAGAAGATAGGAGAAAGATGTACCCAGGCGCATTTTTGTTTTCAACAAACGCACCCTGTGTGAACACAATTGTAACTTCTCTGCTCAAAGAAGTAGCCTCTACTTTTCAAAAGCAGCATAGCATAGACATCATATATGCCTCATAGTTTGCAACGTGAGACACCAAAATGGCCATTGCTCAATCAAGCATATCCTAAATGTCTCTCAACAATCTAGTGATTTTCTGTTACAAATTGACAAGCAAAAGAAGAAATGTGTTTGTTGCCATTATTGATTTTATTTCACGACATCATTGTGAATTCCGAACTGCATAAGAAGTGTAGCCAGATCTGCATAATGTTCAAATTATATTATCCCGTCTTATTTGTGTCTTTTTAAGTATGCTATGCATCTTATTTGTGCTTATTCTCTGTTGTTAAGTTTGAGTGATTTTGTGTAGCCTGATGGTTCACAATCAAACATCTCGTTACTCATATTGAATGGGAATTTCTTGCAGATACCTTCAAGAAGACAAACAGATAAAGTCCAATGCTATGAGCCTGCAACAATGAAATACTTGGGCTACTTCCCTGCACTGAAACCAGATGAAGTGCGTTTTTGCTATATACTATTGATCATATCAACTCTACTATACAATCCAAATACCTTCACGTTCATATCTCTTATGTTCTTGTTGATTAATTTGAACTTTGGGTTTTAATACCCACTCTATGAACTATGCGTAGGTGAAGGAGCGTGTGGCACAGGCAAGGAAGGCTCAAAAGGTATGGGCAAAAAGTAGCTTCAAGCAAAGGCGGCAGTTTCTAAGAATACTTCTGAAGTACATCATTGAGCACCAGGAGCTCATATGCGAGTAAGCTCCTTTTCTACCAATGTTTACAGATAGGGTAGTGATGGGTTAAAAATTCAGTAATTGGATTCTACATACAATTGTAAAACAGATTAGCATCCACAGATGTCACTTGCATGAGCTACCTTCCACAACTATTTCTGTCGTATAGAAAAAAAGTTGGACATTTATATCTGCATTCATGTAGATGTTGACTGTGACTTCGTTCGGCGCAATCATATTTTGTGCAAGCACCCTGAGAAGCTTGGATAGATCTCAATTCTTGCAGTATATTTTTCTCTTTCTATTTTCACATGTTCTATCATTTAAGTCAAAATCTGATTGTATCATATGTGTATTCCTTATTTTATGTTTCTATAATATATGAAATGTAGTTCATTACTCACTCGTGTTTCACTTCATTTAGGGTTTCTTCGCGTGATACCGGAAAGACCATGGTTGATGCTTCTTTAGGAGAAATTATGACAACCTGTGAGAAAATCACTTGGCTTCTCGCAGAGGGTGAAAAGTGGCTAAAACCTGAATACAGGTACTTTTGTTTCTTGCTTTCTTGGATCATTAATCTTGTTAATCTGACTCTTTCTTTTACAACGAAGTATATGAACTTGAATGAAGTCATTTGTTGCTTTATGGTTGATCTCTTTTTCTTCTTGATGTTGTAAATTTTGTTACAAACAATTGATGCTTGTCATGTATTTGCAGTCATTACTGTGATGAATCCACTGCATGAGTGCTTTCTACTAGTCCAGATTCAGATCTTGGGTGAGCCTAAACTTAAGGTCCTAGGCACTTGCATTATCATTGACTCAGTCAATGACAACCAAGAGATAGGATCTCTTTTGTAGTTTGAGTCCACCATATAGTTGCTCCTATCATCATAATCATCATATGTTCACTCAACGTGGCCAAATTGTATACACAATCATTGATATGAATGACCTGAGTTCTGGTTCGCGCGTTTCACCAATTGCTTTGCCTGCAAATCAATGTAAATTGATTATTTATCGCCTTATAATGCAGGTCATGCGGAAGATCTATGCTTCACAAGACAGCTAGAGTGGAATTTCATCCCCTTGGCGTTATTGGAGCCATTGTTTCGTGGAACTATCCATTTCACAACATATTTAATCCAATGTTAGCAGCAGTCTTCTCGGGGAATAGCATTGTGATTAAGGTACTTAATACTTTAGAGTTCTGAAGAATAAGTTTTCCCATATGGCATATTCTCAAGGTTCATGCTAGTTTAAATAGAATGCTTTTCAGTACCTGCAACAAAGTCACTTTTCTCCCCTTCAGCACTACTATTTAAATTACCTTCCACATAGAGTAACTTGTATGTGGGAGATAGAGGTTATTGCAAGTTTGATGGTACAGGATATCCTTATCTAAGTCTTTGTTACAAGGATCGAGGTTTTCTCTGCTGCAGGTTTCTGAACACGCAAGTTGGTCAGGATGTTTCTATTTCCGCATAATCCAAGCCGCTCTTTCTGCTGTAGGAGCTCCAGAAAATTTGGTTGAAGTTATAACAGGGTATGCATTTATCCCTTAGTTTGTATGCAAGCTTGTTCTTGGTTAATTTTATACAAATTTTAATTTCCTGCCAGGTTTGCAGAGACAGGAGAGGCCCTAGTGTCTTCAGTAGACAAAATGATCTTTGTTGGATCACCGGGTGTGGGCAAAATTGTGAGAATTGCCTCTTAAAATTTTTACTAGGAACATTGAGAAAAATTCTCTCTCTTCGTTTAGCCATATAATCTTAAACTACAGATTTATTTTTATTTTTTCTTGGCATCATTGTCATTTATGCTTGATTTTACAGATAATGAGGAATGCTGCAGAAACATTAATACCAGTTACTCTTGAGCTTGGCGGAAAAGATGCCTTTATAGTCTGTGAAGATGTTGATGTGCCGCATGTATGAAGAGCAGTTAGCATTAGCTTGGATGTCCTTCATAACCTGAATATTTTGAATTTCTGATTGTAGTTTGCTGGCGTCTAATGCATTATAAGGTTTACAGGTTGCTCAAGTTGCTGTAAGGGGTGCTCTGCAGTCAAGTGGGCAGAATTGTGCTGGAGCTGAGAGGTTTTATGTTCACAAAGGCATTTATTCCTCATTTGTTGCTGAAGTTGTCAAAATTGTGAAATCTGTTACTGCTGTAAGTTTTACATTCACTTTGAAGTGATTGGTCTTTCAATTTCCTTGGCTGTCTGGTATCAAACATTGGATGCTGTCCTGGACTTTGAGTTTAGCATTCCCCGATTTACATTCATAATAAGTTGATTTAATTAACACTCTCCAAAAGCAGCCAATATTTTAGTTCTTCCCAATTTTCATGAAACCAAAAATGACCTTTGCATTTATTAAAACTTGAGTGATTACAACTCATAAGGTTGGTGGACTATTTCTTGCAGGGGCCTCCACTTGTTGGAAAATACGACATGGGAGCCATATGCATGCAAGAGCATTCCGAAAAGCTTCAGAGTCTGGTAAATGATGCCCTTGACAAAGGAGCTGAAATTGTTGGTCGAGGAAGTGTTGGGAATATTGGTGAAGGGGCTGTTGATCAATACTTCCCTCCGACAGTTATTGTAAAAGTCAACCACACCATGAAATTGATGCAAGAGGAGGTATCTACTGTTACTTTCATAGTAGTGGGTGATTGAACTTGTTGAAATAGAAGTCGACTAATGTATTTTAAAATATTATTCACATGCAGGCTTTTGGACCAATTTTGCCAATAATGGAATTTAGTACCGATGAAGAGGCAATCAAACTTGCAAATGACTCAAGGTATGGTCTTGGATGTGCTGTATTCTCAGGCAGCCAGAAGCGAGCAAGAGAAATAGCATCTCAATTACATTGTGGAATTGCTGCGATAAATGATTTTGCATCAAACTACATGTGCCAGGTAATCCAACAGAAGATGATTACATCAAGTAATAAAGACAAATATTCAAATGTAAACCTTCACCAGTATATTTTTCGTGGTTTCCTTGTGTTTGTTTGCACATCATCTCTTTATGCATTGCAGTCCCTTCCATTTGGTGGTGTAAAAGATAGTGGATTTGGAAGATTTGCTGGTGTAGAAGGGTTAAGAGCCTGCTGTCTTGTCAAATCCGTAGTGGAGGACAGATGGTGGCCACTCATCAAAACTAAGTTACCAAAACCTATTCAGGTGAGATTGATTCAGAAGCCTGTTGTTTTTCTTGAAAAGTTGATTTTGGTCCTCGTGTTGACATCTCTCTGCAAACATTCAGTATCCCATATCGGAGAATGCGTTCGAGTTTCAGCAATCACTGGTGGAAGCACTGTATGGTTTAAATGTCACCGACCGTCTAAGGGCACTGGTGGATGTTCTGAAAACCCTGTCTGAACACAACACCTCCTCTAAGAACAGTAAGAGAGCGGACTAAAACTGACATCCAGCTGCCCATAATCGGAGGATTGCTCGAGTTATGGTCTCTGCAAATCCAATATCAATGGATTCTTGTAACTCTGGTCTTTCACACGGTTTTGGTTCATTTAATTTTGAGTCAATGTGTACATTCTGACAGACTGAAAATGCTAGCCATGTTTTGAATTTCACTAATGTAGAACTATAATGAAATGGAACAGCAGTGGAGCAGTCTTTTCTTCCACATTCTAGTTGATTCCTTGAGGAGAATATACACGTGGACTATTAATTCAGGCTGTGGATGGAAAGATATTGAATTTGGAATGGAATAATATTCCTACATTATTTTCTCCAAAACATGGATCAATACAATATCCATTTATGCCCACATCTAGATAATGTTTTTACATACCTGAATGATGACATAATCCAGTCCCCACCTTGAATCAAGTGTTGGACTGTTAGTAACCCAAAATATCTATATAACGGAGAGGATTTCAACCCATTTCTAACACTTGCGGCTGCATTGCTTTACGTACATTGTTCATTTACTATTTGACACTAATAAATAAACCCCAGCCAATACCGACCAATTATATTCATTCACACTTGATTGCGCGAGTGACTTCCCAATCAACCATGTCATGATCTTGCTCCATAAACCCTCCACAGTCCTGCCTTCTGCTGTTCACAATTGCTACAATAAACTTTTCATGCTCAAGGGATGACGGATACATGATTTGTTCTTCCTGAAGAATTCGAAGCAAGCAATTATCAGAAAGCTAACCAATTTTCACTACCTTTGAAATTTCTATTCGTAACTCACAGGACTTTTTGAGCTTTATCTACTGAATTCGTAACTGTTATTTGGTGGGGAAGGTTTTTAGGTGGATTTCTGCTTACCTCGGGTAGTTCATAGAACTCACTGGGAGATATTTGCAGCAACTCAGCAGCAGTCTGGCCGATACACCAGGCCAAAACCTTAGCTGTGTCATCTGCCAGAGTAATCATTAATTGGAAGGTACGCTCCACTTCACCGTTGCAAATTCTATGGCAGAATTTGCATTCAAGATCTCCACTAGATGCCTTCTTATCGATAAGATGACCACAAAGGGTATGCATAAATCCTGTATCTACATGACAGTGTTCAATCTGATCCAGCCATACGCGGCATACCTGAAAAATGTAGGCAATGCTGTTATGACAAACCAAGATAAGTAGGGGAAAAAGTAACAAGTACTGATTCAAGTAATACAAGCACGAAACCAGAAGATATTGGTAAAGCCTTGTTCAAGAGTTAAGACCGTGTTACATATAAGAAAGTTAAGATATCACCAAGAACATGCATCATTTCTTAGTGTTCTGCGCATGAAAATTAGCCTACGTATATTAACTAGCAGTGAGAAACAATTCTTTATCATATAAAATTGTTAGTCAATGCATTAAATTTTCATGATTTTACGGATTATATGGAAATGTTTCATGCCCTAACAAGATCAAGATTTCAAAGCAAGTCGAGATAGAATAGGTATGTGAGAAAAGATTAATACAAGCAAGTAATTCTGGGACCAATTATTTAGGAGCTATAGTATGTTGAACTTTTATCACATTCCTCCTTATGCATGCCCTTTTATTACTAGAAAATTGATGATCGGCAAGTGCAGTGAAGGAAACCTACCTGTACGCCGCTTGTATGGATGGATAGATCAGAAAGACACAATAATCTGTGAAGACAAGATGTATTGAGGAAAGCAGGCAAGCAACTCAAATTGAAGAATGATGATCCAGTGCCGTTCTCATACCATGATAGTTCAAGGCTGCAATAATCATAAGTGCTGATGTGCTGAATAATTATTTATTGGTTAAAAAGGAAGAATGCTTAAACACAAAATATGACAACTTAGAGAAGAATGTCTCACATAAGTAAACTAGTACTCCACGCCAATGGTTTGCATGACTTAAAGAAGCTTATATCCCAGTATGTTACCTTTTTAGTGGAGTGAGCGAAGAGCTTAAACCAGATATGTAGACAGTATGACCCATCCCTAATCTTCCAAGCGACCTAGAGTACAATTTAAGTGCAAATTGGGTCAGGACATTTCTCTTGGCTTCTAAAATTAACTAGATCAACAAACAAGCAAACCATTTACAGTCAATCCTGAAAATTTGTGACCACAAATTGTTTTGAGTTTTAGAAACTTCCATATCTAAAAATTTGTCATTTCTTATAGCCAAGTATAAGAAGCATCGCTATATAGAGCGGGCATAGGTGAATTCCCAACATTATTACCAAGATGTAACAAAATGTAGCTTTGCCCATATTGCTCCAGTTGCATCTTCAATCCTCAAAGAAAACATGCCCTCTGATGCTCTTATGCTTGTAACAATTCCATAGAGACTAATGCTGGTCATCTTGTCCCGTAGATCAACAACATAAGACTGCAAGACTTCAAACACAAACAAGGTTAATAAAATTTTTAAAATAGGAATGAAATTGAAGTATATGCTAGCCTATATGATGAAAAAGTTTAATGTTCTTAAATTCTGTTTTTATCAGATAGAGAGCAAGCTTACTCGGAAGGGGTAATTGCTAAAGTCAATCGACCCCTGAGAATCACAAGGTAATGTGACTTGAGAAACTATAGGTCCCTGACTCAGATTTGAGGCAGTCGACAACCTTGATCCTTGATAATGGTTCTGCGTCACGCACACCTGATAAAGACATGAGTTATTTGTTAATACACTTATAACTCATATGGTCTAAGATAGGTCATCAATTAATTATTCACATCTTACTTGTTCCTTGTGCAGAATAAGAGGCACCAAGTACAACTGGGTTGCACTACCATATTCCAGGCAAATTTCATCGCAAGTTTCAACAGAACCATCTATATCACTAGCGATAAATGGCCTATCAATGGCAAGCATACTTCCAACACTGCATAAAGTCAGAGGAAACATGCATGTATGACCATCAGAAAAAAGGAAAAAGAAAGGCCAATGACAAACAAAAATAGAAAATAAAATAAAATAATTAGCAAGGACTAACTCATAAGTCATCATACCTGAAGAGATTGGCAACTGGGACCTGCTCTCCCCAGAGAGAAAACTTTAATCTCATGCCATCATTATCAACAAGTGTAATTTGTCTCCTCTGTAAGCTGCCATATTTACCCTGAACTTCTAGTGGTCCTATATGCTCAATTCTGTCCACGATTCAGAAATATGGGTTTACAGGTGACGTGACAGCAGATATAACAAAATACTGCAAAAGTTGCAATTTCATTGATGACTAGCAATATGCTAGTTTAATCATCGCTGATTAAAGGTTAAGTACCATTATTAGCCATACTGAAGTATACTTTGTAAGGTAACTTTTTTCTTTTTTTTCTTTTTTTGCTTGCACTTCCTTAAACATTTTAAAACAATCTTTTCTAAGGAAAATATTTTAAAGGAAGACAAATAATAGAACACCTTTTTCCCAAAGACCTTTTCAATAGACAGAAAGACCAGATTAGACTGATTATCGAATAAGGGAGGAAAATCCAACTGGGACTGGTTTAGTTTAGTTTCAAAAAACACATGAAGTGAACAATATAACACCTTGCATACAATGAATAAGATGCCCCTTCCTTCACTGCATCAAGAGAAATTGAAGAGAAGGAATCAGAACAAAACTGCGCTCCAAGAAGCATGGCATCGTCATCTTCATCCTGTACCAAAATAATGGAATCTACTAAGGCATTTGCATTAGTAAACAGTTTATGGCAATGCATACAGAGAAATGCATGAGACTAGATATTGACTGCTAAAATCATAGAAGGTAACAGGTAAGAATAAGATTCTTCTCTGCCATTGATACTAGGAACTCCATTAATTTTATTTGTTACTCCTACACAATGAACTTTTTCAGTGATCACAGATGAATGATGAGTTAATTACTTGAATTTCAGAGACATGCAGTGGAAAGCAAAAAAAAAAAAAAAAGACAAAACTCAGCATCGAAGTTCAACATTGAGAAACAAGAAAGAATGGAGAGATAGAAGCTACCTCATCCAGCAGTACAACAAAATACTCAGTTGGTAAAAGGCGTGCAAACACTGAACTCCCTGTGGCAACCCGAAGATAGCAACCAGTTAACAAAACTTCACGGCCTTTTCTCAGAATCCCATTTTTGGGATCAGCAATGCTGTAAAACCTGCCTTTGAGAGCAAGTGAGATCATTCATATAGACACAAGTTCATGAAAGTAAATAGTAATATTTAGACCCCATACTCTATTTAGCAACTTAAGTTTTGTTTCTTGCATCACATACTTCTACTTTATTTATTTTTCTGCTTTCTGATCCTGAAAATTTTGTTACACAATGGTCATAACCTCAGTCTGTCCAAACCCCAGCCAGCCCAATCCATTAACCACTTTTAATGGAATCCAGAAAACAAATGAGCAACAGAATTGACCAATCACCCAAAGAAAGCTAAGGTATTAAATAGCTTCTGCAGGCATTTTAGCTAATTATATTACACTACAATATAATAGATCCCAGTTAAGTGGTGTGCCTTCAAGATGCAACAGTGAAGAGCAAGAAATGACACTACTAAATAAATCATTCGCGTGTCATGGTATAATTAAGGACTTGGGTGGTTAGACGGAGCAGCATATTGGAACAAACTAAGATGACTATTGCATGACATAAACAGTTACTTCTGGACTTATTTTTAAACTTCATGAAAAGAAACAAAAATAAAGGATTAGTATGCTTTTTGTGTTACCTCCTGTGAAGATATAGATCTATAGTATTGGAGCTCCAAATATCCCCCAAAGTCAGCATATAGATGTTTGTTCCTGCAAGTTAGCACATGAATACAAATTAATCAAACTAGGAAACAAGAATTCTTCAGACATAATCAATGGCAAACTACTCAACCACCAGGCAGGACAATTCAGCATAATATAGTCAACCAAGCTAATGAAAGCGATATAGTCTTGGTACTTCTCATGACATAAAAAAATCCAACGTGATGGAGCTAACTCATAAAATGAGTTGTATTACTTTCTCTTTGTGTATAATAAGATTAACAAATTCCTGACAAATTAATATTCACCAAAAATGAGAAGGCTTACATCACTCATACCTGGAAGAGTGAAAGCATCAATTATAACTGCTTCAATGACACTACTCAATGACAAGAACTTCTTCTCGTATATTGAATCAATTGTAATGGTGTTTGGGAGCTTTGCTCTCTTATGCTTCCTCTTTAACTTGGCAATAAAATCGGGCTGTTTTTTTGGAGCTCCACTTCTGTTGTACTCATTCCAAGCCTGGATATACACATATAGACATGGAGTATCACATATCCACAACGAGAAGATAGATTAAGTGTCTATATCTGGTTATGTGTAACAGAAATACGGTTTTACAGATATCACTCCCAAAATAATATCTATTGTGCGGATTAAAAAGAAAAAGAAACAGAAATAAGGTTTTACAGACATCACTCCCAAAATAATATCTATTATGCGGATTAAAAAGAAAAAGAAAGAAAGAAAGCAATACATATCAGAAAAGTTTGAGTAACAACAAATTGCGAATTCTGGACACCACTGAAAGCTCCTATAGATAAACATACTCCCTTTACTCTTAACTGAAAGCCTATAATTAGGATTTAAATAAAAGCCTTAAGCAAAATAAGTGGCAGATACCCGAGGAAGCTCTGTTAGTCATAGCTAGACACATAATCAGTTTCCCGTCAGTGAAACCTAAATTCATATATAAAAAAATAACTATCTAAACACTCTTATCCAGCATAATTAATCAAAATTAATCACACCTTAACAAAATTGTAAAACGAAAATACCAGAGAAAGCTCCGAAAGCAAAATAGCAGGGGTTACACCACTCGAGTAAGCAACGCAAGTTTTGATAATCCGATTCGCAATCCAGCTCCAACCAGGACAATGCACCGAATCTTCTTCTAAATCACCTGCATTCTGGTACAGAATCGACTTCGCGTAGTTGATGAATTTGAGAAATGGATCCTTTTCCTCTTCTTCGTCGATAACATCTGACTGTTCTATCTCCATGGCTGCGGTCTCATTGTCTATCATGAAGTCATCAAGCACCTGATCATGGGGAGAGTCCATTTTTCCTCAGATCTATAGAGATAGGAGTTTGAAACCCTAGTTGAAATGGCGGGTTCGTGATTTTATATTCTGGTTCGGCGCGGGAAATTTTTCAATGCTGCCTTTAACGATTTGAAAAATGAAAGACGAAGGCTGGAGTCTGGGCTCAACTATGGGCCCAAGTCTAGGCTCATATTGGGCTTGGGCCTCATTGGACCTCTCCCAAGCATGATGCTCCTTCCATGCATCAAAAAATAATTTTTTAAAAAACTTTTTCCCATATTAAAATGGGCTTTTGTGAAATACTCTCGTATTGTTTGAAATATTACGTTCCCTTAAAATTAATAGTCATCTCACATTGTTTGAAAAATTACGTTTTCTTAAAATTAATAGTCATCTAATAAATACTCTGTGAAAGCTTAATGTAGGAAATATATATTAGACGACAATAATTGTTAAGGGTATTTATAATATTTCAAATAATTAGATAATATTTATAATTATGACAAACTCAAAAAAATCTGTTGTAATTTACCCTAAATTGTAACCTAAAAATAGTGGTTTAACATTACTGATAATAATTTTCCCAGTAAATTTTATGGAATTTCATGTACTCCAATTTATTTTTTCTTTAATTTTGTCCATGAAGAAACAAATTTCTTATACATGGGCATGCATCAGGAGTCGCATTTGCAAAGTCCTGTATCTTCACATTTCACTTCATACAATAGGACTTGAAAATTTTCTCTACAAAATGACAGTACAAGTTCAGTATAAGAACAAATTTACAAGTTTGGTTTGTGTTTTTAAATCTTGTTATGAACAAAACTAGGAATGAGTCACAGCTTTGGCGCTGCTGCGACATTCTTGTTGTCTGATCTCCGCATGTTTGCTGCAGATTTAGCACTCTTTGAAAAGGCCACCCGAGATGGTCCCAATTGAACCTCCAGTTTTGAAGGGTCCAATGACAGTTTTTCTCGTATAAACTCATCTAAGTTGAAACCACTTCCACTTCCAGTTGTGCTACCAGTGGCGAGATCACTAGAAAATCCTCCCGATTGCTCATTTTCGCCACGATCATCACTAGCCGAAGAGTCCATGGCTTTCTCTATGTTTAAAAGTCTCTTTATGCTGTCGATGGCTGGATCAATAATGTCCAAGAATCCCATTATCCATGATGCATCATCAACTATTTCAGTACGCTGTCGCAAGAAACAAGAATCAGACTCACAGTCATTCGGTTTTTCACTGAAATTTGGATTGCTTGTTTGTACTAAAAAGGTATTGTTTGTCAAATACCTGCTGGAAGTAGAGGTTGCGAATTTCTTCTGCGCGAACAGAATTTCCTTGGTCTTCTTCCAGAGACGCCCACGTCATCCACGTTACATAACTTTGAGAGTTAATGTTGAGTGAAGATCTAAATAATCTCCGAGCTGCTGATAGGTTGCCAACCCTTTGTTCTAAAACACCCCAAGCCTGCAGTGTGAGGAAACGGGCAGGGCGGTGTGAGAAAACAGTAGAATTGCAGATAAAAGGCAAGCTACGATTCGTTGAGAAAGCAAGTTTTCTGTAGTATTGATAACAAATACTTCAAGAAATAAAGAAATTTCACAAAAGTGTATCCTTCATGAGACGTGCATATCCGTCACCTGAAGACATCGGGCAGCGCTTTCAGTCGTTGAATCTATTGACAGTGCTTTTTGGTATAACTCCCTAGCGGTGGCTAAGTTCCCTTCTTTCCACTCCATCCAACCCCAAGCCTGAAATCAGCAAATAGTACATCATCACTAGTTAAAATCTCATGTCTGAGATATGACAGAACAACATTATTTATGATGGGATCCCTAATGCAGTAGAGTTTCCAAACTCTGTTCACATTAAAGATAGACGTAACAGCTTAGTGTAAATAAAGTAAAAAACTAGATTTTATTTCATTATAAACAAAATAATTACTTACAATCCACACCGGTTGATGCCTTGGATCCAGTTCAGATGCCCGCCTGAAAAGCACTCGTGCTAGATTTGCCGTAGAGTATCTGTATTCCAATAATGCGAGTGACTGCAGAAGCACTGGATCTCTTGGATTCACTGCATGGCCTACTTTCAGTAGCTTCCTTGCTAACTCAACATTGCCTAGATTAGCTTCAAAAACTCCCCATACATGCCATGCAAACCTATTCTTAGGACTAGCCTGGACGGCTTTCTGCTCCAACGAAAGACGACATATAGTTATTAATAAAGCATCGAAACGACCCTCTCCATGATGCAGAATGAAATATTTTTTAAGACAATTAAGACATCAAAGAAACAAACCTCAAAAAGCGTCCTGGCAGCACGGTTATTCTCCTGCTGTGCCTCAAGCTGAGCCCACGCCTTTCAAAACACAAAGAGTACGACACTAAGCAACCGTTACAATTTCAAGGAAATAGGCAATCATGAATCTTGAAACTTACCAGCCAACTTGCACAGCTTCTCGGATTGCACTTGGTTGCTTGCCTGAATAAATATCGAGCTTGTTCATACCGCTTTGCTCTAACTTCAAGGAGTGCAAGTGTTTGGTATATATACTCATTCCCACCACAAAATTTGAGACCCTTACCAAGAAGATTCCTTGCTTTCTTAATATTCCCCTGTTTCATCTCCAAGACTGCCCATCCATGCCAGGCCGCAATGTGCCGCTTGTCAGCAACTGTAGCAGCATCAAACAATTCTCTAGCTCTCCTTGTATTCCCCACCTTAGTTTCCAGAACAGCCCAACACTAGCACAAAAGAACATAACTCCAAGTATGAATTACCATGGATCACATTAACTAGCTGTTGCATAGGGAAACATTAACATTACGGCATAAATGCAATTTAAACCCTTAACATTACCTACCTGCCATATGTATGAATTTTCCCCTTGAGTAGCCTGACATCCCTTTTCATAAACAGCTCTGGCTTCATTCATTTTTGACTGTTTGCTCAAAGTCTTGCCTAAGGCCACATAGGGCCTCCCATCTTCTGGCCAATAGCTTATACACTTCAAAACATCACACATAATTGATAAAATAAGCATTCAGTTTCACCAAACATCAAGAAAATCTCTACATAAAGAAACTAACATCCTATATATATTCAACAAAGAAATTCCTTTGCCTCAATATCTACCTTCCTAAGTATCTCCTCTGCTTCTTGGTACCGATAATTCCGTGCGAAAATCTTAGCTCTGTACAAAGCCAAATCCAAATTGACCATAAGGGGCTTCTCGTCAGAACTGGACTCAACTCTCAGGGGCTCAAATATGGGCATTTTCTTAGCAAATCTCGAGAGCCCTTCATCGATACCGGAAGACGCCGTAAGCTCTTTCAGCTTACCAGAACTTCCACCTTCTGCGGATGCTGTCACTTGTTCATCAGAAAACTCCATGACCGGCCTACGCACGACTAACAACTCCTCCAAAGACTTCTTGGCTTTCATGATCTCTTCATCAAAACCATCTACATCTTCCATGTCACTGTCTTCAGCTTGTGATCCCGAATTCTGAGGCTTTTCTTGAAGAGCAGGCGATGATGATGATGATTCATGATGAGAATGTATGGGAGGTAAAACACGGTGTGTAGTAGAGGGAGAATGAGGAGTTTTCAAAGGTACAATGAAATGAAACCTTGAGGAGTTGGGATTCTGAGAAGGGGAAAAGAGAGTGAATTTTGAGCTTGAGGAAGGAGAAGAAGAGAACATGTTCATTTCTTTCTCTCTCTCTCTCTCTCTCTCTCTCTCTCTACGGATGAATAAACTGTATGCTTTTTACAGGGGAAAGTAGTTGGGCGGGGAAGCTTCAGGGGAATTCATGTGTTGAATGACCAAAACATCCTTAAATAATTTTATACTTTTTGATAAATTGATATTTTGATTAGCAAGAATGTTGTATATCTTCTTTTTTTTCTTATATGGTTAAGAAAGAAGAATGTTGTATTTGGTGGGTGTGAGATGACAGCAAGAAGGTGTTGAAGGTAATTTGGTAGGAAGAAGGCAGTGTCTGGTCAGGAAATGGCCAAGTCGTCCAAACATTGGGTGGCTCATAACTAGATTTTCTCTGCCAAATGTAACCCTTTTGTTGGACGCTTTAAATATTCATCTTCCACTTCATATATTAGACCATATCTGACTCAACATGTCCTTGTTCAGTGTCGCATAAATGGAAGTTCAATTTTTTCATTATAAAATAGAATGGTATTATAATTTATTTAACGGACACATATATATTTTCTAGATAAAAAAAATACTTTCTAAACATATAAATACTGTAAATCTGATATGCATAACATACAGATATCAAATAAAAATATAAAAAATTTCATCATTTTGCAATGAAATATTGTAAGTGCATAAATATTATATCATTTTTCTAGGACATAAATCCTATCTTAACATGTGGCCCATTTTTAAGATATTATTTAATCATAACTGGGCCACCAGTACAGACTTCAAATGATACAGTCGCCTCTGCCTTGCCTGTGCACTACTACTCTCAGCAATGATCTTTTCCCCTAGCAATTCATCAAGAGTGAGAGGCAAGCAAGGGAATGACAGACAGTCTAAACACCTCACTGAAACAAAAGTGTTTATTGTAAAAAGGCTAAATAGATACTACTGATGCAGGAAACCTGTTACTACTTCCCAACAAAGGAAAACAAAGAAGGCCGGGTTCACGAAAATATGTCATAACCAAAAATTATTACATATAAGTAGCATAAAGAATGGCAAAATCAACTTCAATCTTCCTCCAGTATAGATTTACCCTACTATTGACTGCACTGAATAGTATTCGGGTGCACCAGACTGCCAGGGCGCAATGGACGACCAGCTCAAGGAAACATAAAGATCACATCCATTCTATGTTACCGAGTAACAAGAAGTATTACCAGTAAATCTTAGAGCCACCTCCTTTTTCTTGCTGGTCTTTCTAGTTTATCTGTAGCAGTTTCAACATCCAAATCAGGCAAATGCTTGGAATTGGGAGTCTTCGCGCAATCCCTGTTCGAGGTAATGGGCTCCTTAAATCGCTCTCTTCGCCTTTCCATCTTTGCCATAATCTCCTGAATCTTCTGATCACCAAGTATTTCAACGATGGCATTGCCTTTTGAAGCAGTTTCTGGGCACTCCATTTCATTGATATGTGTCATATCTACACGTTTCAGGGAGTCCTCATTAATTTCTTCAGTAATTATCTGACCTTCCTCAATATCCAGATCATTCTGCAGGTTTCCGGAGGACTTATCGTGCCGATTTTTGCCACTAATGTCAGTATCTACCTTTCTTTCACTTGTTAAAACAGCTTTCTCTGGGTTAAAATTGGCCAAGTCCTGAGAACTTTCGGGCTTCTGATTGTCATTCCATTCCGTGAAATCATGCCTGCTATGATGTTTATCAACTCCAGCTCCACAGGTTCTTCTTAAGGACTGCAAGGTGCACTGCCAAAAGTGGACATCAAAATCAAATGTTCTACAGTCTTAATGAAGAACAACGGCCATATTGTCAGAATAAATAAATTGAGATTAGACAAACAAAAAAAGTTGTCACCGCACACATTAAAGAAAAACTCCAGGGTAAGAGGTTAAGCCAGATTATTCACATGATCTCACATCCAACAGAAGAAAACAATTGCTCAACGACTAGGACAGTTTCCTTGTTCAGATTTGACTTGTAAAGAAATAATTACAACAAATATCTAACAACTTCAACAAGCGACAGCACAGGTTGTCTCAGAATAGTTTCCACAAACTAATTCTTATCTGAAGAGTGCAACGAACACAAAGAAATGTCAAAACAACTAAGACCATTAGGACTAATTCCTGTCAGAAACGGAACCAGGTTAGAGGACGCATAAATTTGACATCAATGAGCCAACAAACCTTATCAATATAAGCATACAGCAAAGTAAAGCAATTATTGAAACTTAGATAAGTCAAGAAAATTATATTGGGTATATTATATACCATTGAAACCAAATGCGTAAGTACGCTTAGGCATCAATTATGCAAGTTATTATAACAAGTGTCACAGACAGGAAGAGTAGTGTGGCATCTTGAACTAATTGCACTGGGAAAAAGTACAACAAATGTGACCTGACAGCATTATGGTCTTTGAATGTTATGATTAAAGAATAAATTATGAGAAAAGAACAATGCTTCAAGAATAAAAATGAACAATTAAGGTCAAGCAGAGTACACTACAATCTTGCACAGATTTTGATAATATATCTCACATCATGTAGAAGCATTTAAATGACAATGCTGGGCATCTTCACCCCATTAAATCAATCCAACCTTTCACCAGAATTACAACCATTAGAAAGGAGGGAGAGAATACATATCAAGACTTTTGTAAAGACATTGTACTGACAAGGTGGCTGAGTGACTTAAAATACCAAAAGGTGATGCATTATGGGATCATCAGCACCAGAAATCCACAAAGGGATTCTCCCTTAAATTATATTGATGATTAAATGGTCTGATTAGGAATAAAGTTAATGAAGATAAAAATCATAAGTACTTGCTGAAAATTGCTCTTCACCCACTACATCAATTTGGAGCCAGCATTGTAGATATCTGGGTGCAAACACTAAAATATTGCAGCAGAAGAAAAACAATAATAATAAAAAAGAGGGAAATATATGCAAAGATTAATAAAGAGAACAACACAAGATGACACCACCTTAATAATATATACTTGCCCACAAAATATGGGGCAATTGCTCTATTCAATGAAATGATACAGGGTATTGACCTCAATTTCCCCAATTTTACCTCTTTGCCCACAACAACCAAGCAAGGATCAACCTCGGATCTTGGGTGCATCTGGGCACGACTATCAGGTTGGATAAAAAGAGATCCGCCAAATTGATTACTGTGATCTTCTTCTTGCATCCTTCTAAATCTATTTCTACCCATATCTCTTTCATCAACAAGTTCTGCAACACAATCAAATGCACGTCTATAATCAGGCTCATTATTCCCTGAAATTCTTTCAAAATGATATGATGGGCCCTCATTGTGGAACATAGTATCATCCTGCTGCCTTGACTTATATATCTCTCCTCTTGAATGCAATAGTTCATGTTGTTCATAGCGCCTTCCCTGAACAAAACAATCTTCACTATGATGACCCTTGTTACTTTTGTTCCAAGCATAAGTGTCGGTAGATCGCGGGTGATCTCTTGTTCCACCATGATCATCCTCAGGATGATGATACCTGAGTCCTTCACTTTTATCGAAAGTGGCAATATTAGTACTATATCGCCGACTTTTTATGTGCATTTCTTTCCATGAGCCCCGCACATTTCTTTTAAGAATCCCAGTTTCTGGTCCAGCAGCTCCCTGAAATAGTTCCCTGCCAGAAGCAGTGGGCTCTTGATAAGAATGAAAAGGAAGAAGCCGCTGTTTGATGCATCTCCTATCATTTTCCTCCTTTTCAATATACAATAAGTTGTCTGAACTATTAAAAGGACTATCACGTCTTCTCTTGCCAATTCTGGAGCTCTCCACTTTTCTTCCATCAGAATATATGTTTCTATCATATCTATAATCAAGATGATCTCTATCTCTCTCCCCACCTGGCATAAATATTCTACCTTTCGGAGGTCTGTTAATATAATCTGGAAGTGGTGACAAGTAGTCTCTTTCTATTCTCCTTCTGAATTGCATTGTATCTCCTTTAACACTGAATGGAGTATCTCTTCTAGTAACTGCAGCTGAGGAGTATATCGGTATTAACTTCCTTGAGTCCTCGATATCGCCCCGAACAGTATGTCTCCAATTGCGAAACCAATCAGCTTCTGAAGCTACATAGTCCATCTTACTACGTTTTCTCTCAAGAAAATTTTGTCTTCCAGAGATGTTATCACTATCAGACCAGCCAGTTTGACATCCAAAACTTGAATGAGCTTTCCGATATTGTTTTTTTGAGTATGCCGGCGCCAAGTGGTAATCAGGAACAAATCCACTGCCGGAAGAGAAAAGAGTTTCTGCTTGGTTGGAGCGGGGTATGTCCTTCTTATAACCAAAGTCAATCATTGTCCTCCGTCTTCCGTGGCTACTATGTCTGTCATAGAGACCCTTGGCATCAATGGGATAAGGAGCATCCTCATCAGTCAGATGGGTCTTCACATCAGGCATATTATTAGATCTCTTGTGCTGTCTGGTAGGACTTCGACGTCTCTGACGAGATCTACCATTTCTGGTACTTGGTCGGGTGTTGTGGCTTTTAGAATCTCCAGGAGAATGATATCGACGAGTGGTTGCCTCCTCTAACTCATGAACTAATCTTGATGAAGGCCGTTTTGGATGCTTATGGTTCTTTCCATTATCATGATCGCTAGGTGCAGCACAAGGACTGGGAGAACGAGAGGAACTCGGGCAATGCCAACTCCATGCCCTTGGGGATGATTTTGGTTCCACGGCTGATTGTAATTTCTTGTACATGCTGCTTGCAGTTCTTCTACTCATGTCATCAGAAGTTCCCATGGCTTCAGTCATCCCATCTGACTCACAGTCAGACACTTCATGATGATTATCCTCCACTGAGTCAGAGATCTGCAGAATCCCGTACTTATCAAAATCCAAAGACACAGGATCACGCACATGTGGATGCCTAGAAACCCTGGTAATAGCAAGTTGGGGCAGGGAAGTTGTTAATGTTTTAAATTAGAAAATATCAAGATGAAATAAAACATACTACTATATTAGATAAATGTATCAAAACCAATATACGGAACTGAGCTCTTTCACGCCCTGGACAAGAGGTAGTCTTTACAATTTGTAACCCTATTTACCCATTTGATCCATCTTGGAATCATTCCCAGTTTCTCTCTCACTACACATATCGTTTGGTGCATTGGTACCAAGAGATACCAGATAAAGAAAACCAAAATTTGAATGTAAAATGTCTTGATTGTAGAAGCATAAGTTAATAAAAAAAGCATCCCATTCGCACCTATTGAAGAATAATCTACTAGTATTAATACATCTTCATCCACAAATGACAAAAGAAAAGGCACTTGAGATTAGTACTGAATATTGTGCTTCCCACACAATATTATTCAGAAGAACATATAACAACTCATTAACACAGAAAAAAGAGGAATTAATTGACACAATAGCACCAAAAGTGAAAATGTTTTCAAGGAAAACCTTTCAGAGGCAATTTCTCCTTCATCATTTCTTCCAAAGTTAGGTGAGTCATCTTCACTTCCGCTGCTAAAATAGAGATCTCTGTCATCATCCAACTCATTATCACCATTCTTGCTCGGCTTGTGCGCTTGGCAAGCCATTTCATCAACTCTCCTCTTCTTAGAATTCAGGGAATTGTCTTTGAAATTCTGAAACACAATTCATGCAATTAATCAGAAGCATGACCCAGAAATGGCGGAGCTTATATCATATGTACCAATCATAATTACATTCTACAATTCAACAATCAGAAACATGCTACAAATTTGCATCTAAACAACAATTAAAAGACGACTAGTTAACAAACAAACAACATTGGCCTCAAATTTGAATTCCACTCAGCAACGCAAACAAGCTAAATTTTGCATGCTGATGACAATTGAACACCGAGATAAATAAATAAGCATGTGTTTCTTCTTAATTTTCTTTCTCATCAATTCTAAACCTTAAATTCATCAAGCAAAACCCACAAAGCTAAACATATCAACCACATAATTTAACAATTCAAACATATAATAGTCATATTGGCACAACCTTCGACCGGGAATCATACTCCCCACCACTCAAACTCTCCTTGTTGCCATCAGTTCGTCCATGTTTCTTGCCATCTTCTTCGATCCCCTGTCCTCCTTCACGCTCCCTCGCATTTGAAATTCCAAACTCGATATTACTGCAACGGTTATCATATTTACCATTATCACATTCGTCGTCCAACTTCTGCTTATTACCATCAATATCATCATCTGGAAGTATATCCATATCCTCGCTCCCACTCTCGCATATATCGCCATTCTCCATCGGCAATTTAGTCAGTCCGCCACCATCCTCCTCATCCGCCCGTTCCACATTTTCACCCCCAATCGCTTGCTCATAGAATCCATATCCATCCTCCTCCCGGCTTCCGTTCTCCCCCGGGGGCATTTCCTTCAGCCCACGCAGAGCGCTGATTGCGGAGCTCGCCTGAACCTCTACGTCAGCATACAGGTCGCTGAAGTCATCGTCGTCGAATTCCTCCATAACAATAATAGAGCATAAAAAGAGGAGATTGCAGAAGTTTTGAACAGGTTTTTATCAAATTATTGCTAAACCCTAACAACAAGAACATAAAAACCCTAAAACCCAAGCAGTAGTCTTTAGTTGTCGCATTTTTGCTATAAATCTGTGGAGCATTATAGCAGCTTTATCACTTGGTGTGGGCAAAACAGTCATTGACTTGCCAAAGAGTTAGAAAGACTGTTTGCTTGTGAGTTCCATCCAACCAAATTAAGTTAATGTTTGGATGTTGGAATAATCTTTTTTCATCCAAAAAAATCAAATAAAATTAAGCATATTTTATTAATTTCAATAAATACATATCACATCACTTATGATTATTAAATTTTTATCTCTAAACCAAAAAAAATAATCTCAATCAAACTCATGTAGTCTCATTTTTTTTTTATTGAA
This sequence comes from Sesamum alatum, assembly GCA_034509735.1. Classification (NCBI taxonomy): domain Eukaryota; kingdom Viridiplantae; phylum Streptophyta; class Magnoliopsida; order Lamiales; family Pedaliaceae; genus Sesamum; species Sesamum alatum. Next base: position 37,904,308 of record JACGWO010000006.1, read on the forward strand.
CAACATAAAATTAATTTATTGTGAGTCAAATTTAACTTAGCGCGTACTTATTTATTTAATGGTGGAAAATATAGATAAACTCCCACTATTTTCCATAATTATTAGGGATCTGGCTAAAACCACTCTTTTGTTCGCCAGTCTTCTTTTTGTTAATGAAGAATGCAACAACTGAGATTACTAGTAAACCTCCACAAATCACTGCACCTGTCAAAAATTCGAAATGTTAGATAATAGTAACCATCAACCTTTCTTTTTTTGAAGTGTGCTTACCAGGGGTAAATTATATTTTTGGTTCCATAAATGGACTTATTTTTAATTTTGATCTCATACTGTAGACAATTCGCACATTTCATCCTGTATGTGCATTTTTTTTTCAATTTCAAAACACAAGAAGGAAAATCGTTAAATTGGTAACGGTTAATGTTTTTTTCCGTTAAGTGGGTGCAAATTGGAAGAAAAAATTGATAGGAAATGCTTACTTCTTTTTTTTTTTTCTTATATAAATAGCTTTCCTTCTTTTTTTTTGGCTATTTATATGATAAAGACGAAGAAGTAAGCCTTCTCACTATTTTTTTCCTCCAAATTTTACATTCACCATCAACTTTTTCCACGCCAATTTAAACTCTTCTCTCAAGCCTCATTTACTTGCAATGATTAGCCATTATATCATGGTTAATCCTTACTACTAATGTGACTACTTTAAAACGCCCAAACCCGAGATTAATGGTCACCATGGCCCACCCCCGTCTTGACTAGTTTTTAATTCTCACTTTTGTCCTCACCTTTTCTAATTTTTTACCCAATAAACATCACTCGATGTACTATGCATGTCATGTCACACTTTTTTTTTAAGGGTAAATGAGTAATTTCATGTAAAATTCACTATTACAAAAATACAAAAATCAATACCAATCATGGTCTAATCCTACATATTCTAATAAAAATAAACACATTTTTAAATAATCAGATTTTTTCTTATCACATTTTAATCGGGTAAAATATAATTTACCCCCCATGTGTTATTGGGAAAGTTCAATTTACCCCCATGTGAAAAAATAAAGTGCAAAACAACCCCCTATACTCTTAAAAATGATGCAATTTACCCCCCCCCCCCCACGCGACTGGTGCATTTCATGCGCTATTTTTTTTAATTTTTATTTTACAAAATTACATTTTTACCCTTATTTTAAAACCGTTAGATTTGAATCATTTAGATGAATGGTTCAGATCTCATCAATATTATTTATAAATATATTAAAATTTAAATATTATTTATAAATATATTAAAATTTAAATATATTTATATATAATTATATATATTTTAAAAAGTTATATATTTTTAGTTATATATATTTATTTATATAAGTATATATATACAATATATCTATAGAGAGAGAGAGAGAGAGAGAATGGGGAGGAAGGGTTGGGGACGGGGGACTGGGGGCGACGGGTAGGAGGGCAGCGAGGGGCGGGGAGCGGGGGGGGGGGGGCGGGGGGTTTCGACGGGGAGTGGGGGCGAGGGTTGCAGGGGAAGGGGGACGGGGAACGACGGCGGGCTGGGGCGACGAGCTGGGGCCGCAGGCGACGGGGAACGGGGGCTGAGGGCTGGGCGCTGGGGCAGACGGGTGGTTGGGGGCTGGGGGCGGGCGTCGGCGGCGATTGCTCTGCATTATATATATACATATATATATATATGTTACAGTAATATATATGTATATGTATATAATAAATAATAATATATATAAAATATGATTAAATCTGAACCATTTATTAAATTTAATCTTAGTCATTCATTTAGATAGATTCATATTGACCGTTAGATCATAGTAAATTGAATCTAAACGTTTAAAATTTAAAATATAAAAAATAATTTATTGTTAAAAAATGATTAAAAATCGCAGAAGGAGCGCGTGTAATACATCGCTACCTCCAGGGAGGTAAATTGCATCATTTCTAAAAATATAGGAAGATTTTTTGTACTTTATTTTTTCACAGGGGGTAAATTAAACTTTTCCAATAACACAGATAAGTAAACTGTCTTTAACCCCATTTTAATCCATCAAAAGCTAACCCATACAAAAAAAAGTAAATGAGGCCTTAGAGCATTTCCGGATCCATTAGCCACGAGCCCATCAACAGCCTTCTCAGTCACAGGCGCTGTTACGGTAGACTCACAGTGATGAGCCCAGTCGACCGAATTCCGGCACGGACCTGTCTACAAACGCGTACGAATGCTTAGCACCGCCTTGTAGGCACTTTATGTTAGGGACGGAAGGCGGGTACACCGTGCAATTGTAATAAAAACGTACGATCTTGTTGTACTTTATGTAGTTTAAGGAAGGTGTGGGCTCTAACATGAAGCCATGTGCGACGGTCGGGCATGTTGTCGTGCTGCTCACTTCATCGCAGACGATGATGGTCAGTGTGTTTTCTGAATTCTTGAAGTTTTTTATTTGGAAGGGACCGTTCGATATGTGGAGGATTGGTTGATTGTTAGTGCATGAAACGGAGAAGTCTGGGTAGCCAGTGTACTGGTTGCCAGTTTGTGGCCGAAATGGGCAGCGGAGGGTGAGGCCATTGCCGCAGTCGAAGGCGGCGCAGGTTGAGGGCGGTGGCTTGACAGAGTTGCCGTTGGTGAAGATGGAGAAAGAGGTGATGAAGACGGACAAGAAGGGAAGACGGGGAGGTGTTTGGGCCATGAGTGAAGTATATTGCTCAACAATGGGGGATATTTTGGCTAAGTAAAGGGTATTTGCATGGGCTGTCCATTTCTTGGTTTCAATGATTGTTTTGCAATAACTATTACAACAAGAGTCCAAATCTTAAGTCAACGGAGCAAGTAGATGAGGAGGTAATGATTGAGAAATATTCCCATGCGTGGTTTAATTAAATTTGATTTCAAGCACATTTCCAAATGATTAGTCGTGAGATTTGACCCAACAGTCAAGTATTTATCAACTGATCCATCTCCACTTGATTGATTTCAGAGCCCAATAAAAGAAAACAACTGCAGCCCACTTAAATATCTACCGGTTTACAGCCCAATATTCAATTTGTACCCGGAAAGTAGTTAAAATTAAATGGTAAACTACAACCGAGTTTTTTAACATTTGTCATAATTATAAATACACTCTCGTTATTTGAAAAATTATAAATATTTTTCTGAAATTAATGTTTGTCTAACAAATACTTTATCGTGACAGCCATTGTAGGAAGTATTTGTTAAAAGTCGTTAATTTCAGGAATAAATTGGATCATTTGTAATTATGACAAATCTCACGACAACCCTTTATAATTACCCTAAATTACAATCACAAGTCATGTGAGGAGTTGAATAAAAGTCATAAAAAAGTGACTGGATTCGTTTTTTTTTTTTAATTTTATTTTACAAGGGTAAATTACATGTACCTCAACTTAAATTTGACATAATTACAAATATCTCATGAGGTTTGTAACCGTTTAATAAATAATTCATTTTCATCTATTTTTATGGGTGAACTGACCAAAATGCCCTTATGAATTTTATTTCATTTTTAACATTCTTTGAATTTTTTTAGACTAAATGCGTAGGGAGGGGTTCTTAAAATTTTTTACACAGATGAGTTAATAATGCAATTTGCCTCGACTGATTTTTCTGCAATTAAACTGAAAAAAATCAAGGGCAAAATGATCAATTTCAGGCCCTTGGTTGAAAATTACAAACCTCAGGGGAGTATTTGTAATTTTTCAAACAATGAACGTAAATTTATAATTATATTAAATTTCAAGAGAGTTAGACGTAATTTAACAAAAAAAAAAAAAAACAGAGAAAAAAGATGATGAAAAGTGTGTAACAAAGGGGGCATTTTTAGGCATGAACAGGTGGTTTTTGGAGATGGGTCAAAGGGCATAGGCATTGGCATAAAAAGAAAGGCAAGGCATGGGGGGAGGGGGGAGCAATTGCTCTACTTTTTTATCTTGTAATTTATGGTATGCTTTTTTTGGGACCAATAAGGCCCAAAGGGACCCTACTGTCAATGTTTCCCTGCAAAATTTGTTTCTTGTTACTTCTCAGGAAAAAGTCTATGCTTTGTCTTTTCAAAAGATACCACTTTTGCTTGGAGTGATTTCATCTCATGAGGTTTATGGAATAGAAGCTGAACAAAACCTGCTTTTTTTTTTCTTTTTCTTGACTTGAAATGAGAGTTTGAAATATCTTTTCTTTTTCTCTTTTCCTTTTGGATTTTCAATGGATACAACAAGTACATACATACTTAGGATTTGATGTTACAAGACAGTATTGCACCCAAAAAATCCTCTCCCCTACCCTAACTCCTAACTAGAGCAAAGAACAACAAAATCCATTTGAAGAATGTATTAATAATAATGCTTCCTTTGTTCAATTCAAACAACTCTTTTTTGACCTTGCAAGAATGTCTTCTAAGAGAAGTTTGTTCTCAAAAGTTATTACTTTCTCTCCAAGAATTAGTACTTAGCCCCAGAAAATATGAGGACTACAATAAAACAATTATGTAGGCTTTATAGCAAAGAAGACTTGCATTATGTCTTAATCTTCATTTCATCTTCCAAGGTGACTTTACTGGGGAAATTAGCTGCATTATGTCTAACTTTCATTTCATCTTCCTAGGTTGTCTTGGACCAAGAGACTTTCAAGCATGGCTGTCAAAAGCAGTTGAAATTTTCACACAGCAGAAGAGCCCTTTTGCCATAGTGCATTAAATTGCTGTCTTTCTCTCCATCTCTCTCTCTCTGTCTCTCTGTTGGTTAAGTAAGTATAAAAGCAGTGACATTATATATAAAGGGCACTTTGCAAAAACTCAAAATCTCAAAGGCCAAAACCCCATTTCAATTTGTTGCTGCTCATAAATCATTTCATCCAACAAAGATCATTCATTGACTTTAATGAGTTATTATCTCTTTCAAGAACCATGATCAGCACTACTGTTCACCTTTTGTTCTACTTCTTGATGGTCATCATTTTACTCTTCAATATTGGTTTTTACTCAGGTAAGTAACCCTTGATTGATTCTCACTTCCTTTATTTGGTTAACTTTACATTCTTGTTCCTCTTTCTGTCAGGCAATTTTAGTAATGAAGATGAAAGCACAACTGTAGCTCTGAAGCCAGAATTTGCTTATCTTAATCACAGGAAACTCATGTTCCATGGTAAACAATTTTTTCTCCACTCTTTGCTCTGAATTTTCTGCTTTAAATCAAAAAACTGAGTTTGAATTCATCAGGGGTTTGCACAAAGTGGGATATAAGCATTTCACAGAGCAGATATCCAACTCCAGGAATCCCAAAATACATAGTTCAGATTGTGAACACCTGTGTTTCTTCTGGCTGTGCACCTTCTAACATTCACCTCCACTGTGGCTGGTTTGCCTCTGCAAGAATAGTGAATCCGACAACCTTCAAAAGACTGTCTTTTGATGACTGCCTTGTTAATGGGGGACAGCCATTAAAGAGCAGTCAGAGCATCAGATTCACCTATGCAAACTCATTCATGTATCCACTTCAATTCAAGTCTGCCGACTTCTGTTGATCCAGCCCACAAGCAGATAATAATAATAATAACAATTTGGAAGTAATCAATGCATGTTGACAAAATTATTACCACATGTCCAGCTAAGATCTTACATCATCCAAACCTGGTTGTAAATTTTATATGTGAGTGTTTTTATTACAATATTTGTAGTTTGAATGATGAATTTTAGAAGGGTGCATGGTGCAAGGGGGATTCTTGGCTAGGCCTGGAAATCAGTGTTTCCTTTTTGCAGTGCGTGTGCTCCAACTTTCTCAGTGCAATGTCTCTTTTCCATTCACAAATTTCTCAGTGCAATGTCTCTTTTCCATTCACAAAATTCAACATTCAAGAACGCTGAACATGCAACACATACTAATGCAAGACTACGCCAAGCTTCGTGTGATCGTTCCTCCCTTCACGGCGATCCCTATGGCTAATATTATTGTAATCTTCATCGCATTCTGCTACCAATACAATCACATTTATTACAAATTGTATGCAAATTTACTACTTTCGTTGCACCTTGCTTCGTAATTGTTAAAGATGTATTGTTGTTTTTATCGATGGCCTGTGCGATGCATCAATGAGAATTCTGTTGTTGTTGCTATTAGTTGGCGGAAAGTAGTTGTTTGTTGTAAACTACTAGACACATGGTCTCCTTTCCCTGCATTGGGGAAAGTGCCCGGTGAGAGGAGCATCCATATAAACTATTCTTGTACTTTTTAATTATCCAATGATCATGAATGAATCGAGGAATAATTATATAATAGCCGAATATGGGCAGTCGTTTATTCATTAGAGGGTGCAGTTGAGAAAGGGACATGAGAAAATTTAGAGTATGGAAAGAAGTTAAAAGAAGAGAATTTTGTGAGGGAACTCTTCTTCTCTAAGTTCGTTTTCCAATTCTTGAGGTGTGAGCTTTGATGTTAACAACACAGTAGTAGAAATATACAGTAGGAGGTACTGAGGAAATCCTAGGCTCCTACCCTTATTATAAACTCAGTAGTCGTTCAATCAAATTCTGTCTACTAGACTACAAAATAGTCTTAAATTGATGGTACTTGATTACTTAAGGTTGTCCGTACTGGAACTTACTCAGAGGTTTGGCGGAGCCCTCCTTAACACTTGGCTCTAAAAGTTACAATATATCATACTTCTTCTGTATCACTTATCATATTCTAATTCAAAATTGAATTTAAACACGTTTGATCAATTATATAATAAGTCATGTGTTAGAACTTAGAACAACTGTTTGTAAGCAAAATTGTTGTTGGGCTTTCCGAGTATTGGTATTAAATATTTTTATACTTTGATAAATAGTAATAAATTATAGTATTTTTGGTAATGAGAATAAATATATATTAGGTTGTGTTTGATTGGGTGAGAGATGAGTAAAGTCATTTTCTGCCATAGGCGTCAGCTGGGGCACCACAGCCATTACTACTAATTAATAAGCATTTGCAGCTCAACTATTTATCATTTTTCTTTTTATTTTTTATTTTTTTTTTGTTGTTGTTCTGTGTGTGGTGAATGTAGTCTGATTATGGTGCAAGGACAATAAAATGGCCCATAAGTATCTTTGGATTTTACAGTTGGATGTTGAATATAAAAAATGCGCTTTTGAGGAGAACTGTACATGCAATCCTGTAGAAAAATCAGAAGAATATAATAATTGACCTTTCAAAGGAACAAGTAATATCCTCTTAAAGTAACAAAGGTAAATTAAATCGTAAATTAAAACAAAATTAAGTTTCTTCGTTGAGTAAATGGGGAGCTTGTATTGACTGTATTTATAATTTTTAAAGATTATGAATACTTATGAAATTAGATATATCTCGAGAATTGTCAATATAATTATTCAAAAATGTAACAAAAAAATTAAGCTTGTTTTTCTAATTCTAATACTTTTGCAACGTAGAAACAATATATTTTGATATTTAATTACAAATTCGCAAGTTAATTATTAAATGACGAAAATACCCTTCCTGAAAACTCTATCTCCTTCCATCACTTTTTTAGCTTTTTCTGGTTTTAGCTGTCAGCGTAGTAAACTCGTGTTTTCTCCTTCCCATCTCCTCTGCGATTCATGTCTCTCACCTTCTCTTGCTTTGCTTCTCTTTCCCAGCAACTTCCAAGTCTCTCTCTCTCTCTCTTCATATTTATATGTCTGGAAAAGGACAGGAACTAAATTAATTTTCATTTATGTTGTTATTAATTGACAGGTCAGGTACATGCAAGAAGCAGCAGTAGTGGAGGGCTTGAGAAGGTGAAAAACCTGATTACAAGAACTGGAATACCTTCAACCATTACCTCTCCACTTGATTCCCTCCAAAAGGGCAATTGGGTCAAACTCATTTGTGGTGCTAGCTTTGAGGTTACTTCTCCCATTTCTTTAATTTTAATATTTAACTAAAAAACTTTACAAAATTAAATAATTTTACTTCTGCATGTAATTTTAGTTCTTGCTTGAATGTAGGATGTGGTTGACATCAGGAATCTTTCTCTGGTTTACACTCTTGCTGGAGGTACCATAATTTATTTAAATGAAAGGGATTTATTTATGTATAAGTATCTTGATTGCTTGTCTGTTTCTGAATATATGTGTGGATTTATTTAGATAGTTTGATTTATTATTATTTCTTTTATAAGATTCGATTCAATAAATCGATATTTCCAAATAAACGAATATGTTCAAAGGAAACACATAACAAGAAACTGCAATAAAACTAGACTACAACCCCACATTCGTGTAACTTGAATCCACGGCCTTTTGGTTGGGAGGCTCAACTTTACCACTCGAGCAAGACCTCATTGGAAAATAGTTTGATTTATTATTGTTTGCGTTGTAATTTGTAGATGTTGGCAAACTTTAACTACTGTAACTAAATGAGAATTATATGGGAAACAAGGATATTCTTTTTGTTGACTTAATTATGTGTATATTTGTGTCAAATATCGTAGTCGATTGCATTGATTGTGCTGCTGAGGCATCGGTTGTCAATGCCGTGAACGACGGGATTGAAGCAGCCAGAGGTATCATTCCGATTCGGAGGCCTTGGGTGATGATCAGTGTCAATGATAATGAAGATCTCCATTTTCGTAAAGCTGGTAACGGTTTGGACATTTCCCAAATACATATATAGACAAGGAACATTAACATAGTATATTGCTTTGTTGTCAGAGTTCGATCCAGATGATTGTCCCACGGATTGCTCTAGGCCGTGTGAGAACGTTTGTCCTGCTGATGCAATCTCTCATTCAGGCAAAGCTGGTGTATCCAAGGTTCTATTACGTTTTTCGTTAATTTGCTTACATTGTTAATTTATCTTATACTTGTCATTGATTATCCATACGCAGGGTGGGGTCTTAGCTGAACGATGCTATGGCTGTGGCCGCTGCTTACCTATTTGCCCTTACGATAAAATAAGTGAGTTCCGGAGCTACTCTTTTATGCTATATCTTTCTTGTGGATATTAACTTGTTCTTCCTTTTATTTCGTCTGAAATTGTTGGAAAAATTGATTTTATTGATTTAGGAGCCGTTACATACATAAGGGATGTTGATGCGACAGCTCAACTTCTTAAACAGGACGGTGTTGATGCCATTGAAATTCACACTAGCGGAAGGTAACTTCGAAGGCGCTGAAGTACTTTACTCAATTTGTCCTCTGATTATTTACGCGTCATTGAACAATCTCATGTTTGTCTCTATGGAAAGTGAAACAACCTTTACGCGAAATTGCACACTAATCGAAATTTTTTAGTTTACTTAGTTAATGTAGTGATCATTCATAGGCAAGCAGAGTCTTTCCAGCAACTTTGGAATGGTTTGGGAGATTCAATTGATAAGCTGAGGCTTGTAGCTGTAAGTGAATTGTTCTTTGATGAGCAGATCATTATGAATATGAACGAGAATCAAATCGGTCATTGAGTTCTTTGGACTCGAAAATTTAGCTGCTCATTTATGCAGGTTAGCTTACCTGATATGGGAGAGTTAACTGTACCTGCAATGAATTCTATGTATGTGACAATGAAAGTCAACCTGCGATGCCTGAACTTATGGCAGGTTAGTCTCGTGAAATCAGCAGATTTTGATACGAACCAAATATAACGAGTAGTTTCTGAACTTTACGTGCTCGTGCTAAATGTAGTTGGATGGCCGGCCAATGAGTGGAGATATTGGACGAGGCGCGACAAGGGAAGCGATCAAATTTGCTCTACATTTAGCTTCCACCAGAGACAAGCCCAAAGGTTTGTGGATCAAAATCTCTACTTTTACTGCACTTTTTCATAATTCTCCATGGAATAGTTCTTCTCAACATGAAGTTAAGTTCCATGAAAAAGGGTGAGCTTCATCTTTCGATACGACAGGTTTTCTTCAATTAGCGGGCGGTACCAATGCTCACACGGTAGAGGGCTTGAAAAGGGAGAGGTTATTTCAAACCACCTCCATATCTGGTACTTGAGTGCTCAACAGTCTTTTATCGCGCGATAATACATCTAGGACACTGAATTCGGGTTATCATGCAGAGAAATTGAACGGCGGGGAGCGGGCCTTGAACTCGTTTGAGCCATCACATGCTTTGATCAGCGGAGTAGCTTTTGGTGGCTACGCACGAAAAGTAAGTTCCCCACAAGAAGTTCACCTTTTTTTTTTTTTGTGTTCCAACTAATAACACCTATTCGTGACTGTCGTACTCCAGATAGTCGGGCGGGTTTTGCGCTCGTTGCAATCCGAGCACGGTTATGCCCGTCTTGAAGATTGCCCTCGTCATCTTGTCGATGCAGTCACACAAGCGCTTGCTTTAGTTGGGACTGTTAAATGCTATAATGAAAGATAGGCTAGAAATACCAAGGCACACTCTGATTCAGATCAATACAAGCCTTGATTTCAAAGAAGCCCCACTGAGAAAGTTCCTGTAAACACAATGGTGATCTCAAATGCAAGGAAATGAGGTCATTTGAATGTAAGAATATGCATTGAAATGGGATAGCCGGCTGTATATAAGCATTGCTTTCTATGAGGCCCCGTTTACTTCGAGTATCCGGTTAAATAAGTGACGAGATTATCTTTAAATAAATGAATGATAAAAAGTTCAGTATTAATTGTAAAGTGTTTACTTATATGTATTACCATAACAAGATAAATTCCGTTATGTGTTTATTTTGATGGATACACATGCTTTGGGTGGGGAAATTATCTTGGAGTCATTTAAGATCAAATTTAATAAACAAAATATTTTTCTCCGAGAATAAAATGGACAATTAAAATGAGGACCAATTTTGCATAAGTTATTAGGATAACTTATCATATCTCTAAAGGTGAGATGAGTTATGCAATTTGAACAATATTTAATACATGATTTTGGTTTTATACTAGGCTCTCATACTTGAAAATAAATATTATAATAAGTTATATTATTTTTTTTTTCAAGCTAATAACACGAGACCCGAAAATATACCTGTAATTTAGCTTGAGCAGTTAATATCTAATACTTGGGCTAGTGGGCTATTATTACATTTAGGCCGTAGCCCCATTGAGGTCCCAAGCTACCCGGGCCTTCACGCAACCCTGACTCATCGGCCAAGCCCAAACTCAGGCTGTGGTTGGATAGTTCTATGTGAAATAGATTTTTTTAAAAAAAATATTGTGGGTTTTCATTTTTAGTTTTTAATTTTTGAAACAGTAATTAAAGTAAAAATATATTTGTTTATACGTAGTCTTGTTGAAAATATACTAATTTGACCCCACTCCTCAATATAAAACAATAATATCATTAACTAATTCAAATATTATTTCCATTTCGTATAAAAATCTGTCCAAAATTAAAAATACATGTTTTCTAGTAAAAAAAAATCTATCCAAAATTGAAAATACATATTTTCTATTGAAAAATCTGTCAAAAATTAAAAATACATATTTTTATATTTTCTACTGAAAATGAAAACACAAACAAGAGGGCATGTACAACTTTCCATTTGTAGCATAGGTACATATATTATTTTGAGAAACCCGAGGACTAAATTAAACTATGAAATTGGGGAAATGGGAGTGGTCCTAACCTCGGAGTACAAGGTCATAATTCCTATTAGCACACCAAAGTTGAATATAAGTAGTAAATAGTAGTAGGTGGGTTTTTGCCTATAATATTTCAAGTAAATGTCTTAACTTTTGATTCTAACTGAAGTAATTGTCCTTGTTTGGGATGCTATTTCTTTTTATTTCATGTTTACTTATCAGGATTGAGTTGGATATTCAATTTAATCTCTTGTTTATTTATATTTATGTTAATAGATGATATTAATAAAAATATTAATGATACAATTTAATTCCATCCTATATTTTATCCATCATTAATCTATTACGACTTAATTCCATCTCCAAACGTAAACGAGGCCTTAATGTAGGAAAAAGATGGGTGGACTTTGCTGCCATATTTAATGAAGTATCTAATTGAGTCGGAATTGACCTTCAAGTAACTCATACACTAAAGAATGCGGTGGTCAAAATTCTTACTTTATCTTTCAAACATGGCATTCTACTCTCCACTTAGAAATTGAAGTAGAGATGGTGTTTTCTGACTTTTTCGTTCCCTCCAAGTCCCATACATACTGTTTCAAACAACCATTTTGGACTAAATGCATAAATGATAGTTACTAAATCGAGGGGAAATCAATGATTCCTTGTTCGAGTTGTGAGGTTGAGGTTTCATAACCAAGAGGTCGTGGGTTCGAGTACTACGAATATAAGGAGTTGTTTAATATGTAGGATGCTTGTATTATTCCTTTGATTGGTGATGGTAGATTTGGATTGTTATTATACCGTGGACTGAATGGATGTTGTTATATTGTGCACTGAATATTATAATAGTAAATGATCGCTTTAAAAATATTATTGTACTTTGAAATTAATAGTTCAGCGCTCATTATAAAAATAAAAATAAAATCGATGGGAAATGAATTGTATTTTACCTCTTTTCTATTGAGTAACAATTAATTAAAGTTATATTGGGTTTTGTGTAATACACATAAACCCCATATAGTTTTAAAAATTATATCTAGTATCCATAAAGTTTATTTCTGTCTAACAAATAGATCTCCTCTTAGTCAAAATTAACTGAATTTACTTCTATTAGTAAAAATAATTAAATAAAAATCTATATTTACCTTCAATTGACTTATTATTAACTTGTTGCAAGTCAAACAAATCATTTTCTGATCGAACTACTCTTATATGAGCGAAAATGTACCTCTGCACATGCATTAGGGTGTGAAAATGTATAAGGGCATTTTGATCAAAAAATAATTTATTTAATCTGCAATAAGTCAGTAGTAAGTGGGGATAAATATGAGTTTTTATTCAGTTTTTTGCAAATATTAACAAATTTGGCGAAATGGATGGACGAAAACAAACCTTAGGGATGCTAAATATAATTTTTTTAAATCCACAAAAAATCTATGTGTGATTGCATCAAATCTTAATAATGAACAGTGTAATTATTCCTATATTTTTTGTACTTAGTTTTCAGCTCAACAATATATGGGATGACTTCAATTATTTTACCTCTATGAACAAGATAAATATTTCCTTGTCGACATTCACACACACACCATAGCAAAATTTTTATTATACTAGTAGTCACTGCACGCGATCTTCGTGTGCATAAAATTTTAAATGTAAGTTAAGACAAATACAAAATACTTCTAATTGTAAATAAAATAAGATTGTATATCTACTATACTATGATAGGATCCATTCATTTGCAGATATAATGAATTCACATAAAGCACCTACTTCCTATACAATATTGTATTGTTGGTGAACAATCAATAACTTTTCTATTTGATAGTCATAACTTTATTCCTTCTGTTTCTTGAAAAAAAAAAACACAAAAATGAATTCTTCTATTTATTTGCTTTCTCTTAATCCTTTTCTCAGCTTCCTTCAATCGACAAAGGAGACAGAGGAAAGGGATTCAAAATAAAAGTTAAATTTGAGTTTAAGTGGGCAACAAAAGAAATTGTGGGGAAAAAATTTCAATTTACAAAATATTTACTAGAAATAATGGATATTTGTAGAGAGAGTAATGAAAATTTAAATAAAAAATTTGGTGAATACTTCATTTCACATGTCATATTACAGTTTTATATATTACCAAAAAAGAGTAATTTATATTGTAAAATAAATCGAATAAATATGGAAATGAAGATGAGAATATGGAAGTTTTTTTTTTCTTTTTAAAAATAAGGGTTCATAAAAAGGGCAATTAGGTAGTTTAAAAATTGGTATGAGAACACCGATACTGTGTTAAATTTGTTTGTCCTACAAATGATAAATTTCATTTTGTAGAAAGAAATATGAAAATGAATTATGCAAAAACAAATAATAAATTTTACAAAATGCTAAAATAACTTCCATTCTAGACATAATTTTTTTTTTTTATAATTAGTATAGATAATTACTAGAGAATATTATGGCTTACTTTCTCAATATTAATTAGTCAATAATTATTCATTAAGATTTTTTTTTAATTTAAGGTACCATTAAAATATTATCATTATTTATATATATATATTCATTATCTTAATTTATTTTTCTTTCGATATTTTCAGATTATTTAATACACTCTTATCTTCAATATCCTATATTTGTTTTATTTTTTATTTTTATAAATATGATTTATTACGGTTTTAATATATTTTAATATAAAAATTAAATATATCAATAAATTTAAAATTTAAAAATATATATATGAAAACTTTCATGGACAATATTTTTAAATAAAAAATTGTGGTGAATATTTTATTTCACATTGGATATTATAGTTTTATACTACAAAAAAAAAAGAGTAATTTATTATTACAAAATAAAATAAATGAAATAAATATAAAAATAAAGATGAGAACGTTAAAGTTTTTTTTTGTTTTTGAAGGAATAAGGGTTGATAAAGAACATATTAACACATGTTTCTTATTAAGACCAAATTTTAGAGAAATATATTGACATATTAGATTGTGATAGAGGTTTTAGACTTTTAATTAGGGTTTTGTAGACCAAAAAAAATATAGAAAGAAAAAAAAAAGTTGATGGGAGAACATGGGAGGTTATGGCAAGAGGACATAATTGATAGTTTGCAAAATTGGTATGAGAACTACCAATATGATATCAAAATTTCATTTTTATCCTCCATAAAATATTAATTTCATTCTATAGAAAGAAATAAGCAAATGTATTATATAAAAAGTAAAGGGTAATTTCTATAAAAATCACAAAAAAACTACCATTTTAAACACAAATTAGCCTTCTCTTTTATAAATAGTATAGATGAGGTCAATTAGGTCGGGTTGTTAAGGAGACTCGCACATATCATTATGGCTTTGTACCTTACAATTCAACCAAGAAAACTGAAAATGGATATTAAGTGAAAAGACCAATATGCCCTTGATTGATGTTTAAAACCATCTTTCGCATAATTATTTTCCTTTTATACACATATAATAATGTAGTCTATGCCATTTTATACTTGTACGATGAAATTGCTTGCATTTATATGATCTCACCAAGATTTTTATTGTAAGTGGATAATTTAGCTAACAAATATGGATGACTAATTTTTGTTAATTTCTTAAATTTTCTCATGTCATAACTCATTCCCTTTTTTGCACTTTTAGCGAATAAGGTATATAATCATATTTTCAACTTCAAGTACAATTAGCCACATTTAATGATTAATTCTAATGCAAATTATATGGCAAGTGAACTGCAGTGTTGGTGTCTGGTTTAAACGCTTGTTATTTTGTCAAAAAATTACGATTATCGACAGTGATATAATTCAAATTTTTAAATCACGTACTAGTCCAAACTCTATATTTAACTGTAATATTTGCCGCTGGAGTCGTTGCTTCATAAGCCAATAATCCCCTGCATAACAATTGTTAAATCCAGTTTGTGATATTAATTTCGATATCTATACTATTATAAAAAAAAAAAAAAACTTTTTGGCGTACCAACTTTTGAATGCCCAAATTTATCCTTTATATTATTTCTTTGTTTAAAAAAATTATTGATCCGAAAAGTAATCTTATTATTTTTCTCTCAACCCACTACTCCACGTTTGTCTCACATCACTCCATGTTTTTTTTTTTCATCTTACTAACTTCTTTTTCTCATTCGTTCACAATTTTTTTTTCTTTTCACCTCACACCACAGTTCTTTTTTATATGCTCATGGGGAATACGTACAACGACGGCTAGTCACTTATTAAGTATAATGCTTGCTATAATCACTCACAAATAAGAAAAATGGAAGACAGAAAGGGGAAAAAAGATTATTAAATGAAATAGAAAATATTTGGTGGCATTTGAGAAATTATCCCAAAAAATCCCAAGTCTAGTGCAGGTCATGGATTTGTTTTAGGAACAATTATATTTACACCCATACCTATAGTTTATTTACACAAAGAGTAAATTACAACTATCTCTCTTAAAATTTGACATAATTATAAATATTTTTTCGTTGTTTGAAAAATTATAAATACTCCCGAAGTTTGTAACCATCTAACAAATAATCTATTTCCATCCAATTTTATGGAAGAACTGATCAAAATGTCCTTATGCAAATTGAATTTTTCTATTTAATTTTTAAACTTTTCTTGAATTTTTTTAGATTACGATGCGCATGGAGAGGTTTTTTAAGTTTTCTACGCAGATGACCAATAATGCAATTTGTCTCAACTATTTTTTCTACAATTAAAAAAAAATCAATACTCCATAGGTATTTGTAATTTCTCAAACAACGAGGGGGTATTTATAGTTATACCAAACCTCAAGGAAGGTAACTGTAATTTATTCTTACACAAATTATATATATTTTTTGAACAAATTACACATACTCCATCAGAAAACGTCAAACTTATTTACATAAACTACTCATATTTTTTGAAAAATTACGAATACAACTTCAGAAACCTCAACAACATTACACGAACTATCTTAGTTCTTTAGTTGTCAAAAATAATTTATATAATTACATAAAAATAAGATAATTTATAAAAATAAACCATCGATTAGACATGTAAATGTAATTATCGCTTCGTTTTAATTCCATGGTTGCAGCAAAGTCAAGCCCACCACCCGATCTACCTAACTCCCCAACCAGCAATCCTCCCACCATACTTTCCGTTTCTTTCAAGCTTTCCCTCTTAAAATAATCTCTGCGCCAGCGCCTACCTATCTATACACACAACTATAATGCACGCACATACACACTCAGCGCGTGTGTAGGCCAACGCCAACCCCATTACTTGTACTGCTAACTGCCAATTGCCACGTGATGAGATGAATTTTTGATCCGACAATTAAATTAACATATAATTTCAAAAATCAAATCAAAATTTCTCTCAATTGTCATTGATAGCACACCTTCTCTTAATACTGAACAACAACTAACGACCCACTGCTCTTTCCTGCGTGTATATATACTCGCTGCTCTGCGCGCTGCCTTCTCCCACACCATAAGAGGATTATTCTACTGATTTCCCAGTTCGTAGTTGACGGTGTGATTGTCTGAAGGTAGCTGCATTTTGTTGATTCTTTACGGTTTTGTTTGGGTTGAATTTGGTTGAGTATTGATTATGCGCTTGGTTGAAGTGTGGGCTGGATGGAACTTTGGATTATCTAGATCTGTTTTTTTAGGCATTTTAGAATTGATCCATGATTCCTATCAGTGTCTGTTGTGGGAATAGGAGTTTTGGATTATTGGATCTCTGCTTAGTTTAAGTGGTCCTTTTTTATTTTTACGGCAAATTACACCTGATTTGAATTTTTAGTGAGCTTTTTAGATTTCGGTTGGGGAAGCAGATCTCTGTGCTTGCCGGTATTCACTTAAGTTCAGATAGAACTAAGCTTTCGAATTTGTAGTACGGGTGCATTTTGCGGGCTTTTTGGTATGTACATTAAGATCTGTGTAGTTGGGGGTGTTAGTGATAGTGTTCAATGCTCGCTTGAGTATGCAATGGATGGTATGCAAAATAGTTTAGTTATTTGATTTGAATGTTTCTGTCACCGGAAATTGATAATTTGTGCGAATTGGAGTGATATCCAAGTCATTTCCAGAGATGCTTTTTGGTTGAGGATGAAAGCTTTGGGGTATGTTATGTTTTTATTCTTTCTTGAATGAACAGATGTCTAGACTACACATGGCCATTGCAGACAATTTTATTTAAGAACACACTAAAGCATTAGACCAGGGTCTCCCCTCCTGGAAAAGGATTGTGTAGTTTGGGTTTATCTACTAGAAAACATCTGTTTCTATTATTACCTGTGATCATTTTAGAATTACTGCTGATCATGAAATTTGGTGGCGGATCTTACTTGTTTCACTTTTTCTGGAGTATAACCTATTACTAGTGAAAGTTTTAGTATGCAGAGATCTGATAGTAATTGTTTGGTATTAGATCTTTGTGGTAGTAGGAGTTGTGTGCACAACATATGGATGCTGAAAAATAAACATGTTTAACCAAGCTAGGATAAAACTGAAAGAGGCTGGTCCCCTCACCTGAGACAATTGGAGGAGCTGAATACCCAAAACTGGTTAACTTTCAAGAATTAGCTATAAAGGTTTAGAAAAGGCAATGAATCATGCTGTGGTTTGCCTCACATTATAAATGATTTTCTTAAGCGTTGAGGAATCATTTTTCCTGCAGCTTTAGTAACAACTGAATTACATATTTATTTATTCAACGCTGTATGCTGATGATGTCTTTACATGCAGGAGTGTTTCAGGCAACGTCATGGCGACTGGACAACTTTTCTCCAAAACCACTCAAGCACTATTTTACAATTACAAGCAGCTGCCAATTCAGCGGATGCTTGATTTTGATTTCCTTTGTGGTAAGCATATATTCACGGAAGTATTGTGTTCATGTGACATCTTACAAGCAATTGCATTTTCAGAAGATGATTGTTTTTAGATTCTTGTAATAAATATTTCTGTTTTTGTTGCAATGCAGGCAGAGAAACACCTTCTGTTGCTGGAATCATAAATCCTGGTTCTGAGGGATTCCAGAAACTATTTTTTGGTCAAGAGGAAATAGCTATTCCAGTTCATTCCACGTATGTTTTGTTGCTCAGTTTTCCCTTATTCATCTTGACTTAATGTTAAAGAAGCCTAGCATTTTCCATCTGAGCATTAATCTATCTTTTAACTTCTGACTTGTTGCATCAAGCAGCCTCAAAATGGCATAAGAATCTTTCCTTATGTCCGTGAAACATAGCTCCTACAAAACTTTATACTCTTCAAGCATTCTTCACAGATTATTGATTAGTTATTCAAACGTCAACACAATTATTATTACTACCTATTTCCAATGATCGATTTTTATTTCTACTTTCCTTGAAAAGTGACTTATTTGGGCACGTTAATGAGATTCTGTTCAGGTTTTCAACCAATAATATTACCATAACTATTCCACTCAAAAGAGAGAACTCTTGGTATCATAGTAAAGCATGACTGTGTATCGCAATGATGAGAGTGATAGCGGCCTGAGTTCAGTCATGGATTTCATTCAATGACCTTCAGTGTGTGATGAAAGATAATAAAGCTCTGATAATATGATTAGTTCAAGAACCTTTATGATGTCTATGTTCACGCTTTTTTTTTTCCTGTTTACCGTCAAATAATATATTGTGAAACTGAATTTTCTCCTTTCTTTGCAGTATTGAAGCTGCTTGTGCTGCACATCCTAAGGCAGATGTTTTCATTAACTTTGCATCATTTAGAAGGTTGGTATTGTCTATTTAAAAATGCCTTATATTCATATCCATAGCTTCCTGCCTGCTAACTGTACTTTCATTTGCAGTGCTGCGGCTTCATCTATGTCTGCTCTTAAGCAGCCAACTATCAAAGTTGTGGCCATTATAGCTGAAGGTGTCCCTGAATCAGACACCAAGCAGTTGATTGCTTATGCAAAAGCAAACAACAAGGTAATTACTATTATTGTCTTCTTAAGTTTCATTTGAACTGTATTTTACAATTTCTGAGCTTCTCCTTTGAAGCAGTATGAAAGATGTGTTGATTAACAAGACAACATGTTTCAGGTTGTCATAGGTCCAGCTACTGTTGGAGGTATTCAAGCTGGAGCATTTAAGATTGGTGATACTGCTGGAACAATTGATAATATAATTCAGTGCAAGTTGTACAGGCCTGGATCTGTTGGCTTTGTCTCCAAATCTGTACGTAATTGTTGCAATCCTCCTGTTTTCTTTATCCTTACAGTAGGCAGTAGCTATTTAAGTATAAACGTGCTACGCTCATTAGAGTCAACCAGTTTAATGATCAAGGCTACAAATGTAGACCACCTTTACCTATAGTCTGTGGATACAACTGTAAGCAGTTGTAGAATGATTCTGGATTTCATAGTCATACATTACTTTCTGCTGCATCTAACAAATGTAGTACAAATTCTATATCACAGGATTGGCTTTAACTTATAGTATTATGTATGACTACAGGGTGGTATGTCTAATGAATTATACAACACAATTGCTCGTGTCACTGATGGAATTTATGAAGGTTGGATATTTAACTTCTTACCTAGTCTAGTGTCATTTATGTTGCTACTTGTGAGGTTGAAGCATAATCCTTATGTTCCTTATCATTTTTATAGGCATTGCAATTGGAGGAGATGTGTTTCCTGGGTCAACACTTTCTGATCATGTCCTACGGTTTAACAATATCCCTCAGGTATATCAATTTATACTCTGCTCCTGTTGTTTTCTTGGTTTTATGTTGTTTACTTTTACTCTTATAGTGAGCTTGGTGGTTAGTGGTTACGTTCCTCTTCTTATAGTCAGACAAACTGAACTTTCTGTCCATAATTATGGGAAGTTCAGTTTCAGTTCTGGAATATGAAAATGTTTTAGAAGTCGAAAAATCTGTCATGGCCAATGCCATTTATTTCATGACAAGTACAGCGTGATGGCCTGATGTTGAACGATATTTTTATCCTTCAAGTGTCTTCAACTAGGAGCAGTAAAGTGATCTAGCTCAAGCCAGATTTTTCTATGGAACTTGGATGACAAGTTAACTTGTGGCTGGCAAATTTATCTGGCTTAAACTAGAGTTTTTTGCATGAGACCTGGATGAGAAAAACTTCTTATGAAATTTTTATGCAGGCATTTCATGCATTGCATTTGGTTGAATCTTGTAAGCGTTTCGTATTAAGGAGTTCTCCAAGAGAAACCTGACTTCTGAAACATTTAACTTGATCTTCTGCTACATTCATTTCAATCAGCAATTTTTCTTACTTCTGCTTCTAGAAGAATAAAGAATAGGTTTTTATATTCCTTATTTTTTCAATTAAAACCAGGTGAAAATGATTGTTGTTCTTGGGGAACTTGGTGGACGTGATGAATATTCCCTAGTTGAGGCCCTTAAGCAGGGGAAGATCAACAAGCCTGTAGTTGCCTGGGTCAGTGGAACTTGTGCTAGGCTCTTCAAGTCAGAAGTACAATTTGGTCATGCGGTAAGCAATACCTCCGTTTTCCATGGTTCGTCTACCCCTGCTTAAAAAGCACGCTCGATCTGATTGTATCTCACTTTGTTTTTTTTTTTTTTTCTTTCCGTTTTCCCTTCTCTGTATCATTTATATCAGGGGGCCAAGAGTGGTGGAGAGATGGAATCTGCACAGGCCAAGAATCAAGCACTCAAAGAAGCTGGAGCTGTTGTTCCGACTTCTTATGAAGCATTTGAAAGTGCAATCAAAGAAACATTCGAGAAATTGGTAGGCATTTTGTTATTTCAACAACATACATGTTGCTCAATTATTATCAACCTCCCGCAACACTGAGATGAAGTGCTTGGTTCTATTCTATTAGGCTGAGGCAGGTAAAATTACTCCAGTGAAGGAGGTAACACCTCCTCAAATACCTGAGGATCTTAACACAGCTATCAAGAGTGGAAAAGTCCGGGCTCCAACTCACATTATTTCCACAATCTCTGATGATAGGGGTACAGATTATTTATTTTCTGTTGGTGACATTCTATATAATGGTTAATTAGGTGTCTAAATGCTTATGTTGACTTTTGTCCATTGGCAGGTGAGGAGCCAACGTATGCTGGTGTCCCAATGTCCTCCATTGTTGAACAGGGATTAGGTGTTGGTGATGTCATCTCTTTACTGTGGTTCAAACGAAGCCTTCCTCGTTATTGCACACGTTTTATTGAGGTGATTTCTTTTATCTGATTATTCAATTGAGCCTAAGAAGAGGATTCATTGCCATTTTTGTTTAAGGCTTGGAATTACCCCTTTTCTCTCAACATTGTTATCGACTTGCCAGATTTGCATCATGTTGTGTGCTGACCATGGTCCCTGTGTCTCTGGTGCTCACAACACCATTGTAACGGCTAGGGCTGGAAAAGACCTGGTCTCCAGTCTTGTTTCAGGTAGGTAGCACAGACCAAAATGTTCCTCTGATTTGATATGAGGTGAAGACGATTTTTGATAAAAAGATAAATTTAATTGATGTCTCCAAATGAATTGTTAAAAGAATGGGCTTCTGAGGTTCCTTTCATGATCAATGAGTAATATGACCCTACTTCTTGGATCATAGGTTTGTTGACAATTGGTCCGCGATTTGGTGGGGCTATTGATGATGCTGCTCGATACTTCAAGGATGCTTATGATAGGGTGAGTTTCCGTGATTTATTATTATTCATTGAGAAAATAGAGAGCCTTAGAGTCGATCTTTCCTGCCTTTTTGGCATTTTAAGTGTGTTTATATGCTTCATCTCTTCTCTTCCCTTTCTGGGATATGAAATGGTTTTATGTGCTGTCTTCTCAGGGTCTTACACCTTATGAATTTGTTGAAAGCATGAAAAAGAAGGGCATTCGTGTTCCTGGTATTGGGCACAGGTAATTTTGTCATGCTTTTCTCTGGATACTTGATTTTCCATGGCATTTCAACTATAGTACCTTATATCCTCAACAAATAAAAATGAAGAACTTGTTTGAACTCTTTATGCTTCTTGTATGTGATCTTTTATTCGTTTGAGTTTATCATCAAATGTTGATATGTGGATGCTCCATTTCTGTTGCTTTCAAAAAGAATCAAGAGGGGCGACAACAGAGATAAGAGGGTCGAATTACTACAACGTTTTGCACGCTCCAATTTTCCGTCTGTTAAGTACATGGAATACGCTGTTGAAGTTGAAACCTATACCCTCTCAAAAGCAAACAACCTAGTCCTCAATGTTGATGGTGCCATCGGGTCCCTATTCTTGGATCTTCTTGCCGGCAGTGGCATGTTCACCAAGCAAGAAATTGATGAGATTGTTGAGATCGGCTACCTGAATGGTCTCTTTGTGCTGGCTCGTTCCATTGGTCTCATCGGGTGAGTTTCATGTTAAACCTTTTAATCTTTTTGCATGCCCACATTTACCACCCTCAACCCGCATCACGTTAACTTTGCCTTTTTCCAAATTCAGGCATACGTTTCGACCAAAAGAGACTGAAGCAGCCACTTTTACCGCCACCATGGAAGATGTTCTCTACACCAAGTGAAACTTTCTACGGAGACAAACAGGCTAAATTTTGCCTGTCTCACAATGCGCATTCTTTTTCATACTTCCCCTCTTGTTAATTTGTTGTGTCATTTTTCAGTTATTTGTACTGCTGGAAAGCAGATTGAGTACTTATCTTGTAAGTTTAAATCATAGTGACCAACACAGAACTCTTTCGCAAAGTGCCAGTTAACAATTAGTTTGGATTTATGAAGAACGTCTGGGTCACTTTTTGACTAAATTTTGATTCTTCCTCATATACATACCAATATTCTCAACAATCTTTTTATGATATTCGAAATTTGATTTGTTTAGATATTAGAATTACTATTGTACATACATTAATTATTTTATAAAATTTGTGCAAGGAGTGGTTGAGCTAAGATAGATGATAGAGTGGATATAATTGGAGAAGATGAGTTTGGTGGGGCATATTATGGTACATATTTCACGTGGGAGAGGAATGTATTCTCTATTCGGGAAATAGACAAGCTTGCCTCGCTACTAATACCCTCATGTTGATACCTACCTTCTGAGTAAATTATATTTTTTGTTCTATAAATGAATCTGTTCTTAATTTTGGTCTCAAATAGTTTCACTTATCGGATAAAAAATATAATTTATCCCCTATCTTCCCCTACTTTTGTTTCCTTTCATTTCCCAACTTCTTAAAATTGTACATTTTGAGTACTTAGATAATGAAATTCTAACACTTATTGACACTCCAATTCCAACACAATTTAACAACACCATTATATATCAATGGTGAGGTAATAAGACCATTAGTACAATAGGGGTGGGGTTAGGGACAATTTAGATTTAAACTAAAATTCTTTTTCTTTAAAAATAAGAGTGGTGCTAACTCAACTGATTGATTATCGAAGATTTTTTTTTTTTTTTTTCAAATGGATATGCAGCAAGCGATCAACTTGTGCTGCAATTTGCAAGTTGCAACAAACAAACGTCAAAGCTTGTTGATGCATAGACAAGAACCTCTTATTGGTTTGTATGGTACGAATTTTAAGGAAAACGTGTCTGCTCATTCACAACACCCAACACATTTTCATTTTATTGCTGCTTTCCTGATTATGTAAGATTAAAATGATTTCTTGTCGTGATTAATGAAACTTTATGTGATCACAATTCATGTTATTAATAATTACGGTCGAATTTCTTTTTACATATTTAAAAAAGATTATGTTAATTTTTCTCTTTACGAAATCAAGAGAATGAGGAAAAGCTGAGGAATATTTTGGTCCCAAAATTGAGTACCCTATCAAATTAAAGCATATAATACCATACTACTTTTTTCCATTGGTCCACCTTTTATATTTTTCCACCCTCTTTTTTTCTCTTTTTTAAGGTTATCCAACAAAAATAATAAAAAAAAAGGTAAAAGAGGAAAAAAAAAAGATCTAAAAACTCAGATATCAAGCCATAATTTCTTTATAAAAATTTTAAAATTTTAAGATATATATTAAATGATGTTAGAAGAAAACAGGTATAATAATAATAGAAACAAGAATACACACACACACTCTGTATGGGTATCCCACAACTCCCAATTCCATGAAAACGATCCTTTCCCACGATTCCCGATACCATGAAAATGATAAATTTCTCCAGAATTTCAGGCCAAATTATGCTGGAAATTCGAGTGAGTGACACGGAGCTGAGATCAAACTGTTTGTAGAACAGTAACTGGCAAGCAGAGTAACACATGCAAAATAATCACTGTTCCAAAAGTTTCCCTTTTCAGTGATAATACTCTTCCGGATTTCCGCTCAAATTTTCTTGAATTTGGATATAGTAGAAGAAATGGCTACTTCAGGAAGTAGGGGAACTCATGCAAATGAATACTACTCCCAAGCTTTACCTGAAGTTCAAACTCAAGCTCAATCTTCAGGTTCAGAGCAAATTCATAGTCAGCATCACCATGCTAACAATAATATTACCAGCATAAACAGGGGTGGCGCCGATTCCATCACCAAAGCTGTAGCGCAGTACACTCTGGATGCAAGACTGCACGCTGTTTTCGAGCAATCTGGTGAGTCTGGAAAATCCTTTGATTATTCACAGAGTATTAGGACAACTACTCAATCCGTTCCCGAGCAGCAGATCACTGCTTATTTATCCAAAATGCAGCGTGGCGGCCGTATTCAACCCTTTGGTTGTATGATAGCCGTCGACGATTCGAATTTTCGTGTCTTAGCTTACTCCGAGAATGCCCGCGAGATGCTGGGCTTAACGCCTCAGTCGGTCCCAACTCTTGAAAGGCCAGAAATTCTGACCATTGGAACTGATGTTAGAACACTTTTCGCCCCCACCAGCTCCGTTTTGCTGGAGAGGGCATTTGGGGCGCGGGAAGTTACATTGTTGAATCCAATTTGGATTCATTCAAAGAATTCGGGGAAACCCTTTTATGCAATTTTGCATAGGGTAGATGTAGGGACAGTGATTGATCTAGAGCCTGCCAGGACGGAGGACCCTGCTCTTTCTATTGCTGGCGCTGTCCAGTCGCAGAAGCTTGCAGTTAGGGCTATTTCCCATTTGCAGTCACTCCCTGGTGGGGACATTAAGCTTTTGTGTGATACAGTTGTTGAGAGCGTGAGGGAGCTGACAGGGTATGATCGGGTTATGGTATATAAGTTTCATGAGGACGAGCACGGTGAGGTTGTGGCCGAGAGCAAGAGACCAGATTTAGAGCCGTATATAGGTTTGCATTATCCTAGCACGGATATTCCACAGGCTTCAAGGTTTTTATTTAGGCAGAATAGGGTTAGGATGATTGTGGATTGTCACGCTACTGCCATCAATGTCATTCAGGATGAAGCACTAATGCAGCCTCTGTGTTTGGTAGGTTCAACACTCAGGGCTCCTCATGGTTGCCATGCTCAATACATGGCAAATATGGGGTCAATTGCTTCTTTGACATTGGCTGTTATCATTAATGGAAATGATGAAGATGGTATTCGAGGAAGAAATTCAATGAGGCTATGGGGATTGGTTGTTGGCCATCACACTTCTGCTCGAAGCATTCCTTTCCCACTTCGTTATGCTTGTGAATTCCTAATGCAGGCGTTCGGTCTTCAACTTAATATGGAATTACAATTGGCATCACAATTGTTGGAGAAACATGTTCTAAGGACACAGACTCTGTTGTGTGATATGCTGCTGAGGGATTCACCCGCTGGGATTGTTACACAGAGCCCTAGCATCATGGACCTTGTGAAGTGTGATGGGGCTGCACTATACTACCAAGGGAATTATCATTCTCTTGGTGTCACACCTACTGAAGCACAGATAAAGGATATTGTGGAATGGTTGTTGGCGTTTCATGGGGATTCAACAGGTTTGAGTACCGATAGTCTAGCTGATGCTGGTTATCCGGGGGCAGCCACTCTAGGCGATGCGGTGTGTGGAATGGCTGTTGCATTCATCACTTCAAGGGATTTTTTGTTCTGGTTCCGATCCCATACTGCAAAAGAGATAAAATGGGGTGGTGCAAAGCATCACCCACAGGATAAAGATGATGGTCAGAGAATGCATCCACGTTCCTCATTCAAGGCGTTTCTAGAGGTGGTCAAGAGTCGAAGTTTGCCATGGGAGAATGCGGAAATAGATGCAATTCACTCTTTGCAGCTGATACTAAGAGATTCATTTGGGGATGCTGATGCAGGCAATTGTAATGCAGTTGTACAGGCACAGGTTGGGAACTTGGAGTTACAAGGGATGGATGAACTCAGTTCTGTAGCCAAAGAAATGGTTAGGTTGATAGAGACAGCGACAGCTCCTATTTTTGCTGTAGGTGTTGAAGGCCGCATAAACGGGTGGAATGCAAAAGTTGCAGAATTGACTGGATTATCTGTTGAGGAAGCAATGGGAAAGTCCTTGGTTCACGATCTTGTTCACAAAGAATCAGAAGAAATTGCTGATAAGCTTCTGTTTCATGCTCTGAGAGGTGATACTCTTCTACCTAATTTCACTGTTTCTTATGTTGATCAAGAATTAGATTCTAAATTTTTTACTGAAAAACTATAGTTTAGTGTTAATGCCATTTGAGTAAATGACGCCTAGCTTCTTTTTGGTTTCTGTTCATAGATTATCTTATAGTGTAATCAATGCAGGTGAGGAGGATAAGAATGTTGAATTAAGGTTGAAGACCTTTGGCACTGAAACCAGTAAGAAAGATGTATTTGTGGTGGTCAATGCTTGCTCTAGCAAAGACCATACAGACAATATTGTTGGCGTCTGCTTTGTTGGTCAGGATGTAACTGAGCAGAAAGTCGTGATGGACAAGTTCATCCACATTCAAGGTGATTACAAGGCAATTTTACACAGTCCCAACCCTCTGATTCCACCTATATTTGCTTCAGACGAGAATACCTATTGCTCTGAGTGGAACACTGCTATGGAAAAGCTCACTGGCTGGAGTAGAGGGGACATCATTGGGAAGATGTTAGTTGGGGAGATATTTGGAAATTGTTGTCGGCTCAAGGGTCCAGATGCCATGACAAAGTTCATGATTGTCTTGCACAATGCAATTGGAGGCCAAGATACTGAGAAGTTCCCGTTTTCTTTTTTTGACCGAGACGGGAAATATGTGCAAGCTCTTTTGACCGCGAACAAGAGAGCAAATGTGGAAGGCCAGATTATAGGAGCCTTTTGTTTCATGCAGATTGCAAGTCCTGAATTGCAGCAAACTCTGACAGTCCAGAGGCAAACTGAAAAGAAGTGTGTTTCAAAGATGAAAGAGCTGGCTTATATTTGTCAGGAGATAAGGAATCCATTAAGTGGTATTCGGTTTACTAATTCACTCTTGGAAGCCACAAATTTGACAGAAGACCAGAAACAGTTACTTGAAACCACTGCTACTTGTGAGAAACAAATGTTAAAAATTGTAAAGGATGTTGATCTGGAAAACATTGAGGATGGGTATGTCTTCTTTGATTTAGACTAATCAAATTTTTACCATAACATCAATGTGCAGTTTTGAAAAATCAGATAAATTAAGGATATTTTGTTTCGATAATAAGTTATGGTTGTTATAAATTCTGAATAGATGATCAAGGATGGAGTTAACTCGGACATTTGGTAACTCATGAAGCTTGGGAATACTGACTTTCGTCACTTTCCATACCTGTAACTGACTTATCAATAGTTGAAGCTTGTTATAGTTAGCCTTCTTTAACAATTCTATCACTGATCTGCTGTTACTAGGATGAACTAACTTTACCTCATTGTCTGGTAGTTCACTGGAGCTTGAGAAAGCGGAATTTGTACTTGGGAGTGTAATGGATGCTGTTGTTAGTCAAGTGATGTTATTGCTGAGAGAAAGAGGTCTGCAATTGATGCGCAATATACCAGAGGAAGTCAAAACCCTGGTTGTCTATGGTGATCAAGTTAGAATTCAACAGATCTTAGCTGATTTCTTACAGAACATGGTACACCATGCACCGTCTCCAGGTTGGGTCGAAATTCAACTTAAACCAAGTTTGAAGCAAATTTCTGAAGGAATAACCATTGCGCACAATGAGTTCAGGTAAAAATATTCGCACGTTGCTTCTCCATAATGTATCTTGACTTTCCTTTTCATGAACACATGTTTGCTGTTTGTTACTCTGCTGGCTTTCAAGGAGTAGTAAAGAGTTCAAATACCTCTCATGCTCTATTTGATAAGATTGGATCTCCTTAAATTTGTTTTTAACTAGTGCTGTAAATCAGTCAGAGCTCAAGTGAAGCTTAGCGTTTTACGTGTTTCATTCATTCTAAGCTCTTATTCGACAAACTAGAACAGATGTTTGATCATTGAACTAGTCTTGTGCTGTCTTCTTTGTTCCTTTGCTAACCTTGAGGCTTCCATCCATTTTCTATCATATAATATTGTGTTTTTGCCTGTGAAGGATTATATGCCCCGGCGAAGGTCTTCCACCCCAACTGGTCCAAGACATGTTCCACAGCAGTCGATGGGCAACTCAGGAAGGCCTAGCACTAAGCATGTCCAGAAAATTTTTGAAGCTTATGAATGGAGAAGTTCAATACATCAGAGAATCAGAAAGCTGCTATTTCCTTATTGTTCTTGAGCTACCTATGCACTGTTGAGGCGAACAACAACCGTATTTAATCATAAACAAAAATGTAGACACTACTCAGAAGGAGATATATATAGAGTTAATCTCCAGCTCTCAACCTGCCAACTGCCAAGCCATTTCTGGGTTAGTTTTCCAGCCTATTTTCAGATGTAGATGTAGGCATACATGTTGTATTATAGCATTGAGATTGCATCAAAATCTAGTACTCTGTTCATCACAATATACCTTAAAAAACACAAAAGAGACACAGAACCAGAAGATGAATTCGTTGGCTTTCTATACAGGCCTCGTTTATTTTGTTGTATGGGATAATACATAACCATGTCCATACTTGAAATAAGACTTCTTGATATTCTCATTTTTCTTCTTTATTTTTTTTTAAAAAAAAAGAAAAAGAAAAAGAAAATTGGCCCCTGTTTATTTAATGATTCCTCTCATAATTGAGAGTATTTACTATGATAGATATATAGATAGATGAGTCTGGTACTGTTGTGTATATCTCAAAATAAAATATAAATTGTTTGTAGCCGCCCATATCAAACCTACTTTGACAGTATGACTCCAAACATGTAGTCTTATTTTAATACGCACATCAATCAACTCACACAAATAATGGAAAGCAAACAATATGCACATTTTTATAATTCTTGATTCTAGATGACCTACCTCTACTTTACTAACTCAAAAATAAAATATAACATAATAATATAATCGTTTGACTTGGGTGGATGACGTGGTAGCAATTATTTATTTATTTTGTATATAAATTGGTAGCAGTGATAACTGATAAGGTAATGTATGGTTGGGGTTCTAGAATCTTGGTATGTGGGGAAAACATGTTTTTGTGATCTAAAAGATAAAAAGTGCAGAGGAGTAATGTTAAAACTGTCAGTTGCTTTTATTTATTTTTATTTATTTACTAATAGTTATTTATTTCCTTTTCATGTTTATTGTCTCTATTATACCTAGTTTTTTCGCCATGCGAGCGTATGCTAGTAAGTTATATTGTGTGCACAAAAACACAGATAAAAGGGGCAAATTCTTGTGGAGCGTAATTGTGATTATAACCATCTTGACTTGTATGCCGATTAAAAATTAGCACATGATTTATACACCATTCATATGTCATTTAAAGGGGATATGGAATAAAAAAACTAAAAAAAAATATGAAAATTTGTTAAAGGGAAAATTTTTTTAAAAAAATAGTGTCATTATGTTTTAAAGTCAATGGAGTTTCAGTTCAATTATTTTGATGGTGATTAAAGATTTTTAATACAAGGGATTGCACACAATGAAGAACAAGCAATGTGATTCTTAGTGATTAGTAACAATACTGAAGGGAAAAGAGGATTTCAACTAAAGAAAGAGAAAGAAAGAAACTAAAAAGAAAAAAAAAAAAAAAAGCATAAATGATTTGCTATTCCACAAAATTGGGAAATCCCTCTAAATTTTCCAAATGGAAATGAAAATTTGCTTCAATCACTAATGTCATAAGACTTCGTAAACTAGTATTTATTTTATAGGGTGTATTACACCTAATTTTTCTCATATTTGATATAATTATAAATATCTTCTCGTTACTTGAAAAATTACAAATACCCCTTCAAATGGAAAATAATTATATAACCCCTAGATGGAGATGCGAAAAGTACTACTTTACCTTTGTTGATTTTTTTTAATATTTGAAAAAATATAGAAAAAATGAGGGTGGTTAAAATAAATTATCCATAGAGAATATCAGTCCATACAAATATTTTAGAAAATTCTAAAAAATATAACTTATAATTCAAAAGGGCATTTTAGATAGTTTATTCTAAAACTTGGATGTAAACATAATAGAGTGGACTCGTTAGACGAATGTTAAAATCAAGATAGTATTTGTAATTTTTCAAATAATGAGAATGTATTTATAATTATACCAAATCGCGGGGAGATAATTATAATTTATCCTTAGGGAAAATAACATTTTTGGTCCCACAAGTTAGGCCCGTTTCACTTTTGGTACCATTTGTTACGGGATTGACATTTTTGGTTCCATAACTTACAAAAATCTGCATTTTTGGTCCTCATCCACTTTTTCGTTCGTTTTTTAATGGCGTCGGCCATATGCTCAATACGTGGCCGTTAAGTATTTTTTGTTGGAGGGAAAATTGACGCATTTTTCAATTTGGCAACACTTTGGCGGGGATGGGGATATAACTATTTTGAGGGAAAAAATAAATTTTGAAGGAAATTAGGGCAAGAAAAGAGGATTTCTCTCTTCTCTAACAAAAATTGAATTTTCCCTCAAATAAAAAATGCTTAAAAGATAAATGAAAAAATGAATGAGGACCAAAACTGTAAATTTTTGTAAGTTACGAGGTCAAAAGTGTCAATCCCATAATAAATAGGATCAAAAATAAAAAGAACATAACTTATGAGACTAAAAATATTATTTCCCCTTTATCCCTATTTTATATGGATAGAGTGATGGTAATTGGTAGGGGGAGTGGGTGATGTGGCAGAGGCAGCAGGCATTAATGTACACAACTGTGAACAAGTGGACAAAATAATAATTTATTAGGCTATTAATTAGGTGGCCTTAAAGTCGGCTCAAATACCAAATGGGCATTTACAAAATTAAACCAATTCACCCCATCATCGCTTACCCTCCACTATTTATTATCTCCAATTTCCAGAAAAAAAATATCTCATTTAATATTTACGTTTTAGTAATTGATTTTTACTACAATAATTTGGAATTAAAAAAAAAAGGATGTAAGGTTTATGTTCCGCTCTTTTGTGATTTATTTAAGGTGTGTGTGTGTTTTTTTTTTACAATTTTTACATAATTAAATATATCGGAACTCAAAGTTGATAATTCTAAAGTAAATTATCAAATTTCAAATTAACTAATACATTCAAATGAAATTAAAAAATAATAAACATATACCACAAAGCTCAAACACATAATTTTATGATCATGAGATCTCAACTTTACCACTTGAATAAGATTTCATTAGCGATTTATTTCATGAGACTTGGAAATGTATTGAATTTTATAGAAAATAAATTTAATAATGGTTTAATTGGTTAATTAAAAAAGGAAAAGAAAACAAAAAAAAAAAAGAGGGATGGGCAAATGGAAAAGTGGATTGGAGATAGTTGTTCTTACCTGTTTGTGCCTTTCTAAAATAAAAGAAAAACAAGAGGAAGCTGAACAAAATGATGGGCCACGCTCTAAAACTCATCATGGCTGTCACAGCCCAGATTCGCTTTCACTTTATCGAAAAACAATTGGCTGTTATAGCACGTTTGCTTCACGCTCCAATTGTGAGTAGTGGTCTTTTGAATTTGTCGGTCAAATCTGTGTGTTACAGCAAATAAAATGGAGAACCGCCCCCAAGGCAGAGCTCAGAGCAATGAGAATGCAGACATTTTAGAGAGAGAGAGAGGAACATTAAGTTAAAGAGAAAACAAAGCTGAGCAGAGGGTAAATGATAGGAAAAGGCCAAACGGGCGATGCTTAGAGCTCTCAAAGGTCGCATGTTTAGTCGTTTTGGTTGCACATTAAGCCCATAAAATCGCGTAAACACGTAGTTTATGTATAAAGAAAGATAAAAATACCATTTTTTAAAAAGGAAGGATACTAGTGATCTTAGTCATAGATCCATTCTTGAGGAATACAGGCTGATAGAAAGAAGAAAGAAAAGTACTAGCCAAGAAATTCTTCTGATTTCGTTTCGTTATTGGTTGAAAATTTTCTTGTTTTCAGGATTGTGTTTGTGAAGAGTGGAAATTTGAATTTGCTGCTATGGGTGGAAGTCTTGCTGGTTGAAGTTGTTCTTTTCTTGATTTTCAAGATTCGAATTTTGAAGGGTTCTGGGAGTTTTGTTCCTATGGAGAATACTACAACGGAATCAGCACCTCCGCGGTCGAACGACCTGCCGCCAGCTGAGGAGCTGCTGAAGAAGATCCAAGAACTAGAAATAGGCCACGCCCAGTTGAAGCAAGAGATGTCTAAGCTCATCACTTCATCCACAGCTGAAATTATGGCTGCTGATCGTCATCACAAGCAGAGGTCACACTCCATTTCTCCGCAAAGAGCTCCGCGGCGGAGAGCTGGCGGCGCAGATGGCAACGTGATGGCAGCGTGGAAGAAGGGCTCCGCCACGTTTCGGCATTCCTCTCCGTTGCAGAGGGAGAGTCGTAATAGGGATGCATGGGGTGGCGGCGGAGGTGGGGGCCCTGCCGCTGTTAGGTTTACGGATAAGCAGTATTTGAACATATTGCAGGCGATGGGACAGGCAGTGCATATATTTGAGCCTAATTGTCGGATAATTTACTGGTTAGTTAGTTGACTGAAGTATACTTTCCATTTTTCGACATATACACTTTGATGCTCGTTCTCCTAATTTACATGTTCATCTTTAATTAGGTGAGTTTTGAATGTCTTCCTTTCTTGATTGATGGTGCTGAGTTTATTCCAAATACGTATAGATTGACACCTAGTTGTAGATATAAGTTCATATTTCATGATTTTCTTGTTTCTAGTGATTGGCATGATAAAATAAGATTCGATCTTCTCTGACCTAATCGTGGTATGTTTATTTAGTGCAGGAACAGAACTGCTGAAACTCTTTATGGGTATTCTGCTGCAGAGGCTCTGGGGCAGGATGCCATTGAGCTACTAATAGATTCTCGAGATTTTGCTGTAGCTAGTAACATTGTGCAACGTGTGACGACGGGCGAGAATTGGACAGGGCAGTTTCCAGTTAAAAATAAGAGAGGAGAAAGATTTTTAGTTGTTGCAACTAACACGCCTTTCTACGATGATGATGGTACTTTGGTTGGAATTATATGCGTATCAAGTGATGCCAGACCTTTTCAAGAAGCAAATTCTATAATGTCTGTGCCAAGGGACATGGAAAATGATTCAAGTTTAAGTAGGCCCCGAAACATTGCTTCGGCCAAACTAGGACTTGATCCTCAGCAGCCTCTACAAGCAGCAATCGCCTCCAAAATATCAAATTTGGTAAGTGCTACTGGTGTGTGAGTATCTTTTCTATGTGACATTTGCTAACTTCATCCAAATTTCTGATAGGCTTCGAAAGTGAGCAACAAGGTTAAGTCAAAAATTAGGCATGCAGAGAACTATTCAGATCGTGAAGGTGGCAGCGGTGATAGTCATCACTCTGATCATGGTTTCTCAGATGCAGCTATGTCTGACCATCGGGAGGATGCAGCTTCAAGTGGAGCTAGTACTCCTCGTGGCGATATACATCCTTCTCCATTTGGAGTGTTTTCTGGAGGTAGCCACGAGGAAAATTCTCCTGGTAAACCATCCCGAGATTCTGGTGACGAGGTTGATGGGAAAGCTAGGATTTCTAGGATCCTTACCTCAAAGGCAGAGGCTTTGATTGGTAAGAAAGGTTTAACATGGCCATGGAAAGGAAATGAACGGGATGGAACAGAACCAAAGTCGTCCCGTTTTTCCTGGCCATGGTTGCAGAATGACCAAGAAAATGAAGTGGGACAGCAAAAGAGTGCTGCCCCCTCATTAAAATCAGAAACTCAGATTACTGAAACCAATCGAACAGCTAATAATGAGGCTTCAGGATCTTGGTCCTCTTCAGTTAATGTTAACAGCACAAGCAGTGCTAGTAGTTGTGGAAGTACCGGCAGTAGTGCTGTTAATAAAGTCGATATGGATACCGATTGCTTAGATTATGAAATCTTATGGGAGGACTTGACTATCGGAGAACAAATTGGGCAAGGTGAGTGTATTTCACTTTATATGCTGTTATTCTGGAATATTAGTTTCTAATCCAGCGCATAAATTATGGAAGTTTACTTCCAGACATTTCATCAACATTTTTATCAGTAATGCTTTACATATCTTTAAAGTAAAAAGGAAGATAACCCCGTATTATGATCAATAAGGGAAGCAGATTTATCTTCTGTTTATGTTTGGATTTTATTTTATTTTAACTTTGGATTACAGTGTCTCCTTTTACTCTTTGGGACCTCTTACATCATCTTTTGATATGTTTGTGCAGGTTCTTGTGGAACTGTATATCATGCTCTGTGGTATGGATCTGTATGTTCTTTAGCTCTTCTTTTAAAAATGCTACCCTATTCCCCTGAAAATTGCAAGTAAAGAACTCTATGCAGAAATTATAGGATATGATGTAAGTGTTAGTCGTCCTCCATTTGAAGTCTTATAAAAAATTTCTTCCTCGCAATAGAGTTTATCACTGGATGGATCTCAAAGCAGACCTTATTTTCTGGTAGTTTTGGCTTAAAATCAATACCTCTGCCCCTTTTTACTGAAAATTTGAGCGAGCAAACATGGGGCCGCTTATATAATTCCAAGTAGAAAGTGTTGTACCAGAAACTAATTATGAATGCACATCGTACCATTTTCCTGGGAATTTCTTCTTGCTGTACTTTTAGAAGGTCTTCGTAGCAATTCCCAGTCTCCTTTTGTAATAGAATGAACCTCTATGTCTCCCAGGATGTTGCAGTCAAGGTATTCTCCAAACAAGAATATTCAGATGATGTGATATTTTCCTTCAGACAGGAGGTCAGTTTGTATATGATTAAAATCACTCTTCCTCTGTGTTACTCGTTGTACTACGGTTGAATTGTGTGTGTTTATAGAACAGCTTCTACTCTAAATACCATGTACCGTTTGGCAGATGTGACGCACTATACTACTCATTTGTTAAGAAAAATATTCCTTGCGACTTTAATATTAGCTTGCATGATCTGTGCTGTCTCATGAATAATAAACTAGTGCTATGCTGGTCTCTAATTACTTTCTCTCTCGAACTCATCAGTCTGAAGCGCTAAAGATGCTTTTTTTTTTTTTCCTTCAAATTCATTTATCACTGAGACAAATATGAAAAACGAACAATGAAGAAGAAAAGAAACCTGAGTAGTTGGAATAATGTCAGGTCGATATGCTTTAAGAGATCTTTTTGATTTTGAAGGTGGCACTTATGAAAAGACTTCGACATCCAAATATTCTCCTATTCATGGGTGCAGTTACTTCTCCTCAACGGCTTTGCATTGTAACAGAGTTTCTTCCACGGTATTCTCTGCTTGTGCTATACTCCACCCCTTTTTCTTATGAGATTTTGCATATACTGTATGTTAATATTTAATTCTAGTGCTGTGGTTTAGCATTCTCCCATTAGCATATTTAGAATGGTGATTTGTATTCAATTTCCACTCTTTCATTTGATTCAGTGGAAGTCTGTTCCGGCTGTTACAGAGGAATACACCAAAATTAGAATGGAGACGGCGCATTCACATGGCTTTGGATATAGTAAGTGCCATACCAGTTCTCTGTTTTGTTCTGCTCTTTTTGCTGCTAGTGAATTTTCGTTTGGAGGAACCAAAAATTCTTATATAGTATTGCCTATATGAATACAGGCACGAGGTATGAATTATCTTCATCACTGCAATCCGCCAATTGTTCACCGTGATTTGAAGTCTTCAAATCTTCTTGTTGACAAGAACTGGACTGTCAAGGTCAGCTTTCAGTCACTTTTCTGTAGCGATTCCAGTTGCCTTGTTTTGCTTTATGTGCTTGAGAAGTAATTGTGCTCTTCAACAGGTTGGTGACTTTGGTCTCTCACGTCTTAAACATGAAACGTATTTGACAACAAAGACGGGCAAGGGAACGGTATTCTACTGTCACCCAGACTTCTCCCTGCTTACATACAATATTTTCCAATTGATTTTGTGCTTAATGAGTCTCAAATATATATAATAGTGAAAACCTTCATATTTTTGTAAATGCAGCCGCAGTGGATGGCTCCAGAGGTTCTTCGTAACGAGCCTTCAGATGAGAAGTATGGCTAAGTGAATAGTGTAATTAAATCTGGTTTAAACTGGATATATCCGATTCTAAAACATTTTGCTTCTTGTTTGAGATGATCAGGTCCGATGTGTATAGTTTCGGGGTGATACTATGGGAACTTGTAACCCAAAAGATTCCTTGGGAAAGCCTCAATTCAATGCAGGTATTATTAATTCTTTTAGAAACTTATATAAATGGCCGTCTACTATGTACTGTTGCATGATACCTGAATGATTGTAATAAGTCCATTTTCAATCAAAAAATCACTTAAAAAACACACACACACGAGGGGGTGGGGGTGTTGGCTTAATGCATGGGTTTTTCCATGTCTTTTATGTGCATGACCAATTTCTTTAGGATTCTTGCAGGTAATTGGGGCCGTGGGATTCATGAACCAACGGTTGGAGATACCAAAGGACGTCGATCCACAGTGGGCTTCTATTATTGAGAGCTGCTGGCATAGGTTTGTTCTGGCTTGATGCTTGCCGTCCAATTGATATTGTTCTATTAGTAGTAGAGACTCTTGAAGTTGTAAAGTCATCTTTAACATAAACTGGTGACAACTTTTTCTAGATCCCATCTTTAGAAACTTCTAATGTTTGAAAATTCTTCCAGTACTAGAGCCATAACTTCACGTGTACCACAGTTTAGATTAAGCTGATTGTGCAAATTACATTTTGTTGAACAGCGAACCACAACGCCGTCCTTCATTCCAAGAATTAGTGGAGAAGCTAAAAGACCTACAGAGACAATATGCAATTCAATATCAAGCCGGGCGTGCTGTTGCTGGAGATGCCAGCCATAAAGAAGTGTAGATACAACCGTCGAAGTGTGCAATTTTTACTTCATCTTGCTCCTGTAATCATCTGCAGATGATGGCTGATTGCAGATTGCTTGTGGTGTCGGACTGAAACATCTGGAGGCGGATACAACAGAACCCCTTTTCTGATATAAGCCAATGATGGATAGCTCTTTTGTCTCAAAATTTGGCTTTCATGGTCTTTGGTGTCAAATTGAATGTGTCAAAACTCAGAAGTAGCACTCATTGTGTGTTGTTTGTATGTTGTCACCATTTATTTAATAGAATCTAACTGTTTGAGTTCACAAGCATCGTCTTAGGTCGATTTGGGCTTTTGATAATATTGGGATTTTCATGTCGAGCTCAGAATGTAAGATAGTGAAACAGTTGTCTTTTGGGGGGCTTCTCATCATTTGGGATGTTGTTGATGACCAGGTGGTTCAATGCAATTCCTTTGGTGGTTTGTCTTTACATGCATTTGCTTTTGTACATTTTCTGGAGTATCTAGTTCATGGATAAAAAATAGGTGTCAAAGAACTTGAAGTATAAAACTTGTTGATTATGATAAAATTGGTTGAGATGCTAAGCCATGAATTTACAAACCCCATTCTCTTTCAGACACACAGGATATATCGAGTCAAAGATTGCAAGGAAGAGGGGGAAAAACGAAAACACAAATACAATATGCTTCAAGGATTTAACAAGTGAAATAATGAAAATTTGCACAGAAGCAGGTTTTTACAATCAAATACACCCTCAGCTTTGAGCAAATTTTATGATGATGAACAGAAACTGTGACCAATTTCTTCGCAAGCAAAACTATCCGTGCTGTTCTTGATGGGAAGTCGTTAGTAGAGCAATGATCTAATGGCCGCAACAGCATCACCTTTATGCTCCCGCAATGTTCTTTCAGCCACCTTCTTGTCCAGCTGCTCAATATTATAGCGTTCGTATTAAGTACGCTTATCATTCAATTGAATATAACTCAAGAGTTGATAAACCAGTAATAATATACCTCTAACTCATTTACAATTATATCGACATCTGCAGCGTTGATCTTAACAGCTGCCAATTCTTTCTCCCTGTTAAGAAACCAAACACCATTTCTAGAGTCAGGGAACTGAAATAAGATGTTTGCTATAAGCACCATAAATTTTGGGACAATAATTGAGACCATAAAAATTTGAAGTAAAAACGCCTTTGCATCCTTCATCAGCCAAAAGATAATCAATGATTTCTCAAGAGCCGCCAAACTATTTCAAATTCGTAATGCTATACCACACTACTGTAATTGCGATGACGGCCTAAATGTAATGTAGAATCACTTTAAAATATTGACAACCTAAGCCTGGGCACATTGAACAACTACAATCTCATATCAACACTGCATCAAAGTTTAGATTTAGCTTCAAACTAAATTTCAATAGCTCGATCAATCTCATTTCTTCAATAACATGATAGACTGTCAAAATTATCCCAAACAAACCATGATTCTTGAGTACAAACCAAATAAATTCGAACAACATAAGATCCCACTCCACACCACCAAACAAATTAGGAAATAAAAGTTAAAAACATACCTCAATCTGGCAGCTTGAATATCAGCTTCTTTTGACGCAGAAATTGAAGCCATAGCCTGAAAACCAAAGAAAGCGCCACAACAAATTCAAAAAAAAAAAAAAAAACACAAATCAAAATGATTAGCTCACGTCTGTAACTGCAAATACTCTCGTAAGAGCGAATCATCTCACCTCCTGGACTCGGGTTGAGTCGAGTTGGCGATCCTCAACCCGGTCGGTAAGCTTGTCTAGGGCTTTGCTCTGCTGCTGCAGGTCTTTGGAATCCACCACTCTCTCCACTCCATCATCACCTCCCTCCATTTCTTCTCTCCTCTCCAGGAATTTCAACGAGTGCTTTCTTCCAGTGTTTTTGCTGGGTAATGTGTGAAATTGATAGAAATGCCGGAGCCCTAGGATTTTATGTTTTTGGGCTTTAAGTCGTTTGGGCCTTAAAATACAGCTTGAATGGATTCTCAGCCCAGTTAATCTTGAACGCAGACGTGAAGCCCATTTTTAATTTCAAGAAGTCCAGTTTGAATCTATTTCAACATTAAATAAATAAAAAATGTAAATTTGCAATTAGAAAATCCAGAGGTCCTATTAATCATAACATATTAATATATGGTAAATAAAAAAATATCGAATTCAGATTTTGTATGTAGCAGATGGGATTCATTCATGATATTTATTTTATTATAAATCCTTAATTAGCTCGATCTGATTTCTAATCAATTATGCATCATAAATCAATATTAGATTGAACTTGAATTAAACCCGGTCCTTAACATCCTACATTAATATATAAGAAGTAATTTGTGACGATATCTTGAATTTGGAAATGGATAATTTCTTAATTAATTAGTTCAATATTTACAGTGCTTCACGCAACGTACATCCCCTTGGCTTTTGGTTTGTACTATTAGCAAATTCTAACCGGGTCCGGTTCGATCAAATTGAATTAATTATATAATAAGTGCAATATATTTATCGTGTGATTAGTGTATAGTTCATAAAAAATGACTAATCACATAGTAAGTGTATCATACTGTTTATAATTAACTTGATTCGATCAAATTTAATTCGGGCAAAAACTTTCCGTACTACTTATATATATAGTCTTCTACTGCCAAGAGAAAAGAAATATATACAAATGACCGAAATTTCCAGTCTTTCTACAAAATCAACCGAAGAAAATGGGATTAGATATAATTTTCGTTCTGTATCTTTTGCATTTTGATATTTTAGTCCTTTATCTTTTTAGGGTAGCAAATAAGTCCTGTAATTTTTAAAATTTTCGAGATTGTGGTCCCTCAGCCGCCGGAGTTTGCAAATATTGATGGATTTTTTTTCTTAATTTGGGGCTTTTGTTCCCATTGGTCAATTTATTGGACCAAAATCACAAAAAATCATAAGTTACAGGACCTATTTGTTACACTAGAAAGATAAAAGACTAAAACACCAAAATATAAAAAATATAGGACGAAAATTTGGTTTCATGCTTACTGTAATTTGACCAATGTGAAACAAAAGCCCCAAATTTAAAATAATTTCTGGTAACATTTGCAAACTCCGGTGATTGAATGATCAAAATTACGAAGAATTAAAAAATTACGAAACCTATTTGCTAACCTAAAAGGATAAAGGATTAAAAAATCAAAAGACAAAAAATATAGAACGAAAAATCCGTTTAAGCCGGAGAAAATGACTCCATGAGCACCCACTAACTAGTCTAAAGGAAAAGACGGGCGTAGGCGGCGGCAGGCATCAATTATAATAACCATGCAAGCAGCCATTCCTTGCCTCTGATGAAATCTATGGAGAGGAACGGAGCAGCTTCTTCATCACTCAGTTGTTTCGCCCAATGGGCTCGATTATTCACCAGTACATACTGGTGCTTAATCATATTTGGAGTAATTTATTACAATTAACGTGCTGCATATATAGGTGGAAATTACTTAGTATGGCAGGATTATTCTAAGGGTAGGTGTATCTATAAAGCCCAAGGATGTTAAGGTCATGACCATGCAGATGAATATACACTGCCACAACCTAATTTCTCCTCGTACGTAAAACGGTAAGAGTACAGAGAGTGAGGAATATGGATCTGACATTAATCTTTGTAGTAATTTTCTTGCTGGCTTTCAGTTCTCATGGTGAAGCAGGCATAGGATCAGGCCTATCCTTCGATTTCTACCATGAATCTTGCCCACAACTGGAGGATCTTGTCCGAGCAGGAGTTCGATCTCTCTCACTCGCTGATCCTACCACCCCTGCTGCACTTCTAAGACTCATGTTCCATGACTGCCAAGTTCAGGTACATGATCAGTACCTCCCTTCACACACACACACTTATCACTGTGTGTTTTATTCTTGGTTGATATTCCTGACTAGAGAACAAATTAATTTATGAATTACATTGACAGGGCTGTGATGCTTCCATCCTTCTTGATCCAGATGGTGAGAGAACTCAGT
This sequence comes from Sesamum alatum, assembly GCA_034509735.1. Taxonomy (NCBI): domain Eukaryota; kingdom Viridiplantae; phylum Streptophyta; class Magnoliopsida; order Lamiales; family Pedaliaceae; genus Sesamum; species Sesamum alatum. The sequence goes on from JACGWO010000006.1 coordinate 37,946,165, forward strand.
ATTCGGAGATGGCATCGTCTAAAAATTTCGGGATTCGAAAAAGGAACTCTATTAGCCTTATAAAATCAACTGTGGAAGCAGTTTGCCCCGGACAGGTTTCATGTGCAGACATCCTAGTACTATCTGCACGCGAAGCAGTTGCCCTGTCTGGCGGACCTGCCGGAATCAGTGTCCCTTTAGGCCGCAGGGACTCTTCCAACCCTCCGGACTTCAGATTGGCAGATGCTTTAATTCCTCCAGCAGATATGGGAGTTGATGGCGTGCTCCAACTTTTCGGGGAAAAGGGCATGACGGTTGAAGAATCCGTCGCCATTTTAGGTACAAACTGAAACATTAGAGTAAGACATGAGTACTTGTGATGATTGATCGACGACACACATGTGTATAGTATAGTTCATACACGCAGGAATGTTTACATCAGTGTGTTTCTTATAAAGGAGGCTGGAATTAAGCATTTAGGACAAGGGTCCATGATGTTCAAGACTGGTGTGAATGTGATTCAACAAGGGTTGGTGCGAGGGATAAATTTGCACATGTATTTTAGAAATAATTACACCAACACGCTCTTAATTACTATAGTCAAATATTATAGTATACCTATAATAAAAGTATTAATGCTAATAGCGTGTAACAAGTGTAATAAAAGTATCACTCGTATAAGTGTCGGTCTACTTATAGTTGAGAGGGTGTTAATGTATATACCTAACACTATTAGTATTTTAGGTATGTCGGTATCCATGAAATACTACATGCACGAGCATTTATTTCATCACTTCTAACGGGTATGTGGCAAAAAATATCAAAGCAGACGATACTTAACAACATTACATAATGCACGAGCTATGTGGATCAACTACCAAACCCGATTCACGTACGTAATTAAATCTCTTGAGCAGATTACTAAGTAATTAATTACTATGATGATTGGTCTTTGATTTTGCAGGGGCACATACCCTCGGGATAACCCACTGTTTGAATCTTGAGAGCCGTCTAAACAAGCAGGCCGCAAACATTCCTAGAAATCATGCAAGGAATCCAGTATTTGAAAATACACTGAAAAAGAGTTGCCCTCTGGGTCTGGGTTCAAGAATCGGGTTTGTGCAAAACGACCTTACGCCACTAGTCTTCGACAATCACTACTTTGTGAATTCTATGAGTGGCGGAGGAGTGCTGAGAATTGACGCAGAAATGCCTTTGGATTCGCGAACCAGAGCGTTTGTGCACAAGTTTGCTGATGATGAGGAGGCCTTTTTCCGAGCATTTTCGTCGGCTTTTGTTAAGCTGTCTTCTTCTAATGTTCTTACAGGGAATGAAGGTGTGATTAGGAGGAACTGCAAGGCAGTGTACTGAGAGTAATTGAAGGAGATTGTCCAACGTCTTCTTGGCAGGAATTCACCGGGTAAAATGCAATTTGCCTCATGTGTTTTTAGAAATATTTAAAAAATTGCATGTGAAAAATAAAATGCTAAAAAAATTCCTTGTGATTCTCAAAATATAGCAAAACACCGCCTCATGTAATGCACTCGGCCTTCATGCAACTGAGGGCCTTAATTTTTAATAATAAAATCATTTTACATCTTAAATTATGGACCGTCAGATCTTATTTGTTATACATCTAACGATTAACATTCCATAGAAAATAGATTAATGGCTAGATTTTATTAGATTTTAATCGAGAGTCCAGATTCAACACAAAATTCAATGGTCCAGATTTTACTTAGTTAAAATTAATGGTCTAGATTCAACGTACTAATATTTTTCATATTACCATATATTTAACATGGATAGAATATTACTATTAATTTAAAAATATATTTTAGAAAATAGGGTCTTCACCTGCCCACCCACCAATTGCTGACCACCGCCTCTTTATTGCCGCCGCCACCGTTCTCCCCTCCCATCAGCTTGCTTCCCTATCGCCTCCTCCCCGCCGCTCTTCCCTCTCCCGTGCACCCCCTCCTCCCCTCCATCTGCTCGCCGCTTGTTTTAGTGTTTTATTTTTCACATGAGGGTTTTTTAAACATTTGTGAAAATATAGGGGGACAAATTGCATTTTACCCGGAATTCACCCAAAATATCACTTAATAACTTTTTGAGTGAAATACAATTACTTTTGCTGATATTGGACATAATTACAAATATTTTCTTATTTTTTCAAAATTATAAATATCCCATAAAATTTATAATTTTTAACCAAAGGCTTAGAATTATTTATTTTGTCCTTTTTAAAAAAATATAAAAAAATCAGTTGGGATAAATTATATTATTGTTCTTTGTGTAAAAAATGTAAAAAACCCCTCCTTACACATTTTAGTCCAAAAATGTTTTTTAAAAAGTTAAAAAAAATAATAAAAAATAATTCAGTTTACATAAGTGTATTTTGGTAAGTTCACCCATAAAAATTGATGAAAATGGATTATTTGTTAAATGATTACAAACCTCATGAGATATTTATAATTTTTAAAAAAATAAGGGGATATTCGTAATTATATTAAATTTTAAGAAAAATCATTGCAATTTGTTAGTAGGAACGCTCATTACAGAATAATGATGTTATAATTATTCATGTATTTTGTGTGAAATGGATTGTATGCCTTGTGCAAAATGAAAGCTGAAAAATAACATGTATGTATAATTTCGAAAACCTGACAAGAAATTACTTGTCGAGTGAGCAACTTGCCTGCTTTAACATGTAAGCAGTAAGTATGTCGTGACCTAGACTACACCTACTCTTCATATAGCCTTGGTTAGGTACGTACCATTATCCCAAATTTTCCATTTAAACAATATTATTTTATATTCAAATTGTAAAATAATGCTGCATTTCATACTTATTGCCATGTATATAAAATATTTTCTTAAATATATGTAAGTTATGCAATTTTTTCCATACAAAATTAAGTACATGTCTATATTTAGTTATAATAAAGTATAATACTGTTTTGCTATAAAAACAGTATTGCAAATTTTCTATTACAAATTTTATTTTATTTTTTATTCCATTTAATAAAAATACATGTACGTGTATTGATCCGGGTCGTTATATGTGATCCTTGAAGGTCACTAGTGTGTCTCCATGCAATCTTCCCAGATAATATGTGGTACTTGAAAGAGAAAGCACGCCAGGCTAATTGGAATGGTCCTCGGTAAAAATTCTCCGATACTTAAATTAGTCCAAGTTAAGATGATAGATATGCGATTTGGATAAGTACATGTAGTAGAATGTAATAAATGAGTCTTACCATAAATACAGTGCAATTGAGGCATTTATAAGGCGCCCACTTGTCTGATCCACGTGACATCATCTCAATGTCTTAGTTGTTATAATCCATGGTCCAGACTGACGTTGTTAAGATGGGTTTGAATCCCGGCCGTTGGGTCAGGTATATCAGGGACCAACATAAAACCAAAGGGGGCTATCGCTATTCCACAAATGGCAAGTTACTGCATGCATTAAATTCCACATACCATTTCCATCCTCTTTTCTCTGAATTTTTGAGTCTGGCAGTTGAAAACATTAAACCCTTTTCCGAATATAAAATGCCACTACACATTATTTTCTCCAAACTAAAGCACCCATTCGACCGTTTCCCTGCACAAACTTCACTAAATTTCAACCAACTCTTTTATTTTTGGTTTTGACACTAACTATATATAATTAATAGCATACAGCAAAATTAAAAAATATGGGCTCCAAAAAACTGCGTAATTTCACAGACTGCAGCTGATTTTGTTGAGCAATCAATGAATTTTCGTCCATAATGTTATCTCAAATGCTAAGAACGGGTCGGGTCGGGTCGGGTCACGTCATGTCGTATAAAAAAATAGGCAACATTGGTGGTAATGTGCAAATACCGCATAAGCGACTTATGTTTTTCTAACACGTAATGATGACTGGAGTTGAAATTATCAAATTTTTTATTTAAAAATACAAGAAAAAAATTAAATAAAGTGCATTAACTCCTTTCCCTTAGCTCATGCATTCTTTATGCTATAAAACAGTATGCTCCTTCACAGAAATTTCACTTCACAAACTCTTTTACAGAGACAGAAACATTAGCTGTTTTCTGAGACAGAAAATTAACATGTTTTGTGTTTCATTTTGTGTTTTGTGTCAATTCTTGAGTGTGGTACTGCTGGTTGGCTCAAGGCTCTGTTTGGGCAAATACATACCAGCCAATTTTGTTTTCGGAGATTCTTTGGTTGATGCAGGCAACAACAACTACATTTTCTCTCTTTCAAAAGCAAATTTTGCCCCAAACGGGATTGATTTTGGTACGCCCACAGGCAGATACACCAACGGCAGAACCATAGTTGACATTGTAGGCAAGTTTTCGACTTTTCTCGGATTCTTTCTTAATTTTTGTAATAATGCAGGAAATTCTAACCCAAATCTTTTTTGAACGAATCTAAATACAAGTTTAATACACTTGTCGTAGTTCAGAGAAAGCGAACAATACATGACAAGTGTATTTATCATACTTGCTTTGTGATTGGTTTGATAGAATATTTCGTAATAATGCATGCCATCTATTGCATTCGCATAAGCAGGACGGGAAATCGGTTTAATTATTTTTTTTTCTTTTATAAGCAGGACGGGAAATTGGTTTAATTGGTTTTACTCCCCCATATTTGGCGCCAACGACAACCGGAGCAGCAATTTTACAGGGTGTGAACTATGCTTCTGGTGGAGGGGGTATCCTAAATTATACTGGGAATATTTTTGTAAGTTCTACTATTTGATCAAGTTTTAATAGTCTTACATTGCTTCCTTTTTTTTTTAAATACATTTTCAAGATAATTACATAACGTCCCATAAAATTTGGACATAATGCAAAAAAATCCTTTAATTTTAGAAAATTATATTTACACCGTCTACAATTACTAGAGATTTCCGCTTGCCACATGGTCTGTCGGGAAATCTCTTAGATGTAAGTATATATAACTAAATATCTAGGATTACAGGTGTAATTATTCCTTTCTTTTATTGGATGATCTTACGTTATATGGGTCCAAATTTTGCGGACAGGGTGGGAGGATTAATTTGGATGCACAGATTGACAATTTTGCAAATACGAGGCAAGAAATAATATCAAGAATAGGCGAAGCTGAAGCAAAGAAGCTGTTTGAAAATGCAGTGTTTTCAATAACTATTGGCTCAAACGATTTCATCAACAATTACCTAACACCCTACGTTTCAAAACTCGAACAAAAGCTAGTCCCCCCTGAATCCTTCGTGGGAGCCATGACTTCAAGATTCAAAATTCAACTCACGGTAAATATTTATACAAGTTTTCTTCTTTCTCTTTTTACAACACTGTAAAAATTTATTGAGTAACATATTTTCATTTCTGAAATAAATATTTTCAGAGGCTTTACGATATGGGTGCGAGAAAAATAATCGTGGCGAATGTTGGACCGATTGGGTGCATCCCATTTCAAAGGGACATAAATCCATCTGCAGGGGATGGGGATGGCTGCGCTGTTTTCCCCAACCAACTGGCTCAACTATTCAACGCCCAATTGAGGGCTCTTATCACTCAACTTCGTGCAAATCTTGACCAATCAAATTTTATTTATGCAGATGTATATCATATCGTTGATGATATTATTCAAAATTATTCATCATATGGTATGTATTCTCCCTCATACATTTTTTTTAACGCACACTCATACACTCACCTTAAAATTGAATTCGGGATCGTCCATAGAAAATTTCGAACCCAAGTCACTGGACTGTCTCTTAGGGACGTATATAATATTATTTTGGGTAAATTACAAATACTCTCTCATTGTTTGAAAAATTACAAATACCCACCTGATGTTTATAACTATATAACAAATAACTCATTTTCATCCATTTTATGAGTGAATTGTACAAAATGCCCTTATGCACTAAATTATTTTTTATTTAATTCTTAATTTTTTTTTTGGACTACAATGCGTAGAGAGAAGTTTCTTAAGTTGTTTTTTTTTTTACACAGATGAGCAATAATGCAATTTGTCTCGACTGATTTTTCTACAATTTTAATAAAAAATTCAAGTACAAAATGGTCAATTTCAATCATTTGGTTAAAAATCACAAACCTCAATGGGATATTTGTAATTTTTCAAACAACAAGAGAATATTTGTATACCTCAGGGTAGGTGGTTGTAATTTACACTATTATTTTTCTTATATATACAGTCTGCTACATTGTATATGTTACACATTAATAATTTCAAATTAAATATAATGTGAAAGTCGATATGCTACTACAGTCGTCTTGATTGTGAGATGTCTCAATCTTACCACTTTTTATTTTTGTATTGAAATGCAATAATTTTGTTTTTGAATTGTTGGTTGGCGGGTACAGGGTTTGAGAATGCAAATTCAGCGTGTTGCCAGATTGGTGGTAGGTTTGGGGGCCTAATTCCATGTGGTCCAACATCAAAAGTTTGTGAGGACAGATCCAAGTACGTGTTTTGGGATCCTTTTCATCCTACGGATGCGGCAAATTCTATCATAGCAATGCGTTTGGTTGATGGAGACTCTGCGGATGTATGGCCCATCAATATACGCCACTTGATCAGATCAGAACCCTCAGATTAAAGCAATTCAGATCTTTCTCTAGTACGACCATGTGATTTTTTCTCCTACGTTATTGATATTCATAGGGGAGTAGACAGAGATGGATTTTGTTATAATGAATTTTTTTCGAATTATTTCAACTTTTTTTTATACATATATTGTGTATTTGTGAGTAACAGAATACGTTACGTAATCATGATAAATAAAAAAAAATATTTGAAAAAAAAATATTAAATTAATATATTTTGAAGGACGTTCTTGAAGTTGATAAGAAGTTTATGAGTTGTAGAGGTGATAAGATGTTGGAACATACTTAAAAAATATTTTTTGAAATGTTTTGTTAAAATTAAATGATGGAGTTTATGAAATGTTAGTAATACCAATTTTATTATTAATATGACCATAAATTAAAAACAAATACTAAGGTAATAAAAATAAGTTAGAAATTTATGGTATGAGAAATTTAATTATTCTTAAAACAAAATGAAGGATATTACAACTTCCTGTACAAAAAAATATAGAGAATTTATATTTTATAAGCTTATGACTTTTCAAAACATTTTATGGATGTTTGAGAACTTATAAATTGTATAAAATTATTTGGTACTTTTTTTGAAATACTTATAAAATCTCAAATAAGAAGTTTAGAATCTTAAAGTCTTTAATAAACTATTTGGAACAACAAAAAGAAAAAGAAGTTCAACCATTTTTTTTATAAGATTTTTTAAATACCTTAATCTCAACACCCAATAGACATAAATACTCTCACAATTTTATTAGTATTTCACTTTTACTCTTATTATAATTGACATTTTTTTCCCAAAACAAAAATATTGTTTATATAATTTTAAATTCTAATAGTTTGATAATTTTTCGATCATTATTATGATATAAAAAACTTATTACTCCACACACTCTAATATCTTAAAAGGCTTTGACATCTTATATATTATAATATTTTAAGAGCTTATCTTGAAAATAAAATTCAATATTTTTAGATCTTAAAATATTTTATAAATATTTTCGAATGAGTTTAGCTAGACGCCCTCTTACTTGATAATCTTAATGAATTTAAATATTTGATCGTTTTATTTTGTACTCACCGACACCAATATTTATAAGTTTTATAAACTTATTTTATTTAGTTATTTCAAGAGCTTTTTTTTTTTTAAAAAAAAAACAAGATTAATAATTTTACTAACTTCAAGAATACTGTACTAGATTATCGATCGTCGGAGCAAGATGTTTTAAGTAACTCTGGCATAAGACTTTTTAACTCTATTGCTTTTTATTTAATTTTACTAGTCACCATGGCACATAATTCTTCTTATGCGTGCATATAGTCAGATAATTACAGTATATATTTTAAAAATAAAATATAATGTATTATCAAAAAGTGAAGGATACGGGTGAAAGTGTAGAATAAACATGATAATATATTGACGATTAAAAGGTGACGTGGACCATTTGAAATAAATAATTATATTAGTACACATATTTAAGGATATAATTGATAGTTCAAATTTTGGTACAATCCGTCATCGTAAGTACAAAGTAGTTTTTTTTTTATATTAGTATAAATTACAAGCAAATTTAAATTCAAATTCTTAAAAAAAAATTATATTTTTCAACTAAAAATAATGATAACATAATACTAAGAACTTTCATTATTTAATCAATCACATGTGTATTTTAAAATATTTTCTCAACATCAACATAAAGTTTAAGGAAAATTTTAACATAAAAAAGTTAAAATTGAAGAATTAATCAATTAATTATTTTATTAACTTTAATTAATTACGGGCACATTTGAATTTTGAGAGTGTTTACTGCATTATTACGACCCATACCGTCCGTCACGGATAAGTCTTATGCCTGACACGCATTCCAATATTACACATGCAGAGAAAGAGAATCAATCATCAATATATACTATTCACAAGCATAAACACATCATGCATTACAGACTTGTACATTCACGGGAAAAAGGTACAACCCAGAATGGAAATCCCAGTCCCCCCGCCGGAAAAGCTCATCTTCGTTCACCGGCAATCAAACGGCGTCGCTTACGTCATCATAAACAGGCCGAAATCCCTCAACTCCTTGACCCGGGCCATGATGGGGGACTTGGCCAAGGCAATCAAGAGCCTGGACTCCGATGATTCTGTTCGTGTTATTATACTCTCCGGGTCAGGTCGGGCGTTCTGCTCCGGCGTTGACTTGACCGCGGCCGAGGACGTGTTTAAGGGAGACGTCAAAGATGTGGAGACTGACCCTGTTGCTCAAATGGAGCGATGTAAGAAGCCCATAATCGGAGCTATAAATGGGTTCGCGGTGACGGCTGGATTTGAGATTGCTTTGGCTTGTGATCTTTTGGTGGCTTCAAAGGAAGCTAAGTTCATGGACACTCACGCCAGGTGGAGTTCTTTCTCCTTTTGAAACCTTATACCGTTGAATTGAACTATTTCTTGTAGGAATTTTATCATGATATGGTAATTGGTCGGGGAGATCGTAGGTACAATCGTAATTGAGCCGATTAAATATTGTTTGAGTTTGATTTGATTTTTTAAGTGTGTGAATTGATCTCTTGATCTGATTGTTGAATGGATTGATCTAGGGTGAGTTGATTGAGCTAAACCCAAGTAATAAGCATAAGTCTGTTGCTTAATTTTGCTGTGGATATGCCAATTATTATGTTATCAAGGTGTTGGATGGAGCTGATCTAGTTTTCTCAATTTGCATTGGAGAAGCACAATTGTTTGCTATTGTTGTTGCATGCCTAATCAGAAGATAACATGTATTCATTGAAGATGACTTCGTTAAACACATTGTTGACATTTTGTTATGTCTATATGAAGATAAATAATTTAGTAACTCGTTTATTTGATGAATCTGCAGTTTGCTTTAGCGTTTTCATGTGGAATATTGTATTCTTTTACAGAATTTTATAGCTTTTTTTCTTGTTGTGTTATTTTTTACTTCAAATAGAAATGGATCAAACTACTCGAATTAGTTGTAACCAGGCTGCTATAACCATGTCTCACTGGTGAAGTAGAGTGCTATGAGGTTCTTTCGTATATCAGATCAGAAATACCCCGTGATCATATAGAGTGTGCTTGTGCTTTCTAGAATACATGTTCTAGACCTGGCTTATTTTGGACTTGATTTATCAGGTTTGGTATATTTCCTTCGTGGGGTCTGTCTCAGAAGCTTTCACGCATAATAGGGCCTAGTCGAGCTCGTGAAGTGTCTTTGACTGCAATGGCTGTAACGGCTGAACAAGCTGAAAGGTGGGGTTTGGTTAATCATGTTGTTGAAGGAAGCGAACTTTTGAAGAAAGCCCGACAAATAGCGGAAGCCATTATCAAGAATAATGAAGACTTGGTGTTGAGGTACAAAGCAGTTATAAATGACGGATTTAAACAAGATCTTGGTCATGCACTTGAGCTGGAGAAGGTAATGAGTTTCGCCCTTATTTTTGTTGCCTTTTCCTTTGCTACCACTTCCACTGAACTTGCACTTTTCTGTATTGACCAACCATTTTAAGATCAAATACTGATGGAATTCGTTATGGTCGAAGTCTAATTGCACATGCCAACATCCATATTTTGATCCTGTTTTATGAACATTTCTTCAGTGTTCTTTTGTTTGGCCTTGTTAAAGCTATCGGTGTAAGAAAGAATGAGATGCATTTTCGTAGATGGAACTTAGCCATCATCGGTGACAGAGAAAAGAAGAAATGAGCGTTTGGCTCTTGATGCTTGCTCTGAAACATTTGAAATAGGTTCCCCGTGTGATCTGAACTCCCATTTCTATCTCTATCACTTGCAGAAAAGGGCTTACGAGTATTATGCTGGGATGACTAAGGAGCAGTTCAAGAAAATGCAGGAATTTATAGCAGGTCGGAGCTCAAAGAAAACGCCATCAAAATTGTAATTGTCATCCGTTTCCTTTTGGTGGAATAACTTTGGTGGATATGCCCAAGGTAACAAGGAAAAAAGATGTTCAATATTATACCTGTCTGAAGACTTTGTAGGAACTGGTCTAAGTATCAAGTTATAGTTGATGATCATGGTATATTTGTCTGTTTTCTGATTTCATGTATTACTCCATCACAAAAGAGATACTTATCGCATCGGCCTTCAATAAAGTCCGAGTTCTTGCAGAGGGACATTCTTTTTACAGAAATCACGTTTTTGCATAAACCCAAACCTACCAGAATGAGAATCTTGACATGAGGAAATCCTAACCCAGACCGGGTTTTCTTGACATGCTTATTATCCAGTTAAATTGAACATGAAGTCGATTTTCTCACATCAAACTGGGCAGAAAAAAACTGATATACATTCAATGTTTACATACATAACAAGGCAAAATTTCCGGGTTAACTGTATATATATACAATTAAGCCTCACTCTTGCCATTTCTTTTAAACAAATACATGGGAAAAATTGTAATAAGAAACAAAAAAACAGTATAACCAGAAATCTGTACTTGCAGCAAGAACTTAACTGCTAATTAATATGCGAGCATCTGATAACTCTCCTCCAGTCCAAGGCACTTCAAACTTGAGAATTCCATCACTACTCCACTCAAATTCAATGCTCTCATTATTCAACATAACCTCCACAGGCTCAACACTAGAATAAGCCAAGAACTTTCCTGCCCCCTTAATCTTTATGAGAGCAGTAACAGTTTTCCCATCCAATTTCTGCTCCAGAAACTCGACAGCTCCACCGCTGTTCAGCATATTTTCGAGCCCAACTGCAGCAAATTTTGCCTTCTCACTGAGTTTGTAAACCGGCGAGACGGTAACTATTTCGAAGGTAGAGGGCTGGAGAGTTATGTCTAGTTTCTCACATGCCTTCATCAGGTGGAGATTTCCAGCTTTGTGGAGGTAAACAGCAAAGAGTTCATTGCTCCTGAATTCAGCAGTGAAAGCTTTCTGTTCCCACTCTACGTCGTCTGGAGACACAAAACCGGACATCGTTTTGTAGCATTCAGGATGTGCCTTGCATTTGTGTTCTTCAGGGTACCATCCAGCTCCTTGGCAGTTGAAAACTCCGATCACCCCTCCAAACTGCAGCGTAAAAATGCAGAAACGATCCGTGTTATGGTTTGTCCTTTGATGATTCATGATCTTTAATCTGTACATGAATTATAACAACACATAACTATAATGCAGAGTTTTCGTTGTACCTTGTTTACGTTCCAAAGTTTGAGCAGCGTCTTGCCGTCAAAGAGAGGGTTCTCAAAGAGGCAGTCCCTGGTGGGAAGTGCATAGTGCTGGCATCTGAGTATGGTGCCATTAGGTAGCACTAGCTTTCTCAGAAGGTCGACATTATGTCGTCCAACTTTGTCACTAACGTACACCGGCCCACCACAGATGGCTCGAGATCCAGCATGGAACTCAGCACAGAGATGGTCTGATTGGAACATATCCCAATCAGGTTGGATGAACTGCCCCTGCCACAAGCTGTTATAACTGCAATGTACCATGTGAACCCCTTGTAGCCAGTAAACTCCCATCGGGTCGCCATTAGGGTCCTCGAACCAGAAGTCATCACCTGCAAATTTCAGCCCACAAGAGTTCAGTGTTTGAGTATAAGTTGTTGCAGAAAAAGGAGTGGAAAAAAGCAAACTTTACCAACTCTGCCCATGGATATTTGGTTTGTAGCCAGGAAGAAGAAGTCATTGCACTGCTCCATGCTAGCTATAAGCCCTGTTCCATCAAAATTTTTTCTAAGGGATTTGGTTAGACCGTCATAGTATGCCTTGGCAAGCTGTACTCTGCCCCCATGCTCCTCGCACACATACTCCAACGTCTATTCATAACACAAGTGGAAACCGAAACCAAAAACTTCAGAAGGAATCGGATAGAAAGAAATACGAAAGAGAAATGACATTAGTGCTTTGTTTTGTTGTTTTGATTGAAATTTATGTGTTGTTGAAAGTTATTAGCCAAAATATTGATGAAAGAAAAGGTTGTGTATATGAAATGAAATGCTGCATGAGTTTGAAATAACTTCAGTAACTTGTGGGATTTGGATCAAAAGTTACGGTGCATCAGTTCATGAAATATTATCAGATGAAAACTTATGTTTGGCAAGCGTAATAATCGATTCAAGGAGATGGATATAGTTGGCATTGATAAAAAAATTAAGAATTTCGAAAGATCAGAAACATGGTAAGCTGTATGCAAGACTGATCTGAGGGATTTTAACAATCTGAATAATTGATGAATCTAAGGTTGTAAGAAGCGACCTGATTTAGTCGTTATTATCATAATTGCAACACTTACCTGATAATGTTTCTACTCTGCAGTTCAGAATAAAAAAACAGGCGGCGCTTGTCTCATAAAGAGGCTTCATGCTGATGGATCTTTAACTTAAGTTGTAACGCGCCCTATTAGTAAAATGGATATCGATGATGATGCTGATAAATTTGATCCTAACTACGTTACTTACTTCTGATGTGAAAATGACATGAATTGTAAAGAAAAATATGCAATATAATAAAGATATTCTCATCATCTACTCTCTGTGCAATCAGGAAACCCATTGTAAACCAGCAACTTACTCATGATGATTCCTTAGCTAGATTCAGTTCAAAGAAGATATGCAAATAATCTTAGTATGATCAAATGCATGATCTTGTGCATGTTTAAGGAATCAAAAAACATTAAGGAACTTACATGAATAACATCCACCTTCACACCAGTAATACCCGTGTCAGCAAGATACGAATGCATAGCCTCGTAGAAGTCTGCAGCTTGGTTTGGATCGACGAGTCCAATCCCACCTTTTTCGACCATAACAACAGCCAAATCATACATGGTTTTCTCGAGCCCAGCTGCCATCTTTGCTGGAGTCACTTTGCTGTTCAAATGAGTAGTTCCAGGCCTGACTCCTCCCCATGCTCCGCACAAAGCATGCCATACATAAACGTCGTCTAAACTTGGAAATTGCTTCTTCAAGTCACTGATTAATGCTTTTAAGCCCCCTCTTTCCACGCCCTCCTTCTCTCTCAAATACTCGATAACGGTTGCCTCAGGGAGAGCAGAATCATCTTCTTCTGCTTCTTTGAGGGACTTCTTTCTCTTTGCTAGCTCAATCATCTCCTTAAACATGTTGTCGTGCTTTTCTTGATCGAATTCCGGTGCATTGGGCCTTAACATGGTTCCAGCCTGATATTTGGCAAACTTGTCATTTTCTTTGAACCGATACATTCTGCAGAGCATTTGGGAGCCGAGACCTGTCAAGTCTTTCGAGTCTTGAAAAGGGTCCTCGTGATCCATGTTAATGCTTTGCCATCCATCATCTATGATCAGAAACTTCGGGGGGATCCCGTTTTCAGCTAAGCTTTTGACTCCATGCCACACCCCAACTGGCTCCACTGTTAGATAAAATGCATCCCAAGTGCACCAACCGAATCTGTCAATGATTTTTGGCGGTTTTTTCTCTTCCAACAGCCTAAACGTCCCCAAATGAACACGAACGGCTGCAAAAGCATCCCTCATGAGGTCATAAGGGTTGTTGCCAATGTGCAAATAAGCACAAGAAGTGAAAGAACTGCCCTTCACTTGTGTAGAGCCACTCTCGACAGAGAGTAGAACTTCCCCATCGGTTCCAGGATGAATAGCTGACCGGAAATTCCCTTCAATCAAAGGGAGGATTAGTACATAAGAGTTGAGCTCAGGAACTTGTAGGACGACGAGCTGAGTCTCCATTTGGAGATCCGATCCACTTGAACCGACCCACATAGTCGACCACCACGTTTTGAACCGGAAAATACTCAAGAACTTCCTGTTACTGAACTTTCCAATGGGATTAAGTATTCTGTCAAGAGGATCCTTCACAGAAAGGCCTAGAAAAGCACCATTTTCAGCATTGGAATCAACAGATTTCTGCATGTATTCTGGAGGGGGGGAATCGTTATGAGACGAACGCGGAAGAGAAGAGAAACTTGCAAGTCTTATGTTTGTGGGAACATCAGAGAGAAGTGTGATTCCATCTACAGAAATCTCTCTGTTTGGAGACAAGAAAAACCTGCAAGAGGGAACCTTTTCTTTCTGAAAATAACTGTAGATTTTTTCAAGAATCAAACTTGGAGGTGCCATCAATGAACTCTTCAGACAAGGAAATCAAACAGAACAATGGGACAACAATAGATGTAAGGATCAAAAGCAAGAACCAAAGTTAGAAATTCCTATGAAGTATGAAAAAGGTTTGATCTTTTTTTGCTATACAGAAATTACTTAAAAATGCTGCAGGGAAGAGAAATATTAGTGTAGATAGAGGAGACAAGAATTCACTAGAAGGAAGTTGGATGAATCAAATTGTCAATTTGTGTGTGTGAGTGTGTAATGAACAATTCTAGAACTTGATGGAGATACTGATAGGTATATCTGGAGTATTTATAGAAGGATGGAATGTTGCCTGAGTAAGAGGGAAAATGCTAGAAGACAGACTGATCATGACCCTACAAATGAATTGATTAACTCATCCAAATAGTAGATGATGAATTGTTATCCATTGATCTCCCATCAAGCCCAACATCACTGGCCCTTCAAGATTGATTCATTCAAATCTTTTTTAATGTAGAATTGACCTTGACACGTAAATTCTGACAAAAGGTGAAACATTCTAGGGGATTAGTTGAAAAGATTTGATCTGAAACCTAAACCATGTTGTTATGGTTCTGATTATGAGTGAGGGAGTGATGAAAAGAAAGAAAATTCAAAGATCCAAGAAATATTTTGAGACTCCTTTGCAGAAAGAAACAGTTGAGATTCGGGGGGTATATTCAATTGGGACCCACTTGTTACCGTAGACGTGGCATGCAACGATTGGGCTGAAGGGACCGTTGGTCGGTAGAAAAGAGGAAGGGGCAACGCGGTGTTGACGTCAAACTTTGCTAAATCTGTTGACACTGACAGTACCAAACGGTCCGCTTTGCTTTTAAACTTTGGTCGGTTTGAACTTGAACACCCCATAATCCATATTATTAGACAAAAATTTATGGTTAAGTTGTTGCTTACACTTCAACCTAATCCTAATCCTAATTTTACTTATTAAACACGCTACTATTTTTATTTAAGTGTTAGAAATTAGTAGTACGTGTAATCAAGATTAATCTTGATTATTTCACTAAAAGAAATTATATAAATTGCTCCAGATGTTGATTTAAAATTTCTCTTGACATTCAGCTTAATTATAACTAAGTATCTATTTATGTACTATAAGTAATATTTGGCGTCAAGGGTTTCTTAATTAATACATATATAGAAGCTAATTAGACCTTAGGGATTGGAGGGATATATATTAATTTACTGGTTTAATTTTATAGCCATATGTAGCTCAAATTATTGGGGGTTATAAAATGTATGGTCGACGTGTAACTTACTCATGTACACGTCAGCTGCAACATCTCCTAAATGTTTTAGCCAATTGCCAAATAAACGTCGAATTCATCAAACTCTAATAATTAATTATTATTATTATTATTGGTTTAATGCAATTTACCCCTTATAATATTGCAAATGAGTAAATTATCTCACATATGAAAAAAAATAACAAATTATCCCTCTGTGTTTTCCAAAAATGAAGCAAATTGCTTCATTTTTGGAAAACACATGGGGTAAATTGCTTCATTTTAAAAGATATAAAGGGATAAATTGCTTTTTATTTTTTTATAGGGAGATAATTTACATATTTGTAATATCACATGGGGGTTGTTTGCATTTTTCCCTTATTATTATACTTAGAGAAATCAATTAGGGGCGGGTGCATATATGCAGTTTACTTTAATCTTCATTTGTTGTACCAAATATATATATATATATATATAGCTATTTTAATAATTTATTGCATCAGATTATGGGTATCCATATCTCTCCTAACCATTTCGTATATAAATAGGCATGATACTTAATATTAATATTCATTCAAAATCATTGTTTGTGGCTGACATTAATTCATAACATTAAGTCATTATTAACAAGCAATGCAATTACTAGCTTTAATTAAAGTATTCGTGTGTTAATTTCTAGAGCCGTCTATTATGGTTGGCCAACTCCCAGCAGTCCCACTCCACTACCACTGCAAAAATGGAGGTTTTTTTTTTTTTTTTTGATCCGGAACAAAATTGGAGGTCTATGTATTTTGTAATACATGTATATATATATAAAATATGATGATAGTGTTATTAATTAATGGAATTCATTTATTGTGAAATATATAGCTAGCAATGAGTCAAGTATAGAAGAAATTAACCAACAATTTGAAGCTTGCAAAACTGGTCAATCGAACTATGTACTAGCTACATCCATCAATAGAGATTATTGAAGTCTGATGCAATTAATATTTAATCCGAGCCACTCATGCACATATATATATATATGGCTAACAAATATATATTATATATTAAAAAATAATTGTTTATGTATAGGTAATTTTATTTCAAATTAAATGCCCACAAATGGAATGAGCATCGTCACTAGTCACATAGTCACACGTACCATATCTATATTCATCCTACTTAGTTAGCAATTATAATTAATATTGATAATAAGAAAACCTATATACATAGCGGCTTTAATCAAGAAAAAATGGAGAAAATCTTTCTAGTTAATAATTTTGCTGAAAAAAAGCGTGCACATCCATATCGTTTATTGAAGATAATAAATAAATGATATGAAGAGGGATAGGTTTGATTAGGGTTTATAAAGTGCATTGGAAGAGAAATCAAATTGGGCTTCATGCCCTTTGGACCAACAACTGAATCTAAAGCCCAATGGGTTGAATGAATTTGGGCTGTAGACTAAAATTTGGGCCTACATCAGGTTTTGGGTTAAAAATAAAATATAATGGGCCAAAGCCTATACTCAACCGAAGCAGAAAAATATTACCAGGCTGTCTCCCTGGAATTCTGCTCAGTTTTTCAGTCAATCCACTTCTCCAAGTGAGAATTAGCAAAAGGAATATAGAGAGCAAGGGTTCAATTCAAAAGATGAAATAGGAGTTGGAACGAGCAATTACACGAATATTTGTTGGAATTTTGGTTCCATTTTTCAGTTTTTGGTAAAGCATGAAACGGATTAAAATCTCCTACTATTTGTTAGGAATTTTATTCAGCTTGATTTCCGTGGAATCTGCGCCACAGGCGTATCGAAGAGACCCGGGGCATCCGACCTGGCACCATGGGGCGTTTCATGATGTCAAGGATTCCGTTCGATCTGATGTTCGTCAAATGCTCCACTCTCGAGCTGAGGTACGATTTTCTAGTATTATTTTCCACTGAGACTGCCTTTTTTGTTGAAAAGTTGTTGCGTTTGATGAGGTTTTGAAAAATTGGATAGACATGTTAAGCCTGTTTGTATGGATGGTAAGAACATATCTCCATTGTTTGATTTCTTACATCCTTTGGCTCTCTTGCAGGTTCCATTTCAAGTCCCTCTTGAAGTAAATGTGGTCCTTATTGGCTTCAGTGGTGATGGGGGCTATAGGTATAGTGTAGAGTCTCAAAAGTTGGAGGAGTTTTTGAGAGTTGGCTTTCCATCTCACAGACCTTCATGCTTAGAGACTGGCCAGCCGCTTGATATTGAGCATCATGTAGTCTTTAATGCATTCCCAGTAAGCCTCTTCGATTTCTTCTTGGCGATATATTTTCATCTTGCTTGATGTTGTTATAAATCCAAGGCTTTTATGCCATTATGTTACTGTTGCCTATCAGCAACAATTCAATGTCAAGCTAGTCTTACTTAATATCGGCCTTTCTCTCTCTTGTTATGAATGTATATGTTTGTACAATTCTATCCCGATTATATGAATAAGAGTAATGCAGGATTAGGCTAAGGAACCAATCTTGCGAATAATATAGTTAGTTTCAGTGAAAGAAGCCAACATCTTAGATAGAACTAATGATGTAGTTTTTATAACAAGGAATTGCCTCTTTGGTGGGTAATTGAAAATGATGGTACACAACCTATGCCCAAGTACCCTGTTTACACTGTATAAATCCCACTCGTATAAAACAAAGTCAATAATGCCGTGGCAATTAAAACTTAAGTTGACTGCTATTCACTAAAGCTAGATGTCACCAGCAAGTAACATGTTTAGGAAAAAGGATGGTTGATAGTTTCTTCCTGTTGACATCTTAGCCATGATCTTCTTCACTTCCTACTACAGGCGGGACAGCCAGAATTGATAGCATTGGAGAAAACAATTAAAGCTGCCATGGTTCCAGCTGGCACTGCTAGAGAGGTGACACTATATGAATATTTTGGCTAACCATGAAGATTCTCATTTTTCTGGATTTCATGTGGTATTCTCATTAACTTTCTAGCCTACAGGTAGATTTTGGAAGGGAGGTTCCTCTGTTTGAGGTGGAAGCAACCGCTGTTGAACCAGAATTTGAGAAGCTTTATTCTTATCTATTTGACGTAGAAAATGAGGGGTACCCTGTTGAAGAAATGGACAGACCTAGGCCAACTGCTATTTTTGTGGTTAATTTTGACAAGGTCAGTCGTGTATATCTTGACAGTTAAGCTTTGAGCTCAGAAGTTGGTGAATGCAAATGTTGTTTCCTGGATGTCTTTTGAGAAATTAAGTTTTTACCCTCAAAAACTGCTTGTAGTAGGTAGATGGTCATGGAATCTTGCATTACTGAACACCAAATGTTTTTGTACTTCGTTACAGGTACGGATAGATCCTAGAAACAAGGAGCTTGATCTTGATAGTTTAATGTACGGAAGAATCACACCTCTAAATGAAGATGATATGAAGAAGCAAGAGGGAGATTACATATATCGATACCGGTATAATGGTGGAGGCGCATCTCAGGTTTGGCTTGGATCTGGCAGGTACATGAAATCTGTCATATTTCAGAAGGAACTCTGGTCAAGTTAATTTGACTAGTAATTGGGTTACTTTTTTCCATTTTCCAGGATATAGCTTTGTACTTTTCTTTTACCTGCTTCTGTTTCTGTATTTTCAAAAAGTTCTGATGTTCCCTGATCACGATATCCAGATTTGTTGTGATTGACCTCTCAGCCGGGCCTTGTACATATGGGAAGATTGAAACTGAAGAAGGGAGCGTCAATCCCAAAACACTACCTCGATTGCAAAATGTGTTGCTTGCTAGATCAGGGGGTGGTGAGCAGTCTGCCCATGATACTTTTGTCGGGCAACTAGGTGCTGTCGTAGCAACTACGGTGGAGCATGTTATAGCCCCAGATGTTAGGTAAGACCTTCTTATGCCCATTATACAAGAGGCCCACATATATAATTGTCTGGTTTAGGTTGTTCATATGGATGTTTCTCGCCTCTTTCTTCAAAAAGTGATAATTTTCATCTTCTTTGAACCAGGTATGAAACTGTTGATATGACTACTAGGTTGCTTGTACCTATTATTGTCCTACAGAATCATAATAGGTACAGTATCTTGATGAAAGGCCACAATTACAGCATAGATATTGAAGCAATTGAAGCCGAGGTGAGAACTCACCGATTCTCATTCGTGGTTTGTGGTTTCTTTGTTATCGATAATTTGGCAGGCCAACCAGAACTCTGGAAAAATTTGGATTTCTTGGATTGTTATTTTATTCTGGAAGTTGGGCATATACCTTAGGAATCGCATAGTTATTGTGCTATGCTTGATTATCTTCAGGTTAAGAAGATGCTTCACCAAGGGCAGGAAGTAGTAATTATTGGGGGTACACATGCACTGCATCGTCATGAGAAGTTGGCCATTGCAGTCTCAAAAGCATTGAGGAGTCATTCCCTTCAAGAGACCAAGAAGGATGGACGCTTTCATGTTCATACAAAGACATATCTGGATGGTGCCATTCTTAAGGAGGTAAATTCAAGGATTTTATGTGTTGTTCTAGATTATCTGCCAAATTAATTAGAAATGCACCACCACTTGTGTTTGATCTCGATAAGATCTGAGGAAGCAGTAATCCTTTAAGTGACAACCTTCTTACTTCTCAATCAATCTCTTAATTAAGATTTTTGAATTAAATGGATCTCGCTTTGATTTATATAGTGCCCTAATTGCAGGAGATGGAACGATCTGCTGATGTCCTTGCAGCGGGTTTACTTGAGGTGTCTGACCCAACCCTTTCGAGTAAATTTTTCCTTCGCCAGGTTTGTTTTACTGCTTTTTTATTGTACATTCATCGATCTGGTTTGGCAACCATTGTTAAGTTTTGCGGTGCATCTCTGTTTGTGGTATACTTTTTTCTCCTCCTTTTCCATCTACTTGCTTCTGAATGTTAGTTTCTTACCAGACCTGGATGGATGACTCTGATGGAACTGGTGATTCTATCCTAAAGCATAAACCTCTTTGGGAATCTTATGGTCCAAAGCGTCGAAAGGATAAGAGGAGATCAGAAAAAAAGAAACAAGGAGACTTTTACCGAACTTATGGAACTAGGGTTGTTCCAGTGTGAGCAAATTCATCCTCTTCTAGTTTCATGAATGATATTACATGATAAATCCTTAATTAATCAGTATACTAGTAGAAAAACATATTCTTCTGAGATTGACGATGCACTACAAGTCTTGCAATTGAGCTTTTATTATTCCGTTGATTAATATTTTTAGTCTAGCAGATTAATGACATCTTCCATTATGCAGCTTTGTTTTATCACTGGCTGATGTAGATGAACACCTTATGATGGAAGATGATAGTCTTGTATGGACAAGTAATGATGTAGTTATTGTGCTTCAGCATCAAAGTGAGAAAATACCTCTTAGGTAAGCATGCTGACAAACTTTACAGGTTTATTTTTCTTTATTTGGTGTTTAGCCACAATTCTTTGCAGTTGTGGAACATAATATGAAAACAGATCTGTATTTCTAGAGCATCTTTATGGTCTGCTTTTGTACTCTGTGGATGTTTGGTTAATATCCTCAAAAGGGTCCTGATCTAAGCATCAGCTGTTCAAATTTCTTCCGCAATTCCAAGGC
This sequence comes from Sesamum alatum, assembly GCA_034509735.1. NCBI lineage: Eukaryota > Viridiplantae > Streptophyta > Magnoliopsida > Lamiales > Pedaliaceae > Sesamum > Sesamum alatum. The sequence goes on from JACGWO010000006.1 coordinate 37,967,708, forward strand.
TCAAGTTTATGTTTCTTAACCACTAGATGTTCTTTTACTAGCAATATGACCATTTACTTTGACTTATGCACAACACTGCTTGTTTCATTCCCCGCAAAACAGAGCTGCCTCTGATTTCTCTCTAGCTAATCTCATATTTCCTAAGGCATTCATCCGATCTTGAGTATCAATGTCCATAACCCTGTACTTGTTGTCTATGCTGCTCAGTGTTAAATGTGTGTAAACTGTGTAATGTGCATTAGTGGTAACTCTGTGAGTGAAATGATATTCTTAACTAGCCCTTTTCTTGTTTTTTGTATGAGCTATGGGTTCTTCTTTCTTGGAGTGATCTTTTCTTTTTACATTTTCTTTATTAAATATGCCTGTTAATATTGTTTCTGTTTGCTAAAGTTTATCATTTCTTGGTTAACCTTCTTATTATGGCATCTATGAAATCTGGGTTAAGGCCTTGCCCATATCGTTGAATGGGTCTCGTGACTTATAAACAAACACTTAACACTCGGAATGTCCTTTTTTCCTTCCTTGGTTGGACAGTTATGTTTCTGAGTTGGAGAGAAGACATGCTATACCTTCACAAGCTCAGAGGCATATATTGGCCGGGCTGGCATCTGTTGTAGGTGGATTGAGTGCACCATATGAGAAAGCTTCTCATGTTCACGAGAGACCTGTAGTGAATTGGCTCTTGGCGGCTGGTTGTCATCCATTTGGACCATTTTCAAACACTTCTCGAGTTAGTCAAATGCTACGGGATGTAGCACTGGTGAATCTCTCTCTCTCTCTCTCTCTCTCTCTCTTCTTCTCTCCCCACTTTTTTACCCCTGAAAGCTGCATGTGTGAAAATGATTAAAGGTTGATGTGGTGCTACAAGTTTGGTTCTAGATAGAAATATCTTGAGCAAAGAGCTGACAGAACAGCTGAATCTTTTTATTGACTTAATTCTGCAGAGGAACACAATATATGCTCGTGTGGATTCAGCCCTTCACAGAATTCGAGAGACATCGGAGGTAATTTCGTTTATCATTCAGCCAAAATTTCCTTCCTGATTTCTATACATACGAACTTGATATCTTTATCTTTGCCAGGCTGTTCAAGCTTTTGCTGCAGAACACCTGAAAACTCCACTAGGGGAACCAGTGAAGGGTCGAAAGAATAAGTCAAGCACCGATCTTTGGCTGGAGAAGTTTTACAAGAAGACAACCAACTTGCCAGAACCATTTCCGCATGAGTTAGTTGAACGATTAGAAAAATATTTGGATGTAAGTCTTTCCTTCAGGTATAAATACAGTGACCAGTTCTTGTAAATTTTACTGATGAACATTATCCCTATACTTCCAGAGCATCGAAGAGCAGCTTGTAGACCTGTCTTCCTTACTATATGATCATCGTTTGCAAGAGGCACACTTAAACAGTTCAGACATTCTTCAGAGCTCCATTTTCACAAAGCAGTACGTTTTCTATTACTCGTCTATTTTCACTGCTATGAGTCCCCTATTTTTATCCTCGTCTTTTCCTTTTTTTCTTGAAACCTTTTTATCCCCTTCTTTTCAAAGTCTGGAAATCTTGTCATCCATCTTCTTCACATCTAACGTACAGGTATGTGGATCATGTTTTGACCAGCGAGAGGGAGAAGATGAAATGCTGTAGTATTGAATACAAATTCCCTACATACTCTGCCCAGAATTATATCTACGCAGGAATTCTTTTAGCTGGTTTTTTTGTTTATTTTGTTGTGATCTTTTTTGCATCTCCTGTGCGCTGATATCATGACCTTCTTTCTTTGCTCTGTAGGCGCATTGGCATTGTAAAATCTTTATAAGTTTTGACACAAGTTAGAAAATTTTAAAACATAAATAGAAATCATCCTTTAATCTGAAGTTATTGAAATTTCTTGCAAATCATGGTATTTTCATAATTTCGGACCTGTGCTGCCCATTCATATTCCTGGTACCAAGCTTTAATATTCATGGGATTGAATGGACTGACGTGTTCATATTCCTAGGTGGTCTGTCTGTGTTGCATGAGTTTTTCTTATTAGTGGGTTTGGCAGTTCGCCCTCGTCTCCCTACAAATTGAATCATGTTTAGCTTCCTTAGCAATTTGGGCAACTTCAAGAATCAGTTGAGTTCGAGCTAGTTATCAGTACACTGGTGATGTCAGCTATTCTTGTCTTCGATGTGGAAAGTAATCATAGTGTTGGAATTGAGGTTTGGGTCTGCTCTAGTATGGAAATATGAGACACGTGGTGTACAAAACAAGTAGCTCATATGCTTATTTGTTTGTTTTTCGGTTGCCTTATGTTGAGCATGTTACCAAACACTAATCTATCAATCAGGTAACGTATATTCATTATTGAAAAACTTGTCCGTCCAGGTACACCACAATCACATTACTAATTTATAATTGTCTGCAGTCCGGATATTTAAAAAATGAACGGCCTGAAGAAATTATATATCAACTTAAAAAAGGTGTTATATTCAATTTACAAGTTCTATCAAGTATCTTATTTGTTTATTAAAATGAAGAAATTGCCATATACATATTTCAAAGCCTGTAAGAAATTTACATATTAATCCTGCTCTCTGGACTGCAGTAACTTGTCCAGTAGTTCCAAGTACATATAGAGCATCGTGACCAGAAGTGCCATTTGCTTTGAATCACTATAACCTTTCTTTTTCGCTAATAACAATTATAGGGGCTAAATATAATTATATTTAACCATCATCAAATACTACCTGAACTAAAAAAATCTTTAGTTACCTCCATGTTCCAAATAATCCTTTTCAATTACAACAAAATATAATTCACATTAAACCGTCTATTATAAAATTTATCAACCAATTCTAATTTAAATTTATGAATCTACTAAATAAATTAATATAAGTTGGTGAAAGACAAAACAATCATTTTATACTTTATAGGATATATTTATTGCATGATAAGTCTTAAGATAATCCAACCATTCAGTATTTTACGAAAAATGACAAATTCTATCTTAAAAAGTGGATGGGAATTTTATTTAAAAGTTACAATCGGTGTCATACGTGGGAAATAGTTAGGAGTTTATAATTTTTTAACAAAAAATAATAAGTACAACCCATGAAATGTATTTTTTAGTTCATCTCTGTGATTGTTGACTAGTCCTAATTCATTTTACCAAATTTATGAAAATTTAGATCTATAATAAGTTGATACAATGTTTTTTCATATTCCCCAAGTCAAAGGGTATTTCTGTGCATTTGTTTTGAATTTAATGAATTATTTAAAAGACAGGGAGTAATTGAAGATTTATAGAGATGAGGGTGGCAAAGTTCAGGGGCGTAAATCATATTTAGCCTTAATTATAAAATCTAATTTGGTGAAAATCAAATTGGAATTCTTCGAGCAGAAGTATATCCAAAAACAGAGTTAACAGATGAAATGTGAAGAGGGATTAAGATCAGATATAGCTTTCTAGGCTGCATTGTCCATCAATGCCGCAGTTTTGATAAAACAAAACCTGCTCAGAGCCCAGTGCGATCATCATCTCCACCTCCACTATTCCAGTTTCATCAACAAAAATTATTTCCAAAACAAAAAATAAAACAAAAACGAGTCTAAATCCAAAAGTGATAGTGGAAGGGTATATCCTCAGCAGAAAATGCTTATAATTGTCATCAAATTAGACAATCAGGTCTCAAAGATTACATGCCATCATTGGAACTCCCAAAACACCCAAACTTCCAATATCCTTTTGCAGAAACAGTAATCGAAAGATTAACAAAAGAAATGAAATAAAATTAGTTGGAATAGAATTTAGCAGGCGTATAATTCACTGCGCCTGTTTGGAAAACTAAAGCGAAGCAACTCAACTCTCCCGCATAAATTTCTGCCTCCGCCGTCACACATACCCACAGCGAACTGTGTGCATATATGATCGAGAAATCCTAATTACGAGAATTCGAAAAGGATTCCCCATCGAGAGGCAACCTTTCATCAAATCCGAAATTTTCACATAAATTCACATAGTGTGTGTGTATGTGTGTGTGTGTGTGTGTGTGTGTGTGTAAGAAGGAGAATTAGAAGAAGCGAAGAACAAGTAGCAGCAGCATTCGATTAGATTTAAATAGTTGAGCTTTTGGGAAATTAGGGTTTTAAAGTAGGGCATATCAACCAATTTGGTTATTGGGTATGGGCTCAAAGTTAGTGGGCTTTATTTGGTTGGGCTATGAATTAGTCCAAGTCCAACTCAGGAGCTCGCTTTAAAATGTCCTTTTTGTCCCCGATGATGATTTATGCTATTATTGTAACGGCAAATACAAAAATGCAAATGAATATAAAACTAAAAGAAGATAAAACTTGCTAGCAGAGGGCAAAAATGTCTCTTAACTCAACAAACTTAGATCAACGCCATTTATCACAGCTGGAATGTATTTTGTTGATATTTATGAAAAATAGAATCTTCATGAAAGGGAACGAACAAATTCCCTGCAAAGATGGGAAAAAGACAAGACAGTCCTTCTGCCTTTCACCCGCAACTAATAGGAGAAAGAGAGACAGAAAGCTATAGTATACCTATAATATACGGATACTCCAAAAATTTATCTGATGCAATGTTGGACACAGTATAGGCATATTCAAAAATATTATATATATATATATATGAAAAGAACACAGTGTCATACACACTTGTCGGAGTGTCTGACACGTTGTTTTTACAATTTAAAAAAAATATTTTTTTAAGAAAAAAAAGAATTTTGGGCTAACTAAAAAAATAGGATGAAATTACTAAAAAAAATCAAGAAATAATCATGAAAATTTAACTAATTCGAATGATTAGAAAAATTTTTATTTTAGAAAGTATAAAATAAATTGATTATGTATATTTCTTAAATCATGTATTTGATAAAAAAAAATTAGATATAAGGCATGCTTATTTTATGTTTTAATTTTTAAAAAAATTTATTATCGTATCCATGTTCATGCATTATAGATTATACCTGACAACAGAGGAGAATAAATAGTGGAGCATTAATTGAGTTGATTATGGCATATGATATTGATGGCATCCCCTACGAAGAATATACCCTTTTTTGCCTTGTGAAATATCCCCCCTTCAATTAATTCCATCCACAACCACGCCATTGGCCAATATAAAACCGTGGTCCATTTCAAGTTTCAACCCCCACAAAATAGTGTTAGAAACAATTGAACTTCTTGGAAGCTTTTGTAATTAGTTATACTAACAAGTCCAATTTTAGAAAAATGAAGAAGAAAATAAATAAGTAAATAAATTGGGGTAGTGGTGGTGGTGGTGGTGGTGTCAATTCATGAGCTGCTGCTTTGATGTGATTAATGAGTCAAAGTGTGAGACAAGACAACCATATTGTATTCAGCCTTGAGATTCACACATTTAATGTGAGTGGCTGTCCTCTTATCCTTCTCATCATCTCTATTTCTCGGTATCAAAATCAATATTTGGAGCTACAAATTTTAATTAATAATAACAAATTATTTGAATATGTTAATATAACTCCACCACACAATGATTCTAAATCTTAATTGCAATTATATATTTTACTATGACACTTTAATAAATCTTAAAATCTGTTTAAAATAAAAATTTCAAATGTTTAAACCTTTTTAAAATTTAAAGGGTAAATTATATCTACCTTTTTTGAGATTTGGTATAATTACAGATACTCTCTTATTGTTTAAAAAATTATAAATACCTCCCTGAGGTTTGTAATTTTTAATTAAAGGCCTGAAATTGATTATTTTGCCCTTAAATTTTTTATTAAAATTGTAGAATAATCAGTCGAGGGAAATTGCATTATTTCTCCTTTGTGTAAAAAACTTAAGAAACCTCTCCCTATACATTACAGTCCAAAAATTTTAAAGAATTAAATAAAAAATAATTCAGTGCATAAGGATATTTTGATTAGTTTATCCATAAAAATTGATAGAAATTGATTATTTGTTAGACAATTACAAACATCGAAATATTTATAATTTCTCAAATAACGAGAAGTATTATAATTATGTCAAACTTCATAGGAGTAAGCTGTAATTTATCCAAATTTAAATCGTTTAATCCAAGTATAACGTAAACTAAATATGTGGTCTGCTCTACAGGCAAGGCAAGTCATCTGAGCCAACCCTTACAATTATTCTCATCATGATTCCAGCCAGCCATTGATGGATGGACCGGATGAGTCAGACAAGGAGGGAGGGACCCATCATTTGAGGCATCTTTCATAAATGAATCAATGGTTCGATTATCACATGGCGTCATCACATACGCACACGCCTACGGCCCAAGATATATATGCAACATGTGAGAGAACAAATCACGACCATAAACTACAACAATTACAAGACTTGCTCCCCAAACTTTAAAAGTGAGGTGGGCCCCCAAGAGCCCAGCACCTCCATCTATATAGATACGTCGACCGACCTCCCTCTCTTAGAATTTTCATACACACAATCGCATTTCCTCTCCATTTTCTCTATAACCCCAAGTTTCTTCTGAGCACATTTAGCCCCCAAACAAAAATGTGCCCAACGGGAACTTCGTTCCAGAACGACGCCAAGACGGCGTCGAAATCCAATCTACGGTCGGCATTCGACGTCCTCGACGTTGATGGCGATGGAAAAATCAGCTACGACGATCTGCGGGCCTTCTACGGGGGATTTTCGGGGCCCGAGACGTCGTCGGAGGACGTAATAGGGTCGATGATATCGGTGGCGGATTCGAACAAGAATGGATACGTGGAGTATGAAGAATTTGAGAAGGTTTTGAATGGGAGGAAGGGTAAGAATGGGAGGAATGGTGGTGTGAATGTGATGGAGGATGCGTTTCGGGTTATGGACAAAGATGGGGATGGAAAGGTGGGGCATGAGGACTTGAAGAGTTATTTGAACTGGGCCGGGTTTGAGGCCCGTGACGAGGATGTGAAGGCCATGATCAGATTGGGCGGTGGGGATGAAAACGGAGGGGTTACTTTTGAGGGTCTGCTCAAGATTTTGGCTGTTTGATTTTCATTTCTCACGATGATGATGATGATGATGATAAACTAGGAAGGTTTCTTCTTCTTTTTTTTTTTTTTTTTTTTTTCTTGGTTCCTTTTGTTTTTAGTTTTGAATTGGGTCGGTGTACTAGAAAATTGGAAATAGCAGCGTCATTTGCTGGAACTTTTGTCTGCGTACTGAACCTTTTTTTGTTTTGTTTAATAATTGTTAAACAATGTTTCGTGGCTTGATTGGGGGGCCAATGTTTGCTGAGAATCCAAAGAAGATTGCTCTGAAAATGATTCTGTGTTTTGTAGTGTTATTTCGCTCAGAGCCTCAGACATTTTTGTTCGCATTAGTTGACTATGTATTACGTTATGGTTTTGATCTCATCGTAGTGTAAGACCACAGAATGTCCGAGGAAGGTCAGCGAAAAATGACACACAAACGTTTCGTTCGTTCACGGCTTTTGGTATGAGTAAAGGGGTTAATAGCTAAATACTAGCATGAGTTGTTTGACCATTAGTGATTAGACACATATAGGTAATATGAAAGACAAGAAAATGAAAAGTCCATACGAGTCAAAGGTAGTCGTCTTGTTCATCAAGAAGCTGCCCTACCTACCTACTTGTTAATTTAAGCATCTTTATGGCCGTACGAAGATAAGCAAACGAGAGGGAATTTGATGGGGTTATGGAAGTCAAGGTTCTAAGGGATGCTGCACAAAATGTCTCATATCTGTTGATAATTATATGAACCAACTATGTTGTAAGATCCTCACAACTAGGTGAGACAGGTCGAAATTCAACGAAAAACACTTGCCTAATCCATTCAAGGTGGTGTGTAGCACACTGTAGAAATGTAGTAGTTGATGTTTGTTGTAAGATCTTGCCGCATTTACAGACACAGGTCACAACATCATGTACTCGCTGCAATATCTTGAGGATTTGGCCTTTCAATCACATTCATTTTCACAGACACCAGCAGCTGTTAGGCAATCAGACAAGATCAATTTGCCCAGTCTCCACGAGTGGCCTTATAGACTTGTATGGTAGAGCATATAAATCATCAGCCTCGATGTTAACAGGCTCTTCCCCCCTATAGTATGATCAAAATATTAGCACATGTTTAAGCAAACGGCTATTAACTTTGAGAAGTTGCTATTTGGTGAATTACCCGTCGTCAAGCTGGAAGGCTCCTAGATATTTCTTACTTCTGCAGACAACATACGTGTCCAGCTGTGGCTCTGGAACTGACATAAATTGGGAGAAGAAAGTTAGCATTTCATATGACGGCATACAAAGAGCTAGACTAATTTTCATCAAAAGGCATTCATAGAATATCAAGAAGACATATGCCATAAAAGAGGTTGCAATCGTGTTGTTATTTTAACAAGATGGTTATCGTTCTCCCTGAAGTCTCAATTACTATCAAGCTGGGTGAATCTTCTCTTTGTTGCCTTTGCATGTCCTAGTCCTTTACTTTTCCACTCATTGGCATTTCCATGTTAATATTTAGTTTTTATATCATAATTTGTACCAAAAATCATTTTACTCTTGTAAGTAGTTGGCTCACCCATGTCATCGTCTTCACTTGCTGCAGATTGCCTTAAATGAGATTGGTATTGATCTGGCAATTTTGAGAGCACAGATTGTTCCAGGTGATGTTTAAGGTCTCCAGCACACCTGTACTTAATGTTAAAAAAAGTGCTTTTACAATACAACGAAAATTCCAAAGAATGAAAAGACTCACCTCCTGGCGAACTTTTGTTCCTGTTTAGAAAGCCGGTTCCATAGATCCACAGTTTTCTGTATGTGGAACACATATTTTTCAATCTGCCACAACATTGATCACAAGTGAAAACCGAAGTTAGTCAGAAGCATCTCATAACTTGTGACGTGTAAGTCAGATCCCTCTTCCATATCAAGGTTTTTTACATCTATGGGCATTTTACACATCAGCTGAATATATTACTTTGATCTAGCAGAAACTTGCACTGTTTCCTCCATCAATAGAAGTTCAGAATCAATAAAAATAGCATCAAGCTCCCGAAATAAAACTCAAATAAGAATACACCATAAAAGGATAGCCCCATCATGAGCCTCCAAAAGACTAACGCATGGTTACCTTTTGAAGACGAGTGCGGAGATATGATCTTAACAGGAACATGGTCCTATCCAAGTCCATCTGGTAAAGGGACACCGTGAGTGGATCAACGCCATTTTTGATAAACTCGTCCACCATCTCTTCCTAAAATTATAAAAAAGTAAGGTGGCAACTTTGTCAATACAGACTACATCCAATGTAGGCATAATGATGACAATATCCTGTAGCTAACCGGAATTCAGCTGAAATTGATTCCATTTCTGTCACATTGAAGTAGGTTCAATTATCCCAAGAAAATAATAGCTCCGTAGAAGGTTTCTAGTCATCAACTACAAAAGTAACTCAATCACACTTTTCAACACATTGTGAGAGAACTATGTCGAACATTAACTTTGGTGGAACGAAGTCAAGGGAGAGGACCTACGTCGCCCATTACAGGTATGCATAAGTAGGTTTCTCGGGCTGAGACAAGAACTTTAGAGAGACCCTTCCCATATGTATTGCATAAACAAGAGCTCCAATCTTTACACTCAACATGATCATCAGGCAACTGAGTTGCACGGTTGGTAAGAAATTCATCTTTTCCATATACAAATTAAAACATTTCAGCAGCAACAACTTCCACATAATAGTCAGATTTCAGCACACCACATCCTCTCATATATAATACTTGCAAAGAAAGCTCAGCCCATTAGTAACAAAACCACACACAATCATGAAATCCCTTTAACTATTTATAGAGGACGAAAACAAATTACAGCTACGACAACTACCGTTACCAGAAAAGCACACAATGGATACCAGTAATTCTTCGAATAAATTACATAAACAGTAGTATCTGCAAAGTAATAAGGATATAAATAGATAAGATTTACGTAAAAATCCAGCAAAAAGGACACATCCAGTTGGAAGATCACAATTATTCGGAGATTATTAAGAAAGTTGCTCAACCATTAGTTGGATCTGTTGGCGGGACCTCTGAACTAAATCAGCATCGAATTTGAGAATCTCCGGCGCCGCCTTCTCGTTCCGCCACGCGCTCTTCAACAGCTCCGCATCGGTCGTCGACATCAACGACTCGTAATCGTCCGCAGCAGAGCTTTCCCCAGCACCTGAATCCATGGGATGAATCCTTTCTTTGTTGTTCGCTTAGATTCTGGACGAGTGAAAAAGTTATTTCTTCCTTCTTTTTCCCCCCTCTTTTTTCCGGCTATTTTGAGTGGAATGAGGTGAGAGGATTAAGAAAATGGCGCCAAAATGTTGATGATCTGCACCGTCCGATCAAGCGTTGGACGAAGAAAGGGTCGTGTATATTAGGTTCCGTTTCGATCCAAGTAATTATTGTCGGACTGCAGGAATATGATGTGGGCCTATATAGCCCAACTTAGTCCAGATAATTCGGCCCAAATTAGCCCAACTTCACCTTACATGAGGCCGAACCAAGAAGTTGTCAACTTCAAGAAATTACTAATAAAGTTGAATACGACAAATAAAAAAATGGTTAATTACACCTAGACCCCTCTAAACATGTGAAATACACTTTTCCCAAAGAAAATAAATTAAAATTATACTTACACCCCATTCAAAAATTCACCGTTTACACCTGACCTGGTTTCATTAAAGTTTGAACACAAACACTGACATTACCAAAAAAATTACATAAATTTTTAATTTTAATTTTTATTTAACATTTTTATGTAATAAATTTGTACTTATAAGTGAAAAATATAATAATGTTAATCTCATTCCATACACAAATTAATATTTATTCCCTTATACGTACAAAATTGTACTCAAGAATGTTAAATTATGGCAACATTGAAAATTGATATAATTTTTTTTCCTACTTATCTCAGCATTTTTGGTCCAAACCCTAATAAAAGGGGGTCATATGTAAACAGTGAATTCTTGGAGGGGTTTAGGTATAATTAACTCTAAAAAAATACCCTCTATATTCATAAATGGAAGGTTAGTAACATGACCGCAATAATGTTAAATATGACAATTATATTCCCAATTAGATAATTTTAAAAATTAATTATAATAATTATTTTTTTACAAGAGTGACTCCACGTTATTTTAACATCATATTATTAATTTTTTTGTCGTGTTGATAATGCCTTAAGTTGATTTTCTCTTGTTTGTTTCTTTTTTTTTAATATAATTTGTTAATTTATATATTTTATTTTTATTTATAATATATTTTAAAATATGAAAAATTATTTATTATATGCATGTAAGAAGAGTGAACCACGACTGCCAGTATAATAAAAGAGAAAAGAAAAAATGGATTTATAAATCCTATAATAAAAATTTATACAAGTAGAAGCACAGTAGCTCCTTTAACAAAATACCATTATTGTTGTTGACATAATTTAAGGTCGAAAAAGTAGGTTGGCATCGTATGCTAATCTGGACACTAAGACATGTCTACCACCAACCAACAAAAGAGTAGTCGTAAAAGCACCCAGCATATCTCTCTTCACACTGTACATATAATTGTACTCTTCTCTTCATATTTTAATAATTTATATAAAATTAAATTATCTAATTTCATTGATTTACTTATTAATTCATAACAAATATTTACAATTTTAATATACGAAAAAAAATGCATATCGATGATATATATATAGAAAGAGAGAGAGAGATAATTAATTAGTACAATTAATATTAAATAAAGCTATGTATGTTTTGAAGTATATTTAACGATCAATATTATTGCAGCAGTACTAGTAAAGAATTAAAGTAATCAACATCATCAAATAGAAGTTGAGAAAAAAGTATTATTATCTATCGTTAATTGATTAAATTCATAATCATGAATACTTTAGCTAGGTTGCTCCAACATTCCAAGTCCTCCACTCTCTTGGTTTTTTTAATTTGCAATATTTTCAAAAGAAACGTATTTAAATAATTGGAAAAACGACCAATAATCATTAATTATTGGTCTAAAGAGTTTGGTGGAGAACCATAATAGAATATACACTTAATTAATTATAATTAACCCCAAAAAGAAGGGTTAGCAACTTAGCATTACATAAATATGTCATTATTCTGTGGACGGGAAACCATGAAAGATGCTTCCCTTCAAATTCTTTTGCCTTGTTAGTGATCAATACGTGTCTATTACTCAATTAATTTATTCTCAATCTCATTAATGTTTTTCATTCCCCTAAACTCTCATTTCCTCTATATATACCCCCCACTTGCAACCCTTTTCTTACATATAACTACTTAGCAATTCTCCCAACCAAATACAAGCTAGCTGGTAATATTTGTGTATGTATTCTTCTCATTCTATAATTAGTCCCGATATCGTAGATGAGGTCGTAATTAGTGTAATAGTTAAAATTGAAGTTTTATGAATAAGTATGAGGTCATGAATCCGAGAGTTCCATAAATGCGTGAATATCTGTCTCGTTATTACAAATATGCATGGTAGTAGTTAACATTTTCATTGCATTTTCTTTAACAATTGTAATGATTTTTTCAGGTAAATCTTTGGACGATGAAGACTTGTGTTGTTCTGTTTTTTGCCTCTCTACTGATTGTGGGATTCATGAGTGATGAAGCCCATGCAAAATTCTTGAACCGCAGGCTACTTAGTCCTGAAGTGAATCGTAATGTTCCTGGAGGACCAAATGCTTGTTATCATTGTCTCGCTGGGGGGAAACTTCGCTCTCCAAATGCACCCGATGAAGTTGCTACTGATAATGATGGGGAATCGGACGACTCTGAAGTCAAATTTGATCACAGCTCGTCTCGCCACTAGGTGTGCTAGCACGCTCGTCTATATATATATATAGTCGTGTTTCTCATATGTGTAATTCGTGCTTAATTATGATCATGTAGGGACAGTATTAATGTGGGATTTGGTGTAAATCTGTGTTGTTTGAGTGGAAATTAATAGGTGTATAATGTGAAACCAATATCGATAGGAAGGACGTCGTGTTCAAGGTTTCACGATTTCAGGAATAGTGTGATTATCTAAATTGGTGGTGTGTTTGTGTGTACAAATTAAGGTTTTAATGAAGTGTGGTTTGTTGAAGCTTGGTCCAATTAGTTACGTGTAGTAGTGAAGTGCACTGGAATTACGAGGAGGGAGCATCAGAAAATATTCAATTGCTTTTATGTGTTCTTTTTGAATGAGGTGAATCACGCGGCAGCGTCGGAATACAATATAAAATGACCAACTTTTTGAAATAACATGGAGAGAAAATCAAGGTGGTGAGTAGGGGGGCAGGTCTAGGCTCTAGGCTCTAGGCTTTTTACTAGGATCCCCGTGTTGTGTTGTTAAGTAGACGAATATAATTGGCTCCAAACTTCTCTCGGAATTTTCTCAAAATCAGCAAAGATCCCATCAACAAAGTGCCCAAGATTTCATTCATTACTACTAGTCTACTACTAGACCAGTGTGGTACGTCTAAATGCGTGTAATCAATTTAAAATTTAAATAACATTATTATTATTTTTTAAAATATTATTGTAAACAAAAAAAGTTGAAATGCCGAAGAGGTGTTCTGTAATACTAGTCGGAAACGTATATTTGATGCGTTTGTAAATATAATAATATTTTTATTAAATTAATAATTTATGATGAAAATAGAATTAAGTAAAATAAAATAAAGAGAATAAATGAATTAAAAAATCTATATATAAAGAAAAATATAGATGAGTAGTATAATAAGTGGGAGAGAAGTAGTTACTTCAATCTTGAAAAAATAAAATAAATAAATAAATAAATAAAAATAAAATTGAGAGACATCAAATTGATGTTCTTCCTTGATAATAAGGTATAGATGAACAACAACAACGACATGAAACAAGCCAAAAAATTGATAGGCCCAGGAATTTTTGGTCCAACCATTATGATTAATGATGTCTTACATATAATTCTATCAATATGAGAGGTTATGGTTTAATTTCATTGATGAGGTGCAATTATTATAGTTTTAATTAATAATTTAAATTATATATTAAACTATTAATAATTTAAAAAAATAGATTAATATACTAAGACTCAAATAATCCAAAGTTATGAAAATTAAAGTTTAGGAATAATTACACTCCCTTCCTCTAATGTTTGGTATAATTACACGTAGATTTCTATGATTTGAAAAATTATATCTAGTATCCATGTGGTTTGCTTCTGTCTAACAAAGAGGTTCATCCGTTAGTTAAAATTCACCGAATTTGTTGATATTAATAAAAAAAAATTGAATGAAAATCAATATTTACCATCAATTGACTTATTAATGACTTAATGCAGGCCAAACAAATCTTTTATGACTAAATTACCCTTATAACAGTGAAAATATACCCCATTTCACGCATTAACGTGGTGACGATATATAAAGGTACTTTGGTCATAAAAAGATTCGTTTGACCTACAATAAGTCAATAATAAGTCAATCGATGACAAATATCACATTTACTTCAATTTTTTTTGCTAATATCGATAAATTTGGTGAATTTTGATTAACGGATGGACCTATTTATCAAACAAAACAAACTTCAAATATATTAAATATAATTTTTCAAACTATAAAAAATATATCTATAATTACACAAAAACCTCGTAAAAGGGGAGTGTAATTATCCCTAAAGGCCTCGTTTACTTTGAGGGTTGGAATTAAGTAGTAATAGATTAATAATGGATAAAATATAGGATGCGATTAAATTATATCACTAATATTTCTATTTATCATGATTAATCATCTATTTACTTAAATATAATACCTTACATGTAAACAAGGCCACAATTTGCTATAACACGCTGTAGTAATAGTAAGATGTGTGGAGTGGAATTTGAGGATGCGACAAAAGTTACCTGTACTTTATATTATTTGTCGCCTTCCTTTTGTGCAGTTGGAGCTGGAGCGTATTGGTTTGGAAGTTCACCATATATAGTAAAGTCACTCATCGTTTTCCATTTGGTGAGTGGGGAGCCCAATGCTTAGCACTAACTACGCAAGTGGAGCACTTCATTTTGCCCTAATTGTGTACCCATCAAACCCCTAATTATGATTAAAACTCATAGTTAGCATAACTTTCACACTCATAATGAATATGAGTGGCAAGCTCCTGAAATATTATAGGCATAATTGAGTTTTGTCAAATCAAGTCAATCATAATATTAATATCATTATATTTAGAATTAAGTATACTTAAACTCCATCTAAAGATACAAAATTGCATTCTCCCCAAATTAAAAATACACTTACACCCCCTCAGTTAATTCACCGTTTATATCTAACCCTCTTCCGTTAGGGTTTAGATGTAAAATGCTGATATCAGTAAAAAAATACATACCTTCAATTAGCATTCATATGTAATATTTCTATCCAATGGCTATAATCTTGAAGCAATATTTTATCACAATTACACATTTTTTTACTTTATATATATATATATATATTACATTTACTTCCATATAAGTTTTAAAATATTACAATGGAATGTTGAATGATAGGTAAAATTGAAAATTTATGTATTTTCTTTTTTTTTTTTGCTAATATCGGAATTTTTTTATCCAAATCCTAACATAGAGAATAAGTGTAAACGGTGAATTTTATGAGTGGGTGTAAGTGTATTTTTGAAACTTTTATTAGAAAAAGTGTAATTTTCATATTTTCAGATGTGGTTTATGTATAATTAACCCTTATCATTATTGTCTAATTAATTATTCCATATAAAAATTAATTATGTATAATTAACCCTTATACTTTTAATATAATTATTTTTTATTTGACCAATAGGTTAGAACTTCCCCATTATTTTTAATGTCGGATTTCCATTCATATGATTCAATATTGTATTATTTCATTCAATGTATACATTTTTTTATTTAAATAATAAATTGGATAAACTTATTTTTTTATATACATCTCTGTATATATTAAATTGAATAAAATATGCAATTAAATTTGAGTCTGGCTTTTCTTGAGTATGTTTCCTCTTAATTTTCCATGAAAAAAGGAAAAAACTTGTATTTGATATTATGGTTGATGGCATTAAGATTGATGTGAGCAAAAATTGCTCGTTATATAGATTTCAGTCTTGAGTCATTTGGGCCGAGTCTTTCTCAAGCCTATAAAAGGGGACATGTGAAAAAAACGTTAACACTTCACGCTAAAGTTAGTAAACAATTATAGAAAAATAAAATTGAGTAGGATATAAGAATAACAAATATTGAAAATGCCAAGAGAATGCTTTGTGCTTAGAGTTCTTTAGTGCGAGTGCTTGCTAGTGTAAAATTATCGTTACCCTCAACTGAGGGGGAAGGCCTTGCTTTTATAGAGACAATCCCCCATGACTGAAGAAGTCTGCTTCCTAGGGACTCGGTCAATGGTAATCACGGATAAGCCTTTTTAAAGTTTGGGAATAATTGGCTAGAATCTCCCGGGAGTCTTGCAAGTTGAGGGGACCTTGGTCGAATAAGCCTTCAAGAGGATAAGTCCTGCATTATTGGGGGTCGTTCTGGGACATGGATAGTTTGTCCTTATCTTTGAGTCTCGTCGTAGATTATATGCCCATCCTCTTTGGTGGATGAATAGCTTCCTGCCATTTGTAGGGTCAGACAACCTGGGCAGGGGGGGTATAAGTCCAAAAGTCATAGTCCAACCATAAAGTCCAAAGGTTTATTTCCAAACATTCAAGAGTTAAGTCTAAAAATACAGGTCCAAAACGAAAAGTCTAAACGAGTAAGTGCAAAAGTTTATACAATATTGTGCATATTGGTTTTGAGTTTTTCTTTATCTTCATGTTTTATATAGTTTTAGGAATAGGTGGAACAACATACATTTGATTTACCTTATAAACAGAGTTACTAATTTGTATAGTTGTATAAAAGTATGTCGGTTAATTTGTTTATATAGTTGTAATAATATTTAAAACCTTGCAAATAGAATATGCTTGTCTAGTCCTTCGATTATCGGGACCGCAACAATTGGTGGAATAGCATATGTTTGATTTACCTTATTATACAAATTTACCGAGTATTGTAATTGTATAAAGTATGTCGGTGAATTTATATCATTTTACCAATTGTTAAAACTTAATAAATAGAATGTGTCTGTTTAGTCCTTCAATCGTCAGGACCACGGACGAAGATCAAAACAATATTGGTGAAATCAACTCACCCAGTCATAAACTCGAGCAACTGTGAATCTCCAACGTGAAAACTAATCTCCTTAAATTTCCATTCTTTTAATTGCTGCAGCTAAATGAAAATGTGTAACAAATTCTTCTCGTTTCTTCTCTTTATTTAATTAAGATAACGGGCGTGATACTTATGTGGAAAAATAAAATAAAATTCCTGTATTAAGGGTATGGTATTTCATCGCGGTCTAACTCACCATTATTGTTGAATGTAATTGAATTTTTATTTACTACGTTATTTTTGTTATGACATGAAATAATTACTCGTACAATTCTTACTAAGTTCAAGAAAAAGCAATCAGAAAAAAGTAAAATAAATAAATAAATAGAGCTCTGTTATTGTTATTTTCGACCCCATTTAACAAAATATATAATTTTAGTTTTATACACTTGGTGTGTATATATTAATACAGCAAAAGATGCATTGGAATAGGAAATTCAATTCGCTTTTCCCCCATTGTCTTTTTAGGTATTGGGATATTTTCTTTTGCTAGACCAAGGCCAATTTTGATATCCGGAGTTCTGATGAGCCCATTGGGCTACTTCCTGAAGGGTTTCGAGAGCTGCCATGCATTCTATTTCTTGGGAGTGGACTGGGCCGAAATTGGATCAAAGTTCTAATCAAACATCATTTCATAATTTGGGTACGGTTTAAATGAACTTAATTTAAATTAATCACAATATAAATTGCAAAAACTTATTTAATTTGTTTTTAGTAAAAAAATAATAACTTCTTAGAATAAGCCATTGAAAAGACATCCTTAATGCCAAGGTTCTGTTAGCAAATATGAGATTATTTGAAACATTGATGTTAATCATGTAATTATTATTCTTATTAAAAGATGCCGAGGTTTTATTATCAACGATGGGGAAATAACCAACCTAGAAAAAAAATCGTCGTCATTCTGGGAAATTAAGGTGATGAAGAAGGAAAAGAAGTCAAAAGAGAAAAAGAAGGTCGACAATTCTGAAAAAGGAAGATATTGAAAAAGGAAGAATCAAAGAAAACATTTCAATTGATATCATTTTTTGGTACCATCAAGCAAATACGAAATTATATGATTGTTTATCTTATTTTATTTGAATTAATTATAATTTGTGATTTTATCATTTTCTGTAATTTAATTATTTTTGAATGTTATATTGGAGAAAATTGCAATTTTGGTCCCAAAGTATACTGTGGTTTGCAATATTTGTTCCGTACTTTACGAAATAACCAATATCAATCCCAAATTTTAGGAAAATATTGTAAAGTTAGTCCACCATGAAAAAATTGAAACTCTTGGAATTAATTTTGTAATATTTGGGATTAATTTTATAATATTTTGTTAAAATATGAGACTAATTTTCTCGTTATATTGAGTTATTGATCATGAGATACTAATGCAAGGAGCCTGTTAGTGTTGAGGGAAAAAACGCACATTAGTAGATTGTTCTGCTTCCGGCAGACACCCCTTTGTCTTGGCTGCTCTTGTGATCACTCTCTCCCACCATTTTACTCTCGTACACACCCTCAAATAAGTTGACGGAATTGAGGCTTTCAGCGGCAGATGGACCTCCGGCCGAGGCAACGGCAAACCTTTACCGGTTTCACGAAATCCGAGGTCTCCTTTCACAGTATTTTCCAATTTTTTTTTCTTTCTTTTTTTTTTTGTGTGCTAATATTTTATCATTCAATGCATCTTCCGATGATTTAATGTCTACTCATTTTTAGGGTTCTTGTTAATCTTTAAGCTTTCGTTTTTTGTGGGTTTGTGATGAATCACATTACGCACGACTTGATTTCAAATGGATAGTTGGGGTACCCGTATATATATGTTTAAGAGAAGAGACGCCGAGTTTCGGGGTAGCAGTGAGATCTGTACATCTCGGCTATGAATTAGCTCAAAAGTCCTTGAATCGTTCTTAATGTTTATAGATGAGTAGAAGAAATTGACGAGAAATATGGTATTTGTTTCTGTATCGAGGTTTTTCTTATGCTTTCCGGGGTTAAATGGATGGTTATAATTTTTTTTTTCCCTCTCTAAATTATAATTGGATATCTGATTTGTACTTGTTGGTGGTGAACGGTGAATGATTGTGGACCAGACTTAAGTAGGCAAGGAATACAACCCTTGTTGAGTTTGTATATATCCCACTTCTCCTAGGCTGGGAGAAGGATGTGGTACATGATACTGTAGGCACGAATTGCCGGTAGGTTAATGAGTTGAGTATCGCTACTTGTAGAATTAGAATCAACTTGTTGTTTCAATGCTTTATACCAAATTTCAAAGAGAAAATTGTCAATTGTAACTTACTGTTTTTAAGACAAGTAATACTTAATTGACTTCAAACCATTCCACAGTGTTGTTGAAAACATTGGCTAGCTAGAATTTTTCAAAGAATTTTGCATTGGTTGAAGAACTCGGATGCTCAAATGAGAAACATTTTTTGTGTCATGGTAAACCAGGTTCTAAAAATGGAGCAATTACTTAATGAATTTAAAGAACAATCTCTGGATGATGAGTTCTGCAAGAAATTGGCAAGAGTTTTCAAGTGAGTTTTTACCTTTTAAGTGCTTCCTTAGAGCTTGCGTACCTTAGAAAATATGTTGAGTGTAATTTCAATTTTTTGGTGTATTTGCAGTCGCTCCAGTGGTCGAGCTGGTAAACCTGTTGTAAAGTGGACTGAGGTTTTATCTTCTGCTTTTTCTTTGAACTTCTACATCATTGCTTGATTGAGTGCTTGTGAATGAATCTTTGGAACACCTACCACTCTTTGTATTTTAGATTCAAAGTTGGTTTGAGAAGAATCAACAACAAGCCCTCTTTAAAGAGACTTCAGTTGATGTAGTCAAGAAGTCACCTGTTGCCCCTGACGCTCTGACTCCGAGGAAAGCAACTGGAAATCCAAGAATGCCTGAGGGTGTGTATCTTATTGCTGCTCGTGACTATTGGCTTTTTAATTTAACAAGTATAACACATTATGAAGAACTGTTTGCCAAACCAAAGATGAACTTTCTAAATTAGTTTTACTTCTTTCGAGTATAAGATTTGTTTTCTAATTGATTCATTTTAACCTTGGGAAGTTCCTTTACTTCTGGTGGGTAGAGTACAATAGAAAAGTCATAATCATGACTAACATTGTTCTGATGACAGGCGAGAAGGGTGAAGATCTATCTGGGTTGGAGTTTGAAGCCAGATCATCGACGGATGGTGCATGGTAAGCCTGAATTTAGCTTTTCATTGACGTCTCTGTTCTTTCTACCTTTCAATTTAACTCAACCTATGGGGCCCAGAAGTAATCTCAGAACAAAAATTGAACGATCCAGGAATCTAAGTCTAGAATGGTTGGAACTTCCTACTCCTTTTCCTGAAAAACAATTCAACAATCGTGGTTCTGTAGAATCTTTTTAAAGTTTAACATTAAACAAAGAGTTAGGACTTTAGTTCATGAATACAACAACAACTGAGTGATGAAAAAGAAAGTAGCAACACATTCTTCTGTTGATTGCTTCCATGGTATTGTAGATTATTCATATGCTTATGAGCTTTGATTCATATATGTTTTTACAGGTATGATGTTGATGAATTTCTTTCCCATAGATTTCTCAGTTCCGGAGAATTTGTGAGTACTTATATTTTGTTACTTCAGTTTATGATGTAGATATTTCTTTAGATTTATTCAAAAGTAATGCTTTTGGTTAATGAAGTAAGTTATACCAATAATTATTGAGCCAATGCAATTTATAGCCATGCTCTAATTAATTAAATAGTGATTTGGTAACCTTTTAAGGACTATAGTTAAAATTGTCGTATTTATGCATTCAAAGTGTGATAGATTGAGTTCATGATAGGAGGTTCGTGTAAGATATGTTGGGTTTGGAGCAGAGGAAGATGAATGGGTGAACGTAAGGGAGTCTCTCAGGGAAAGATCTGTTTCTTTGGAGCATTCAGAATGTGGGAAAGTGAAGGTTGGAGATCTAGTAGTTTGCTTCCAGGTACATTTTCTTCTTTACAATTATAAAATTTGTTAAGAAGAAACCACAAATCATTCTGTGATTGATAATCCAATGCCATCGAAGGAAAGAAGGGGAATGCAGAACGACGACAACTAATATAACATCCATGTGCTCATATGCTAACACGATGTATCTTGCCTCAGTCCCAATTAGTGAATAATTTAAACCTCGATTATGAAGTCATGATAAACTTGGACAAGTCATACCTTCGTTGGGACAGAATCCTTAAAGTATATTCTTTGACTCAGGAGATACAAGATCAAGCAAGATACTTTGATGCTCATGTTATAGAGATCCAAAGGAGATTGCATGATATAAGAGGTTGCAGATGTCTTTTCTTGATTAGATATGACCATGATAACACAGAGGTGAGCACTAATCCTCTTTTAGATGATAATCGACTCAAACTTTTGTCTCTGTTTACATACTGCAACTTTAATTGTGATAGGAGAAAGTGCGTTTGAGGAGGCTATGCTGCCGGCCTAACATACTAGCAAAGTTTGAGGAAAATTAGTTGATGGAAGATGTTCTCCTGATCCACCGGTTGGAGCTTTGAACCGATGCTTAAATGGGTTATGAGTCCAATATAATGTATAGAACTTTTATTAAAAGTTTTTGCCTTTTTGATTGACATCTTAAATGACAAATACTTTGTTCCATTTTGAGATCTAAACCGTACGTTTTATGAGGAAATTATGCAAGATTTGCGTTTCATCTCGGTCTTGCATGCATCTTGTTGTTACTGTTATCAGTGTTATGTGCTTTAAATCTTAGGGACTAAATTTAAATTTTAGGACAAGTGTTATGACAGTAGATTCACGATGCTCTTATAGGCACAGATAATTTGTTAGATGAACTCAGATGTATGGCTCAAGGACTCCCACATGATCTCACCTATTCATGTTAAGCTTATTTGCATAATCAATTGGAGAAGCTAAAGGCTGGAAAAGTACTCTCTTTTAAAACGACGGGGTTGGGGTTGGTGCAGGTGCTGAGCCTCGGCGTGCCATCCCGTGATTCCTTTAAAGCTTCCTCCTCATGCAGTCCCACCATTTCTCCTCCACTGCTCCCCTAACTAATAATCCCCTCCTTAACAACTTCGTATCCGTTTCTCTTAGTAGATATATAGATGATACGCATGCCTCTGAAAAACGCAGCTGAATCAATCGGAACGTAAGAGAGAGCAATCGCTTATCGAGCTTCTTCAGGTGATCATCCATTTCACCATTTCGATTATTTTAAAGGAACATCACAAGTTTTATTTCATCAATAAATTGGATATTTTCTTTTATTTATATACATGTCATGTATATATTAAATTGAATAAAATATGCAACTAAATTTGAGCCCAACCTTTCTTGGGTACGTATCCTCTTAATTTTCCACAAAAAGTAAAAGGAAAAAAACTTGTATTTCATATTGAGCTTCATATCATTAAGATGAACCTGAGGCACAGACAAGAGAAGTGAAAGTAGGGGTTTAAGTTCATACAAAGCGCTTAAAGTTAAATTGGAGAACCGAGGCTTAAACTTCTTTACAATTAACGTGTGGTTCAATTTGAAACTATAGACATTGGTGCGATTGATACACTAGTTGACCTGACTCGAGAAATATCTAATATTTTTTTTCCCGGCATATTTCAAATTCCCGCTAAATACACACAGCGAAGATGAGAGATATTCAACTTCAAACGCCACAGAGAGATCAATCTTCTGGAAATCGCCGACTCAAATCCACTTCGGAGATCAATAAAAATCTGCGCAAGGTACGATTTAACTCCGAGAAACATTTATAGATTGGCGTACTGTGTAGCGGTTAAGATATTTAAACTTCTGACCTGGAAAATTGTTGTTAGGTCACGAAAAAGAGTTTGAATCCGGCATTTAAAGCCGTTTCGGAAGAGGATATTGTGGTTTTGGAGTCTCTGAAGGAATTCTCTGAGGTTTCTGATGATAATCCGTTTGCCGAATCTGCTGAGGTAGTGTGATTCGATTTTTTTTATTTTTTTTTTCAAGTAGGAGGAATGTTCATTTGCTTTATTTGTGACTGGATATATAAAGTAATTCTTCAAATACAACCGTGTTATCTTATTTTATTTTTTCATTTGTTTCAGAATAAGATTCTCTATTGAGTTTTATTGTAGCCTTAAGGTTTTTGCGTATACAGAATTTTCGTTTTCAATTTTGGTAATATTTCAATCCGTTCCCGCTTCCTTGTAACCTTTTAGGAGAGAAAGTTCATAAATGTACAGCAAAATCCGTGATAATATCTGGTTGCTCTTAGCTTACTCCAGTGCATTGAAGGCTTTTATCATTTTACATCCGTTACAAGGAGTAATAAATTGCCATTCATTTCTCAACCCCAGGAAAACTCTTACATGCACTAGTGACTAACTTGCTGAATGTAGTAAGTTCGTCCAATCAGTCTACGAGCAGGAAGCTCGAACAACCCTGACCTTCAAGTTATCATACTGCACCGTTTGGATAATTTCAAAATATTAGTTCATTGTTCCTTGATATTCATTAGTAAGAATAAGAAAATTTGCTTTTGAATTCACTCTGCTGCAGAACATAATAGTTTCATTTGGATAATCAAATGTTTTTCCCAACTGATTTCACAAGTTTGATAGTCTTGTTTCTTTCCAGAACTTTATTATTTCAGTAAATCCAGCGGAACCACATTCATCAGAAACAGTTGCTATCTCAGATATTACTTCTCCATCATTCTCCTCCTCCTCTGTAGTTACTTCAGACGCGCATGTAACCATCAATGCCTCGCACAGGAAAGGTAAAAATCCTGTAGTAGATTCTTCCAGGAAGATGGAACCTATTGAGGCAGAGGTGGTGATAAAACATCTGAGGGAAGCTAGAATTCAGGTCTTGAATTCAAAAGACGTGGGCCCGTCGAAGAAACTTCTGGATGCTCTGATAGATATCGTCATTGAAGAGTTCTATGGTGGTCTGTATGATGAGAAGGAATGGCTTGATAAACTTCTATCAAACAAAGCCAATCTGGTTTTCCTGAGTATAATGCTGGGGATATTTGCCATAATTATGTGTGGATTCTTACATTCGGGTACGAACGGATATCTGACGGGACCAACACCAACTTGATGTTCTACTTGTGGGTATGTATACACTTCCACTTACAGCTCATTGTTACCCATCCTCCTTTAGCTGGGTTTTCTGAAGTTTTGAATTGGGACTGGAGCCCACCATAACCAACTAATCTTTGAAATTGCAAAGAATATACGTGTATACATCTGTTGATGATAACAAAATATTATGGCATGGTCACGATGAATATGTAAATTCTGATTTGTGGTGAAAACTGAATGTTCTGTTTTGCTTGAAATAGGTATTCTTTGCATGCTTGTGTTAGTTGCCCACGCCCCTAGGTTGTCTATAAGGGCAGACGGCCAATCTCTGCTGTGGACCATGTTCAAGATTACAATACTGATAAGCATTTATGAAAAGTTTATATTTCTTAAAGGGGAAAGGCGTTAAGGGTCATCTTGAGTTTTCATTAATGCCATTATGGCAACTCATCCATTCAGGCTCTGTAGAGGGTTAGCTTGTTCATCAGTATAATTCTTGATCATTTTCTCATTTGTTTTTGTGAGAAAGTTTATTCCTTCTCTAAACCTCGCACAGATGAACTAATAGGCTCCGCCTCCGCATGCTTGAAATCACCTGATATCTTTAAACGAGGTTCTTTCACATAACTGTTGCCTTATATACTGTTTCTTTCATATATACCCCAGCTAATAAAGAGGAGTTTATGTACACTATGTGGGTAGGAATCCATCTATACATATGCATGAAGCCTGAGCTCACTAAACTACATATACTCCAGGCTGTCTAGAAACAACTCTATTAGCATGCTATAAAGAGTTTAGCCATATCTGATCAGATACACTTTGATCACTGTACAGCAACTTATAATTATTGTCTTGTAATCGTTTGCCTATTGTGGTGGTGCTCCATTCTTAATACTGCTCGAGTCCATAATATTGTACCCTTTTTTTCTTTCTTTTGATTTCCTAAGATAAGGATTAATTGTCAATATCTAAAATAATGTAATGGAAACAAAACATACTGAACCAATGATTTTATAGATCCCTTCTTAAATACATTATTATATGTGCGCACATCCAAGAACAATAAACAGTGTTGAATTATATAAGGTTGCCATTCTCACACTTGCCAAGCTCTTTTGCTTTCTTCCTGACTTGTTGGTGATCTGAAATGTTGGAGTTTAGTTGCTTTTGTTTTTTTCCCCTTCTCATTTGGGCCCTGGTATATTAGGTGGCTGCACCTTTTAAAGCAACTTAAAAACCTCTATTTGAGACAATAATTGAACAAATTACATATTTTTCTGGATGTCG
Organism: Sesamum alatum; assembly: GCA_034509735.1. NCBI lineage: Eukaryota > Viridiplantae > Streptophyta > Magnoliopsida > Lamiales > Pedaliaceae > Sesamum > Sesamum alatum. Next base: position 37,993,351 of record JACGWO010000006.1, read on the forward strand.
ACCTGGTCCAGAGTGTTGGGTGGTCTGAATTTTCCCCTTATATTTTTCCCAAATCACGCTGTCTGCTCAAACTAAAACATGTGCTGCAACAGGAACCATATACTACCCTGTGCTCTTTAAATGTCCCATCAAATAACATTAATTATCATAATCCTGCTTTTTGCTAAAGCAAATTAAATGATACGCTTTGTTTCTCAGTAGGATCATAAGGGGAAAACCCACCCTAGATCACTGCATATTTTATGATCTACCACCTCAATTATCAGGTGTGATTAGTGAAAGATGTGATTTCCGAGGTGGCCTGTGCCTTGTACTTGTGAAAATTCTGTCAGAAGAGAAAATAAACTGACAATTCTCTGTTACCAACTCAGTGAAGGGGATGAAATGTGACAAATGGAGATGAGTTAGATACAAATTCGGGCATGGTTCAATGTTGCATTAAGCTCTAATTTGAAAGCTTCTTAATTCTTTGATGGTGTCTCTTGGAAAGGGGGCAGAAACTTGTGGCTTATGATGATCTCTGTAAGTGTTCACACATTTTCATGCAATTCTGAATGTCATAATGTAATACACATGGTACCATGATCTTCTTGAGAATTTGGATTTTGGGTTTATGATTAAAGTGATGTGTTTGAGGTTAGGCCAACTCATAATTACATTAGCCATTTGGAAATATCTTCTATCAATAACTGTTTGAGTCAACTTATTTGTTTATTTCTTTTGCTGCACTCTGATTGCACAAGAAAAGCTCCTCAGCAGGCTCCTTTAGCTGTTACCCTACATATTTTGGCTGTACTGCTTTTCTTTTTGTCCAAAATTTCCAGTGGTAATATCTATTCTGCTATAAGAAACTCAGATATAAAGCACTAGTCCAGCTATTTCAATATTATTCTAACCTTATTATTAATTAAGAGAAGTTTAGAACTATTTTATTACTCCATCTGTCTACTTTTATAAAGTAAATTGCCATATTTGATAAAAAAAAATATATCCCTTGAGTCTGCTGATATTATTGTAAACTTAATCATATTAATTAATGTGTCTAATCCATAAGGTACAGCTAATCTAGCTTAAAATAAAGTAATTAGTGATTACAGCAAAGCATGTGCCCCAAGAAGATGGAAGTGACAAATGACAATGTTGCTCAAAGTGTGGAACCTTTGGATCTAAAAATTCCCATCAGAGCACAAAAATTTAAAAGCCTTACCTTAGCTGTAATTGTTGCGGATCAAAAAACAAAGTAGGTGACAGAGAATAGAGATGAAAACCACATGCATTGTCTTTTGTTTTTAATTATCATTTTTCTTCTTTTATAAGAAGGAAATTGTGCATAATCATTGATCATGCATTCAATTAATCATTGCACGGAACGAAGAACAAGAAATTATGGAGGGGCCTGACAGACACCAGTCAGTTCTTGTTTTAGTGGAAATCACCTGCTCCCTCCCTTGCATCCAATTATGTAGTAGTATGATAATAAAATGTTAATCATCATGTGAAAAATAATTTCTCTATTAGAGAGGAATTTTTTGTTCTTTTTCAATTGGTTTAAAGAATGCCAATTCTGCTTAGAAAGTTTGGAAGACAATTAGAAACCTTACCCATGTCCGTACACCATCTGAGTTTTGAGGGTTTTAGTAACAATTAAGAATTTACCACAATTGAGGCTAACCTTTTTTTTTTACCAAAGAAAAAGAAAACATAACTATGGTTAAGAAATCTTGATTACTTTAAAGGGTAAATTACAATGTACTTTTATAAAATTTGTGATAATTATAAATATTCTTCGTTATTATCACGAGGGAGTATTTATTAGACAGTCTTATTTTAAAGGGTATTTATAACTTTTCAAATAATGATGAGTATTTATAATACAGTAAACTTCAGGGGAATTTATTGTGCTTTATCTTTAAATACATTGTCGAATTATTATTTTTTAATTTTAATGAACTTTAGATTTGCTAGTGAAAAAGACTATACCAACCATCAATTTTATGAAAATTGAACAAGCAAATGTATTGCTCTTGCTTCTTTGTAAGGGATTCCAACCTTATAATTAGTAGGCTGTGTAGCTTTTTTAAAAGCCATTAATACCTGTGAATTCAAACGAAAGTGTTGAGTTGTTGTACGTGATAAATAATTCATCAAGTCATGATTATGTTATAAAATAGTATATGGATTAGGATTTTGTTGAAAATGTGATTATAAAAGAAATAAGTGACTAAACTGTTTTTTTCCCTTTTTAAGGTAGGGAAAGCAAAAGATAACTTGTAAAAAAGTATGAAGTAGTGAAGTGAGGAGTAACGGGGACAGAAAGCGCACATGAGAATGGGGCCTGGACAAGTGCGCGGGCCATGCTAACCACATGGGCCGAAACCCAATTTCAAATTGTCGCATACAGCAAACATAAACACAATATTATTATATAAGTATATAACGACTCTCTTGAGCTTCAGCCTATCGTCTTTCCCCAATTATATTTGTTCAATTCTTTCTTTTTTTAAGAATTACTTACATAAAACATTATCTTTAATATTTATAAGTAATTCAAAACTATGAATAAAATAAATTATAATAATAATAAAGTTTAAAAGAAACAAACAATTACTTCACCACTAAGCTAGTACGTAGGATCATTACCATAATGTTTTAAATATTCAAATGCTTATAAAATGAGCGTCAAATAAGTTTATATACAATAAGCAATATCATTAAGGTTTGCAATAACCTGATTTATCTTATGTCGTAATTTTATTGCAATTTAAATTATATTTTCTATTTCGTTTCATATATATATATTATTAATATAAAATTTCATTTAATAAAATACTGAATAATGCAAAATGAAATAAAAATTATAATTGAAAATCCAATCTGTGTCGTAAAACACCAGCAGCATCATTAAATTTTAAAATGACCGGGTCGGGGTAGGGGTTGGGGTTGGGGCATGTGCTGAGCCTCCGCGTGCCATCCCGTGATTCCTTTAAAGCCTCCTCCTCTTTTTCTAGTCCCACCATTTCTCCTCCCCTGCTCCCCTAACTTATAATCCCTTCCCTCAAAACTTCGTTTTTCAATTTCTTTATGTAGATGATATATATAGATGATACGCATGCCTCTGAATATCGCAGTTGAATCAATCGGAGTGTAAGACAGAGCAAGCGCTTATCAAGCTTCTTCAGGTGATCATCCATTTCATCATTTTCGATTATTTCAAAGGAACTTCACAAGTTTTATTTGCCAAGTGATTTTCTGTTTCCTATTGGTTGTGGAGAGTTTTTGTTTTACGCAATTTAGTTGATTTAGTTTCTGATTTATTTCTCGGTTGTTTTCCGATTCATCGAGTTTTTATTTGTTCATTTATTTGTCCTTGTGAAATTTCTCTTGTTTGGTTGAATCTATTTATTATTATTAGACTATTACCTGGAATTTCATGTTTGTCTCAGGCTTAATTATCATTTATTGATAGTTGATAGTTGTCAGTCATTAATTCCAAGCTTTAATTTTGCTTCGCTTTATTTGGTACCAGCTTTGAATCTACTCGGTACTTCTTCTGATTCTAACTCATAGATTTATCCATTTCATTGAATCTGCAGCTCCAAATTTGCGAATCGATTATTCGTTTATAAATCTAGGTAAAAATCAGAGAAAAGATGACGTCATCCCTGTTATCATCAAATCCAGCAGTGAATTCCGACAGATCATCCACCAGAAGGAAGAAGAAGAGGAAAATCCAAAACCAAGGCCAAAACCAAGCCGAAAATCTCGAAAACAATTCCCCAGTTCAGTGGAAATCTGAAGCTCAGGAACAAATTTACTCATCGAAACTGCTTCACGCGCTGCGGCAAGTCCGGGCCAGCAGTGGCTCATCGGGAGCTCAGACATCGGCTCCAAAGCGAGTGCGCGATGCCGCGTATAAAATTTTAGCCGCCACGGCGAAAGGCCGGTCGAGGTGGAGCAGAGCCATACTCACGAACCGGCTCAAGCTTAAGTTTATGAAGAAAAATAACATCGTGAAACGAGAGCGGAAGCTTATGACAGTAATAACCACGGGAAACAGCCGGGTGCAGAAGAAATCGAAGGTGAGTGTTTTGCGATTGAAATCCAAGTGTTTACCGACAGTTCAGCGCAAAGCGCGCGTCCTGAGTAGGTTGATTCCCGGTTGCCGGAAACATCCATTGCCGGTGGTTTTGGAGGAGGCGACTGATTATATAGCCGCACTTGAAATGCAGGTAACGTACACTTACAAGCATATATACATACTTATGCATACACACACACATAAAATTATTCCATTAGTTAGTTAGTTCTGTTAATGTGATAATAATTGCGGGCACTATTTTGCATAATTTAACTTATTAAGAACTTGGATAAATTTGAGCCGATTGCTATTTGTCTGATTAAGTAAAATCTCACATTTATATTTATACCTTTGTTCTTATTTTTCATATGATGTTATGAAACTTTATGATTCTTCTATTTGTATAATTAATGTGAAAACTTTTGATAATACTCCTGGTTTCGCTATTGCAGGTAAGAGCCATGAGTGCCTTGGCCGAGCTGCTTTCTGCTTCTGGCTCTTCTTCTAGTGGAGCTAGTCAACTCAGCTCAAGTAGAATTCCCCCTAGCTAATATGGGTTATTCCTTTTTTTTTTTTTTTTTTCCTTTTCTTTTTTAATGATTCAGATATTCTCCCACCTTATGAATATCCTATTTGTGAATTATATTTTCTAATTTCCTTTTTCTTTAGAAAATGAAAGTTTGTGGTGGGTTTTGTATCTTGAGAATAATATTGATTTTATGAATTGGAGATGATTAGGAGGAGATAATGTGGGTTAGGTGCAAGGAATCGAGGTCACAATCTTCTTTATTCACGTGGTAGCAACTTTTAAATTTTGCAATGGGGTCCTTTAGTATAATTGAGTTTCGAATCTTTGCCCTTTATTGTATACAAAGGGCTTTAAACTTAACCCCAATAAGCTAATAGGAGGGGAGTAGCTGTTGATTTCAAGGGTTGATAAAAGGAAGTGAAAGGCTGGCATGTGGTTTGTTACTTTGGGAATTATTGCACCAGTGCATCGCTCTGTCTATTATCTTTTGATTCAAGCGTCAATAAGTGGCACATGGTATGTTGATGCCAAGTTAAAATTTGCACATGACCATAAACGATGTCAATTAGTATATATATCCATTTGGAGAAGTTTATATTCCCAACTTTTTGTTGTTACTTCTTGAGTGGAATGTTGCAGTTGTGTGAACAATGGTGCATGGATATTGAAACTTGAAACTTGAAACTAATCATCAGGGTTATCAAAGTAATTTAGTTCCTATTCGAGAATTTGGAGGATCTCTCTCTCTCTCTTTGCTTTCTGGGGTTGCTAATAATATACAACAACAGTGATAGGGGGGGTTTTGGGTTGTGAAAATTCTAGCATCAATTAAGAAACCAGCTTTTTATGCCACACCTTATCATTAGAGAGAGTAATGAAAATGACACATCCCTCTGGATATTATTGACCTCTCTCTGGATGCATGAATACTTGATTTTTGTCTAAGTTACTGAAAGGGCATAATTCTTAGAGAGATCATGGCAGGATGGGATAGTTAATAAGTGGCCTTAAAATTGCTATTTGGCAGTACCAAGAGTGGTAACAGCTCCTTTCCCTTCATTACCCTATTTTAGGGAGTAGTACTATTAACACCAGAGAGATCTAGGTGACTTTATTGGCTTCTATCACTTGCTCTGCACCCAGCACAATCATTTACTGATTTGTTCACGTCATTTTTTGAGATGTATCAACTGTCATTTCATTTTATATTTTTATTTTGAATTTCCATTCTAACTTCCAAGTTTATCACAATTTATATAAATTTAAATGTAATGTAGTGGTAGCAGAAAGGAGAGGAGGGAGAAGGACAAATTGTCCCCCATCATCCGTGCCAGATTCATTTGATGTGGATTTCATCACTATACTCGATTGGATTTATGGGTCGGGTACAAAATTTTTGAGTAGTAATAGTGATGATTGATTTGAATAAGGACCACTACATATGAAAATGGGAGGGAGCACCTGCACGTCGTAATAGGGAGGGAGAAAGGCTCTAAAGTCAGACAAATGACACAGCACACACTTGCACAAAGACAGGCCTTTATTTCAATTACGTCTCAATATTACTTTGGTTATATGCAGCATTAAAACTACCAGATCCCCCATGTGCCCTGCCCCCCCTCCTCACTAAGGACGCAGCAGATGCTAATTTTATTGTGCAGAAAAAAGTGAGAGATCTTCTCTAAGGTTTTGCTGTAACGACACTTATGTCCACTATTGATAATAGGGGTTTGTTTCTCAAATATTAAATTATAAATTAGGTTTGAAATGATTTTGTCCTTAAAAACCTAGAAGCCATATATATAGCTAGCTTATTGATCACAAAAGTTAATTAAGATAAGACAGCATCACTAAACCTGTCCTTAAATCTTAATATCCCCCACTTGACATGATCTTATCTTATTAGCTTAATCATCACATCTAATTCAACATATATATATATATATAAATAGTGGTTTGGTCCAATCAAAAAGTGGCAGTGGCACAGGCACATGGGCACTCCACCACATTGGGTCCCAATCCCAATCCCATCCCATAAAATTCATTTGATAATAAAATTAAAAGCTTGACAGTTTCAAACCAAGTGTGATTAAATTCACAGTTAGCAGAAACTATAAGAAATGTGTCACAAAAGAGGATTTGTGGGCTCCACCCACCATCAATCCTATGGTGGCTGCCATGTGCCAAATGCACCTATAACACATTTATAATGTCCCTTCCCTGTGCTTCAAATATTTGGTCCTATGTTGCTTCCTACCTTATTCATATATAAATATTAATGAATCAAATTTAAGTATAAGGTAAAAAAAATATTAAATAAGTGAAACATTGATTAGACAAACATTATTATAAATATAAACAGTCTTGTTAATTGCAAACTACTTTTTTGCTAAATTAATTTACATTATCGTTGCTTCGATTGGTTTAAAATTTTAATTTCATAAATACTAGATCATGTCATGATCAGAGTGGCGTGTACTTAGTTTGTGAGACTGCGAAGCATGATTTTCTTAATTTGTTTAAGTATATGAGATTATGATAAAGCGCCATGCCCATGAGATTACTTGTATTTTGAGCAAGAGGGATCCTACACCATATCATGTTGTCTCAAATACCTGCAACATGGGTCAGCTCTGAAATGAATGCACAACCAACCCCCCACAATAACTGATATCAGTGACATTGATTTTACAGTTATATTGATTTGTAAAAAGATTCATTTGGGAAGAAATTGTTCTTGTTGGTCAAAAGTTTACTTATAATTAATAACTAAGGGATAGTATTTGTGTAATAAGATTTAATTTTAGGGGGTGTTAATATAATTTATCCCATGATTATTTATGCTTTTCAATACTTTTTATAAATTAATATCTTTTAAGACTCACACTCTAGGTAAAAACTATTATGTACTCAAAATTAGTTTTTATTTTTGAATTCTAAAATAGAATATATATATATATATATATAATACATAATTCTTTATTTCAAGAAAGTAACTATAGAAAATTGGAATCATTATAAATAAATTCACGTGTGGAGAGTAAAATCAAGTTTAGAGCATAAACATAAATCAAAATCAGTCCACTATGCCATTACTCTTCCCAGCCCATTAATAAAACCAGCCCATAATAAAATCCAGGCCCAAAAAGAATGAGCCCATTAATAAAATCAGCTTCATAACAGAACTGGAGCCCATAACGAATGAGCCCATTAAGAGAATCAGCCCATAACAGAACCAGAGCCCATAAAGAACGAAACGGAGGAAAGACAGGCTGCAGCGTGTTGACCGTGCTTCGTCGTCATCTTCAACAACACCGTGACGTAAGAAAGGAAAAACAAAAACCCCAACACACACACAGACACACAGTGGATGAACACAGAAACGCAGCTACACTGTAGTTATAGGTGACGGAGATGTCTACGTCGGCTAGCGCGACGGAGAGAAGGGGAATTCCTGCGGCGGCGTTTGTTGAAGATGTGCAGACTTACCTCTCTCAGTTGAATCTCGACGTAAACTCCGCTCTCGCTTTTCTACAGGAGAGGTATTTAAGATTTTATCCTTCTATTGATACGTATTCCTAGTTTTGCCGTGCGTATTATATGTTTCGCTGTTTAAATCACCTTTTTGGTTGGCGTATATCATGCAGTGTATCTGTGTGTGTGTGTTGTGTTTTTGTTATCATTGAGTATGCTTGGTTTTTTGAGCTAGTGGATACTTCTAATTGGTTTTTACACCAGGAATTTGATTTGTGTTTTCTGTTTCCATGTATACTTTCCCTTAGCTGAAGTGAATATAGTCGTGTTGCTGTTGACTGTCAATTAGTTCACTATTCCGAATGCAACGTTGAGTAGTTTAGCTAATATATCAGAGGTACATGAATAATTATACAGAAATACTAGTAATATTTGACTGTTTTAAAATGTTATATTTGTAAGTTTATACAATATGGTAGTCCAATGATTTGGTTTTGGTGGAACTTTGTGTTCTAGTAATTGTATTAGATAGTTGAACTCCAGCACCGTCACCACTATTATTATCATTGGAAGGATGATCCTAACTATTGGTTAAATGGAAGAGATCCAATTGAATGGAAATGAGAGCTAGAGGAATGGGTTTGTCTATACTTGTCTTTTTAAATACAGAAGAAAGCTCTTACAAGGAAATGCGATAAGGTCAATAAGTATGGTCTTGTGAGCCATGCCATATGCAAAGAAAAGTTTCTCAAGCTCTTTAGTAATTTAACAAAGACTTGTGGTGTATAGCTAAAATCCTCTGCAAGAAGTCATCTTATTTGTGTGTTGTTAACTTCATTGCATTTGTCTTTTACCAATTTCATTTGGGACATAAAACTTGGACAGGCTTCAGCAGTACAGGGTCGTGGAGATGAAACTTCTTGCGCAGCAGAGGGATCTTCAGGTATGGCAACATTTGTTGACTTGTTTGTGCCATGTTTGTATATTTCCTTAAGCAAGTATTGAATTTTTAGTTGTTGTAATATCCATTTGCAAATAAATCTGATTGGCATAATGAACCAGTTATTGCATTTCCATTTCTAACAGATGATGCATTGCAATTTTACTTCTGGCTTGAGCTTTTGCTGTAGTGTAGTAGTAGATTGTGCGGGTTGTTTTTCAGTCCTGGTATTTGTTACTACTAAAAGTAAGAAATTGCCTACTAGCCAAAGATCATGCACGTATAGGAATCTTACTTTCAAGAAAGTCATGAAGTTGTGGATATGCAATTAATTTCCCTTTATTTCAAAGTATAGAAGCTCTAGCTGGATTCTGCCTGATCATTCTTGTGGTGCTACTTTTCCGTCACTAACATCTACTTTTCATATAAATTTGATGGTGCATTCTTGTATTGTTACACAACAGGCAAAAATTCCTGACATTGAGAAGTGCTTGGATGTTGTTGCAACTTTGCAAGCTAAGAAGGGTACTAATGAGGTTCATTTTTCATCTATTAATGCTTCTTGGCGGATCTTGAATTCTTTCTGATTTTGAAATTTTAGCGAAAACGAATATATATTACAAATAACAACACAAAGCAAGGTGCATCAATAAATGTTAAGTGACCTGCATCCTCATCATGGAAATATAACACTTTTTTCCAAGTAAATATGTTTTTCTCCTTGATGTCTCACATAAGTTGCTATACTGCAAATAGTCAAGCTTGGGGTGGCTTATCTCTATCTTTGCGAAGCTTTTCTCAGATACTGACGTTGAGTTAGTATGGGTTGAGAAACGGTGACCACCAAATGGATCGGGATTCAATTAATAAATGAGCATTATGATAAGACTATCATTTGTTTATATTTTTCCAGTTTTCCAGTTGAGTTTGAGTCCTCCTAATCGCTATTCTTGAGTTTCATTTACCATGTTCTTGTATAACATATGATGTTGGTGTTCTATGTCAACTAGGGCCTGTTAGTATTCATAGCTCGTTGTATCACCCCACTCCCACGTCCGTTTTGGGAAAGGTTCCTGAACCTCCTTATATCGCGTGTTTCTCTTCCACCTAGTAATTGGTTTTGCTAGGGGTAGACTATGCTCGTGGCAAAATATTATCAAAAGAACACCATGATATTTGTGATTATGATCATAGCTGTCTGTTTCTTGAATATTTTCAGATGTTTGTGTTCTTTACCTTGATATTTGTTGCAGGCAATAATTGCTGACTATGAAGTGTCTGAAGGCATTTATTCACGGGCTCGTGTTGAAGACATGGGTTCTGTGTGTCTATGGCTTGGAGCAAATGTCATGCTGGAATATTCATGTGAAGAGGTAATTACCCATTGTCAGCAGAGGCCTTTAACTAGGAATTCTCTGCAGCACATCTCCTTGAGATATATATTTGGAAATTGTGCAGGCAACTACCCTTCTTCAAAAGAATTTGGAGAATGCAAAAGCAAGTTTAGAAGTTCTTGTTGCTGATCTACAATTTCTAAGGGATCAAGTGACGATTACACAGGTAATCAGTTGATAATATCTTTTAGTACTTCTGGGTACATATAGAGGGAAATCGGGAACTTAGAATGGTTACTCAGTAACTAGTAGCGTATTCTTTTCGACACATCTTGAGCAATTCCAATGGACACTTCTTTTTCAGAATAAATATTAATATTGCTCTTCAACTTCTTAAAATTGACATCTGTTCTTTTGTCTGTTTCGATTTTGTTATTATTTCTTTGCAGTTCAATTCTGTAATATTTGTCCACATGTTCAACATGCAACGAGTCTTAACCAAAGTTTTGAGTCAGTGTTAGAAAAATAATGGTATACAACATGCCTGTGTATAATAGATCATTGGAGGCCACTTTGCATGGAGTTAACATGATACTTATTTAGCCTTTATATTTATCGTTGCTAGTCATTTTGCCAGGTTACTATTGCTCGAGTATATAATTGGGATGTACATCAACGTAGACTTCGGCAAGGTTCTCCTGCTGCTTCTGAGTCTCCTGCTGCTTCTGAGTCGTGAGATTCTTGATGGGGCTGAGTTTCCTGATCTAGACTGTCCTGAGGTCTTCCTTCTGATCTCTTTTTCCCAATTATCTATATCAACATAATTCCAGACAAGTCATTTGAGCTTCTGTGCCAATTTTTGTTTATTTCATAATATCTCTGTCCAACTAAGAAAAAGAATATATACTTAGTCCTGTTTGATTCTCAACAATAGTTACCGTTCTCTTGTAACTCTTCTCTGTTGTAACATAATGAATCTTAGCATCTTGATCTGTATGAACGACTTTTTGTCCGGGATTGCCGTCTGGTTCTTTCACGCTGACATTCCAGTTTTAACAGCTGTACCATAGACCACTAAGTTAGACTTTTCGGTGAATGTTGAAGCATCACAATGAAGAAAGTTGTCGCAATGTCTATTAATTCATGGTCATTTGTGATTCATATCAATAGTGTATCTTTCAAGGCATGTAAGCACTTGGATCTTTCAAGTATTAACTTGAGGCTGGCTCCACATAGGGGATAGGAGCTTATGTTAATGATGCAAGACTTTTTCTTTTGAGTGGGATGAACCTTGACATAGTCTTCGGCAGCCAGGTAAAAAGTATTTCACTTTATGACCTTGAAACTCTTCAATTGTTGATGACACTAACGATTACACTGTTGAAAGATGAAGACAAGTTTGAAAAAGTTGGCTGTGCATGTTGGCATAAGACTATACATACATCTCAGAGTTTCTTAACTAAGTGTGTATACTGTCATACGCAGCGGATACTCAACTCCAACTGTGTTGTATTATAGCGGTGGTGCCTCGATATTTGGTAAGTTTGCCAGTGTGTCTTGAATCTTGAGGCATCATTATGAAAGATTGGAACCGAGTTCAAATTAAACCCTGAAACTGTGACATGTTCAGATGGATAAAGGTGCCATACCCTCGGTCGATCTGATATCACTGCTTCCAGGGATTTGAACACATGGTGCGTTTCCTCAATCTATCTCCATATGAGGATAGGTTAATGGTGAAACTTAATTTTCCCTCTACAGATTTGGATTTGATGTTTATGTTTTCATTTTCAATTTTCAATTTTCAATTTTTAAAATGATAGTTAAAGTGAAAACATGTTTGTTTATATGGATTCTCAATATTTTGATTTTCAATATAAAATATAATTTTATTAACTGATCAAAATATATTTTATTTTCATACAAAAATTTATACAAAGTTTTTTTTAAAAAAAAAAAAAACATATTTTTCATTGAAAAATAAAAAAGAAATCATAAACAAAGAGAGAAACAGTTTATGGTGAAATTGTAAAGAAACAAGCAGAAGAAGGGCATGATAATTTAGGCAGGGGATGGGGGCGTTTGAAAATTGGGACATAGAAATGCGGTCTAGTAATTGGGTTTCTAAAAGCGTGTTGACAGTTGAATGGAGGTGGACTTGTTCACATCATACTTGAAAACTTGTGTACCAGACAGATACTAGTAATAGTACAATATAGGAAGAGTAAAAATGGATTTTTCACATTATGGATATGTTGGGAGGCATAGGTAGAATAAAGAAAATGATTGGTATGTAGGAAGAAAGGAAGGGGTGTGTACTCGAAATGTTTTTGGGACCAAGAAAAAGAAAAATCACAAAGGGTGAAAAGAGATGCACTAAACAAGAATAAATATAATATAGAGAGGCGTACACGCAAGACGAGGCTGATTTTGTCTTCTTTTGTCTTTGACGCGTTAACCCCCTCCCCCTGCAAAATCAAATGTTTTCTTTTTATTATTATAATATATATATATATATATGTATTGTAATGACAAATTTTTGTATCTTTTTCTAATTAAATTAAACAAAAAGCTGTTGACTTTGACCTTTGATCATGTGCTGACACAGTTTAGACCTTTTTTATTTTTATTCTTATAAAAAAAAAACAAGGGAGAGTGAGAGAGATGAATGTTTTTGAGGGATAATGCCGCAATCATCGGGTGAGTGTTCAAACTTCTAGAGGGATTCAGGTCAACCTTTCTCCTTCAAATGATACCCCTTTATATTTTTTATATATAAAAAGAATACAAATTAAGTTCTATAATTAAAATTTGTTGCTACATTAGAAAGTTACATTTCTTACTTTATCTTTTTTTAGTACAAGCAGTAATGATATGATTATATTAATATTTTAATAAATTGAGTAACTGTACATAGATTGTTCCAATCAAGACATTAATTAAATTAAGAGCTATACAATATTAAGTTACAATAAATTCATAAAAGAGTGAAACAAACACTCACATCTGATAATCTATTACTTTAAATTAGGTTATGGGACCTCAACTTTAACTAATAATCTAAAAATATTATTGATAAGTTACATTTCCATATATGTGGTATGAAGAGGACAACGACTTTAAGCTAACATTAAATAATTATGATTATATCAGACTAAGAATCTTTAAACATACGTACATATGTCCCTCATAAAAAGTGTTAATATTAGGAGTGATGTATAAAAATATTTAACTTTTTTTAATATATACACAGGTTGTCAGGTAGATGTAGAGCAAAAATCAATCGAAATTGTGTTAGAAATTGTTGTTTACTAAAATTGATGAAGATGAGCGCAGCTTCACGGCTTTTGGTGTGCCAAAAGTCAAACAAGTTTGCGGTGTCAGGCTTTTTACATCATCTTTGATCGAGGGAAAATATTTGTTCCCTGCATTACTCTTAACAACATAAGAAAATGAATGCCCACACCTCTTGGGTAAGGGGTAAGATTAAGGTTTTACAATTAAAAAATTATTGATTTAAATTTTATGAATACAAATATATATATATATATATATCTATTTTATATAATAGTTTATGATTTTTTTATTCCATTTGGATTTATTTGTTGATTTGAAATTTAAGAATTTGATTTGAAAATTATTCATATTGGATCAGTCCTAAAATTTAAATGTTTTCAATGATGTAAGAATCATATTCTATAAAAAAATGGAAAATATATGAAATTATGATTGTATTCAGTTATTTAACAAATCAATTTAAAGGGAATCACATTTAAGTAATATATATTTGACTGCAGTAACTTAATGGGATAAGTGCAATTCAACCCCCTTTAATATGAGAAATGATAAAGAACACGCTTGTGAAAAAAATTAGCAAATTTTTCCCTTGTGATTTGGAAAATGAAGCAAATTACTCTTTGTATTTTTCAGTGAAGGGGGGGGGGAGGTAATTTGTTTCATTTCCCAAAACATAAGGTGTAATTTGCTAATATTTTTCATAGAAGAGTACTTTTTGCTCAATTTCTTATATCACGGTGGGTAAATTACATTTAACCCGTCTCTTAATTAACATACACTTCAATTTTTACTGTCATCACCTAGCTATTTCATAAGTATAAAAACTTTTCTTAAATAATAACATGATGTCATATTTATACACGTGATATATGCATATTAAATGGAGCAGAAGACGCAATAGATTATTTTTAATCCGCTCAAGCGGAGGATGCCAATTTGTTCAATACTTGTGAACATGTCCAAAATTGAAACTTTCTGCAATTATATACGAGTTAGGTAGTCATGATGAGATTTAATTTGGTATACATATACAGTAGCGTAGTACTTGTCTTGAAGAAATTAAGAGGGATCTAAGAAATTTGCAATCTATCATGTGAACCAAATAATAGAAGACGTTTGTGACCAAAAAAATATACAAAAAATCAGTTAATAGAATATAATTGTAATATTCTGATCATAAACGCAATAATTAAGCACGAAATCTTGGTTTAGTATCCTCTTAATTAGGCCTTATATATTATTTAGTAAGGGAGTGGAATAAATAGTAGTTGTGCAAGAATCTGTCCACTTATATATTTTCTTTACAACTGCTAACCTACACATATTATTTTAGCAACCCTCATATATATATATATATATATATATATTGTAAGAAACGATATCTAGAAACGGAATCACTAACCACAATCACATGAGAAGAATAATGCATTAATGATATATATATTTACATATATACAATCAAAGAATAAGGAATACAATGAAACATAGGCGCCAACATTTTTTAGTATCCTATAGAAAGCAACTATTTTACTAAGTTTGGCATCCTACGTTATTTCTTTGCAATTAATTTTTTTTTTTTTTGAACGATAACTTTCACTAAAGTAAAAGACTGCACAAACAGTTAAGGGTGTGCTTACCAGTTACCACCACTCACTGCCAAGCAATTTTCCATAATCTATAAAGTACAGAAGCTTGACTAATTATAAAAAGTCTAGCCACAACATCAACTGGTGTTGGTTCATAATATACGTTTGTTCCTCTCGTTCCAAATGTGATACACACTATCGACACAAGCGTTGCTCGGTATGCTGCATTTATTAGGTGCTAATTTAAATTAATTATTAGAGAAACCCATTGATGAGAGTCTTGATTAATTAGAGTATATATATATGTGTGTGTGTGTTAAGGATATTTGAAAAGATAACTATTTATGCTAACATTATAAATAAATAATTGATGTGATGAAATGAAAAAAAAAAAAAAAAAGAGTTGGTGGGGATGGGGATGGAGATTGGTGGATGTGAAAGTTAGCAACAACAACATGATCATAATGTGTCATGGTACGTGTGTGGTCTTTTTCCTTACATAAATATTAACCATACAAGGGAGATCAAAGGACCATCCTACCTACTACTCTATAACCCCTAATAACCCTAAAAATATGTACTCCATATATATATAACAATTAATACGTAAATGGAATGAAAAATATTATAGTATTTATGTTATCAATAATGTATACTAATATAAAATAAAAATCTCGTTTTCATTCACAATAGTACTCCTATGTTGGTTTCTCTTTTTTTTGTCTTTATTTTTTCTAAAATATGGTGTGTTCGTTATATATATAATTTTCTTTATTTATAATATATTCTAAAACGTGAAATACTATTTATTATATGCACGTAGAGTCGTCGTGCCACGTCGATTAATATAATGTAAGTACATAAGATAGATCCATGAAATAGTTTTCTACTTTCTCATTAATGAATAGTCAAAATATAGGAATAAATTTGATAAAAATTAATTTGATTTTTGGCCGTTCCATGTTTTTTTTTAAAAATATAATCTCCATAAGATTTTTAATTAATTAATTAAAGAAATTAAACCAACACATTGACGTGCAAGGTCTAAATTAATACATATATACCTTGGTCAATTATTTAATATTTTGATGCATTGATAGATTAAGGTACGAACGGTTGCTTAAGATTATAATAATTCTCGTTCTGATTAGGTAGATAACATCAGTTTGATGTTAACAGATAATTAGTTTTTAATTTACGATGTATCTTACAATTTTAAAGACATGGAGCTACCTAGTTGTTATGATTCCGGACTACCAATTATCAATCTATACATATTAAATATAAAAAATATCTATATAGGAAAAATCTACTTATAATATATTCATATGAAATCATGAAATATATACAAAGTAATGACATTAATGTGTTACCTGGTTTTATATTTTCTAGCCTCGATCAGGTTTGATCGAACCAAACTAATCATAAAACAACTGTGATACACCTGTTATGTGATTGGTCACTACTTTTCCTGAACTGTACACTAATTACACAGCAAATGTATTGTACTTGCCATATAATTGGCTCAAATTTGATTGAGTTAAGTTCGAATTAGAATTTTCCAATGTAGTGAATGTCAAAACCAAAATATTACAGATATTTATGGAAGACAAATCAATCAATAAGACTAATATTTAAATATATATTGGTATTTTGTCTATGAATATTTATACCATGAAACTTCCGATGTAGTGTATAGTAATTAACAACAAAGACTTCTGTTGAATTACGAGAAAATGAAATAAAATAGACACATATGTATTAATATTTTTGGTTGGTCAAAATTGGTGAAAAGGAAGAAGAATAATTAATAATGACAACAACCAAATGTTGACATTGTGGAGAGTATGTCAACCCTCAAATAGATACAAAAATTGTGACAATATATCTACCTTAGACTTTTTCTCTCATAAATTCACCATCACCATTATGCATTTATATGCCTGCTCTATCCTCCTCCAAACTTTTCCAAACAATTATATTTTTCCTACATATTTATAATGAAACAATCGATTACACATATATATATATATATTACAATAAATGTTTGTTAATTATATGATAATTACTCGTAGAAGCATTTAAATGAAACTAGTACATTTGAAATTAAAATAATACTCGTATTTCTGATGAGACTCGATAAAATTTCAAAATTAGACATCTTCACTAAACTATTATAAAAAAAAGAATTCTGTTGTTGTAACAACTTTTGAACATCAAAAGTTTGCCCTTTTTAATTCGTTCAATCCCTACAGTAAAATTTGGTCATAATAATAATCTTAATATTTTTAAAGAATTTATTGAAATACCCTCAAATCTGCACACACTTCAACTTTTACCATATTTTATGTTTTGAAACCACTATATATCCGGTGATTGATAATCATCCCATCAATTAAAAAAATTAATTATTTAAAATTTTAAATATTTTACACACACATCTGAGTATGCTATGTAGTAGTAGTTAAGTTGAATTTCATCAACGCTTCTCGACGTCACTAGAAAAAAAAATTCACTATTTGGTACATTTTTAATGGCTATGGTTCAAATTCATGGTAAATAACTATTATTAACCACAGTTAAATAAAAACCCATGCAAAAACTACATTTTTCACTATGAAAAATTTATTTGCCACGCTATAAGAGCCGTGGTAAAAACATTGTCGTGACTTTTAGTCATGGCAAATGTTTTAACCACCCTCGCAAAAATCACGACCGACAATCGTTGTGTGACCTTGATCAATGACTATTTGCTACAATTATTTAGTATTAACCATGACAATTACCATGGTTAAATATTATATTTCTTATAATGCATTATTATATATCCTCCACAAATTTCCACGCAACTCGTTCTAACTATTTTAGTTTTAAATTAACAACATGAGATTTATAAATGTAATTAATAGTACCATCACGTAATTAATTGAAAATATTGGGAGTGGAATTTAATAATTAGAGAAATACTTACGAGCTCGAAAAGTGTGAAACGTTAAAATAAATAAATAAATAAATAAATTAGCGTGTAATGTAAGAAAGCTTAATTAATAATTAAGAGACGGAAACCGCGTTAAAATTGCATGTGACCATGTCGCCCAGATTATGCTATTCAAAAAGTGATTTTTTATTTTATTTTATTTTATTTTTTAGATGCTGCTGGAAGCCTGGATCTAACATCACATGCAGCAGGCGTTGATGCATGTACTCTGACGCTTGCTGTGGTTGTACCTTCATCCGACATAAATTGCTGGTGGTGGCTATGGAGACCTGGGCCGTGTATCGCGGTTCTTTGTAAGAAAGCTTCTTCAAAATTACTTATATTTCAAGTAAATTTAATAGAAATAAATACATTTTTGTAATAAACTATAAGAATAGTTACTTTCATTCCCTGATATTTGTGGTAATATTACGTTATATTATATTCGGAGTAATTACACATAAATTTTTTATAATTTTAAAAAATATACCTAGTACACTGAATGTTTATTTTTGTCCAACAAATACATCTCTATGTTACTAAAATCCATTGAGTTTACTAGCATCGTAAAAAAAGTTGAATGAAAAAAACTATATTTTTTCTCGATTAACTTACAGATTTATTACAGGTCAAAAAAAACTTTGGTGACCAAACTAAGTATCCTTAAAAGGGTGAAAATGTATCTCCTCACATGTATTAGCGTATATTTGGTAAGAAAAAAATCATTTGACTTGCAATAAGTCAGTAATAAGTCAATTGGGATAAAATATGATTTTTCACTCATTTTTTTTTTTTGTGTAGCGAATTCTGTGAATTTTGAATAGCAAATAGATGTACTTATTGGACGGAAACAAATATAAAAAATACTAAATATAATTTTTTAAATCACATAAAATCTAAGTATAATTATACTAAATTTCATTAGAGGTAGGCGGTGTAAATATTTCTAAATTATATTAATGTGAATTTAATCTGGGAGGGAGGATAAGGACAGTTTTGTCCCTGATTGGTGTTATAATTATGGAGAAATATGTAGCAGATGATTTGGCCTACCAATACCCTTGCATGGACAATTATTTGAGTTACAATGATTTCAAACTGATGTATTAATATTGTTCTGAGGAAATGTCCAAATGTTTAATTATAATTTCTTGGATGCATTGCGCCTTCTCTCTGCTGCAATTATAACCTTTGGATTACACTATCCTTTTCATCATTGCATCCTACGTACGTACTGCTGCTCTTATATGGACATATGTATATATATTGTATGTAGGAAAAATGTAAATAATTTTATGTGATATTGTAAATGTGCAAATTACGATAAATTGTTTCTTTTAAATAATATAGGGAGATAAATTATTATTTATTTTTTTATAGGGAAGTAATGTGCTCATTTGTAATATTACAGGGAGATAAATTACATTAAACCCATTATATGCAATCTAATACCCCAACATATATAGGTATTTATGATTTTTAATGTGTTTCCATTTTATTTTTTTCTTTTTTTAATTTTTTTACAGTTCAAATGTATTTTGTATCAAAAGAAGAAGACATGTTCAGAGACATATAATTAGGTGTCATGCATGAAAGTGACTTTTCCTTTCGTCGGACGTCTTTTTTAAAATAAAATTGTAAATTCTTAATTTCCAATCGACAACAAAATAACGATTGAAACACCTTTCAAAGATAAAATCACAAAATTTCGACCAAAGTAAATAAAAATCATTCACAAGTGGTTCATGTAATTAGATTGTGGTACGTACGTAGGCAGCTTTGGATATGGATATATAACCACGCGTTTTAGATAATTAGTAAATATTATTAATGCCGTTTGATCCGAAGAATGGAATTTAAATACAGGCTTAAGGAATCCAATCACGTGAAGATATATATTTGCAAGAGTGTGTACGTAATTCATGTGAACTGAATCGCACTATATATTCATTCTCACAATAATTCAACTATTAATTAATTATATAACATGTTTATTGAAATAATAATAATTATTTATATTTAATTATAATAGGCTCAATTGAAATAATTATTACGAGGGGAAAAAAAAAGAAAAAGAAAAATAGTGTATATATATGCAGTCCGGCCGTGTCTGGAGTATATATATATATATATTATGTATATAATTCCTCTTATTTTCTTTCCTTATTTTGTTTCCTTTTAAAGAAAAAACTTTAAAAGATTATGATTGTGAATTCTCAATATTACTATATGAGTAAATATCAGATCATTTTTCAAGAGAAATTAATGAAGAAAAAAGTTTGGGTTCAACGTCTTTAATTTGTACTAATTAGCTAGATATGGTGATAATTGTCCACATGATTTACTCTTACTAAATCATAATTAATTAAGCACTTTCTTTTACATACAAAGGATATATAATTTGATGACTAATACCTGAAATGATTTGATTGCTGCAACTACCAAATTTGGACCCTTTTGTGGTGATTAATAGAATCTATGGCTATCCCACCCCATAATTAGTTACCATAATACATACTATCACAATTATTATTATAAGTTGTTAAATTAATTAATCATGCTCTACACCATCCAACCATTATAGCTTATAAAGGTGCGGGCCCTATCCCTCCTTTCCCATCCATCTAAACACCCTGCCCCTAACTTTAGGAACCATCCATCCATTTCTATATATAAATCATGCACAAAAAAATTAAATACATTTACATCCTAATTAATTAATATGATTAGTCTCAAATCAATTCCACCACTACATAATCTCTATTAATTTCACATATAACTTTGTAAAATAAATCAAGAAAAAACCCATTTCTTGATTGAATTTTTCGTTTGTCCTTTTATTCCTGACTGCAAATCCATCAATTAATACTGCAGCATTGATGAATTGCATTGACTTGATTAACAAAGTATTATCATCATAGTCATTAAAATTTAGATCAAATAAAGAAACAACAAACTAATATAAAAATAGATATATAATTATTAAAAAAATGGCAAAATTATATTTTTGATCATGTAACTATAGGTCGTTAACACTTTTGGTTCTATAATTTACTCTATTTACACATTTAGTTCTTTTTTTTACGAATTTGGTCCTAAACATCTTACATTTGATCTTCTTTCACTACAAGAAAATAGAAGATTAGCGACAAAAAAATCAACTGACAATTTTAATATTGTCACTAATTATATATATTTAATGACAAGAATGTTTATTTTGTCACAATAATGAATTTTATGATTTTAATAATTACTATTATTTTGTAAAAATTGTTATTAGTGACAAAAAAATGTGAACAAAGTTGTCACTAAATATAATTAGTGACTCATGTTTAGTGACAACTTAGTGACAATAAATAATTGTTATCACTATATTGTGTTGTCACTATAGATGTGTCATTAATTGTATTTAGTGATAATTTTATACACAATTTTTGTCACTAATAATTATATAGTGAAAAGATGAAAAATATTGTCACTTAATATATATTTTTAGTGACAACTTTTAAATTGTCATTTGATATTTTGTCACTAATATTATATTTTCTTGTAGTGTTTTTGGCAAATTAGTCATGTGTTGACAATTTTGGTCATATTCTCACTCGAGTAGATCTCATTTTTTATCATGTAATTATATGTCACCAGAACCAAATTTGTAAACACAGAACTGAATTTATCAAAAAATGACTAAAACTATAATGTGTTGGACTAAATTTGTCCAAAAAAAGGACTAAATGTATAAACGAAATAATTATAGGACCAAAAGTGTTAACAACCTAAAATTACAGGATAAAAATTTAATTTTACCAAAAAATAGTAAATATATACATATATTAGTGTGACTCGAACTCACGAAACTTTTAATTTGAAAAATAGAAAAGAATAGCAAAAAACCAAAATAGTGGTTGGGGAAAAGGTGAAAAGGAAGAAACAAATTCCCATGCACTAAGCTAAGGAGGCAACTCCAATTTTGGGCGTAGAGGGCATGTGGGAACCCCAACCCCATTCACACCGGAGAAGGTTGCCGGTCAGCCACAACCGTATGAAAACGTCGACTATGTCGCCGGACCACTTTTGGAGTCGGTCCTATAGCATTTAATGCCAACAGGCAACAGTCCCCCATCTATTGCCTCCCCGTTTATGTTTCCCTACCAACTAGCCACCGGCATTTCCCGGTCAACTCATCACCATCAACCCCTTGTCTTTACAAAAATTATATTAAGCTCCACAAGGTTTTCCGTCTATTAACAAACCATCATATTATTAGAAAATTCAATGTCTTTTTAATTTCTATCAAGATCAATAATTATCAAATAATGAGGAATATTTATAATTATATTAAATTTTAGAGAAACTCGTTGTAATTTACTTTAAATTTTACATGCAGATCCTGTTGTACATGAATGCAATTTAATCGGAACAAAATCTTAATATTGTATACAATAATATATTTGTAAGTTAATATTCTCGGAAACTCAAAATAAATTGTATTTAATAAATTATATTAAAGAGAAGAAATGGGATAAGAGGAAGAAAAGGAAAAAAATATAATAATAGTATATTACAAGAAAACAAAAAACAGTACGCGGGGCCAACCTGTAGTCCAAAAACCACCCAAGAAAGGGGCGAAGAAAAAAAATAAAAAGAAGAAAAGAAAAGGAAAAGCACCTTATGAAAGTCTCTCTTCATTCACACTTGAAAACCCCAAAAACCAAACAACAACAAATCTCTCTCTCTCTCTCTCTCTCTCTCTCTCTCTCTGTAGTTCTCTCTAGCTAGCTTGCAGGGAGCACCATCGAATGAAGAATCTATGCTTTTAATCAAAACCCATGGAGGAGAAGAGAAAAGAGTCGACAAAAACAGAGAATTCACTGGAAAACACAGCATTCTCGAATCAGATGATGATTCCTGCAGAAAGCAGCTTTTCCATGCCCAGCAACAGCAACAGCAGCTTGTTTGACATATCATGTGGAGAATTAGCTGATCATCACAAAGGCTCTTGTGGATTCATAGACATGTTGAGCGTCCAAGATTTTAACTTCCCTTCTTCTACATTTGATGATTTTCTTCAAAATATTTCATCCCATTTAATTCCCCTAGAGCCACAGCAGCTGCAACTGTCGACGTCGCAGCCACTCCCTTCGCCGGCCTCCACCGTGCCGGAATATTCTGAGGTGGTCAACACCCCCGCAACACCAAACTCTTCTTCTATCTCTTCTTCTTCAACTGAGGCCGCTCCAAATGATGATATTAAGAAGAATAAAACCACTGTTGAAGAAGAGGAGGAGGAAGAAGAAGATAATCAAGAAAAGACTAAGAAACAGTAAGCTTTTTGTATATATTTTTTTTCTTTTTTGTCTTTTCTCTTCATTTTATTTTATATGTGTATATTACGAAGATAAGGGCCATCATCATAGTCTTTTTTTTTTTTTTTTTCTTTCTCCTATCCAAGGTTTGCGCCGTAGGTAATAAGATTATTATATGGAAAATCTTTATCAAAGATATCAATAGATCTTGGGGTTAATGGGGTCTCTGTTATGCATGATCTGATTACTGTAAGAAAATCCAGCGGATTTGATGTCTCGTAATATTTTTGTCTTCTTTTTCTATATATTGTTGTTCTGAGCAAGAAAAGTTGGTGTTTTCATTTGTATCCGAGTTTAGGTTGAAACCAAAAAAGAAGAACCAAAAGAGGCAGAGAGAGCCCAGATTTGCTTTCATGACAAAGAGTGAGGTTGATCACTTGGATGACGGTTATAGATGGAGAAAGTACGGCCAGAAAGCTGTGAAAAACAGCCCTTTTCCAAGGTATTATTATTTATATAATTACTTGTTTATGATCAAATATAAATACGTAGAGTTATGATCTTGTAGAATTAATGGTTGCTTTAATAAAAATATCTTGTTTTTCTTTCTGTAATAGGAGCTATTATCGTTGCACTAGTACAGCATGTGGTGTGAAAAAGAGAGTTGAAAGATCTTCTGAGGATCCATCCATTGTTGTCACAACCTATGAAGGTACACATACACATCCCTGTCCCATTACGCCACGTGGCAGCTTCGGAGTTATGCCGGAAGCCGCCACATTCGGTGGCGGTCTTGGCAGCGGAGTAGGAGCGGCCGGTGCGAATTCATCCCATTTTATCATGCCTCAAATACTTCAGTATCAGCAGCAGCAGCAGCAGCAAACTCAACAAGAACCCTATTTTCACAACTTGTCAGCACCGCTGAGTTTCAGCACTGCCACGTCCAATCCTACATTTCCTCCACCATTTCAAGAAAGACCCTTTTGCCCCTCTGCATCTTCTGTAGCAAGAGACCATGGTCTTCTTCAAGACATGCTGCCATCTAAGATGTTGAAGGAACCCAAGGATGAGGAGTAGAAATTGCAAGGGTTTGGATTAATTAATTAATTAATTTTGCTATATATATAATTAGTATGTTTTTTTATATACATGTATGTGTTCTTTACTGACTCAAGAATGTGAAGTTTGGGGTTCTCTCTAATTCATATATGAACCCACTTCATCCTTAATTACTTAATTAGACTCCTATATATATTTCTGTATCATGTAGAATTCCGTACTAGTATAATTAGCTGCTATATATATACTTCTTTTAATCTATATATATGTTCTTTTGTTATTTGTTGTACTAAAATTTTATCTACTAATAGTGACAGAGATTTATAATGGATATGGCTCTTTAATTTTCTCCCTTTTTCTTGATTAGTGATATATATTCCCTTAATTACAACTTTTCATATATATATATATATATATATATATATATTCTTGTAATTTCTCTCATAATCCATTAATTAGTGCAAGCAAGTCATGCATGATGTGCATTACTCTTATTTCTGGTGTTTGATGAATTACTCAAAGTATTTAGGGTTAGGGTTTTCTTCCTTGATGAGTATATATATATATATATATATTAATATTGGGTTTTTGGCTTTCTGCTTGTTTGTTTTCCTCAGTTCTTGGATGAATTATTGATTGATCATCACAAGAATAATTAAGCATGGGGACTTGAATATTGATCGTATTAAGCAGCAGGGGCTTAATTATATTCTTGGAAATGAAGCAAAAAACTATATATGTAATAAATGAAGTGGAAATTTTGGAATGTGAAATCATGTGGAAAGTCTTTGGTGATCTGTTTAGAATTTTTGTGCAACAAGATTCATTAATTGAGTAATATATATATATGCTTCCTTTTGTTTAAAACTTAGGAATTGAAACAAAATGGTTCATTAATGAATGTTTCATGAACTGTCTATATATGTAATTGGTTAATTAATTTTGCATTATCATAATCAACTCCTCCTTTTTGCTCATGATCATGCACTTGGAAAATATGTCTCCCCTTCATACATAGCTTCATTTACTGCTGCTTTCTATATACCCCTGAGACATTGCAAGCCTAGTCCTAGGGAGGGAATGCACCTTTAATTTCTTGCTTCATATTCATGAATTTATTAAAAATGATCGATTAAGATCATCATGCATGTACCGGAATTTGTTCTGCTGGAATATACAATCCCGTTATTCAAAATATTGCTAGTGTTATGATCAGATAAACTCGCGAGTTTAAAAAGAAAAAAAAAAGATGAGATATTCGATAATGCATGCACAATTAGACATATATATAATCGCGGATACAGTACTTTTTTTCATGTAATCAAAGACTGATTCAGTAGTTGGGGTTTCATTAATGGTGTGTACATCTACAGAACAGGAAAATTAAGCATATAGTTGATTGTAATTAGCACAAGCTCTCCTACTGTATGTATGTAATAGAATTAACTGGAAACTAATTAATGAAGTTTAAACAATCTGTAATAAGATTTCACTGCTAATTAGCTTTATGATATGTTGTGCTTTCTAGTAGGGTTTTGGCATTGAGTTAATTAATTAGGCCAACAAATTGGTTAATTAAATGAATTAGTACGTATATATGTAGCGCATGGAAGACAACGAATGATTGTTCTATATCAACAGTACGTACTAGCTAGCTAGCTGCTAACCTGATTATACTTTAATTCAACTAATTATCTTCAATATATGTAGGTACGTAGTATTAATTAGTTAGCCTTTTCTAATCTTTTACATGGCCAAGAAATTAATCAACATGTACTTGTAACTGCATAATTATACTATTAGTTATTATATACCGATGAAATTCTTGTCCCGACGAAATTTAGTGGGATCCCAAACTGATATTATGGTCTTACTTGGACCAAGTTTGATTTAGTCGAATCAAATTAATCACAGAGCACGTATTATACACATGACATTTGATTTGTCACTTTCAAATTGTAAATCAATCACACGACAATTATATTGCACTTATTATAAAATTAATTTAAATTTAATCGAATACAATCTGGATTAAAATTTTTCCCACATAGAAGTGTTGTATAAAAGTCCACTTTGTATTGGAGAAAACCTGTAATGCGGATATATTGGTCATTAATACAGACTTGTAATAAGTGAATGTACGTAGAAGCTACTTATACAATAATTTAGAAATTAAAAATATATATATTTTGAGGTGCGAATTCCCAACCATGCAAAAGGAATCAGAATTATTGAGCCAAATTTTCTACACGTAAAGAGATGTGAATGGTATTAAATTGTACGTTTAAAAATATTATTCTCTGCCAACACCAAAGGGATTATATTCATCATCGCTGGAAATCAAATAAATCTAGTTTTTTTATTTTTTTAATAATCAGTGGTGCGCGGATATATATATATATATATATATCTGATCTCTTCAATTAATTTCCATGGTTTACAAATTGGTCGTTAGTGACAGGAAAATGAATGCTTTTTGTATAGTGAAAAGTAGATCCCTGAAATGTGGGTTACAGAAGAACACACTAACAACTTACTGTAAATTATGCAAATCAATTTTTCCATTAACTATTTTCCCCTCCCCTAATTTTAATTATTCCGCCTTTCCAAACCAAAAACACACGACTTCCTACTCCTGGGCTTGGGCCATGCTTCTGTCACTCTGGGCCCTTTGTTGGGCCTCTTTGTATTTTCAGGGTACTAATGATAAAAAAAAAAGGTATTATTTGTTTATTTATTATTCCAAACACTTATTCACGGCGGATCGAATATTTTGTTACAAACTCTATTCAACACTTCACACTAATTTTATACATATAATGTGTGTACGTTGAACGTCCAAAAAAATAAAACAACCAATAAAAAATCGAATCCCGTCTTCCTCCACATGATTAATTCTATAAGGGAACCAAGCTTTCAGACAATTTGGTTGAATCAGCAGCATGAACAACATCAATTTTGTGCAGTGTTTTCTCCTGAATATCATACCAGTGAAGCGCCCAGCTCTTGGAGATGAGCACTTTTCGACCATCTTCCGCATAAGCCAGCAGCTTCACACTCATTGTCCCGGAACACGCATTAACACTTTGATTAATTGAAAACAATTTACTCCAATCATCATTTTTCCTCATCCAAACATCAAACTGTTCCCCTACACGGAATAGCCCGCAGAGGGAATTATCCAAGCAATCCAACCTCCAGCTGTCCCGGTAGCTATACTCAAAGGGCACTGGAGGAAACGGCGATGATCTCGGTGCCTCGTCAGTGCGGGCAAGATCAAGATCAACCGGAACAAGTGATCAGCTACCCCCCTTGGTAAAAGCCCAATACACAGCACCGTTACAGACAAACGCTGTCCCTACTGGGATGGAGTCGCTGTCGAAAACATGCTGGTAACACCACGAACCTGATTTCAGGCTGTACATTTTGCAGGTGTAACGGAATTTGATAGGAATAGTATATATCATAGTCGCAAACTTGTAATCTTGGGAATTTTGGTCGTAGCCGAAGCCACAATTGGTGGAGCATTCGAGAATTGGCCCGTGACGATACTGGTGAGTTGATGGGTTCCAGAAAACAAGGGGTTCTTCGGGAAGCCACAGACAAAGCAGGCCGTTGCAGGTGCCAGTGCCAGCCACGAAGACATAGTGATTTTCATCTCCAGGATCATAAAGAGGGACGGTGAGATTTCTAGCCTCGGCTGTGTACTGATTACCTGCAGAATCGAGGTGCAGGGTCCGAAAACAACCATCGTTATTATATCGTCGTTGAAGACGAAGCTGGATGATATTGATCCGCCGTCGCCGTTTGGAGTAATTGTGTAGATGCGAGCTGATGAAGTATGGAGTATTGATGAGGTCGACCCAAAACTTGGATACGCATTTGAATCGCAGCAGAGATTTCACGGGCAATCTTGTGAGCACTTCTGATAATAGTTCCAGGGGAAGATGGACGGATCTGCAGCTTGAAGATTCCATCCATAGGGTTCTTGTTGGATAGGAAGACGCTTTGCATATACATATATATATATAGGGTGTAGTTAGTTAAGAGTCCTGAATAGAATAACTTCAACTTCAACTATTAATCTAAATTCTCCTCCAAACTACAGAAAATTTTGGCGTCCAAATTGGAAAAACAAGTTCAACTAATAATATATATATATATATATATATATATATTTGTTTAACAGAGCGGTCAGATTTGTAAAGAATTGCAATTATGATGCCAACCATGTTTAGGATTTTCACAAGTTCCCACGGAAACTATATATGAAATTTTTTCTATTTTTAGTTTTATGGAAACCAAAATATATTGTAATTTCAAAATTATTACTTTCCTTCTAAACGTTTTGTTTTTCTTAATTTTCTTATGAAATCTTTAAATTTTCTATGACACTTTTTTGTTTATCTTAACATTTTAGTGGGACATTTATTTCATTTTTTTAGTTACGAATATATGAATGCCTGCGTTACATATAAATATTTCATTTAGTGATGATTGATTTTAATATTTCGCTAAATTAGTAATATGTACATATATCAACACAGATAATTTATAACAAATACTTAAGAAAATATATACTATATTATTATCTATTTTCAACAGCAACTAAATCTAAATAATAACTCCAAATACATAATTATACTACATAAAAATAAATTAATTTAGCTGGCATAAACAATACAAAATTAAACTAAATATGCTTGAATTTTTTTTTTTAAAGTTTTTATTATTATTATTATTATATTCATGTTTAATTTTATAATTTTTCGACTGCTCTACAATGTCGTAGCTTTTTTAGAGTAATCTTGGGCACTGATATGTGATGAACAAACCACATTGTGGGTACATATGAATATCCCATTCGCCCCAGCCTAAACTGGTATGATACAAGATGCAGTTTACAGAGGGTACGGCGGCCCTCAAGACATGCTTCCACTGCCTTCTAAATACTCTAATCCACCCCAGCAGCTTAGTCTGTTTCTACCCATCAAGTTTCTCTTGAATATAAAGAATATCCCCTTGCTAGCCCAGAATCTACTATTAACTCATGGACATATAAATCCAGAATTGAGAGCAAATACAACAGCACCACTCATAGTAACCTAAAAAGACAAAAGCTCTGAGTTTACAATATTAGATCATGTATAACACTAGAATTCTTTAATGGCAGCACACCCCATAACACTGAGAAAAAGGCCCAGAATGAATCTGCTTGTGTCTGGAACTCGGTCCCCCTCTTCTTTCCCAACTCCGTCTCTCAATGTAGCTTAGCTTATCTGCTTGAATGCAGCAAGCAACTTCTATTCACTAATCTGGATCAGGTTCCTGCAGATAAAACAAAAATAAATGTTTGCAGGGAGAACAAAACAAAACAGCAATCAAGAAATTCACCAATCTTGGATGTTGGATATAAAGATAACATGATTTTTTTTTTTATATCAATATCCAAAAATGCTTTAAAGAACAAAAGACAGGACAAGAATAGTCCTTCCAAATAACAAAAAGTAGGAACCTGAATTTTTATTCTTCCACATCCATTCCTGAGATGCCTGGACACCCTATGAAACAGAAAATAAGTCATCGCAAAGTAAGAGTATGAAAACCAACAATAAATAATGTATATTTCCCAACTCTAACCTGCTGATATCGAGCTGGATCATTAACCGGACCAGTGCCAGCAGGCATTTGTGCATAGCCAAGTTCCTGATCCAAAAGTCACAAATTCATAAATCAGCTTTCGTTTAACAAAATTGGGCAATTACGAACCCACCAAGCTCTGAAACAAGCAGGCAGCAACCACAACAAGGATCTCCAATCTCATATCACAGATCTTATGCTAGCAAACCATAATGTTGAAACATTTGTCAATCATTTATACTTATGAAAGCTCAAGTGCCCACAGTGAAGATAGAGAGACAATACAATACAGAGAAAAGGAAAATATCAAAGACATAAAACATAGAAATGCCAAAAGATGCCACCCACCATAGTAAATCATTTAAAATGGTTCAAAAATTGTGCTACTGACCCATGCACATTTACGCTATCGTAGAAAAAATGCAGGACCATCTTGTATACTTTTTAAGCCCTAAAAGGATACAGTTCTCAGAATAAATATCAACAGCAAACACAAAGTTCAGCTCGATAGCGCACATGATGAGGGAGCTTGCTCAGTTTAGCTAACAAAAATTGGTTTCTATGAAGCAAATTAATTTTCCAAACAAGAAGACCGAAATAGTAAATTATCTGGTAATTTATACCTTAGCACCTTGTTTGGCAGAAAATCCAGGAACCTGATACTGAAATATTTAACACACAGTGTCAGAAATGTACCTGTAAAATTTCAAACATCAAGCATGGAAGCATAACAAAAACTGACCGAAGATTGAGATGTCTGCTGCAATGGCTTGGTCTGGTTATGAATGTGTGCCTGATGTGGAACTTGAAGGTGTACTTGCATCTGAGGAGTCTGTTGTATAGATGGTCCTGGTGGGTGAGACTGAACTTGGGAATGTTGGTTAGGCGGCTTCTGTTGTTGATGTTGATGTTGCTGATGCTGCTCATATAGTGTCAACTCTTCAGGTTTCTCCCACTGCAGTAACCAAGTGATAATAAGAAGGCATATACTTCTAAATAAACCATGTAGAGATGATAAGACATTTACCTTGCTTTCACCAGTCAAGCTGTTATAGTAGTACTTGTATCCATCAGGAGACATATGTTCTGTCCAATTACAGTTAACCGGAGCAACAGCAGGAGCCACGGCTTGGGCAGCGGGTGAGGCAGAAGTAGTACTAGCTAAATCTCCTGCTGGCTGGACCCCAGGGGTATTGGCTACAGGCTGTGACAAAGTCCCAGCCCAAGGAGACTGGACGAAGAAAAACAGTTTTAACTGTCAAAGACTCTGGCAAAAGCCAAATTCTAAGTAAAGCTGTCGGTGAGACAGAATCGTTCAATTGGAACATCCATTTACTAAACGAACTCCTTATACCTCAAAATCAGGCAACTTTAAATAATAGACTACATTACCCGACTCAATAACACTTATA
Source organism: Sesamum alatum (assembly GCA_034509735.1). Lineage (NCBI taxonomy): Eukaryota > Viridiplantae > Streptophyta > Magnoliopsida > Lamiales > Pedaliaceae > Sesamum > Sesamum alatum. The sequence goes on from JACGWO010000006.1 coordinate 38,024,983, forward strand.
ATGTGGATAGCAAATGCCAAACTCGAACACATTCGACCAATGTTTGACCAAAATGTGGTACCGAAATTTCCTTCTAACACAACACTGCTAAAGAATAACCCTGCATTGTTTTCAAGTTTAAACTATTGATACCTGCTGTTTAGTGGCTAGTGGACCCTGATGAACTGCTAAATTCTGATTTGCCGGTTGTAGCTGCTGCATCTGCTGTTGCAGCTGATTTAAGGCTTGTTGTGATGACTGGAATGTAGCCTGTAGAGTTTGTTTCTGTTGTGACAGCATTTGAGCCAACTGTGATGGTGATTGGGAAAGAGGTTGAAGCTGCTGAGCAGGGGGTTGTTGATTTGCCATCCCGGGTCCTTGTCCAGGAGTGGTTGATGAATTATGCTGCAATTGAGTCTGGGGAACAGACAGCTGACCATTCTGTCCCGGTAACTGTGACGATGGAGTCTGACTATAAGGATTTTGGCCAGCAGCGTAAGGTGTCTGCACTTGACCAGGTTGTATGTGTGACCCCTGCAAATTTTGAACATTGGAGAAAGATGCTACATTTAATGGCTGCGAGTGCAAGGAAGATGGCAAATGCTGTGGTGACTGAAAAAGTTTCTGTACAGGTGATATTTTTGAGCCAAATGATGGCACTTGTGACAAAGACTGGTTATAATTCTGGCATGAAAATTCACCAAAAACAAAAACGGAAAGAAAGAGTGGAATCAGCATAGTTTTAAGAATATCATAGTCACAGTAACAGTAAACCTACATTATTCCACTTACCAGCTGTGACATAGTAGCAGCAGAAACAGTAGGTCCAGGAAGTGAACCATCAGCATTGCCAGGAAGGCCTCCAATAGGACCCTGCAAGTTGACAAGAAAACATAAGAAATCCTTGGAAATGGCAAGAGAACAGCCATGCTCCATATACAATTCCAAAATTACTTGACGCCTGAGTCAAATACAGAACAAAATGATACTGCAGAGGAAACCAACACCAACATGCCAATATAATAAATGCAATAACTGTGCTACACTTGCAATAAGCTGTGGTTCAAACCTCTACTTACCACTAATATCCTTTAGACATAATTAAGTTTATGGAGCAGCAAACATATGGAAATAATGTATCCAGAAACAAAAGCAAGCCTAGATTGAAACAATTGAAACGTTTGGGCACAGAATAAAAAATGCCACATTCCAGCATGCTGTTGCAACCAAGAAGACCTGGGATATAAAATGCTCAGAAGAAAAAGCCATTTATTGCTCTTACTGGAGCGGAAGAGACAGCCATATGTCCAGATCTAGCAGGAAACTGGCTACTAAAACCATGGTTGCCAACATGAGAATCCGGCCCTAGGTTTTGCGGGCTCACTGGAGGCCAGGAATTAGAAGGAATGGGGCCACCAAGTGGCATACCACGATCTGTCGCTGGCCTATATTTGAGTATAATATAAAAAAGGTCAAGATCAAATATTAGAAAACCAAAAAATTTAAATGTTAAAAGTTCAACAATATCGGCTAGAAGCTAATCATAAGCATGTTAACGGGGTAAGTTACCTGATCCCAGGGGCAGAAAAACGAGGGCCGAAACCAGGTCCACCGAAAGTGGGACCCCCTCTACTAAAGGATAAAAAAATTGAATGAGATGCACAAAAGTCACTAAGGCATCAGGATCTTAATGCATAAAACGGACAGAAATCATAATTAAGGGTCTGCCACCCTAAGATGAAGCAATGCAAAAAAAAACTAAAAAAGACTTTAACGACATTTATCTAACACACCTAAAGCTAAATGAGAAATAAAACATTTCTTTCAGACCATATAACACGTTTCATGCTCTAACAAAAAAAGAAGAAAAAGAAAAAGAAAAAGAAAGAAACTTTAACCCCATTTGTCCAGATTAACACACCCAAGCTAATGAGAAATTAAAACATTTCTTTCAGACCATATAACATGTTTCATGAGCATGGATGACTCTCTAATAAGCACCCACAAGGATAAGATAAACCAGAAAAACCAAACAAGTTGCCATGCGATCTGAAATAATAGAACAACAAAAACTGGAGTTATGTGCAAAGCTACCTTGACTCCCCAGGCCTGGGCCTTTTAGGATCAGCAAATCTAACAGTTAATGGCTGATCACAACCCTGAGATTAGACAACCAGATGACACAAAAAATGATTATAATAGACAATCGAAATCAGATCACCATTAAGAAGATGATAAAAGCTTACTCTCATAGTATATGTTCCATTAAGTGCATTTATGGCTGCTTCGGCCATCTCTCTTTGAGAGTACTTGACAAATCCACATCCTTCAAATGATTGAAACATTTGTTAGGCAAAAAAAAAAAAGAGAGAGAGAAAGAGAAATAAAAAATGTCAAATCTGAAATGTCAGTGCCAGCCATAGGCATATATTACATCCATCAGGGCACCATAGAAAATAACATAGAGGACAAGGATTTTTTTTTTTCCCCTTTTTGGTTTCTCTTTATGGGCTCTAGCAATGAGTTGGTCTTATTCTTGAATTGGAGGAAGATACCTAAAGTAGCTGCCTTTTCAAGTATTTATTTGAAAATCAAATCATGGCCACAGACAAATGAAAGGGCACGTACCACGGCTCTGCTTCATTTCATCACGCATAAGATAGACATCTTCAACTCTACCATAAGGGGAGAAAATCTGGAGAGATAAATCAGTAGCACCAGTCAGTCAGATTGTTCCTTCAAGTAAAATTCTGCTCACCCAAGATAATGGTAATAATGTACAAATATTATTATGAGGAACTTGATTCAAAAGATAACCCAAAAGAAATGATGGCAAAATTACAAGATTGCGTGTTATTCGGTTTCTTGATGAAATGTAGTGGTCAAGGACTAAAGACTCAGAACGCAGAAAACCCACACTCCATCATCCAAAAAAATAAAATGGAAATAAAATATGCATGTGAATAGGAAGTTCCTCCATCCCAAAACCCTCATAACATCAAACGTCTTATGTAATAATAGAAGGTTGATATCAACAAGGTTATGTTTTGAAACAACAAAGAGGGGAGCTTTGAGCAACAGAACATACTTCTTCAACTTCCTTCTCAGTAGCTTGTTTGTTCAATGACCCAACAAACAACTTGTATTCGGTTGCACCTGCAATCAGGTAAAAGAACAGAAAAAAAAATTAAAAAAAAAAAGAAGCTAGTACACCAAGTATTACAGACACATCTCACAGCAGAGAATTGAGGGCAAGAAGATGATTTGACAAAGGAATTATCTAAGCATCAAAATGACTGGAGAACAAAAATATCACAAAATACCAAGACGTTCTCGCTCTCCATCCGCATATCTGACTTGGATAGGACCCACTCCCTGTGTAACTCATAAATAAATAAGAAATATAGGAGGCCAAGTTATCAGCAGAAGAAAACTGAGCAGAAAGATATACCCCTGGTAATGTATACTGGTTATGCAGTGCTCTAATAGCTCTATCAGCCTCTTCAGAAGAAGCATATTTAATGAAACAGCATCCTGCGGAGGCCAAAAGTTGGTATCCAGATTTTATCAAGACATTCTACCTTCACCCCAAGTTAAAACACAGTTGCAGTAACAGTAAATCTCAAAATAAATCATTTTGGGTACAGACTGAAGCTCAAAGTTTTAATTTAGTCTAGGTGCATCATGTGCATGTAGATGCAGTCAATGGATTGAGACTCACAACCACAGCACTCCAAGGTCCACACTTCACAATGTTAAACGACCAACATCTATGAAACATCAAAGAAGAAGGCACTTCGGCGGCCAACCTTACATCTTTACGTAACTTAAGACCAAGATATGGAACCAGAAATTAAGACCCGCATGGAAGTTAACCATAGAAAATAATTACCTTAACCACCAACAAAAATTATAGTGCCTCCACAATATTTAATATTTTCAAATTTACCTTAATCATCAACAAAATTTAAAGTGCCACCACAATATTGAATATTCTCAAAGTCAACAATCATAACAAGATAACTTTGTATAAAACTAGTCAACCACACACCAAGGGCCTCAATACCATTAATTTGTCAGTGAACATGATCACTAGGATACAAGAACCAATAAAAAGGGAAAGATTCAAAAATAATACTCAAAAACTGATAATACTATATATGGGCAAAAACCAGAAAAAATTAAAGCGCAATCCTGTCCAGAGCCTTTAGCTTAGGCACCAAATTGATTGATCTCAGGAAAATATACAAGATCGTTCAGTGTGATGTCAACAACAAATCAGTCGATGCACAGGACTACTTGCCTGCCATCTCTCACATAAATGCATGAGCATCCACAACAGAAGGACCAAAAGATATAATATTTATCATGGCACATTGGCCATTGTAGACTATAATTGCACTGACAACTTGTGACAAGCAACTTTTAGAAATAGTAGCAATTAACTTCTATCATTACACCACCAACCAGAACATATGGAACAGTTTCAATAAATAATGCCCATGTGCCTTAACTAAAAGAAAATGGCATCACCCGATTTTATACACTCTGTGTATAAACAGATTTAACTTTCTTTTAATTTTAGGATCACTTAACATAAGCCAATAAACCAAGTCATCTAATAGAAAAGAACTCAGAAATATGTCAGGCCTGGCCCGTAGCACATAAAGCACACCATATATATCAAATCACATGTCGGAGGAATGTCGGTAAGCCAAGAAGAAAATAGAATAATCATTGTAATCCTACCAAACCAATGTAAATAATGCAAGAAAAATATAATCACCAAATGCACATTGATAATATGTGGAATCATAACCAAACACAAAAAAACCACATAACTCATAGCATATGTCTGAACAAAAGAAATCCATTCATTCACCACAAGAGCCGGAAATGCAATGGAAATTACTTAGGGATACAAAACTCGCATCTCCCATACCTCACAAGAGGAAACGTACAAGAAAACTATGAAGGCAATCCATGCAACAAAAACTAATCCAAACAATGATCCCACAGATGATTAATTGATGAAGAAACACTAAATAACTACGCTAAGCAAACAGTGAAATATGGAGTAAAGAGGACTGTCAGCATAAGTAGGATATTAACCGGCTATTAGCACAAAACTAAAACTAGTGCCCATCCAACTAGACATACAGAAACCTTTTCCTGCAGGGACAAAAGGTATCCCCTTTCTCTGATTCACATGAATATCAGAAGGGTAAAAAGAATGAATCAATGGACACAGTCCTGGGGTAGTCCCCTAAAATTGTAGCTCTTCACATTGCATAAATATGCACTATAGAACTAGCCAGAGTGTCTGCATTCTTACATAGGCCTAGCAGCAAAACAAGATTAAAGGATAGGGGGGAAATGAAAAATTCAGTCACAGTTGAAACTGAAAAGAAAAAGTAAAATTAGTAGATTCAAAGCTTTCCATCAGTATTTAAGCAGAAAATTCCGAACTTAGGTGCTCTTGCGAAATCCAAGCATTGCCTGTCAGCTACACCCATAATATGAAAAATGAAATGCAGAAGAAAACATCCAACCACACGTTCCTTTAGTAACCCCACAGATAGAAGAGCAGAATTTCAAGCACATAAAATATCTCCAAGTTGAGATGAGAACATGTCATGCATAAAACTGTTTAGCTTGATCTCCCATCATACGCAAGCTGTTGCATCATGGAGCATAAATTATACAATAGACGATCAATCAACATTATAACTAAATTAACTGTCTAGATCAATATATGAAAATATATCCGGAGCTGCTGAATGCACAGCTCGAGATCTGCTAATATTACTTCCATGTTCCACGAAACTTTTAGCATGGCGACGAACCCAAATCAGCCAGATCACATGCACGTGAACTCATACCCAAAACTCCTACATACACATGTTCCGCAGCTTGACGAGAAGAAAGAAGTGAAGAGAACAACTTAGCGATATATTGAGTTTTTACCTAAAAAATGTAAAGGATATCATACAGACATCTAAATAGCCATTCATTATTCTACCACTATAGCTCAGATCAAATCCAAACAACAAAACCAAAAAGTTGCAGCTCATCTTCACTTGAGCACATGGTTTTGAAAATAAAATGCATCAAAATAACTATTTCAGCAACGGAACCAAATCTAATACTAATGACTCGTGTGAAACCAGGAAGCTAGTAAAACAAAAAACATGGAATCTTGATTATCTAAAGTTCCAGCAGAACCAATGTAACATCCACAAGACATGTATGCCATTGAGATTAAACATAGTGCCGATGAGTCAATCCATTAGCAAGAATAACTTTAGCCAAAAACCAAATAAATATTTATATATCAACAAGAGCGTCAAAAGGATAACACAGCTGTCTCACAGAAAATTGGCCCAAGGATCAAAGAACAATCTCACCAGTGTTAGTTGACTAGTCAGTTCAAATCACAATCAAGAGTGATTTAAAACATTAACAGGCATGTCCCAATACACAGAAGTTAGGCAGTAACTGTACTCCATACACCATCTTCCAAGCAAACAAGTATGTGATTTTGATAAAGTACCAGAGTTTGGCAGGTACAGCAGAAACGGCACAACAACTTTGCCACAACCCATTAAGGAATGAGTTACATTGCTCAGACATATAAAAACAGGAATTAAGTGCTATGCTGGAGCAAAATGCAAAGCGTATTGTTTAACATAAGTTAAACCACACTCCCAACACCGATTACGTCCATCACTTCCTAACGACTCAATGCTCTATAAATTATGTTTACAATTGGCACGATACAACCAACTACACTCAAGTGCTGGATATAACAGAGACGGATTAGCACCCACAAGGCAATAAACAATTCAATCTCATCAAATAGCAGATGAAGATGAGATAACTAGGAGTCTAAACTCAAATCAGCCCATTCCACTGATGATTCCATAACATTTTCCAAAATCTAACCCCAGCTTATGAAGAACCAAGCCATTCAAAGACATCCAAGAAGGAGAAAAAACTACCGATTTACAAAAAATATTCTAAAGCCGTTCATGAGAACTTAACATCGTATCGTTGTCTCCCTTGTACAACAAAAGATTTTCTGACACAACTTAGTGGAAAGAAAAATAAATGCTGTCCTAGACTATGCCACAACTAAAGAGGGTACGTAAACGCAAAGTCTATTTTTTGCTGATCACTATACATGGATCAATAATAGAATGTCTTCTTCTTGGATGATGGAGTATGAACAGAAAAGATGAGGGCGAATGAACAACTGACGAGAAACATAAGGTTAACATTGGCTTCCTTCAGCACCCCGAAGGACCTGAAAAGACATTTACATAAAACATATAATTGCGTAAGACACAGCATAGCACATACCTTGTTGTTGTCCAGTTCTCTTATCCTTGATCAAAGCAACTTCTAAAACGCGTCCATGTTTGTCAAATAGGGGTCGTACCTAGAATCATCAGACCAAAAATTTTAGCTAGATACACAGTAAAAAGAATTAGCAAACTTAGCAAAAGATTAACACATTGAATAAACTGGAAGAGTATGCTACTACAATAAAAACTTGAGCATCCACTGTTTCTTCAATAGAGTAAGTTCATGCAAGCTTGATTTACCATATCAAAAGAAAAGCCTTTAGCATTATGAAAGTTAATGAAAAATGCATCAACTAAGTTGTCTTCTGTCCTGTAAATAAACCCCAGTAAAAATGTTATAAAGACACTACTACGAAAACCAAGATATTGCTCTACTCATCAATATAACAACAGAATCGGTTCTTCCTACGAACTGAAAGAATGATGCTATACAGAATTTTCACGAAACAGAAACATAGGACATGATCATAGTGCAAAGAGACCCTTAAGAAATCAATGCTGCAGCTTGAATTAATTCCTTTCAGGGAGAGAGTTTGTTCCAGTTAACTTACATCTTCTTCAGTTGCTGTCCTCGGTACAGATCCAACAAAAAGTTTGGCAAAACTAGCTCCTTCTCTGTCTGGAGAAAAGTGAAAGAATAGTCATAAATGCAACTAAATAATCTATGACCAGTAGATGTGGCAATGAACCAAGAACGATAAGTTAGAGAGCCATGCAACAAAAGTATACAGATACGAAGTAGCTTAAAAATATATCACCACTTGAAATGTTCTAAAGGCATTCGTAATAATAGCAAGAAGGTCACAAAATATTGATATCATCAAGAATCAAAATGAAAACGAAAATATGACAAGAGTTCCTAAAAGGTGAGAGAGTAAAGGCCAGAACTTCTCATGATATCCAATTAAATTTCACTGCCAAGAATTAGTTGATGTTCCCAAATTCTAAAGAAACAGATCTTTAAAATGTTCAAGGCCAGTATTAAGCTCAACAGCACCCCGATTTTATCCTTCAAGCTCAAAAGCTATTTGCAAATCAAACTTATTTTGTATTTCCAATACTACTATACCCGTTGTATTCTACCATTATGAAATGATTCAACATTAATTTCAAATTATTGTCTTAATTTCACTAAATAAAGAAAACAACCTACAGCAGAAGTCACTTAGTTTTTAGACAGAATTGTCAGTACTGTTACTTCACTAAGTTCCAATACAAACAACTAGGCAGAGAAAATCTTACAAAACAAACCAAAATTCGAACAATATCCATAGTGAACTTATTTACAAAAGGCAACAAGTATTATCTCAATCTGTTCCAATAAAAACAACTAAAAACAAACCATAAAATCCAGCAGTAAGACATAGTTACTTATTTACAAAATACTGCACCTAATTACGGTTTATAAAATCAACTTTAGCAATAATATCACAGTCTCATGCTAATTTTAACAACTCATTGGACATGAAAATATCATCAAGGGTAAAACAAATTCAAAATTTTAAGATAGAGCATAGTAAAACATCAGAATTCATGAAAGATACCTGGCGATCTTTCTCTACTGGAGAAAGGGTACCCTCGTTTCTGGCCCGTCAGAGCAGGGGGTGGCATGTGGTAATTATCCACACCAAACCTTCCACCATCACTCCCACTACCACCCATCGGTCGATATCCTCCACCATCCCTCCTTCCACCACCAATCCACCCAAACCCTCCACCATCACTGCCACCGCCACCCAATGGCGGAAACCCTCCACCATCACCACCGCCGCCTGATGGCCGAAACCCTCCACCATCACCACCGCCGCCTGATGGCCGAAACCCTCCTCCATCCCTACCTCCACCACCCATCGCCGGAAATCCATCACCACCCATCGGTCGAAACCCCCCTCCACCACCTCCTCCCATGGGTCGAAACCCTCTTCCACCACTGCCTCCCACCGGTCCAAACCCTTCCCCACCAACCGCCGGTCGAAACACTCCCATTCCATCACCAATTGGTCTCAACCCTCCGCCTCCATCACCACCAGGTGGCGGAGGGTAGCTCGGGGGACTATCAAAAGGCCTGTGGTTTTCCCTTCCACCACCGCCAGCCGAGAATCCGCTGCGATAGCTACGGGGGCTGTTGCGCCCTCCCTCCCCACCTCGGTAATTGTCCTGGCGGTGGTGGTGGAACGGAGGTCCGCCCCCGCGGGAGTGCCTGCCGGTTGAATTATAGTGATGAGGCTCTTCGCTGCTATTGCTGTATCTATCGCCGCCTCTATGCCTATCGAACTTATCCATGGAAGTACAAAATCGAAATAAACCCTAACCCTTGTACACTATGGAATTGAAGACCAAGATTTGTAAAGAGAAACGGGGGTGTGAGTGTGAGTGTGAGTCCGGCAGCAAACGAAATATGTAATAATGAAAGTGATTGCCCGTGGCCGTGAGGATTATCGATGCAGCCAAACGACACCGTTCAACTCCCCATCCCGCTTCTGAAATTACGATTGTTGTTTATGACTATGAGAAAGAATATCAAGTCAATTACTAATTTATCCCCCAATTTGAAGACAATACTAACCCACAAGTAAAGTAATTTAATGGGCTCCAACCAATACTTTAGGGCCGCGTTTATCCAGACATATTGGGCCGGATATCAGACCAATAACATGCTTGGCCCATCAAACTGTTGAGATTTTTATCCAACTTGGCCCAAAAGTTAGACCAAATTTTAAATTGACTATTTTGCGTTATGGCAAGTTCAATGCAAATAAACATAATATATTATTATTTAATTACATACTCATTTACTCCGTACGTATAATTATTAATAAACTGTAATTAGCGTGCTCTATTGACTAATTTGGCAAGGGCCCAACAGCTTAGAAAATGGGCTTTGAAGCCCAATGATAGAAATTTGTGATTTAAGAAATTAAGAGAGAACCAACGATATTTAAAAATTGATGTAGAATAATAGCCAATAAATAGTTATTGGTCACGGAATCTGCAAAGGTACTTTAGGTAGATTTGTTTTTTTGGAAGTAGAGGAGGAAGTTGGGGAAACAGACACACACACACACACCTGCATAAAAGTGAAAGGACAAAAGAATGCCTAAATTATTGATTGATCACCTAAAAAAGTGTAATTGCCTCTTGGGGCCTCGGAATCTTTCACTATGTGTCTCTCTATATGACATGAACATGAGATGACTGAACAATGGCAGTGAGAGCAGAGTTTATGTTAGTGTTAGGTGGAATAAACAAAATGGGATGAAGCATGTGATTGTCATTGGATCTAATGCATTACTTGGTTAATTTTTAGGTTTATTTTCTCGATTATGTCAGAATACCAATACTATGATGTTTTTATTAGTTGTGTGATGATGATGTCGTGGATCTATTTTCTTGGTCTTTTCAAATTTTGATGACTGTTTGTTTGAGTGTGTCTTAATTAGAACATTGTGTAGTTAGGTGAAGTTTATTTTTTGAATTACTTGAGAATAATAAATGTTGTCCTTACAATTACCAGTTTTTGTGAAATTCGTTAAATGAACTTGACGGATACAGTAAAATGTTTTCTAAATTTTAATCATAATATGTTCATTTTCATGGTGATTTAATAAGGGACGGATTCAAAATAGAAAGCTTGAGGGGGTTCGACATTCTTTTTTATATATATATTAAATTTTGCTATTTTAAACTTATATTAGCACTTTGTTGGGGTTCATTAAAATAATTGGAGGACCAACATATACTAAAAAATAAAAAATATATATATACTATAAAGAAAAAGTTATAAAGTTTGGGCTTCACATAGATCCGTATTGATTTAATGGGTTATAAAAAGTTATAATTTGTTCGTCACTCAAATTCAACAAATTAACCAAAAAAAAATACTTAACTAGTTAACTTTGTGAAGACAATCATAATCATGATCTCAATTTTTAGTATAGAAAAAGCTAAATTGTCAGTAAGTTTAACACACAGTCAGCTACATCTAATGCTATGAGCTGGGACGACATTTTTTTTTTTATATAAATCCACAAAATTTGACTATTTTTATTTATTCTAATATGTATAATTTTACACATTGGCAGTAAATCTATAGTATTTTTTACCATGTTCAGTTCAAGAAAAGAACTTGAGTCTGTGAAGAGTTCAAAACTGTTGAGGTTAGAAGATCCGGCAAAAATCCATGAGAAATCTATAATGATTACCCAGAACTTTAGGACTATCCCACAAATTCATCATCCAGAAAAATTTATGGTTTCCCTTTTATCCCAAAAAAGTTGACAACTTTTTGCAAAAAGAAATACTCTCAACTCCCTATTATCACTATAAGACGCTCGCTAAACTCCAAAATCTACAGCTCTGCCTGCATCTCTCTCTATATATCAGTATCACCCCCACCCACCCACTCCGGAGCAGAAAATTCTGAAAAGAAAAAGAGCCCGGAAAAACAGCTGATCGGAGAATCAATGGCCAGACACGAGGAGTTGCCGGTGCCCATTTTCACTTCGCTTGAACCCGTTTATGGAACTGGGTCACAGCTGGAGGAAGCTGAGCTGCGATTCAACAAGTTGAAATCCAAATTTATTGACTTCTTCGGCCACTCTCCTGATATTTACGCCCGATCTCCAGGTAATCACACATGCACTTCTTACGTAGTTAATTTATCAGTACTGTGGTTTGATCTACAGAGTCAAGTATCTGATGATTGTGCTTGAATGCAGATTGTGGTTTTGGAGGGATTTTGTGTAGTGAGAGTGAGTTCCATGTAGGCGTATTCCCTACTTGATCGATGATTGCTGGCTGATATTTGGGCATTTTCTAATTCTTTTTTGGTGGGGTGTTTGTGATGTGGAGAATTTTGTGTGATTTTGATAGTATAGTGAAGTACATGGCTTATCAAGGTTAACTATATTTGCGATTTGATTTAAGAATCACGCGTTCTTGAAGATTGTGAATTGAAAGTTTAAGTCTTTTGGACGTGTTCTATGCAGGGAGGGTAAATTTGATTGGAGAGCACATAGACTATGAAGGTTACTCTGTGTTACCAATGGCGATCAGGCAAGATACAATCGTGGCGATACGAAAACGTGATGCAGGCGAGGGGGAGAAAGTGCTTCGGATTGCTAACGTTAACAGCGAGAAGTATACTTTGTGTACTTACCCTGCAGATCCTAATCAGGTAGTGTGATATTTAATCTATTTGTTTGTTTTGTGACTTTATGTTATCTATAACGCCAATAGCAGGAGGTATTGCACCTGTACTCTGAATCAGGGATATGGTTTTTAGGTCTCTCCTGTGTACTTGTCTGATTATGAATCGGAATAGTGAAAAATACTCTTTATGTGCTTATTCCCCTGACTCTGGTTGATGGAGTGATGTTTCCTCTATGTGTGTATGCATGGGTGGCTGTTCATCTGTGGAGAATGAATTCTTATTTTCTTTTTATATCATGTATTTATGTTAATTGCTTGTGGTTCAACTTATAGACTTTCAAAATGGAATTTTTTTGTGTGCTGACACATGTATGTTTCAGTTTTTCGGTGAAAACATAGTTTCTGGGCATTACTTCGATTGCTTGTACTTTATCCTTTATGGCTTTTGAAATGGGAAGTTTGGCTAATATCGCCTGTTGATTCTTGTTCATATTGAGATTTATGATGGAACTCTCTGCTACACAATTTGGATCAGTTAAAGTATTTTCAATGCATCAAAATTTGGAGTTTCTATTTTTGATCATGGGAATAGATGTGATATTGATGTGAAATGCATTTCATGAATGCAAGCTGATAAAGACTAGTGTTTAATTATATTAATCAAAGCTATGTGCCAAACTGTAGATAGAAGAAATGTTCCTTTGTGGATAGAAAATTGAACCAGGGGAACTTGTTGTATTTATACGTCAATCTTTTGGTCAACAATAGCTTTTTAAAAGAGACTAATGTTGTTTTGCAGGAAATTGATTTGAAGAATCATAAATGGGGTCACTATTTTATCTGTGGGTAAGACGCCTTTTATATTTCTTGAAGTGGCTTTCGAATTGATTTTGGATATGCGTATATTGGATTTTCTAGTATCATAAATAGTCCTTGGCGAAGGGCAAATTGCTGTTCCTTATTTTAATCCATGGTATTAATTAAGGCAGATTTTAGTGATCTGCTTCATGATGAAATATACTAGTGCACAGTTATGTACAAAACATTAATATCTGGTTTCCAATCTTTTCCTCATTCTATCTCGCAGTTACAAGGGTTTCTATGAGTATGCCAAATCAAAGGGAATAGATGTAGGTGAAGCAGTTGGACTCGATGTCGTTGTTGATGGCATTGTTCCAACAGGTATGTTGTCCTGTATAATGGGTGTCTGAGTCTAACCTGAGGTATCAGTGAAGAGGACGACACTGATTAATATTGTAATTAATCATGTCTTTCTTTCTCATATAGGATCTGGTTTATCAAGTTCTGCTGCATTTGTTTGCTCGTCGACAATTGCTATAATGGCAGCATTTGGTGCCAACTTTCCAAAGGTATTGCACATTTGTGATACTTTGCATCAGTTTTTTTTTTCCTTTCCTTTTTCATTTGTTAAGCCTCACATTAATCAAATCCAAATCACTTCCAACACTAAAATGTTACTTTGTTCGGGTATATGGTCATTGGTTTCTTTGGCAAATGAGTTATGGAAATAATTGATAATGATTCTTCCTTATCATTATTATTCGTTTTTTCTTTTGTTTTAATTAGTAACTCCTTTCTTTTACATTTTCAGAAAGAACTTGCTCAACTTACTTGTGAATGTGAAAGACACATCGGAACGCAATCTGGTGGAATGGACCAGGTAATTTAACTCATTCCTCGAAAGTATACCTTTGTCATATGGTTTTCTCTTTCTTCCAGGGTGCAAAGAATTTTAGGAATGAATTTGGTCTCTTCCATTCATGCTCAGCATGCTTTTCATTCAATACTTTCTACTTCTTGCACTTTCTTGGCATGTACATATGGTATTTCTCTCCAGTACTTGTTGACTCCAAGGCATTTCATTGCTTCATTAACAGGCTATCTCTGTGATGGCTCAATCTGGATTTGCTGCGCTCATTGATTTCAACCCTATTCGTGGTACGGAGGTGCAACTCCCTGCTGGGGGAACATTCATTATAGCTCATTCACTGGCTGAATCTCAGAAAGCAGTTACTGCGGCAACTAATTACAATAACAGGGTTGTCGAATGCCGTTTAGCTTCTGTGAGTTACCTGGCCACTGATTCTTGGAGTAATTTGAGCAAGCTTCTTTATTCCATGTATTTCATGCGCTATTTGTACCTGGTCCTTTTCTTTTCTGTGTTTTGGGATGATTGATCATGTTGCACAGATTTTTCGAAATAGGTTATTGCATTTTCCCTTTGTGTCATCTATCTGCTATATAGACTAATTTTTTGGTTGTGCAGATTGTATTGGGCATAAAGCTCGGAATGAAGCCTGAGGAAGCCATAGAAAAAGTCAAGACACTTTCTGATGTTGAAGGATTGTGTGTGTCTTTTGCTGGTACACATAACTCATCAGATCCAGTTCTTGCTGTCAAGGTACCTATTTATTATCAGAAAATTTGTTGCACAATCCAAAATTTTCTTCTTATTACATTACCATACCAGTGCTTTTTTGACATCATCCAGTGGTTATCCTCAAAGTGCATTACATATAAGTGCCTTGATTTGAATTTATGGTCCTTGTTGATATTGGGTGCTTCTTTAAGCATTGAGTTTGATGGTTGATCGTGTCTTTAGGAATTTTTAAAAGAAGAACCTTACAGCGCCGAAGACATTGAGCAAATCACCAATGTAAAGCTGGAATCTATTTTTGCCAATTCTCCTTCTTCCTTGGATGTGCTGAAAGCTGCCAAGAACTTTAAGCTGCACCAGGTAAATTTGCAATTATTTCAAGTGTCTAATTCTGTCATTTGCCTTTTGTCATTAGATTGTTAACACATTGTGCTAGTTATTTCATTTTTTCCCCTTGATGCATGACCATTTTAGTTCCTAGTGTTGGAGATCTATCTCTGTCATTGTGTATTCCGGGCTAATAGAAACGCCTGGTGGTCAGTGTCCATGTCAGATTGTTAGTTCTCTTATCACGTCCTCATTTTTACCTTCCAGAATAAATATAGAGGAGGATAAAAATTATCTGTGATATACAATTAGTCCATTCACTTTGGCCGACTGAGATGCTATATTGTTCCCTGCACTCTCTTGATAAAATTAGCAAACGTTTCTTCATCATTCTTTTACAGACTCTTTTCTAACTTTGTAGTAAAATATGTTTTCAGAGAGCTGCTCATGTCTATTCCGAGGCCAAACGTGTGTACGCTTTCAAAGATACAGTATCATCTAAATTAAGGTGAGTTCAGATATTGATATGCCTAAGTTGTTTTCTTAAATTTTACATTATGGCATCACCAGAATTGGTCGGAGATAAAGAACCACCGACCGATCATCAGACTTGAGCTACTAGGGGAGAGATTGTGAAAAATCTGATTCAGAGAGGTCTTCCTTTTATTTTATTTTATTTTTTGTTTTGAGCAAGAAGAAGATAAAACACCTCAAAAGAACCCAGATGAAGATTGAAACTGGTGCTTGCTAATATGTCAATCCAGCCTGTTCTGGTTTTTGGGTTCTGTCCTATCATTATAATGCCATTTTCGGGTATTCGCTGATCTTTAATACCCAATAGTTTGTCAAAAGTTTGAAATCACTAACCTTTGGATTTCTTCTTACAGTGAGGAAGAGATGCTGAAGAAGCTTGGGGACCTCATGAATGACAGCCACTACAGCTGCAGCGTCTTGTACGAGTGCAGGTACATATTCAGCTCACATTTTGTGAATTATGGAGAAATCAAACTGTTGTTTCTAGTCTTTATTGGAATCTTCCTGAGTAGCTACTAATTCTGATTTGCAAATATATAGATCCAATCCCTCCGTATGTGTAGCAAATTTGCAATCTCAAGTAAAATCAGAAGCTTGTTATTCACCTAATCCCTCCTTGTATTGTCAGCTGTCCTGAATTAGAAGAGCTTGTAAAGATTTGTCGGAATAACGGTGCTCTTGGGGCGAGGCTCACCGGAGCTGGATGGGGTGGTTGTGCCGTTGCTCTTGTGAAGGAAAACTCGGTTCCACAGTTCATCCTCAACTTGAAGGTTAGCCTCTTTTACACAAAATCACCGTAACTTTGAAAAACGTAATTGGATACCAATATCATCCTTTACTGTGTTGTAGGAGCAATTCTTCCAAGCAAGAATCGACAAGGGTGTGATCAACAAGA
Organism: Sesamum alatum; assembly: GCA_034509735.1. Taxonomy (NCBI): domain Eukaryota; kingdom Viridiplantae; phylum Streptophyta; class Magnoliopsida; order Lamiales; family Pedaliaceae; genus Sesamum; species Sesamum alatum. The sequence goes on from JACGWO010000006.1 coordinate 38,041,634, forward strand.
ACGATCTCGGGCTATACATTTTTGCATCTAAGCCATCAAGTGGTGCCGCCATCATCAAATTTTAACTGCTGCCCCACTCGTACGGGCTGCTTTTTCTTCAGCTTATCATTAGCTCGATCCGAGAGGATCGCTGCTGAAAATAAATAACTATTTCGTCTCGTGCAAATCTGAACCAATTTATAAAACCGGGATCGATCATTCTGCCATGTTTATTTTATGAATGTCAAATGCAGCCATGAAGAAAGCATCCTGGCATTTTTTGTTGCTACAATGTGCCGTGTGGGTGTGGGTGTAGCGGTCGAGGCCCACTGCCCACGACTTAATTGGCATGACATGTTATGTGAGTAGTGGGTGAGCATCTCAATATCCTATATCCTATCCTATGTCCTATAATCGAATAGATGGGTCCAAACAGCTCCCTACCTACGAAGCATGAATGAGCCTTCTTTTAATTTCTAACTAGCCGACGTGGAATGTCGTTTCTGTGTGCATATAAAATAATATTACACGTTTTAAAGTTATTGAATATATATATATAAATCAATACATCATTACCTTAAAACAAATAAAAAATAATTTTAGGGGTATTATCGGCAAAATCAAAAATTGATGTTGCGGTGTCATAAATCGTTATTTATGAGGGAAAAATGACTTTTCTTTATATATTAGTATAGATAAATTCTACATGTGCAACTATGGTTTATGGTTCTGCAAATGTAAGAACATGATCATATCAGTGTTCTTGCACCAGAACACTCATAATCACTTTAAATACCTCTACAATTATCTAAATTCTATAAGGATGTTCCACAACAAATTAATTTTGGTCGACCTGTTATTTATTCTGATTTTTGACAACTCAAATTAATATGATACAATATAATCTATATATTGATTTTTTTCTTTTAAACTCGGGAAAATTGATTAAAATCAAGTTTGTCAAAAACAATTACGTATCGTTACTTTACCGACACGTCTAAGAATTTGCAAAATGCATTTAACAAGTTTTTCCGTTTAAAAAAGAGAAAATTATATGAGATAAATTCAGTGATGGTAATTATTAAGTTAGAAATGGATGCTATAAATTTTAACAAATAAATACTCTCTCCTAATTATTGTATTCACTAAGCAGCCGCCCAGGTTACGTCAACAAGGGAAAATGTAGATATAAATATCATCAAAGTTTACAATAATAATTAAATTAGAGTTTTACAAAGTAAATTAAATTGAAAGATTGAAGCCCTATGGTCCCAACACAAGCCTATCTCATCATCCACACTCAAGCGGCGATCCTTAAACAATTCCAAACACACCAATGCATAATCATCGTTAGGTAGCATTTCAACGTAAAACCCTTCGTTTCTGTACCTCTTAGGTTTATTGTTTATCTTTTGATCCGTGACGTCCCAAAGCACGACATTAACCTTGTGTCCTAATATCACGTGATTCGCCATATAGATGTTCCAGTACCTAAAAACGTGCTCAAACATGTCCGAAAATGAGAGGATAAGCTTCCCGGCCACTACGTCTTGGTGGGTTAGGAGTTTCTTGATTTGCCACGGAATTTGAGTCGGAGGAGGGTAAATGTCCCGTATCTCGATCAGAGCTCGAGTAATTTGATAATGGTTGGTGTTGGCATTATGATCTTGATGTTCGTCCGCCTTAGATGGGATGAAACTGTGGTAGAAAGCTTTCTTCATGGTGGGGGGAAATTTAAGCGAATTGTGCATCAAAATACTACTGATTATTACTATTATATATAAATGCACGCATTAATGTATATGAAGTGTTTTAATTGTGATATAATGTGTTGGAATATATGTTTGCATAATTGGGCTGTCAAAATCTCATGTTTAAGGTAAATTGGGATTGCATATCAATTATTATATTTGATGTGATCTATTTTGGCAAAAAGTGAGTTTCTTTTTCAAAATTTTGGCATAGAAAAATAGTGATTTCTTTACAAGTGAGACCATTAATAAAGAATAGATCTCTCTTGTAGAGAAACAAATATTCATAAGTATTAGTGTAAATTACAACGAGCTCTTATAAACTTTGTTATAATTATAAATATTTTTTTTTTCATTATTTTCAAATTATAAATATCCTTTTGGAATTAATGATCGTCCAACAGACACACCTTGAGCTGTCACGATTGGGTATTTTAGACGATCATTAAATTTAAGTGGGTATTTATATTTTTTCAAATAATAAATAAATATTTATAATTATGATAACTATATGAAGAACCTATGGAATTACCGTAAATATTATTTAGAAGTCTTCACATTATAAGTTGTTATAATATCTTAAGATGGATGAAGAAGAACCCGGCAAACAAGGGCGGAGCGTTAGACTTTGAAGATGGCCAAGCGTGCGTCGGTGCCAAAATTAGATTAGCAACAAAAAAAAGGTGTAGAATTAGAAGCACGACTTTGGAGGCAAGTATCTCACTTTCAGTACCAATAGGCTGTCGCTTTCAGACTTCATAAACAACTCTTGGATACGATGTGCATTCCACTCATTTAAACAATCGCCAAAATTCATTAAACCTCAAACCTTCCTTCTTGTTCCCTCTCCATCCAAATGCCCATTTTCTCTCTCTCACACACACACAACTAAAGTTTGATGAGAGAGAGGGATAAGACTTAAGAGACGAGAAAGATTGAATCTTGGTCAGCCCACGTAACTTGTTTTCTTCTATGTTGTCCAAATGGCACTGGCAGCTGCTCAAGAGGGGTAGAGAGAAGAAAAATTGAATCTTGAATAGCTTTCTTGAGTTTTAGCTTCAGAATCTTCAGTCCCATTTGACAGTCTTAGCTTCATTGGGTCGAGGATTTGTTGGATTTGTCTCAAAAGGTACGTACTTCTCTTTTTCAAGTGATTTTGTACTTATGAGTTGAAGAATGTGTCGGGAAATTCTTTCATCCTTCTTGGGACGGTAAAAACACATAAGAGTTTATTAATTAAAGTATTTTGGTGGGATGTAATACTCGGAAAAAGATACCATCTAACTGTCATTAAAAAAAAAAAAAAATACCACCGCTCGAGTCTCTTCCACCTTCCACGCAGCTACCCCCCGTCCCCACAAAGCGACCCGATCCTTCTTTCTCATATTCTCTTCTCTCTGTCGCCGCCGCCGACGGCCCACGACCACCCCTTTCCTCTATATCTTTCTCTCCGTATGGTTTTTTTTTCATTGTCTCTCTGTTCTTCCAACACCAAGAAGGAAGCAGCTCTCTACCCTCTAACAGTTTTTGGCTTCAAATTCTTGGAAGAAATAAATTTTGAATTCTTCAGGTCACCAATTAAATCTCATCTTTCTCATAAAAATCTCACCATTCTTCAATCTTGGCCACCTGCACCCTTCACTTCTGCCCAATTTGATCAACCTCCGGTAGCTTGATTTTAGTGAGTGAGTCAGGTCTTATCCGAAAGCTCTCATCTTGCTTTCCGGGGCTGTCAGGATCATTGCATTTCGGTTTTTCTACGACTTTAAGGTGAGGAAAAAGTCCGAAATTTTCAATCTTTCTTGAAATTTTAGATAATTATCTTTAGTTTCTGAATTTTTTGAAAAAAGAAGATGCCTTTTTCCATGAGTTTGGTGATTCTTTTCTCTGCTAATGGACATGGTTGACTACTATTTTGTTCTCTTTTACCATATTAGTAATTGGATTATGTAGTCTGTTTTTGTTCTTTTCTCTGCCGATGAGCAATTATTTGAGGAGTCAAATATGGTACTCATTGTCTTTATTTTCATTGTTGTATAGTGGCTTCTCATTGTTCTTTGATTTCATTGTTTTCCGAGATTATATTTCCATTTTCTGTGCAATGGAAAGAAGGCTGTTCTTGGAATTACTAATCATATTTCTCCTTTGCTTTACTCCTTTCTGATGCACGCAGGTTTGACTTGAAAAAATTTCTGGGCTTACACTGAAGAATTGAATTCTGAACACTAACTTCTTGTGGCTGGTTCTATGAGGGATGTGGGAAGTGAATCGAGTTTGTAATTTTTTTATTAGATTCTAGTGGAACGGTGTTTTGGGTTAAAGTTCACGTTTAGCTTCGAAGTATAGAAGCTTACTAAGGTTTAGGAACTTCAGGAGAGAGGAGCTAATATGGATTGCACGCCAGTGAAAGAAAGAGACACTGTCATCGATATTGAGAGCTGTCTACGTACGAGCAAAGAAGTAGGAAATCCTGGCTGTTCAGATGATAAGAGTAGAAATACAGATTCCTTTGTTGTTGTGTGTGGTATGCCGATGAGTGCAGATGAAATGGTCAAGGCTGAAAAAGCAGTGTGCATTTCCAGTAAACTTAAAGATGCTGATGAGCTTTCTCCGGAATCAGGGAAGAATAGTAAGAGGGAAAAACGTAAGGCAATGAGTGCTAAGAAGCCTCCACGGCCTCCAAGAGGGTTGTCACTGGATGCAGCGGACCAAAAGCTGATCAAAGAGATTTCCGAACTTGCCATGATGAAACGTGCTAGGATTGAACGAATGAAGGCTTTGAAGAAAATGAAAGCAGCAAAGGCATCATCGATGTCGACATCATCAAGCGGAAACTTGATAGCTATGCTATTCACCGTTATCTTTTGCATTGTCGTCATACTTCAAGGTACATTTCATCACTGAATTCTCAAGTCAGCATATACTGATCATGAGTTTTGAAGCTCCATGGCTCATTTAGCTAGGAAATGTAGAATAGATTTGGCTGTAACCAGCCTTATTCTTGCATGCTAATTAAAATGATGTCTGGTTAGGTTGCCACTCCTGGGGAATTTCTCCTAGGACTAGATCAGCCACGCCTATTCCCGGCACACTGGAGTTGAATGGAGTAGCTGCAGCAGGAAATATTGTCGTGGTACAGGACCAGCTGAAGTTGTCGACTAGTGGTGTACCATTAACCAGTGTTGAATCTCCCAAGTATGTTCTTGTCCTGATTTCTTTTTTCTTCGGAGGAAGAATGTTGTTTTTACAAGTTAATAGAGCATTTCTTGATTTTTGCAGTCAAATGGAACTGGTTCCTGGTTCAGATAGCGAAGAAAAGCTAACCAAGTTCTTTTCTTGGGAAAGAGGTGTGTGAGAACACACGTTTTTAAGTTGATGCTTGTAACACAGCGTATACTGTATAGGTAGTCTTCACGGTTTTGCTTTGGAGCTTGTTCAGTGCTGGCCACTTTAGACCAGTAATTTTGCCGACATGCCTTTGTACAGTGAAAATAAAACCAAAATTCTTAATAAAAATTTATTTGCTGCTATGGAATCAGGATGGTTTCAGTTCCAAACAAATGCAATTAAGTTTCAGTAATAGGAAAATGTAAGTAGTCACTTGTCTACTATCATCACATCAGCAGATATATAGAATCATGAATTGAAAATTTAAAACCATAAGATATATATATGTACGTGTCAAGTGCTCGTACAATTCTGGTTTCTGAAAGAAAATAATAATCCACCAGCTAAAACTACAAGTTTAGAGTAAATAAAACAAATAATCAAATAAAATAAAAAAGAGTAAAATCTAATACCAAAAAATATACTAATAAAAAGGTACTATGTGTATGGTTCATAAAGTACAACCACAGAATATGAAGAAATAACAAAGCATGGTAGACAAAGCTAAGTACTCCACCGCAGAAACTAGAGTCCATAACACGTCATCCATCGATATGTCTATCCACCGGGGAGTGCCGGAGAAGTAGGAGAAATGGAGTTCCGGCCACCGGAAAAGGGATGAAAGTGTGGAAAAATGAAATTCCGGCCACCTGAAAGCTGACCAGTACGACCAGCTCAATCCTAGGCACATCAAGGGGACTTTGTTCCTCTGATTCTGCAGCTGTTCCGGCAGAATATATCTATATATGCTATTCTACGTTTGAAGAAAATATTCCTGTAGTTAGGATTGGATTAAGGGTGGGAGAGCAGTTGATGATGATGATGAGAGAAGAGAGCAATTATTATTTCTTGGATATCTGAGTCTGAGTCTGAGATTTTGTAAGTAAAATTTTTATGTGATAAGGCTTAGTAACACGCAAATACACGTGGTCGCGATTAACTATAAATTTATTTTCTGTTTGTATTTTCTTTTTTCTGGTACAAGTAAAACAAGTATACGGCTGCTATGCTTCTTCCGACCTAGTGACTGTCACAGTCGTAGATGCCGACACAAAATTCCATCTTTCCTTGTCCGCTGTGAAAACCAAATTTTTTCTTTCTATTTTTTATACTGGGTCAGGAATTTATTTCTCCTCAGGCCCAAACTATATCGGCCCAAAATAAAGAATGTAGGAACTACAAAAGGAAATAGAAAAAGTAAATAGAAAAACACACACACACACACAAATTGTCACTCACTCACACGCTAAACTGTGATCTGCCAACCACCTGAAGTAAACTCAACTCCTCTGCTGCTGCTGCTTCTTTGTTTGTTTAATAGTTATTTAATATAGGCAGCAAAAACCCGAATCTAACTACTCGCCTAGAATATAGCACCTCTTATCCCACCGCCAATTGGTTTTTTTTTTATCCATTTTCACTCAGATCTGTGTGTTTTTACCTTCGATTCTATTTCATCTCCTTTTTCCCGCGTGTGAACGTACAAACATACTACGCGATTCGCCATTGTTGAGTTTGTAATGCTCGTTGAGTCATTGTGAAGTCACTGCGGAGAAGAATGTTGATCTACGGACCGTTAACGCCTGGTCAGGTTAGTCGGTTGGTACTTGTTTCTTTTAAGTGTGCACATGCGTGGGAATTTTATGCGAGATTTGAGCTTTTTTTTGGATATTATCGGATGTGATTGTTGTTTGGCAAGTATATTCTGCTAGTGTTTGAGTGGCATTGTGGGAGGATTTTATGAGTTATGCAGTTGATTTGCAGATTTTGAGTTGGAAGTAGATGTGGTGAAATGCTTGTAATGTAAATGTGAAATTTGTATGTGACTTTTATTTGCCGTATTTTGATGCTTTTGTGACTTCAGTATTGCAATATAAGCTTCATGATCTTTTATTTATTTCTTAATTTTTCCAATGCAGGTGGCATTTTTCCTTGGAATAGTACCAGTATTTGCTGCTTGGTTATACTCGGAATATTTGGAATACAGGAAAAATTCTTCATTTCCCAAGCAGTAAGTTGAAAGAACACCGTGTGCTGCACTTTGATCTGATTTTAATGCTTTAGTAAATGCACAAAAGACACTTGGAACGTTATTTGAGAAGAGTATTATTGCTTCTCTAATCATCTGGTGGGTATGTATATTGGCATCATTTTCATGAGATAATAAAGGAGATGCCTTTGCTGAATGTATTGAAAAGATTAGGTTTATGACAAGATTATACTTGCCTTCTCTTTGCATTACTACTTGAAAATGGATATACAGTTCCTTCTATGTTGCCTGCTTTTGAGTTCTGCGCTCTAAATTTCCGAACTTCAGTGGCAGGAATTCTGACAGCAAGTTGGTTGAGTTGGCTGAAACAGTTAAAGAAGAAGACAGAGCTGTTCTTTTGGAAGGAGGTGGCCTCCAGTCAGCCTCTCCTAGAGAGCGAAATTCATCCGTAACATCCCATGTCATTAGGTTTGTGAAAAATGGTATTATACTTTCATGGATTGGTAAAGTAGCTTACGGTGCTTGAATTCACTGTCTTATCAGGTTTCTTACGTTGGATGAGTCCTTCTTGCTGGAAAATCGATTGACTTTGAGAGCCATGTAAGCATGCAGTTACACTTTCAACTTTTGAGCTATAGATATTCTGATCAAAGATGAGATTTTTAAATTTCTTTTCTTCATTCTTATTCTTTTGGCTTATCTCTTGCAGATCAGAGTTTGGTGCCCTTTTGGTCTACTTTTACATATGTGATCGCACAAATCTTCTTGGTGAATCAAAAAAGGTCTGGATCTGATTGTCTTTTTTTCTTTTGTTTTTTGCATATCTTCACCCATTTTTGGCAGTAGGACCACATCTTTAGTTATTTGTTTTGTGCGGATTATGTGAATGATATAAGGGAATTGATATCTCATATATGAAGGATACAACCGAGAACAGTAGCCATTTTATTATGTATTTCCTATCTTTGGACATAGATCAAGCAAAGGTATGAGAAACGCAAAAAATTCAGGGAAATATGAAAACAGATGAAAATGCTTGACAAATTGACAAGTTAATGGATCTTTGTATTGCAGTGATTCTATCTGCAATGTTGTTGACACATAGAGGATCCTGTTCTCTTCTGCATTTCCTCAGTCCACCATCTCACAGGTTCTGTTGGGACATTAGCAGCTTGTAACTCATACCTGATAACCTGGAACCATGTGGACAATTTAGCAGCTTGAAACTGATACCTGATTTTATAGGATTATGTGGACAGTTTAGCAGCTTGCAACTCATACCTGAGTTGCTAGGTTCATGCTTGAAAGCCCACATTCATGTTGTTTTGGTTATGCGTTTGTAGAGTAAGTGATCTCCACAACAAATGTTATTACTGCATCCAAACTACACTGAGTATTACCACAGGCTACAAGCATGGCGACAATTCTCCAGCTTGGATTTGCATAAAATGAAAGATTCCTGATGGAATCACAAGAAAACAAGCATATCTTGCACTGCATGGCTCTTCTCAAGTTGATCCGCTTTTTTCCGGCTTACATTGGTTCTTTTTGGGATGCGTAAACGTAAAGAAATGGAGAGCTTAAGATTTGTTTTCCTCTTTTACTTGTTTAAGTGATGTTAACCTGCAACGACACTGTACATGATGCTTTACTTCTTATCTGCTGTTATATGCTAATTCATTTGAGATGATAGGTGTATGTATTTGTTGATAAGCTTTCCAACAAAATTGTCATTTGTGTTGGCAGAGTTATAACCGGGATCTGTTCTTGTTCCTGTACTTCCTTCTCATCATAGTTTCAGCAATTACTTCTTTCAAGATACATAATGACAAGTCACCACTCTCTGGGAAGTCAATAATGTATCTAAACAGGCATCAAACTGAGGAGTGGAAAGGTTGGATGCAGGTAATTTTCTGACAAATCATTTGTGTTGCAATCTACTTGGTTGGTGGACTTCTGGATTTACTTTTAGGGAGTTTCTATAATTAGAAGAAATGATTTTGATTTATGTTCAGTTATGCATTCTGTAGCTTGGGGGCCATGGTATTATTCATTCTGTTTGAGCATCTTGCCAAATAACAATGAATGCTCCTTCAAACCAATAGAAAGCAATCGAAAGTTTCTCATTTTATATGTATGCGGTTATTGCTTCTGCAAGCTTAGAGGCCTTCAATCTATTTAGGGTTCTTGTCTACTCAAAATGAGTATGCTTTCAGTTTCCAGAATAATTTCAGCTGGATGTATTCAGCTGTTCTTTGGTAACATTCTGCACATACCTTGTACTCTCATGACATGTTCAAGCTGGAATGATCAGTCTCAATTATCTATCCCTGTATGTGCAGGTCTTGTTTCTTATGTATCACTACTTCGCTGCCACAGAGATCTACAATGCCATAAGAGTCTTCATCGCTGCATACGTGTGGATGACAGGATTTGGGAATTTCTCATATTATTACATTCGCAAGGATTTTAGCCTTGCTAGGTTTATGCAAGTATAATTTCTCTTCTCAAATGTTTCAGTAATTTCCTTTGTCGAACACTTGGATTCTAATTGATTCTGAAAGATTGAGATTGGCTGACAGATGATGTGGCGGCTTAATTTCTTGGTGTTCTTTTGCTGCGTTGTGCTTAATAACAATTACATGCTATACTACATATGCCCGATGCACACGCTCTTCACTCTGATGGTGTATGGGGCCCTTGGTATTTTCAACAAGTATAATGAGCGTGGAACTGTTATAGCTGCAAAAATTCTAGCTTGCTTCTTGGTGGTCATTCTTATATGGGAAGTGCCCGGGGTATTTGAGCTGTTCTGGAGTCCCTTCACTTTCCTGCTAGGTTAGTCACTAGCTGTTCTACGAACTTTATGCCTTTTGACTGTGAATATATGTCTCACTCTCAACATGAGAATGTGTTTCAGGATACACTGACCCAGCCTCAAAAGTCAAACATCCGCTTTTGCATGAATGGCATTTCCGCTCAGGCCTTGATCGATATATTTGGATAATTGGGATGATATATGCATATTACCATCCAACGGTAAGTTTATGTTCCATTGTCCACTAGTTTGGGTTTGTACACTGGATACTGGGCAGTCAGTATCTGTCTTTTCTGTCCATTTGGAGTTTATAGTCTTGTTGATCTTTTGCCACTTTGAGCTCTTAGAATGGTTTTTCAGGTGGAGAGGTGGATGGAAAAATTGGAAGAAGCTGAAACAAAGCGCCGGATATCGATCAAAACGATTATTGTTATAATTTCCTTGACGGTATGCATCGATCTCTGAGCATGTTCTTGAACATATCAAGTATATGTTACAGTGTAACATTTTTTTACTTCAGATTGGGTATCTATGGGTGGAATACATATACAAGCTTCCGAAGATTACTTACAACAAGTATCATCCTTATACATCATGGATTCCGATAACGTATGCACATTCTCCAGACTCTTTATTATGCATACACTAGATATGTTGCAAGTGCTTCTAATGTTGACCAGGCTTCTTCTTTTTGGTTTCTGCTCATCAGCGTATACATATGCTTGCGAAATGTGACCCAGCATTTCCGCTGCTACACATTGACACTTTTTGCGTAAGTATCAATGGAGTGATAAAGTTATAACGCAAAAGCAGTTCGATGCAGAACATAATTTTTTTTCCCACGAAGATCACTCAATCAGACAGTTAACTTTTTTCTTGATGAACAGATGGCTTGGAAAAGTCACTTTGGAGACTTATATCTCACAGATCCATATATGGTTAAGGTATGCAATGTATCAATTGTGTACGTATATTCTCAGTAATCATCTTAATTCTATGGGAACATATATATGCAGGATTATAGAGGACAAAGGCAAATTCAGAAACTTAATCCAAGATTCCAATTAATCTAATGCTTTTTGAATCATGCTTCTCTTGTTTACTTGATTACCAATGACATATTTGCTTATTTTTATTTCATAAAATGTAGAGGTAATTATAAATGCCATAACTTTCTGGCACTCCACATTATGGTTCTTAGCTGTTCAAAATTGTACATTTACCCCTGGGTTATGAGAAATAATAATTTTGAAATGGAGCAATGCAGGTCCGGTGTGCCAGATGGTCAGCCCAAGCTCTTGCTTTCCTTGATTCCTAATTACCCATTGTTAAACTTCATGCTCACTACTTCCATATACGTTGCGGTACTCTCTTCCATGGCCTTCTTTCAGTTAGTTTAATTTTTCCAGTGTAAGCTAATGCATGAACTGATAAAGGATTTCGATATGCTGAACCTTGCAGGTATCGTATAGGCTTTTTGAACTGACAAATACATTGAAATCCACATTTGTGCCAACTAAGGACAATAAACGTCTGGGACATAACGCAGCTGCAGCGGTTGTGATAGCAGGCATTTTATACATATTGGCAGTCATATTAGTCAAAGTTCCTCAAGTGATGGTAAGTCTTCACCCGGCTTCCTGTTATTTATTTTAGTCTGCGGGCAAGTTATTTGCTACTGCACCATTCTTGATAGCGCCCGTATTGTTTACGTTTTTAGCTGCTCTAAAGTCAAGAACATAAAATCAAATCAACAATGTAACACCCTGCTCCTGTGAATTCACTCTGATTATTTGTCTGACTACTGGTATATGTAGGTGTGAATTTTTCGACGGGTATACGAAACAAGACTACCAATATGGTCCATGCAACAGAAGGCTTCCTGATGCAGTATGGACACCTAACCGATCATCAAATCAAGCAAGTTTTAAATTCTTGGGTGCGGCATAAGGGGTTTCTCTTAAATTGTATAGTCATAGTTGGGCTGTTTAAGCCATTATAGCCGATAGTTGCGGTTTTCCGATTATAAAAACCTAGCGATTGAGGTATAGTACAATAATTTGATTGATAATTATTTTGAGCCAGTTTAAGGACGATTCTCTTTAGCATCAATGGGTGCCTGCGTAGAAACTGCCTCTTAAGAGATGAATAGTGGAAGAATCATGGGTGGATCTTGAGATAAGGAAACCAGTAATACAAATTGTTAATTCTTGCCAGTCGTTTCAAAAATAAAAAAGGGCGTCAGGAACTCCCGTTCTTTTACTGATTTCTTGTGCCAGATAACTTCAGTGTTTATCGGTTAAAGCCAGTTATTTGAAGCAACAACAAAGTTATATATTCTTGGCTCTCGCACACGCCGGTAGAGAAACGTATAATACCAACCATTACATAGATGTGCTCTGTATCTAAGAATAAAGAGGAGAGACAATTCATGAAGATGCTGAAGTACATAAGCATTCTCTGATGAAAAGATTAAGTTAACAACTGATGCTATTTCTACAGACAATTCATGAAGACGCTGAAGTACATAAGCATTCTCGGATCTGATGAAAAGATTAAGTTAACCACTGATGCTATTTCTACAGACCAGCGAAAACTTAAAAATCATAATGAGCATAAACCAATATTAATGATTTGATGATGAAGCATGTGAAGTCGAAACTGAGTCTTCTTTCTTTGCTCCAGTGCTTTAATGTGCAAGTTCATGTACCATTGCAGGCAGCAACTTAGCACAACCTTCATTCCCCATTCTTCAGAAAATGTGCACGATGTCATAAGCAAATCTATTCCAATGTCAAGGAAAGGAGGCAATACCTGGGACAAATGACAAGGAATTTCTATACACAATGATACTTGAGAAAAGAAACAAAAAAGATAGAAGTATCCTTATCCGAGGTGCTGCCAAGAGAAAGCACCAGTTTAGCAGTCAAATGCTACAACTAATTAGCTGGCTAATGGCTGCAAAAGATTTCTGTTAGTTTCGGACACAAACATAAAGGGACCAAGGCTTAGTTTGTTATGGTCTTTAGAGTTCTATTTAAGCATTGAGAAAACGGAATAGAGAAAAATTCACCAGTTGTCTAAATACAAAGAAATTTAAAGAATAAGGATACGTCCAGAATAGCACGAACGACTGCAAGAGATAAAATAGCCATAATTAGAGATATATTATAATGAAAATGTGAAAAGAATCATGATGAATGTCAATAAAATAGGAAAGTACATGCATCACAAAGTTTTTTATATTCTTGCAAACTGTATAAAACGGTCAAGATATACAATTTAGGGAATCAGCAATCTTTGCCACAAGTAACAAACGCTAATACTGAATGCTATGACGATTTCTGAGAAAGATCTACTGGAACCAGTTTCTACTGATTCAATATTATACCAATCCCATATACTGGGAAAAAACAACTATAAAGCTGCCATCTTCTGATACATTACCATAACAATCCCACTCACATTTTTTTTCCATACACTACCAATGTAACTACCACAGATTACATTACAAGTCTATGTTTGGAAGAACTAACTACCAATCTTCCCTAATCATTCACAGAAAGATGAATAAAATATTTCAACATAATCCGACAATCTTAAACTGCAATTGTTTTGTTATGGAGGGAGGCACAGGCAGCCGTGTATTTACACCGACATGAACTAGTTTGCTGAATGCACATATCACAAGAATGCAGTACATTTGTGTATAAACAGTCAAGATTTTCAGCTTGGAAGTTAAACAACAAAGAAATATTGAAAAGGTACATACCAGAAGTCCACCTAGAATGCCATCAAGTACAATCCGGTTCCAGCTATCAAAATAAGAATGAACAGCAAACCCTGTCTTTGCAGCCAGACCTGCAGTGGTAATTGCCATAACAAGGAAATAGAAGATGAATCCCATCAGGCCAGTGAATCCCAAAATTCCGGCAATCACTCCACCTATAATAGACATGAACGTGCGGCTGAAACAGAAGAAGCAACCATGTCTCAGTATGTTTTCAAGCCGACATTTTTACTAAAGAAAAGAGTAAATAACTTGCCATCAAAGTTGCATAATGTAACTCTGTGTAGTGAATTCGGCACTGCACAATCGCAACTCTATGAAATGACGAAACAGTAAGGCAATAATCAAACCTATAATTAATAATTCTTGTGTTGTTTTGCATGTTATCGACATTGAAAGTCGGTATCTCATCCAAGGCATCACTTGATTTCTTTTTGTGCGCATTTGAATCTTCATGGACTGCCATGGCTTTCTATTCTTCCAATTCTCGGCAACAATTCTGAAGTAAGGACAATAGGAAAAGAAAGAAAGAAAGACAATGAATTAATTGATAACAAATGTATTTACAACAAGCAAGCACGATTCATAACGAATCTACAAAACCATAAAACTACAATCCCATCACGAGATATTTAAATTGTCAATAAGATTACAAACACTTGCACAGTGAAAGACCCAAAAAAAGTTAATAACAATAATTCAATGCAATAAGTATTTCGATTTATTCAGCCACGAGTAGATGCAAAATTCAAGTGATTTGTGATCAACCCACAATAAAGATCTCAGCTTTCAAGTGGGTTATGAAATCACAAACCACTAAAAACCACTAATACAAAAAAATCAAACGAAAATAAAAGAATTCAGAAGTAACAGATCTGAGTAAAAGGGAGTAGCTTTTGAACATCAAAAGTTAACCTTCAACTGAAAAGTACAACGGATAAACGTAAAGGCATCAGTATACATACATATTAAGTACCTGAGCAGTTTAGCTGGAGACGAGAGAGATCGGTCAGCTCTGGGTGAAATTTTCCGCTTCGTTAAACACACCCCTGATTCAGAGATATACGGGTTAACCTGTTGTTTTAAATCAAGTTTGGGTTGACCCGAATTATGTTGGGCCTACATGAAGCACCTACCCTAAATGGTTAGTCCCCATAATTGGTCCCATTTATACCCCTGTTGATTTTGGGCCTGAAGCCCATAACCCCTGGTCGGTTCATCAACCTAGATACAGCTGCGCGCAAAAGCAAGAAAGATTTTCAAGTTAAACAGAAAATTAAGAAGGGGGCCTAAATTGTTTACTCCATTTCAACTTTTCTTTTCTTTTTGAGGTAATTTCTGACTATTTTCTTTTATTTATAGCTGAAAGACTGATCTTTTGCTTATTTCCGGCCAAAGATTGTATTTTTCTTTTTCCTCTCTCTCTTTAACAGTTTAAATTTGTTGTGTTCGTGCATACGCAACTGCAATTTAGCTGAACCCCACTTCTCAGAAACCCTCAGAGATTTATTCTTTATTTTTTCAGTTTCTTGGTCTTTTCTTTTTTTGTTTTGTTTTGTTTTTTGGAGGAAATTTGATATAGTATTTGAATTGTTTTTGAGTTTGTCAGAATTTTACTCTTTTTAGTTTGATTTTTAGTTTTAGCAATAATGTATTTGAAGGAGGGGTGCTCTTTATTGTTAAAAGTGCATAAGCCTTCACTTCCGTTTGTACTTAGCACAAACCCAAAGCTTGATTTTCAGCTGCAGAGTGAACAGAATGATAAAGGAAAAAGTTTGATTGAAGAATCTGAAGTCTTGAAGAGATTGGAAAATGAGAATGATATTGCAGTAGCATTGGAGTACTTTAAATCCATATCTAATTCAAGCTCTTTTAAGCACACCCCTTCAACATATAGCATGATGATCGAAAAATTGGGGTACAGAGGTGAGATGGATGCTGTTCAATACCTTTTGCAACAGATGAAGTTGGAAATTATCAGTTGTTCAGAAGATTTATTTATTAGTGTGATCAAGTCTTACAGTTGGACTGGGGCGGCTGAGCAAGCACTGAAAACGTTTTACAGGATTCGTGAATTTGGTTGTGTACCGACAGTCAGGATATATAACCATCTATTGGATGCATTGCTTAGTGAGGATAGGTTTCATATGATCAATCCGCTATATGTTAATATGAAGAAAGATGGGTTAGAGCCGAATGTGTATACGTATAATATTTTGTTGAAGGCACTGTGCAAGAATAATAGCTTGGCTGGGGCTCGTCGGTTGCTTGGGGAGATGTCGAACAAGGGATGTGAGCCTGATAATGTGAGTTATTCAACTATTATATCTTTTTTGTGTAAATATGGTCAGGTGAAACAGGCAAGAGATTTGGTTTTGAAATTCATCCCAAGTGTGCCTGTGTATAACGCATTGGTTAATGGATATTGTCGAGAAGGGAGGATCAAGGAAGCGTTGGAGTTACTGGATGAGATGATGGAAAGGAGGATTACTCCTAATGTCATTACATACACTATGATATTGAATAGTCTATCTGATTCAGGTAACATTGAGCTCTCTCATGCCATCTTGGCCAAAATGTTTGTGCGAGGGTGTAATCCGAATACCCACACGTATACTTCCTTGATAAAGGGGCTATCCTTGAAAGGCAGATTGCCGGAAGCTCTTGATGTGTTGATTCAAATGTTCAGTGATGGGGTTTTACCAAATGAAGTCACATATAACACACTAATTCATGGCCTCTGCTTGGCTGGTAATATGAATGAGGCTTTGTGTATGCTTAATAAAATGGAGGCAAATGGCTGCCTTCCAAATATAACAACCTATAGTACCCTCATTGATGGTTTTGCCAAGTGGGGGGATTTGATTAACGCAACTGAGATATGGAACAAGATGATATCTCTTGGTTGTCGTCCAAATGTGGTGGCATACACGTGCATGATAGATGTACTCTGTAGAAATTCCATGTTCAACCAAGCTTATGATCTAATTGGAACCATGGTGACGGATAAGTGCCCACCAAATACAGTTACATTCAATGTCTTTATCAAGGGTTTATGTGATAAGGGTAGAGTTGATTGGGCTATGGAGTTGTTTGGTGAGATGGAAAAATATGGGTGTACGGCTGATATTACCACGTATAACGAAATGTTGGATGGTCTATACAAAGCTAACAACAGCAAACGTGCATTTGAGCTCATTAGTGACATTGAGCAAAAGGGAATCAAGTTTAATTTAGTAACCTACAACACTATTACACATGGTTTGTGTTCATGTGGTAAGCTTGAGGAGGCAGAGAAGCTTGTTGGGAGAATGATAATCCAGGGAATCAAGCCTGATACTTTTACACTAAACATGCTAATTCATGGCTACTCTAAGTGTGGCAAGGTTGAGTCTGCCACAAAACTTCTGGAGTCGATGAGCAAGGTAAGCTTGCGTCCTGATATAGTTGCTTACAGTAGCCTTATATGTGTTATAAGTGAGCAGATTGATTTAGAAGCAGGCAGTGTTTATCTTCATAGAATGATTAGAGAGGGGATCTTCCCAAATACTTCGTTGTGGAACTTCTTGGTCCGGAGTTTGGTTAGCAAGATTGGGTATGGTGGAGCAGTGAACCATATGAACGTTTTGTTGGCTAGTAAGTAAATATGATCATATGAAAAAGTTAAAATCTCCAGTTCTGGTATAGCCCAAGAAGTGCTGACCAACAAAGGAATATATCAGGACATCTTTGCTGACAACAGGGGATGCTAATTCTGATTAGGATCTTGTTGGTGGATCTTTCTCAAGTATTTGTTGCCTGGATGGCATGTTAATTCAGAGTCCAAGATGTAGTCATTGATCATCCAATGGCATTGTAGATGATAAGCTGCAGTTCTGTGCTCTTGACACCAGTGTTGTAGTGATTCTGTTGTTCTTACACTTAGCCGAAGGCTCCTTATTTCTCTTTTCACCTTTCTTTTCTTCTCCTTGTACATATTCCCTGAGTTTGGGGCTTCACCGACGACGCCATGGATACAATACGAGAGCCACATAATTTACAAGCACGTTTTAATATATTTCAGTTGGATCATGTATAGTTCATCTTCACTCGGCCAATATTGATTCTCCTAAAATTAAATGGTTACCCGAATGAAACAACCGAAACTGTAAGGGAACTCAACATAAAAGAAACTGTTTTCCTATAACCAGTTATCTATCGCATGGAACAACTGGATGTTACAAGCCGAACCGTACACTAAAATTTTTACTAACACGCGTACAAGAAATTATCGTCCTACTTTCTCAACTTTTTGCTTATTTCTTCCAAAATTATCACTCATCTCTATATCACCTGCATCATCATCGACAAAGATAATACCTTCATCATCCTCGTATTCATCGCCCTCATCATCCCATTCTTCATCATCATAATCCATATCCTCCTCCTTGCCATCATCATTCATATCAGCACCTAATGTATGGAACTCCGGAGGTGGAGGACAATCTTCAGTTTCTGCCTTGTCCCGCTTCATTACAAGGTGTCTTATGACCCTCTCGTCTCTGTCTAGAATGCTCTTGAAGTCGTTAATCCATTTGGCTTCCAGCTCAAAGTTCATTAGGATATAGTGAGCATTCTTTGCCTTCTGTATCTTGTATGCCAGCCTACGCATACCCCAGTCGCTGAATCTCCATATCTTGCCCTTCTTTTCCCTCAGGAATTCTACACAAAAGTTTAATATGAGAAAACAACGCAAAGAATTGGAATGTCCTATAGCTTCATGCTATAGTGAAAACAAGGAGATTAGAGAAATGACAAAGAAGAGAGGGAATTAGAATTATAGCTAACTATTACCAAATGCAGAAAGTCAGTGTTTTTACATAACCAAGCAAAAATCACCTTGAACTTTGTTGTTGACTTTCTCAACGTCCTCCTTGTAATCCTCATGAATTAGATATACCACTTCATAGTGTCGCACTGTCCGGAAAAAAACGGCACAAAATTAATCAATCGAGCCCATTTCGTTCATCAGCAAAGATAAATAATGACTTGCAGGAAGTTTTTGGGTCTTCAAGGGTTGATGCCAAATGTTTTTCTTTGGTTGTTATCAAGTGGACATAAGGCCAGGCTTTCAACTATCACTCCTTCCCAAATGTAAACAATCTGTTCACATATTCATCATAATAGCACTAAGAAAATAAGGAATAGTAAGGCAAATTCTTACTTCGATCAAAATCCATATCACTTTCAAGCTGCAGATTCAAAGCCTCAAAGAGTTCACCTGCAAAGGGAAGTTTGATCTCATACTTTAGTTTCCACATAGCAAGTGCCATCCCAGCTTCTTTGTTAAACAGATACACAACAAATCAAACACCGAACCGAATGAAAAGGGACAAGGAAAATAATAAGAACTCACGCTCTTCTACATCTGCAAAGTCTGGCATAAGCCTACCATCTTCCTCAACCTTCCTCTGCCGCAACAATCAAGAAATCAGCCAAAACCAATTGGGGAAATATGGAATAAGGATAAGTTGATTATATAGTCTTCTTTAGACACAAGAAATCATCAACACTTTTAACAACCTTCCTCTTCTCCCTTGGTATACTAATAATATAAAAGAGCAACCATATGTTAAGAAAAAGAATATCCAAAGAACCCTACTTTAAACCAAAATGAAAACTAACATTTGCTTCTGAACTTGACAGCGAGTAGACAGACAAACAGCACATACAAATGACTTCTTGAAACGAACAAAAGAAAGCGCACGGAGTCTTTTCCATATTACAAATATCAAAAAGCAACATTACTACGATCAAGACGAGAAAACAAACCAAGCCCAGAAACACCGAACAATTGGGTGCGCGCGCGATTAAGCTGTCAAAGCAAATGTAAGAATAATAACCTGTTTGAGAAGCACGGCTTCAGGAAAAGGGCCAGTGGCTTCATCAGGCTTGGGAACGAAGCTATGACTGTCTCCTTTTTTCTTTTTACTCAAGTTCTTATCTTCTTTCTTGGCTGCAGTCACTATAGCTGAGTTGTTCCTGAGCCTCAATTTCTGTGAAAAGAATGGCAACAAGCAAGAAAACGATGATGAAGAATAAGGATATCTGCGTCCATTATCTGATGCCCAGAAACATTTTCTGCTGTTCAATGCGAATTGAGGAGATTTCAGTGCAACGGCTTCCATTACTCTTTCTCTCTGGAGCAGTAGTAGATAGGGGAGAAGGATTTAAGTCAGGGGAGAAGGGGTGTTGGGGCAATTTTAAGGATCTATTGGGGCTGTTATGGTATTTAGCGCATCTTTTAGCAGTATGAGTAACTATTTTGTATGTCATCTGTTGAGGTGCAAAAAGACAAGACTCTCATCATATGAATTTTTTAACCAAAAAACTGCATATAAAGCTGAGGGACAAAATATTACTCACTTTATGGTAGTTGATTTCATGGCCATTTTTCAACAAATCTTGGGGGCAAAACCGTCGAGAGACGATTTTTAGGCAAAATGCTGTACAATCTCTTGATTGATTGATGTAAGCTCAAGAGTAAGAGTTCAACTCAATCTCACTAGGTATACAATTAATGTGGCCTAGTGTTTAGTACATCTCTATTTGGCCTACAAAAGAAATGTTAAGTATTTTGGATTGGTGGGCAAGAGAGCAAATATGATTTGATCACCATTGCTTCTTCCCCTTTTTCTTTTTCTTGCTACTAGCACTGCCGCTGCTGCTGCTGCCACTGTTCTTGGAGTTAAACCCGGAAGGACTCTCGGATGTACTGCCTGGAAAATTCTCAAACATCCCACTTTGGACTGCGTTTTGTAACCATTCCAAGAATTCCTCCTCCGTCATTGTCTCTTCCATCTTAGGTGCTGGAATCCCACCCCTTTGTCCTGAATTAGTTGATGCCTTCCCATGGCCGTTCTTGGAGACGACGCTGGTGTTCACATGAAAGGTTGGCTTGTGAGTATTGACAGGACATCGCATTCCCTGTCATTGCAAAAAGCAAAAGAAATGAATCATTGACTTCAAACCGTAACATAGTTACTACACACTGCCCAATTACTTCAAACAAGAGTGTGCTTCAGTTTCATCTAGAAAAACTTGCTCTTGATGATCATAGGGTAAGTGCACATAATGAATTTGTGGTGCTGGCAGAGAAGAACAGCATTACCTGACAAATGTACCACTCAGTTGCATCGTATACCTTGCCATCAGCGCACACATACGCAGAGGGAGCTCCAACCTGAATATATAATTACTAAAGAAGTTGGTAGCAATATATGAATGTCGTAAGAAACTTTTATCAGCTGCATGGATTTGTGAAAATGCAGCTTCGTCCTATGCTCCATACCTGCTGCAGTAGTCCAAAGAGAAAGGGTTGTGAGGACTGCTCGACCCATCCATCCCCATCCTTGGCCTGATGGAAATCTTTGCATTCCTTCAATATAGCATCAGCAAATAGCACAATCAGAATCTAGAAAAGATGTACTTTTGTTGAAATCAACAAAAAAGGCTCATACAAAACAGGCTAAGTTTCTTTAGTGACTTGTACACATTGATGGCATAAGTACCTGACACCATCTTGCTCTGGATTTTGATTTCTTAGTAAAAACCCATAATAAATGAAAAAAGCCACACTTTCTGCATGCAATCCGTCTGGACTCTCCCAGTAGGTCCTTGCCATCGGCTTCTGGACTAGTAAAGCTGGACTTAAAGAAGCCATGCCCGTTATTCTGCAATCAATACAAAGCAAAGCCTAAGCAAAGTACAATTCAAGTGTCCTGTTTAGTCAGCTATTTAAGTTGGAATAACAAGCAATTCCGGCAAACCAAATACAGCCTAAACGATCACAAAGTAAAGCAAATTGCCAGCAGTCTTATCCTGTACACGATAAGAATGTTCGACCATAATAGTGTTCACCAGGGGTTTTGTTACTGCCTTAACAATATCACAAAGTGCATTTCGCAAATGGAAGTGCAAGCAAAGAAACAGTCATGGAAGTTCTATCCTGAAAAGCCGAAATAGGGTAAGGCTCAAACCTCATGGGAAGTATTCTGGAATTTACGGAAATAATTCAGCAGCTCTTCTCTTCTCAACTCATCATCATATTCTTTGCGCTTGACGGAATCTAGCAAAACCTGTGGAAACAATTGCATCTCAAATTCAGGAATTACAATTTAAAACATTTTAAATTAACCTGATCTGGAAAGAAAATAAAGGATGCAAGAAAGAGACAAAGAGAAAGCACCTCATAAGCATTCTGAAGCTTCTTGAAAGCTTCAGCAGCCTTTTCATTGCCCATATTTTTATCAGGATGAACAAGCATTGCCTGACATCAAAAAGAATTGGTCAACTGGAAAAACTTCTACTTCTTTTAAGCAGTCTTAAGTTATCATGTCTATAGTTTGTTAAGCACTGGCTGATACTGGCCAGCAAGCACACTACTCTTTAACTTCCTAGGTATTTATTACAATGATTATAAAGCAACCATATTGAGCTAAGCAGACATTTACCTTTTTCCTATACTCCTTCTTGATAACTGCAACATCAATATTTTCAAATCGGGACAAGCCCAATGCTGCATAATGATCTGTACAATTCAACAACCTAACGACTTCATCTTCAGATGTCATTTCAGAATCAGATCCACTAGTTGAAGGCGCTCCTGCACTACGATCAGCCCGTATGCCAGTAGCACCAGTGTCAGTGGGTGAATCATGTACTGACTCATTAGGAAAAGAGGACGCCTGGCCTTGAACTCCAGCTGCTTGGTCTGTGGAGCTGTTTGGTGTTCTTTGCTCATTTATTATGTTCCTCAAGAGAAATAACAGAACATCACTTGATATAAATGATAAGTTTAACCCCAAAACTAAACCACGCCATCCAACATAATTCCATGCACAATATATGGAATATGCACTTGTAATAAAGAGTGCAAGGCGATCATGAGTAGTTGTGAATGCCAATCCTGCATTTTCACAAACCGCCAAACTCAGTGTGAATATTACTCAAATTGCAAAATCTACACATAAAAAACAAGATGACATCTAGATGATATAAAAAACGCTACTCATTCCAGAAAATAGTCACCTCCAAGGAAGACAATGAACCCTGTAGTCCAAAAACTCCCATAAAACCATAGGAAAATCAATCCAACAATGCCGGTCAGTGCAACTGCGAGTGTCAACCCAAGAAATAGTCCAACTGCAGCAGCTACAGCCTGCATAATCCATGATATACAGATAAGAGACACAAAACAAAGGTACTCTCATCAACTAGAGAACCTAAGGAATCTAGCTGCATCCTCAAAGCATAACTCTGGGCCACTTATTACACCATAAATTTGGAGTTCATTACAAAACAACAACAGATATATCTGTTGGTGAATACCAAGAATTCAAAATGATCCAAATTAATTTTCATTAGTGAAATGGAAGCTATATGCCATCTCAGAAAATCAGAGCTACAAACTCCAGAAATAACTCTGCAAGGTTGCATGGTGTACTTCTGGAATTGTATCTCTACTACGGGCGGGGAAATGTATAGGCAATCCATTTAAGATGACGTGCAAATGACATACCAGGGCAAGTAGAAACTTTGCAATTCCAACCATTGCAATTACTGAAAGAACACTACACCATACAACTGAGAAAAATGATGTTGTTCCCATGCGCAGAAAGGAATCAATGCCCCTTAAAGCACAGTCCAACCAGACCATAAACAGAAGAAGCATTATATTCCCAATATGCTTAATCCACCTGAATATGATAGGTTGTGCATGTTGGATCTTCATTCGGACATGATCACGGGCCTTTAGTGTCTTAGATTTTAGGGCAACAAACTTAGGTTTATGTCTCACTACCCAGTCGGCAGATGATCTTGCTACAGAAAGGGCTGCAGTCCTTATGTATTTAAAGACCACTGTCTCAGGGAACTCCGCCTTTTCTGACCCTTCTTCTCTATCCGGGGTATCAAATACGTTCCCAAAACTATTCATATTATTAAAATTAGGAACACGAGGCAAGTCACTTCTATCTTCTATATTCGAAGCTTCAGCTGTGGATATATTGTTCTTGCCTACTTCAGTATCACCATTACATGGCACCACATTGGCCTTAACTGTCTCATCCGTACCTTTTCTCTCTTTTCTTTGAGACTTCCTAGACTTTTTCTTACTTTTCTTCCCATCTTGGACATGATCCATGTCACTGATGCTCTTTGTGGAAGACATAGAATGGCTATCATTTGGAAGATCTTTGCCCAAGTCCACCTCTTTGTCGTTCACATGGTCTCTATCTTTAGTAGTTAAAGGTGAAGGAGCAGGATCTGAAAGTCCTTTTTTATGGGTTGGTGACTGCTGATCTAACCCATTCTTTTGTTGGTTTCCTTTCCTAGCCATTACACGTAAGATGTCTCAGTTATAGGTAAGGTAGGAATTCCGTTTAGCTCATTGCCAATGGCATCGTTGAAGATAAACCTGTCACAATAAAAAGGAGAAAAGTTAACATATACCAATTGGGGTATGTAGAGTAACTGAAGGAAAGTAGATATATACACACACGAAATAGCATTAAAGTTGATAGCTAAATTAAGAGAAGAGAGAGAAGCTGGCAAAATAGGTAAAACTAAATTGTAAGGAAAAAGGGCAACCAAAGGATCAGCAAGTATTAACTCTCAATTGGAAAATTGCCAAGGAATGTTCACAATAAGTGCATGTTGAAACTCTATGCAGAAAAAGATGAAGATCCTTTGATGCAGAGCGGAATGTACTTCATAATAAATATGGAGGCATAGCATCTTCATCATCTTAAAAGCCATAAAATCCAATTTGTTCAACTTCAGCCTGAATTATGATTAGTGGAATAACAAGCAGAAAATGTGATTAAAACTAAAGTAGGAAATTAAATCATGAGAATAAAGCATCATAACAAATTAATCACTCTGACCACATATTTTTCCCTTTTCAAACTGAAATTTTCGTCCATTAATTTGATACGCCCATGAGGTAAGAATCCTCAAGATAATTGCATGAGCCGTATTCTGAGTTCCATATCCTTGAAGCCCGTTCCATTTTACGGGGTTCATCTTTAGGCAAAAAAGCCCTAAAGCCGCAAATAAGAAGAAACAAACAACAAAATGGAAAAATCCACATGGTTGAATCATTATAAAACCTTGTAATAAGGCCCGAAAATAAGGAAGAAATCGCTGAAATGCAACAAAAAGCCAAAATTTTTAGAAATAATAAAAGTAAACGAAACTTACCAGCTAAAGATGCTGAGAAGAGGTTGCGATAACACAGGCGAGCAGCAAAACTACAGCCAAAAATAAGGGAAAGCGAAAAAAAACCAGAAAAAGAAAATCACGATAAAAATTGAAAAGAAACGCAGCCCATAAGCAGCAGTAAAGATAGGTTAGGCGCAGTCTCTCTCTCTCTCTCTCTCTCTCTTCTCTTCCTCTTCTTGGTGGATCCCACAGAAGGCAGGAACAGTCAGCCACAGCAAACCCGGCTGGCAAGAGTCAAGCCAAAATTGTTCATACTACTGAAACAACAGTGTCGACTTATTGCAAGTTTTTCCGTTTTGCTCCCCAAAGTTTGATTAATGTCAATTTTGCCCCAATTTTAATATTTCACCATATATTAAGGTATTTGGCTTATCATATTATAAAAAATAAACCCATTATTTTCCCAAAGGAGCTTGATTCCTTTTAATTATTTTTTTCTTTTTCTTTTTTAATTGTAAGTTTTTAAAGGAAATATTTTGGTTTATAGATTATAACTAGTTATAAAAATTGAATATATCAAGTAGTTGTTTCTAAAGTTTACAATAAAATTCAACGTATTAGTATGGCATAATTGCTTATAGAGCCCTCAAATCTTTAGTGCTATTAATGAAGCTAGACCTCAGGTTGGTCCATTGCAACACCAGACTTTTGAACATCAACACAAGAAAACAATATATAAATAGGCTTTTATGACATTATAGTGTTGAAAAATTGAAGTAAATGTTCAGAATATAATGAAACTGAATGTATCCACAGTTGGCTGGAGAACAATCTTTTGATAACATCTATGGTTAAGAATCAAAAGTCCCTCTTCTTGTTGTTCTCCTTCAATGCCAAACAATTGACATGCAGCTCATCATCATGCAGCTCATCATCAGGCAAGTTCATCATCATTCTCAATTCATCCTTCTTCACATCACAAATTGATTGGAAATCAGCAAGCCAGTATCAGAAATATGAATTCATTTTGGATGTCTGTCTCATTTCTTCGCCTTTGAAAACCTGAGGCAGCGATATTTCTCACCACTAACAGTTATTTCAAGAGCTCCATCTTGATTATCTTGATTTGATGCAGTTCCCATCAGCACACTCTTCTCTTTCTCGAGATTTTCTCTCTCCATCTTTAACCTTGCTTCTTGCCTAGCAATCTCTGCCTGAAAACACACCACCTCCATATAAGAATCATTAGGAGAAAATGCAGCAAGATAAGCAGGAAGGTGTGCTGGTAAATGTTCAAGGTCAGCCATTATCAAAGTTTATCTTCACTAAGTGTGTTGTCGGATTTTGTTGGAGGCACCAACAACTTGCTGGAGTCAATATTTATCATTTAGAACAACAGGAATACCAAACAACACTTAACACAACGAAACAGGTATCGTTTGGAGTATTACTACGTACTAACCATATCCAATCAAGCTAATAAAATGCCAAAGGAATCCCATAATAACTGACAAGACCTCAATATCCAAAAGAAATGGATAGGCATGTGCTCCTCAGGCAATCGCTCTTTTGCAAACATGTATTGAAAAATATGAAATTTACTGCAATTTAAATAGTTCCATTTTCTAAAACCACGATTTCCTAGAGCTGATAAAAGCAACAATAAACAAATAACCTTTTCACCCTTGCTAGACAAAGAAGAAAGCTCCTGTGTCAAATCTGTCTTGTTTGGAGAGTGAAGAAGGCATCATGACTGGAAAATAATGGTGATATCTCCGTATTTGGTCTAAACCTGGTTCTTTGCCAATCCATCAACACTAATTCCTTATAAAACCTTCATCACCACTCATAAACATACTATATATCATGTTTAAAAACCAACAAACCAATATACATATCAACTGACAAATGGCTCACAGTATTTGGGATTGACAGCATTACTTGTTCAGCTCGCCAGAAATTATATAGCAAACCTCATGAGCTTACACCACAGCAGGCATAAATATTGGAAAGTTGTTTCAACAAAATGGCAAATTTAAATGAAATCCGTGAAAGCAGCATCTTTGTTGCACAATGAATGCTATATGAGATCAAGAAATAAACAGTGCAGGATACTAAGGACTGACATGATAGACAGGAGAAAAGACTACCAATTTCTTTCCCAGCATTATACATAAAATATCTTCCATAAATTTCAATTACCATTTCAAGACTTGGATTCAGAATTCTTTCTTTGGGGGTGGGGGGGATGCCTTGTAGATCAAAGAAGCAGGTTGAATGCAATAAGTTACCAGCCAGCTAGAATCTCTATCAGGTTAATATTTAGAAAATGTGTTCTAATGATATGGTGTATCCACAAGAACGTAGCTATTCGGCCAAGAGATACATTTCCACTTCCACAATGTGAGGGTGAATTGAGTACCTCACGACGCGAGAGTTCGGCCTTCCAGGCAGCTTCGCGCTCTGCAACTTCACGTTCCCGCTCCTCAATGTAACTCTGCATCTCCCTTTCCTTCATAATCCTATCTTGTATGTCTGCATCCAGAGCCTCCTTCAGCTCCTGCACAAACTTATCTACAACTGCTTTTATTCTAAGAGACATCCAAATAGACCCCTTCCTCTCAACTGATGAATTGATATCTTCTTGCTCCACGTAAAATTGCACTCCTCACTATTCACTCTTCTCCCATCAAGAACACAAACACCTGCAGCGCAAATATTTCATTTATTTTCTGTTACCTGAAGAATTAATACTGGGACCATTTTTCTTCACTTTATTTGCTTATGCTTCACTGTAAAATACGGAAAGTTTATTGGCCATCCTACAAACCTTAATGTAAAGGGAGTCAAATTTTGAAAAGAACAGAAAAAAAAAAAAAGTATAAAAGAAAATTGCACCAACGAATTAACGGGTTTCAATAAACAGAGTCCATGTTTCCAGAACACAAAACAATATATGTGGTCCAAAATTCATGTGGGTCAAGAATTCGTGAATTCAAAAACCCAAAGGATTCATTCATTTTCCTTGGTATCCATCCTTTTGTCCGGACGGGAAACGAGTGAAAAGGAGAGTTTTATGTGATGGATTGATTGTATGTGCAAACAATTTCATACATTTAGAAACTCAAAGAGAAGCACAATCAGATCAGAAACAGAGAAAATTAGACGAAAGAACCTACCTTGAAAAAAGTGGCAGAGTAAAAGATAGTTGGATTGCAGAAACGAGCGCGCGTGTGTGTGTGTGTGTGTGTGTGTGGTGAGGTGAAGAAATGAGTAGGGAAGGTAGAGAGGGAAAAGGAGAAACTCAAGTCCACAAGGCCACGAAAAATTGCTTCTTGTTCTTTACTTGCAAATTGCAATTGCAATTGCTTTATTTTATTTCTTTTCTTTTTGTCTCTTTCTTAACTTTTAATTTCATCTATATATTTTTTTTGGTTTTCGGGTGTTTTTTCTTTTCCCTCTCTCTCTCTCTTTTTATTTTTATTTTTTTACTCAGAAACATTACAAAAGATAATAATAATAACAAACCTATGAATTATGATGTACATAGGCCATAAAATCAGCACTGAAAAGAAGTTGTAAATCCGGTTTATTGGTACAACTTATTCCTCTGATCTCTAGTGTCCAAAAGGAGTTTGGTATTGGTATAGATGCAAATTTCAATTGGAGTGTTTAAGAGGTGTGATAAAAGGGGTTGATGATGTGGGCATCTGATGAGAAGTGGGAATTATTCCCTTTACGCAGCAAGAAAGAAAGGACTCACATTCTTCCCCTCTATAATTATCCCATCCACATTCTTCCATTAGAAGAAGCTCACTATACATATTTAAGGAAAGAATTACGCAGCAAAATTTATAATGGCACCTTTTATTTAGTAATATTGGAGTCATTTCATACCTTGCTTAAAGTTAAAGGTGAAATTCTTCAAATTTCAGCTTGGCCATTCTAAACTATCAACTTCCCCATTTGAGACGCGATTTTTTTGTTGTATGAATCCTGCTTGTTCATCGTGCGATTTAGCGTCACGACCTTCTTTCTGCTTGCACTCTTCTTGTGCCCGGAAAGAGTTGACAGAATAGATAATCTGATGAAGCAACAACCATGACACACTACCACCCATCTTATGACACATGTGGAAAATATATTTCTACTGATATGAGCCTCAGCCAATCATACTGCTATCTAGATATCACACATGAGAAATTACTTCCAAATCTAAACAAATAATAAGCAGATACAAGAATCTATTGTTGACTCCTCTCAGGTGAAAATCCAGGAGTTGTGCAAAACTTATATGAGGCAAAAGAGGGAGTTCTATGTTGACAAGCAACAACTGAAATACAAGAACATGATATAGTTAGTTAGATAAGTGATCCTTAGCTGTACGAATCTACTGAAATATAGTTAGATAAGCAACAAAACTTATATACAAGAAACTGCTGCCTCAGAGGCACATCTTAGTATTAGTTTGTTACAGAAATACCAGCAACAGGATGATTGGTAACCATCGGATTTGGCATCATTAAAGTATCTATCCTCTGTAAATACTATAGCTGCATCTTACAATATCAAAAGGCAAAGATAAGAGCTAAGACTGCCCATCTGTTCAGTTCTGTTTTGAGCATGATTTGGGGTCCTGTAAATAAGAAAAAAAAAATATTGGTTCTGAGTAAGCATATATGCTTGGATTCAATAGTACATACCAAAAACAGAAGAAAGTCTGTGTGAAGTTGCTATAAACACAATAAAAACAGAAATTCATGCATAAACCCTTTCCGAAAGCTGACAGATGACTGACTTTCTTTACATATCAAACATTATGTGGGAATTTCATACTCAAATTGAAAGCAGCAGTTATCCGAAAATATGAAGCCATGACTAGTTCAGGGGTTTTGTGTGGTTAATATACTCTTAACATGATACGTGATAACTTTAGTTTATGTTAAATTTATGACAACGGCTACATCCCAAAGACATACCCTTTTAGCGGAAAACCCACTGCCCGTGAATCCAATCTTGATGAGGTCTCAATTCAGAGTGCTGAAATTCCAATGTCTCATTCGTATAATTGAAGTAAACTAAGTACTTTCCGCCCTTGAGGACTTTGCAGATCTGACCAACCCACCACCCGTCATTGTACCAAGCATCAACGTCTTCAAATTGCTTAAACCGATCTTTTCTTTGAACTACAGGAGGGCATGGCCTTATGCATAGAGCATCAGCTTCTTCTTTGTGCAGTTGGGTTCCATCATCAGTTGTCAGAGTCTGGTATTCTACAAAATACTTTCCGCTTCCTATTGATTTCGCAATAGCAGCTGAGTACCAAGAACCCCTGTAGCCTTGTTCATCACTTTTTACCTCTACCTTCATTCCATTCATAAAATTTGGATCCAGTCCCATTCCATCATTCTCTCCTTCATACTTCCCTAGCTTGTTCTTCACTAGCAACTTCGACTTTTTCTGCATTTCAAAAATTCATAAGTCAACACATGCACAAAAGGATTGCATGGTAACCCAGATAATAGCTGAAAAATGTGTGTGCTTGTGTACATCTTCCTAGAGTAGAGCCGTCCATCCTCATGGTTGCAAGAATTGAAGGGTGCTTACTGAAGCAAAGTTGGCGTCAAAGATAATTTAAGAAAAATATCGTCAAAGTCATACCATGAATGCAACAATCCATTTGCCACCAATCCAATCCTGATGAGGTCTTAGATTAAAATGTTCGAATATAAGTTCCTCATTTGTAGCCCAGAAATATACCGCATATTTTAGACCATCAAGAACTTTGGAAACAAGGCCAACCCACCATCCATCATTATACCATGCATCAACTTCCTCAAGCATTTTGAAACGGTCAATCCGTACTATTTTAGGGGGACAAGGCCTAATATATGAAGCAAATGCCTTTTCTCGTAGCGGATCTGACTCATTGTCTGTTTTCAGTGTCCGGTACTCAACCAAATATTTGTCACAGCATAAGGAGCAAACTATTACAGCAGTGTACCAAGAACCCTGGTAACCTTCTTCATCACTTTTGACCTCCACCATCATTCCATCTCTGAATGTTGGCTCCGACACCTTCTCACTATGTTTCCTTTTCAATTTCACTTTATTGGACTTCCAGTTCACATCAGCTAAATTTACCTGCAATAAATATGTTAAAAATTAAAGGTAGAGAAATATATCAAATGAAAGCAAGAAAAACAAAAGCACATACCTTAGGGACCGCAACCCATTTACCATCAGTCCATTCTTGATGGGGCCTCAACTTACAATGTTCGAAAACCATCCTTTCGTCCGTGTCTGTAAATTGAACCGTGTACTTACAACCATTGAAAACTTGGACAATATGACCCTCCCACCAGCCATCATTATACCAAGCATCAACACGTTCGAGATAGTCAAAAGGTTTAACCCGTTGAATAGCAGGAGGACAATGTCTGATGCATGAAACATCTACTTCTTCTTTGAGAAGTTCAGTCCTGTTCTCCGTTCTCAATGTTCGGTACTCCACCAAGAACTTGTCATTTGCCAGTGGTTTAACAATAACTGCGGTAAACCAAGAACCCCGAAAACCTTCCTCATCACTTTTTACCTCCACCAACATCCCTTCATGGAATGTCATCCCAGATGCTTTTCCACTACACTTTATTCTGAGTATCAACCCTCTTGATCTCACTTCTGATTCAGATGACTTGTTCTGCAATTTTAGATATCGTAAAATTAACACACACAAAAATCAAGAGAATAACCAGAATGACCTACCAAAATGTCAGAAGTTCATTAGCTCAAGATGATAGGTGACATTGCACAAAATTGATGCTTGTATCCTCAATCACCATCTCACCACAAGGAAAAGCTAGTTAAAGCATGCATTCTTTTTTTATGTGCGCATTTGTTCACATAAACGACCCTTGAATTTGTCACGGTTAAGTTGTTTTGCTAATTAATCAAGATGCTCAAACAAGAACGTATTATAAAATTCCAAAAGCATCTTTCTTTTGCTTTTTGTCTTTTAAGAGCAGACAAATGTTTCTTCCTGTTGTTTATAATATTATCAGGCAGGGCATAATCGTGCAACACTGATTGTGGTAAATCACCATACGCCTGACCAACATTTAAATTACATTCAGTTCCAGCTTCCGATGACTAGATGAAAACACCAAGATAATAGTCATTAAAATAAACCAGTTATAACCAAACAAGAACTTAAAGAAATCCCTTCTCTACTAATATATATTTTCGACATACGCGCGCCTGCGCCGGCGCCCCACCTGAAGTCCTTGTTCAAGTCGAAAAGGCGGGGCCCACGAACCATCAGCCCACTCCCTAACCGCTCTCAACTCCCACTGCTCCATCTCAGCGAGACAACTCTTTTGCCTCTCACCCTCAAACGATACAGTATACCTCGAATCCTCTAATATCTCCACAACTCTGCCTTTCCTCCACCCCTTCTTCTCTCTACAAAAACCCTCCACGATCTCCCCAACCTTAAAGTACCTGTGCAGCACCGGAGGCGGTGCCGGCCTGACGTCACCGGGTCTGACGTACTCCCTCCTCAACGGTGACATTGAGTCCTCACTCTCGCTTAAGGTTTCAAACTGTACGTAAGTTTTGTTGCGGGAGGAGCGGAGGAAGGTGGAGGGATACCATAGAACGTCGCCATCTTGCTTCCTCACCTCGATTTTGTCACCTTTCTTGAATATCGTTTGCGACATTTTCTGCCTAGGTCTGTGTGAGAATGCAAGAACGAGTGAGCCCTAGAGAGAGAGAGAGGTGGAAATGGCGGGAGAAGAAGGTGGTGCTCGTACTGTAGTGTACGGTGTGAAGTAGTGTTTGTGTAAAAATGCGAGGGTCAGTGAAATTGAAGAGAAATGCAGGGGAAAGTGATGGATGATGGTGATGGGATTGGAGTCAAAAGGAAAAGCAGACTTTTTCCTCTTAAATGTAACATTGTTTTTCAAAACATTCAACCAATCACACATTTTCTTGTTATTATTGAGGATTAATGGGATATTAGTATTTTTATATGAAATCTCTTTTCAAAATATGTGTACAACTTTCTTAAATATTTAGGAAATTTTGTAATCCAAACTAATTAGTGATACACTTATCATATAATTAATCATTTATATTAAATTGTACATCCATCACATCATAATTATATTATTCTTGTCATAATTAATCTGTATTTGGCCGAAGCTGATATGAATTGAAATTTCCCTAAAACATGTAACCCACATCCATCGCTCATCATTACTGCATGGATTGGAATTATGTAAAGAAAACATGCAATTTTCCAATGATAAGCAAACCATTTCAAGGAACCAGAAGCAAGAAAAAAAGGCATTCATCTATGAAACATGATAAGGAGATAAGCTTTACAAACATCTATGTTCAAGTTGTTTACAGCACTGATTCTTGATCCTCAAAAAGCTTATTCCACCAAAGGAAAAACGATTAATTTGTCGGTTTAATCAATGTAATCCTGTCCTTAAATCTTGTTTCTGGGGACTCAGAAGCAATAACAAGGAGAGCTTCTTCATCTATGGGTAGGAAGAGGTTCACCGGTCAAGTAGGAATGGATGAGAGCTAATGCTTGATGAGGCTTGTTGAGGGGCACAAGATGACCTGCCCCTCTCACTGTCACAAATGTCAATCCTTCATACTCCACTATCCTCCCTCCTACCTGCAACTTCACAACAAACTGTATTAATAATGTGTGATTGCAAGAGCAGCGCCGCGTGATTTTTATTTTTCATAATGTTGGTTAGTTTATTAGAGAGGTGATGGAGTAACCTGATTCTTGTAGTACCAAGAAGTCCATGGAGTCTTGAGAGGCAGTTCAAGAGCTTCAATGCAGTATCTTGAACCAATGACCGGGACTCTACCGTCTGCGTCTCCACTGTTACAGAAACATTCCAGAACAATGAGCACCGGCTGTTGTGTAGTTAATGCTAAAATCAAAGAGACATTTCCCTACAGACTGATTGTCTGTAACTTTGGATAATTTGTTACAAGATGGCCTACAAAGCTAATAGAACTAGATGTAAAGAAAATTGAAGATGGTACCTATACATCCAAATCTTTAGGCCTCCTTTGATGAGTTTTCTGTATGTTGGCAAGACGGAGAAAACAGTATAGTTGTATGATCTAAACACTGAATCACTGCAAATATAAATTTAGACAGATGAGAAACGTTGAATTATCAGACAATTAATCGAGAGATCACATTGCAACTGCAAATGAAATATAGTCTAAAAACTCACTTGCAGACTGTCCATTTTACAGTGCCACTTAGCCCTCTAGAGTTTATATGTAAGGCTTTCTGAACATCCATCCTGTTGAAATAACTTTCAGCGTATGTCGAGTAGCAGGGATCGTATCCTCCCGGAACCAGTTTCATTCTTCTGAACTCATGACTTTGTGCCTAAAGGTAAAAATTAAACATTATGCTTAACAATGTGGTAAAAAGAAAAAGGAAATGAGAAAAAAGAGTTGTAGTTCTTAGTATAGGGAGTGCCTTGGTGTTTGAGAAATCATTTTCACTGGCAATACCAGCAGAGGTATTGTTAAGAAGACATGAAGGGGCGTAGATGTTATAGATGTCAATCTCCTTGTATCGATCAAACACTGTTGTCATGGCATTAACACAACCAGTAGACCAGTTCTCGAGCTTGAAATTACATGCTCGTCTGGCCTTATCATAGTCTTGATCTGATATAACGGAATGGCTCCAAGCATACTCAAGTAATCCTTTATAATCAAAATAGTCGTTCGTTTCAGGATTTCCGACCTGCAAACCGTTAAACGATTATTTAGTCATATGTAATTGAGTGTTCAAGTCACTTGTTCGTAGAAACTTACTATGAACCCTTTGAGATTAATATATGGATACTTCTCTCTCTTCTTATTCCTTTCATGCACAAGTTCAGCCAGCTGAGGCACATAATGGCCTACAAACAAAAGAGATTTCCTGCTTATTGAGATGACAGATTAAGAACAATGAACAGAAGAATAGTTTTTGTGCCAAAAACTAGTGTAGTTGAAGCTCTGATAACCTGCATAGCTTTCTCCAGAAATGAAAAAGTCATGACCCTTGAATTGTGGGAACCTTTTCAGCCATCTTACCAAGAAGTTGTAGGTATCCTCAGCTGGAAAGAAGTAAAACTAAAATAATTATACAAGATACTAGGAATTATTATTAGTAGTAGTAGTAGTAAATAGAAAGATACATGGACATTGAATTACCTACAAATCTATCGTCTATATCGGCGAAATCAGAAGATGTGTTGGTGTATGAGAATCCAACACCAATTGGAGATTCAACAAACAGCAAATTTGCTTCTGCAGGACAAATTCTTGAAAATCAACACAGTGACTGTTAAATACTTGTCATTCTTTCTGTTTTCTTGATTATTTATACACTTCCATTTCATCTGTTGCAATTGACCAAACTAAAACAGATCTTCAGAGCAGATTCAGGAAAATAAAAATGGGACCTTTATTCCAAGAATGGTGATTAAATTGAAGAGCAGCCCCCTTTTTAGCAACTCTCAGAGGGCCCAACTCCACAGCTGCTCCATATCCAATTGATGAGCAACCAGGCCCTTCAACACACACCAAAAACACAACTCAACAATTAAACCCCCCCAAAAAAGAAGGGGGAAAAAAAAATGAACTTTGTTACACATAAATATGTATATGTACCTCCATTGAGCCAGAGGAGTAGAGGTTTGTTATTTGGTTGAGATTGAGCCTCAAAGAACCAATAGAAGAGGGCCCTCCCATGAGCTTCATTAACTGTGATATAACCTGAGAATTGTGATATAGTTGGTGTGGATGGTTGGCCAGGTACTTTCATTATTCTATCATTTTCATATTCCTCAGAGACTTTCAGATTTGCTGCTGCTGCTGCTGCTGCATTAATGCTTGTATTCAATGCTACAGCAAAATAAAATATAAATAACAAGATTTTCTTTGGAAGTAAACTTTCAGCTGCCATGTTTTTCCTACTTCACTTCATCAGTGTTTTTCACTGTGGGGACAGTGTGTGTGTAAGGAGTGATGTGATATAAGCAGAGCAGTCCCAGAATATAAGCTGTTCTTGGGCTACTTTTTCTCAGAAAAGAACATGGAGATGACTTATGCTACGAAGGCACTGTTTGGGTATTATTGGAACTTTCTTCTTACATTTTTTTTTTATGCATACACAAAATTTGAGAGCAAATTAATACCAATTCTTAGATTACTATTATTCATTTGTAATATATTTGTATAGAGAAGGAATTTTATAAGATTGTTTAAACAACATTTCTTCAGCCAATGAGAAGGAGACAAAAAGTTCAAAACACTTTTGGACAAAGATTGATATGAATTAGGGTGTATTACAATGAACTCCCATAAGGTTTGGTATAATTACAAATACTACTTGTTGTGTCAAAAATTACAAATACCCTTTTGAGGTTTGTAATTTTTAACCAATGGCCTAAAATGATCCATTTTGCCCTTTATTTTTTTTATTTTAAACATAGAAAAATCAGTCGAGTCAAATTACATTATTACTCATTTGTGTAAAAAATACAAAAAACCTCTCCCTGCGCATGTTTGTCCAAAATAATTTAGAAATTTCTCAAAAATAAATCAATTTGTATAGAGGACATTTTGGTCAGTTCACTCATAAAAATGGATGAAAATAATTTATTTGTTAAACAGTTACAAATCTCAGAAAATATTTATAATTTTTAAAATAATGAGGGAATATTTATAATTATACCAAAACTCGTAAAATGATAATTCACTCTATGAATTATGAAAACCAAGAAATCAGAAAGGCTTATCCCCAACAGTCATGGGCTTGTGTTAAATAAATAATAATAATTATTGGTGGACTGGACGACGAGGGTAGCGTGATCACTATAGTAAGATCACTTGTCTTGTGACAGTTATTTATTTCTCAACAATAATAGTTAATTAAAGAAATAGGTTTGTTGTTTTCTTGGTGGATATTAAATAAGGCGGTCATGATGCGACGAATTAATGGTCATAGGATAATAATAGGGATGGAGGATTTTCAGCCAGTCCTCCTTCATTCAATCATACAAGTCTGGACACATTCGATCCATTCAAAAGACCAATGAGTGAAAGAGCATGTAAGAAATGATCTTTTTAAATACTATCTTATGATAATTGATGAGAAAGCCTCATAAATCATAATAAATAAGACAAAATGTAATTATATGTGATAAATAATCTTATTATGTCTAATTACAGAAACCAAAAGGGATTAGTCTATTTCTTCTTCTTGTTTTCTGGTCATTGTACTTTCTACAATTTAGCCTTCACAACCATCACCCCATATAAAACCAACCTTCAAACAGCAAATTGCCGACTTTTTTGTTTCTATACCAAGAAAGCATCAAAGTTGTTAGTCCAAACCAAGGAAGCATCAAAATTGTTAGTCCAAAAAGCCTTCACTTGATGCTCTTTTTCATGGCATCTGCACTCATTTTAGTACCTTCTATTCTACTTATGGTTGTCCAGCTCTGCTTAAATGAAGAGTTTCCATTGATAAGACCATTTCCAGTGGACTGACACCAGCAGTAGGACAAAACCACAGGCATGAGAACATCATCAACCTTTTCTTGGTCCAAGCTATGCATTGAGTTTTACAATAGATATATCTGTTTAAAGTCCAAATATTTACATAATAGCCACAAGAATCAAGTATTTAAAAAAAAATGGATGAAATTGGAGATTTTACATGGTTGCAATGAGTCCGGCACTGCAAATATGCTATATTAACAACTTGATTCCCAGTTGATGAGAAACTGTGTGTATCCTATCCTGGAAGACATAAAATCTGCATTTCAAGCTGATATTCTTAAGAAAAGTAATAGTTACGTACGATGAGAATAAAAAACAGAAGCAGGAAACAAATGAAGATGTGATTCTAAATGGTGGGCAGGAGTGGGAAGAAGTTACTGAAGCGGACAAGATTACCTTGTGATTTTATTTATTTTATCTTGAATCAAGCACTTGACATAAGTGGCTCAAGAACACAATCTTCAGAATCTGTATTGGTTTTTGTTTTCTTTCTGAAGGAGAAAGGTCGGAGTAGATATCGTGAGAACCGACTCAATGGGTCCTGTAAACCTTCCATTTCGTAGTGTCCAAACCGCCAGTCTCTTACAACATAAGGTCGCAGTATTGGTTTGTCAAGGCCTCCTGAAGAAAAGGAGAAGTTTTAGAAAAATGAGTGTGATGACAAGCATGAAATGATATACATGACTGGCCCAAAATCTAAGGAGAAAGCTGAGAGAGGCATTCCGTAAACATTTTGCCTATAGTTTGGTGGGAGGAAAGAGTAAATAATGGTGAACTGGAAAAGTTGGGGCTGAGTATTACCAGCATACATCAGACCATGTTTGTTGACTGCCCTGTAAAATGGCCTTGTTTTTCCCTCTTCAGCAGCCGTTTGAAGTTCATTCCACGCTCGTGCTCTATCTATCCGTGTTATTTTACCTGACGTTACAACCTGTAATCAGGATATCAGTGACTTCATTGCTTACAATAACCCAATTATTGATTATTCTCATGACACGAAGCAGCAGATAATTGTTACCTTTCTAAACAAATGATATGACGGGCGTGGAATTCGTGCAAGATTATTTGAACGGTCAACTGCTACCAGTCCAAACTTTGGACCATACCCATCAGCCCATTCCCAGTTATCAGATATGGTCCAGAACAGGTAACCAAGAATGGGTACACCCTAAATGCCACGAAAAATGCAGGTCTATCTTAGCTCTTGAATGAAAAATTATGATTCTAGAATATATATATATATATATATATATAAGTTTAGCTCAAAACCATGGTCATTGCTGCATAAGTTGCCAACAGATGTTCCAACATGTATGGTCGCCTGATCAGATCTGTCTCATCGGATACACCATTTTCAGTAATAATAAATGGTGCGCCTAGATGTTTGTATCTTTCATGAAAATGTAGTAGTACACGGTACAAGCCATCAGGATAAACCCCACGCCCGGATTCACTATATTCATCAGTATCTACCAGCTTCAATCCGGCACCAGAAACCACTTCCTGTGCAAATAATTGAAATTTAAACAAAATGAATTTTCGAGATCAGCCAAGATTAACAAACCGTTTTTTTGTTTTTTATTTTAATTAAAAGAGTAGAAGACCTGTCCATAGTAGTTTATTCCGATGTAGTCCAATTTGTCAGAAATACTATCCATAAACGGAAATAGTGTCAACGAATTAGCTACTGATACGGCAGCAAGGTCAAAAAGTCCATATGGCCGCATGAAAGAAACGTGGTGTGCGACTCCAACAATTGCACTTGAGATTGCACTGAAGCAAAACCAAAATATCAAGCAAAACAATAACTCCACACATAAGTTATGAAATAAACAAAATCCTGTTTTATTCATAACTCAACAATGAATAAAGATTTTGGTGTTGGATCATGAAGATCACATACTTTCCCAATAATTCATGACATAACCTAAAACCCTTAATCATGCAATTGGCATTTCAGTCACCTCCAAAAACGAACTCAGATAAAGTAATATATAAAAGATAACCTTTTATCATGGATATAATCATAAGCCTGCGAATGTGCTATTGCCATCAAATGCATAGCCTGATTGAAGACACCAGTAGGCAAAGCAGAAGCGACAGCCTCGAGCATGTCAGGATTACCACCAGGCCAAGCACCAGCACAGTAAGTGAGCATACAAAAAACATGAGGTTCATTAAAAGTTACCCAGTAATCCACCAAATCAGATACACAGTCGACAACAACTCTGCAGAATAGAAGAGGGGTGTAAATAATAATTATAATTTTGACAAAATGGCAAACCAAATCTGCTCCTGCTCTTTGAAATACACTTCTAACGACACCATTTTAAGTAATAAGAAATCTGGAAAATACACGAACTGCAACTGGACTACCCTATGTTACATCTAATAAGATACATATGCCAAACACTGAGATTCATCTAAGTGCTGGTGTCTTAAAAACCAAACCTTCTGCGCTTAAATTAATGATATCTTTTACCAAGAGTCTACTTGAGCCTCAACCTGATGGCCCATGTTGATATATCTTTATCGGACTAGGATTTAGAGGTGCATCATAGCAATTAATGACAAAAGTTTTTATGTGATCGGAAGCACTCGTTATAACTAGTGAATTGGTGATAAAACCAAATGTGAATGACTTAACAAAGCTGAACCTGGTAAATTCCATAAAATAATCAACAGTCTTCTCCAGCTTCCATCCCCCATATTCTGCTGCCCATGGTGGCAGAGAATGATGGAACAGCGTCAGCATTACTTTCATCCCATATGAGTGAACTCTGTTGATGATCCATTTATATCGCTCCAATGCTGCAAAGTTGACCTAGAGAAAATAAATGGATAAATCAGTTCCTTATGCCAAGAAGATGTTTACGTATCACATTGAAAGCAACCGGTAATCTCGCCAAAACTCAAATTGTTAAGCCTCCATATGGCATACACCTTTTAGACACAAGAGCAAAGTACAATATCAGACATGAAAATGGATGTTTTATGACGTTGGCATCAGTCTGAATGTCTCTAGTCTATTCTGCACAGAATCATGTGGTCATGTGGGCAGAGTTCCACCAATTCCAAATCCATACTTACAGCTGCACTAGGACCATCTGTGGGCTCCTCAGGCATGACCCTTGTCCAATCTATCCCCATCCGAAAGACTTGAACCCCAGTATCTTTAGCCAATTTGAGCTCTGTATCAGGATCAGACCAAAATCTCAACCTCTCCTCCCTGAAAATGTATTCAAATGCATTTGCTCTTAGATTGCATTTTCCAGAAGAAAAACACAGGTTCATGACAACATTCTAAAACCCAGAGATTTCATCCTTATCCAATATCTGAGAGAAGGTTTTTACTGGCTTCATAAAGCTAGAATTATACAGCCCCCGTGAAACTACATCCAGCACTTATAATTCTAAAATGGCTTCCGAGAAATGCATGTGGCTCTTACGGGTGTGGAACATTATGCCAGGAGGCAACAGTATGATGACATTCTTCACCCGAGTTTGGTTCTTCAATTTCTTCATATTTCTCGAATCCTCGGATTTTTGCTTCCATAGCTATCCTGAGTTGTTTCTTTCTCTTCATGCTCTTACTGGCTTCTTTATCCGGCATTCTAGCCAGCTGGGAGCCACCATCTCCTGCAGCTGAAGCCAAAACTGCATCAGCCGGTTCAGTGCCTTTTTGAGACTCTGGTTGATCACAGGGGTTTTGTTCTGCAAACTGAAGCCAGGCATCATTGAGGCGGTCCTCGACGTGTGCCGGTGCTGTTGCTAATCCAAAAAAGAATCCTGTTTCTCCTTCTACAGAAAATCACAAACGGGCCAAATCACATGAATGTGGATGTTCCGCAGGGACTAGGGCATATATGTTAAGCTGAAGTATAATGTATTCTACTATTTCCAGCTTCATTACACTCGTAAACAGCAGTTATTCACGATGAGATGAACCTAAGGAAAATCATATGGCTGGCTATCTGTATTATCCTTACGAGCAACTCAAGCTACTACTACAAGTTACAGCTGATTCCCTTTACCATTAAATTTCATCATAGCCAGCTCAAGTGCCAAAACTAACAACAGTTTGGTCAAAATAACATTCAATCATATACTGAACCTGTCCCTATTCAAATATCCCATTATTATTGAGTTATTCAAATAATTTCGACTAACCAAGTGGTTGTTGAGTTGAGAAGTTGAAATACGAGGTACATATGTGGAACTGGACGAAATTCGGAAATATTTGAAAAAGGATACTAAAGGAAAAGAAAAACGGGAAAACGTACAGATAAAGTTAAGCATACCGGAAGTAGGATTGATGTTGAACTCAGCAAGAATATCAGCAGACTCGTCGATTGGAGATTTAAAGGGGGATAAATTTTTCCGTTTATAGCGCGAGAAGGAGAAAGCATTAGCTGCGACGGTGACGGAGAACAAAGCTCCGGCCAGTTTCGTCGCCGTTACTAATAACGTCGCGAATGTCATTTTTGTGAATATTTTGGGAGTGAAGAATAATCAGAATGGGTAGCGTGGGAATATTGAGGTGACGAGAGTGGCCACGTGTACGACAGGCAGTCGTGGACTGATATTTGTCCGTGGAACCGGACCGGTGTGGCGCAAGGGAGGAAGGGTACAAGCCATAGAGCATGCGGTATAACACATGTGGGAATTTGAGTTGGATTTGGCCGCCACGTTAGGTGATGATATAAGAAAATCTTTGAAATAATAAAAATAAATAAATCATTAATTAGGGTTGTTCACAAGAAGAGAAGAGAATAGAAGAGAAGACGTGGGCCAGCCCAAAAAGAAAAGGAGTAGAGTTACAGTCCAAGTATGCATGTAATCTCATTTTGGGCTGAGAATATAAGTTGGGCCCAATTGGGGGGGAGGGGGGGGGGGTGTTTGAAATTCTGGTAGTGGTAGATAATAGTAAATTGTAAAATAAAAGGTAAATTATATTGACACCTCCTAATATTAAGTCAAAATAGAATAACATTATTTGTCTTTTGTAAAATTATAAATACATCAAGATTATATTTATAATTACAATTACGTTCAGCTGTTGATAGGGGTTGTACCCCATATATACGGAAAAGACATAAATAATTCTAAAATCGGGTCAAAATTACATATGGACCTCAAGATCCGCGCACAAAGCAGTCGGGTCACAGGGTAATGCGACCTGCCCCAGAAGACCTGAAATTTGGACCCTTTGTCATCTAACAACACAAGTTTTGAGATGAAGCCACATGGTCCAAGCAAGTAATACATTTGGCCCTAAAAATACTCATGTTCCACTACATTTTATGGTAAGACTTATTGATTGCATTTGATCTACTACTTTATTTATATCGCACTTTGACCATCTCGAATTTGACCTGACTTAAGTATCGGTGGGTCTTCGTCAGGATGATCCCCACTAGCCTGACATGCTTTCTCTTCTCAACTACCGTTCCAATATGAGTGATAGATCGAGATCGCAAGTACTGACCTCACCAAAGAATCACTACATGCCACCCGAATCAACTGCAAAATTTACACAAAAACATC
This sequence comes from Sesamum alatum, assembly GCA_034509735.1. NCBI lineage: Eukaryota > Viridiplantae > Streptophyta > Magnoliopsida > Lamiales > Pedaliaceae > Sesamum > Sesamum alatum. The sequence continues at coordinate 38,084,704 of JACGWO010000006.1, forward strand.
CCCTGAAAAAAACTACACTAACACCCTTTAGAGGGTGTAGCTATAATTTTGTAAAAGTTAAGAGATGTAGTTATAATTTTATAAAAGTTAAGAACGTATTTGCACATATTGACATAATTTTAAGAAAAGAGTAAAGCGCCAAAAAGGAAGAAGGTGAAAAATAATGATGATTACATAGTAGGAGTAGGGTGAGAAATGAGAAGAAGTATTGGAAGGAGTAGTACTAGTATATATGGGGAGTCAACTAGCAGTGATACATCATTTTCAGAATAAATTCTGGAGAACCAAATTGCATTGCCATCAAGCATGAATTGGGGTTGGCATTTAAGTCAGCTCAGCTGCCATCCCCTGACTCATCTGCATCTGCATCTGCATCTGCATCTGCATCTGCCTCTGCCTCTGCCTCTGCATCCCTACCTTTCAAAATTTCATGTATTCTCTCTTCCCTACCATTCTCATTCTCCTTTTTCCCAACCCCTTTCCTTTTCATATTTTCGTCTCTTCTTCTGCTTTCAATTTAATGCCCCCTCACCCCCACCCCCACCTTCTGTTTTGTTTCAGAAGTAGAATCATTTGCCCAATTTATTGCCAATTTTAAATTTCTTAACTGCTTTTGGATCATGTCTCTCACAACTTGTTATGAATAAGGGTATACACCTTCTTACTTACTTTCATAGTAATTTTGTGTTCTTTTGTCTCATTTGATTTATTTTTTGAAATTGAATGCAGTGGATGACATTTAAAAAGAAATTACATTTATGAATACTTATTTCTTAATATTAGTTATGCTATTTAAGAAGTTAGGGTTGATTAAGGAATATTATTATGCGTAGACAGTAGTGTATTAATTAACACATGAAAAAACATACATAGATATAGGAGTTAATTGAGGAGAATGGGTTTGGAAGGGAGTTGGAGTTGTCAATTTTATTGGGAAGCAATGTATTAATATGTATCTTATTATGTAGTTGTGAAAAAGGAAATTAGGTTAGTATGGGAGTTTGCGACAATTGCAAACTTAAAAGCGACACAATAATATTCATCACCCACTGTACTCTACTACTCTGTATGTAGGAGGAGTGGACCAGGACCACACACACACACACTGCATTAATTGAATTCTCTCGAATTTATTATAAGGCTTATTGCCCCCAACTTTGAAAATAGTGAAAAGACCCAAACACCCACCCCATTTCCTATACAGTCGCGTAGGATAGAAAATTCAATATTTTTTATTTAGTAGTTTATGAAATTTTTTAAATGGTCATTAAATTGATAAAATTCGATATATTTAATTTTATATTTTGTGAATTTTCAAAATAATTTTAAAATTGAAAAAATTCAACACATTTAGCCCTATAAATTCTGTAAAGCATATGACCAAATGTGTTGAATTTTTCCAAATTTGGGACTATTTCAAAATTTTGTAAAGCAAAAAATTAAATGTGTTAAAACTCCCTATCCTATGGGACTAAAAATATAATTTTGCCGACTTCAACTTATTGTGGATTCAGGATTACATTGATTCTGCTATTAGATAATATCGCAAGGGTGAGAGAATCTCGAGTACGTAGTGTGATGTATTATTATTGTTATGTCCTTTTATCTTATGTGTGTTTTTATATGAAGAAAATATTGTTGATGATGCAATATCTAATCATTCATTATTAATAGCTACTTAGTTTTGGTCATATATATATATATATATATATATTTCCAAAGTGGCGTTCTAATTATTCCGTATATAATTTGAAATGATGAGGTCTGTTTTTTTGTTTGTTGAGCATGGATCCATCAAATTTGATGGAATATTCGTAATTGCATGCGCACATGATATCTACAAAGAGTATTTTCTATCCCGTACCGTACGCATACGATACGACTTTGATTATAATGAATATATTGATCGATCATTCACAGAAATGGGTGCGAGGAGTGTGAGAGTAGTCCCTAAGGTTTGTATGGTAATTTACTTATTTATGATAATTCTTTAAAGAGACAGAGAAGAAGAAGGAGAAGGCAGGCATTGATGAGAGACAAAAAGATCCTAATGAGAAGCCCCTTTCACATTAAAAACCTCCAACCCCACCCCCACCCCCACCACATTAATAATTAAATATCCATATTCCATTTGTAGCCATCGTCGCCTTCATCACCTCCCTCTTACTCATTTATCACTATATATATTTATATTTATTTATCTTCCTCAACACTTAATAAAACAAATGAAGACGGCAACATTAATTAATATATACTCATGTGTATATATAGCTAATAATTACACCATTAAAATTACTTGTGAGTAAATTTCGAGTTTTTGGATATATAACTTCAACTAATTAAGTTGGTAAAGAAATAGATGATTATGATCCGATGAATACATAAATTTTATCGGACATAAAACAGTAAGTAGTTGAATATATATATATATATATATATATAATTATTAAAGAAATTTTCATGTAATTGTAAGGTAGGGGGTGGGGGTGGGGGTGGGGGTGTTGTACGTAGTATGAAAAGGACATGAGAGAGAGAGAGAGAAGTGAATATACATACATATGGCAGTATGTATGGGTAACACAAATAGTTACTACTACTATCTATATATATATATATATATATAGAAGCAGAGCAGCTAACACAGGGATGGCAATGGCCGGCAATGCCATTCATAACCCACTCAACATACATATATATATATAATCTCACATGCATCCTCCATACCCTTTTCTTTCTTTCTCATACCAATTATTCTTTAATATTTAATTATAACCCATGTATTTAATTTAGCACTCCTAATTAATGTATATAATTCAATAATAAATTCATATGTAGAAGATTATATATTCAACACTCAAACATCCCGAAATTATTTATAATCTTTTTTGAATTTATCAAAACCCATATACCATTTATATATAAAAAAAAAGGAAAAAACAAGAGATCTAATTCCACTTATAAATTAACAACTTTGAAATATTTGTTGAAAAATATGAGATGCATGTATTAATTAATTAAACATTAATTAGTGTTCTAGGAGATGTATATATATAATAAAAGACATATATATAATTGCCCGGGCGGGGGGATCTCAGAAATGAAGTTTGACTGTCTTAGGAAAGTGTGAAATAAAAATGTTGGAGGTGCCATTTCCCACACCCTTAATTCCCTCACGTACCCAAAATTTTAGCACTACAAACCAACTCATTCATCCATAAAATAACCCCCAACATTGTGTACATTAAGGCCGATTTACTCTTACCTAGGCCTACAATATATTTTATAATCTCCCTTTATTTTTCTTTTTCTCTTTTTCCAAGTCTCCAGTATATATCCATTAATTAAATAACTCTATCACCAGCTTTAAACAAACCCCTATTGCGTATTATTATATATATATATATTAAAAAGTTTTATTTTAATTGCCTAATTATTTAATTCTGATGACGGACAAAATTCTCGATAGAATAATTTATTAACACGAATCATGCATGGTTTTTGTTTTTTTACATTGGTTTGTCATGGAATTCATAAATTTTGTTGCCTTGTATATTCTTAATAAAAACAAGTTCACTAATTCCTAGATTATGAACAATGCATGTCACTCTTAATTAACATACATGATGCCTCTAGCGTTTGAGTTACACGTGCACCACCACTGTAGTAATTATTATTAAGTTAGTACAGTAGTGTTAAAAATAAAGGAAATGGTTAGTTGGTTTTTTACTGCGGTGGGGCGTCCACGTGGTTAGGACGTGGGTTATTAACATTCTTTCTGGGCCTTGATGGTAGCTGTCACCGTCAGGTCCATAAGGACAGCCCACTGCCTGTCCATAAAACCCCCTCTTCAATTCTACCTTTCTTCATTCCCTCTTTTCTTCTTTCACCACCAACACCTTCAATATTCCTCTCTCTCTCTCTCTCTCTCTCTCTCTCTCTCTCTCTTTGATTGTATTTTCTTTATTTCCCATGGTAGACAGAGAAAAGATTGCAAAGCAGAAAGTAACCCTGGAATTTTCACAACTACTAGGTATGTTATGTAAAACAAACAAACACACACACACACACACTCTGAGAATTAAACTTTAAAAACATATATAGAGTCAGAAAACACATGATCCATGCTTCCATATTTACTTGTTTTTTGCATGACCTTTTCTTGCAACTCGTATCTAAATATGCATACTTTACTTTCTTATATTCTTCATATTAATTTCTACTTATAAACTATATATACAACCTATGGTTGGTTGTATGAATTTGTACAATTTATAATTAATTAATCTGCTTTGATTATATTATGACTAGGGTTTCATCTCATCTATTTATGGACTGACTTTGATGGGTGCAATATCCGGCTTAGAAAGGGAGCAAGGCTTGATCAAGAGGAGAAAATCTTGGCTGCAGATGATTCATCTATGATGAACAATGGCCTGCAATTCGTGGTTGCTTCTTCACCCTAGTTCACTGGGTGCTATCCTACCTGAGCTTTTTTCTATTTTATATTTTCATTTTTTGACTTGTTGCCTTTTATTTTTCTCCCTTTCCGTGTCTTCTTGACCTTGTAAGACCTTTTCTTGACCTTGTAAGACCCCATTTGTTGTGGTCTTTTTCTATTTTTCATTTCGTTTTGGATGCCACACCAGAGTGTTTTGGTGTCGGTCTTATCTATGTTTTCTCTTCGTTCCCGTCCAACTCACGTTCTCCTTCCTTGTCTATCCCTCCTGAGCTATTCGAATTTAGAGTTATTATAAGTGTTTCTATGTCCATGAGTAATTGTGGTATGTTATGTAATTACATGGTGGGTGTTTGGAGTAGTAGTAGTATATATATGTTGCACACTACAGTATATATTCTTGTGGGTAGGTAGGGCCATCTCCATCAGGATTCAGGCATGAGTTTGAATTGTAATAGATGGACAGATAGCCAAATATAGACATGGTGTGGGGGTTGAGTCCCTCAGTGTTGGTTGTTTTATATGTTGTTGGGGTGAAAAGTAGTATGAGAATAAATATTCTTGCAGTGAAAGAGTGAGTTTTTTCTTTCTATCTATCTATCTCGTGACTGCTTCCATTCCATGTACAAACCCCGCCCGGCCCCCTGCTTCTTTCTTATATATACACTGTATTATTGGCCTGGCCTCCATATATATATATTTGATTTAATTTAATTTAATTTAATCAAAGTCAAATTTCCATCTGTAAAAAGAAACCAACTTTTTTCTGCTACTCAGGAAACCATGAGAGTCATGAAACTCTCAGGCTCTTGTCTGTGTAAGTTTGATGGAGAGCAGAAAACAACTTTTTTTTTTTCTTTGCATGCACTGTTTAATTAAAATCCTTTTGATTGGACACAACTGGCATTGAATTATGAGCTTATTTCATGCGGTTTCCAGCTTAATTAAAGCTTTTAACTACCTAGTAATTAACCTTGTACTACTAATGAGTAGTTGGAAAAAGTAATATGTGGGTTTTTTTTTTTTTAACTTAGAAAATAAGATTTGATGACCCTTTAATAACATCCTTAATTTGGACAAATTCTTGATTGCATGTAAATCATTTAATGAATTCTGTACATATATATATATATATAATGATAATATCTTAATATTTGAGATGGGCAGAGGGGTTTGATTAATTAGTCATAAATTAGGAGGACTTTTAATTGTTTGAATTAATTTTTTTTTGATGAAATGAAAATGAGTTAGTGTTAATTTGAAACAAATGGTAATTAATTAGAAGTTGATCATAAGAAAACACAATGATGCAGCATACATGTAAATGTAATAGTACATTATTTCCTAGTTTGTGGTATTTGATGTGACAGAGTGAAGGAGAAATAAATGAAAAATAAGCAAGAAAGAGAGAAGTGAGAAGCATATTATATATTTGGAATAAATAAAAAGTGCAAAGGACAAAGGGGTAGAGTTGAACTCCAGAAAAACAGGGTCAATGAATTGTACCCATAAAAATGAGCTTGTCTCAAGACTCGGATCAAAAAGTCTTTCTGAAAGTGGTGGGGTGGGGTGGACCGTGGGGGAGGGGGGCCCTGGGTTAGAGTTAGAGTTAAAGTGTTTTAATTTTACCTCTCCAATTCTTACCATTTTCTGAAAATTACAGCTTGGTAATTAATTAGTAGTGTGTTTGAGATTTAGATGAATCTTTTTGTGATCTATATATAATGGGCTTCTCTAATTATTTATTAATAACAAAATGAGAGCAGGTAAATGTTGTTGTTTTTGTTAGTGAATTTAGAATTTCCCCACAAGAATTGAAATAAATTATTAGTAGTAGAGATGAATGATGGTGTCTCCATGAAAGGTAGACAACTTTATGTGTATTCAACCACCTAACTCACTCATTTATATTTTTGAATATATATTTATGGAATATTATATCATGTCATGTGAGATCTTCGCTTTGAGTTTTTACTTTTAAAGCATGCATCCACAGATTAGTCAAAACTAATGAATACACTAGAATTTTACATCTCCAAATCCACTCATTTTTTGTTATTGCAAACATATATTATCTTTTTGAATTATAGTAAAATTATATTATTGTGTAACAACTGATCATTAATTAATATTGGGATAGGATAGGTAGAGCTACTAGTAATTAAGGCTGATCAACAAGGGGTAAGTCAAGTGTGTGTGTGTGTGTTTTCTTTTTCTTTTTTTTTTTTTTTATAAAAATCAATTAATTAAGAAGGTGATGATTTGATTTGATTTGATTTGATTAGGGTGAGTGTTTGAAGCTTACCTAATTAACAATTAATGTGTTTTTAGTAGTAACATGGGGCTACTCATAACATAGTAACATGGGGCTACTCATCATTGCTCCTTTTGAAGAGACGGATGTGGATAATTACTTTTACTATTTATATCCTAATTAATCATTATCCAATAAATTAAGCTTATTACTTTTACTATCTATCATATGGAAATTAACATACTTTGATAAAATGAACTTGAAATGTCCCTGACCAACACAGCTAAAGACCCTTTTACAGAATGGGCTAACAAGAAATGGGCCTTCTGCTTGACCCTTTTATGGACTTCTTTTTTATAAAATCTAGCCCAAATATTTGATACTAGGTCTGGGCCCAAATAGCACGACTCTACGTGAAAACTTACAACCATGGGCCCAAACTATACATGCCTCCACAATTAACACGTCTTTAATTTTGTTAGAGATTTTCTTTTATGTATATAATAATTAAGAGATGCGATTTTACTTAGGGTCGTGTCTAATAAGACAGCAATTATTCTTAATGGATGGGACTTATAATTAGGAATTGCGACTCTTGTTAACAACTGTCATGAAAAGACACATTGGATTCTATAATTAGACATGCATCTATAACAGTTTTACGTATGCAAGAAACATAATTATTAGTAATATTGTAAGATGTGACACCATTCTAGCTAATCACATCATAAAAATAATATCCTTATTAATAAAGTTGACTTTGTTGCCCTCAAATATTAATAGTAAAATACGTATATAATACGGGTTTTTTCAAAAAATAAAATTTAACCATAAAATGGAAAATGCATTCCTTTAAACAAAAATTAAATAAACATAAATAGTATAGGTTACATCAAATTACTATAAATAACTAGTAACATACGTACAAAAAACATGCTACAACCTATACATCTCCAGCCGATCATATTTCATATATAATAGTGTGTATACATATAGCAATGTTTATCCCGTTTTGAAAAAGACTTTGTTATATATATATATATATATATATTTTTCACATATATAATTACATTTTTACATATTATAGCATATAATGAAACGTGATTGCAATTTCCACATTATTTGAACATCTTTATATAATTAGATATATGAAAATTACATATAATCAAAAGGAATAAAAATAAATAAATATTTGATTCTTGGGAGCCCAAAAAATGGGGAAGTAAGTACAAAAATGGAGACCCTAAATCAAGATTTTGTTGCACCATGCATATAATTAGATTACCTAATTAAGAGGGCCTAGCTACTTTCTAATTAAAAGATGGGATGGAAATAATTGGGAGTGCTCACCTCATCATTTACATGCATTCTTGAAAGTATATTTAAATCATATAGGATGCTTTTAATTATGCAAACAATATCAGAGAATCGAAGAGCTGTAGAAGGTTTTAATCATGGATGCCTAAATTAATCAATTAATACAACAACAACATGCATGATATATAAATATATCTACATATACTCATAATATATACATATATATATATATATTAATTGTGGTGCATAATTTAAATTAGTAAATATTTATTAGCTTGATCGAGATTATATATATTCTTGAAATTAAGAGACTGCCAATATCGTTAATCTCTTTAATTAATAAACACTTAAATATTCTCTACAACGTGCAACTTATAAAGTTATTGTGCATGCATCTACTCAATTAATTTTGCTCCATGTATTATTAAGTGGTTACGAATTTGTTTGCAAGTAATTCATGATTTGGTACAATGACAATGAGTTGGAAAGATAAAATGGAATCTACGAGCTAGCTACTTGCAATTGATACATATCTATCTATTTGAATAATTTGTTTTCATTTTCTATTATTCGAATTCATTTTTGTATTACAGAAAAGCATATGATTTATGGAAAATCTAACATTTATAGTCATCTTTGAAAAAGATACCAGATGGTTACTTAACTAATAGTGTGTCTCGAGGTGAGAAATTTTAAATTTTAATTAAGACCCTCTTCAATATATATATATATATATATATATATAATATGATGTAAATTTTCAGTATATATCCAATTAAGTTAGGAGTGTAGGTAGTGTGGTATGCATATATTAGCATAATTAATTAGGTAGGATATTAATAGTCTACAAGCGATATTAGTGAGTGTCATTTTCTAAGTTAATAGGTAGAATGATTATGTTATGTGGACACACACACCCCTCATCTAAATTAGTCAATGCCTACCATAGAGCATATATAATTATGAATATATGGACTCCAATATCATCATCATTGTGGACATTTTATCTACTTTGTAATATTTTCTATCTATTTAATGATAGTTAGAAATAATTATATATAAATTTTTACTAGTTATGTAACTATATATTTATATATATACATTATCTATTGATTATTATAGTTGTCGATTATTTTAATTAAATTAAATGATATATATGAATGATCCAATATTAAAAAATAAAAGAAATATATATTTATATATATGTTATGAAATTTAAAATTGTGGATGTTCATATTCATTTCTCATACTCTTTGCATTCTTTCATAAATTATAAACTCTTGTGGTTCATCTCTCCTCATTAAAGATGAGACTTTTGATCATAATCTTGGAGCCTATAAATAGGCTATTTTATTTGTATAGTGACAATGAAAAATATATAAAATACTTTCTTTCTTCTCAATTCCAATTCTCATATTTTTTATATTTATCATATATATTACATGAGATATTTTTGCATTCAATTATTGAAAGCTAGTCCCACAAACTCTAAATTTCATAGCATCGATCTAATTGTGGAGTACTATATATTTGTTGAAAATTATGGAATCAATATAACGAGCAAACACTGTTAATCTGAAAATGATGTTTGAGACGATATTATTTTACTCTTTGATATATACATATATATATGTCAGAAATTGTTGGTAATTATTTAGTTTTCACCTAACGAAAGGGAGCCCAGTAGACATATATATAATATACTAAAAAGAATTATTACATTATCTGGTTTTGGATAAAGAATATTTCCTGAAATATAGATTGACCAATCGGCAAAAACGAGAATGAGATTCATAGAATACAATGATGATATATCACATAACACATTATTACATATATATAGAGGGCTGGGCTTGAATTTGACCTTGGAATAGTGGTTGTACGTACCCTTCACTCCACAATTATCATGAATTGTGGGCATGCAAATTAAGGTATATATATATATATATATATATATATACAAATTAAATTTATTTCTGCCTTAATTACCAAAGAAACATGGGACACTATATCAATATATATTATAAATCTTTACTATAACAAACCACTTTCCACCATTCATTCTACCAAATCTGCCTAACTCACACTCCTTCTCTCCAATTATTTCACAACTTTCCCACATCTACATCATCTATTTTAACAAAAAAAATAAAAATAAAAAAAATATTGAGTCCATAATTATTACAACATAGAGAATGGAAAGATGTTGACAGTTCAAGGAACCAGCTAGATTTTATTTTAGTTTTTTTAATTTGTTTCGTCCTCCTACGTCGACCCTACAACAACAACCAAAAAAAAAAGAAAAGAAAAAAGAAAGAAAATGAAAGGGAATGGGGCAGATTGTGTAAGAATGGATTGACGAACAACTGTTGAAGTATTAGGCATTTGGGTGAGGACCCTTCCTTCGCTTCTTTCTATTGCTTTCTGATGTTTTTTGTTTCTTTTCTTTAACTTCACAAGTTTCTGCAAGAAAATATTATTAGTCTAACCAATTTAATTTCCACCATATATATAATGTAGCTAGTACGACTACTTAATGACAACGACACTACCATATATATATATATATATATATGTATGTTGATTGTGATGGCTGATCTCAACATATATAATATCTGAGGGATTAATTTTGATCTTAGTACTACTGTCACATTTAATTAATTAACAAGTGTTTATTTATTGCACCCGAAAATTAAAACTTATAGTAATAATAAATTATGTAATTATTAGTGGGAAATATAAAATGCGAACATTGGAATGCGGGTCTGCTGTTATATGAAGGAAAAGCATAATTAAATTAATTATATCATAAATGTTTCTAAGCATGTCATCAATTATTGATTCACTTGATTGATGGTACATATTATATACAAACCTTGTCAACAACTAGGGCCAATTATTGATTCATTTTCAATGATAACGTGGCTTATATGACTAATAGGATATGATACGATGAATTTAGTAATTAATGAATATTTCTTTATTATTTCAATTTTAAGTAAAATTGCTCCTTTTTAAGGAATGGTTCCAAAAAGAGAAAAAGAAATAAAGTTACACAAGGAAATAACGTATATTTAACAATTTAATAATATTAAATTTGGAGTGATGGACTGCAATGTGAATCTCCATGCACAGAATTGCATTTTTCAGCTCAATCGAAATATTTATTGGTTATTTTCTCTCTCTCTCTCTCTCTCTCTCTCTCTCTATGTATATATAATTGTAAAAGAACGTATTTAAATTTGTTCAAATAAATAAATCAATGTGCTAGCTTCTATTTGTATCATTTTTTTTATTGATTCCTTTCTTGTAAATTATATAATGCGGGAGGATTAATTCAAGATTTAGAACTAAAATTAAATGACATCTGAATTAATTTCTGAAGTCAAAGAAAGTTGTCCTTTGATACTCAGGTCGAATAGTATGTAGAAAAGGTGCAGAATTGGTAAGAAGATCAGATAAATTAATACTTAATTAGTATGAGATAATATAAGTTAAATAAGGATGGGATGTGGTGGTGAGTGGTGACCGATCACCAAAGCAAAATCAGACCTCCTAAAAGAAAACGAAAATTAACATATATATATATGGATGATGAAAGATGACATACGAAAAACTGTCAGCCAAAAAGTCAACCTTCTTGACTGATGACATAAACTTGCTGGTTTGCAACTCTTCAACTTCCAAAAAAAAAAAAAAAAAAAAAAAGAAAAAAGAGAACAGTTAAAATTTTAAATACTATATATTTATGATCTCATCGCAGCTCTCACTTGAATAAATTTATGTATACTCTCTCTAGTTCCATCTTTTTCAAACACACCTTCTTCCTTCTCTACCTTTCTCTGCTATATATGTATTGCTGCTACCTTTCTGAAGAAATCAAAAAAGCAAATAAATAATCAAAACGTAGCATGGTAATTGTGGCGGCTGCAAATGCAAATGCAAATGCAAATGTTTTGAAAATGGAGAAAATAAGAGATGATATACAACTCCCAATAATAGACCTTCTCTCATCAAAATCAAACCGCTCACAAGTCTCGAAACAGATTGTAAAAGCTTGTGAAGAATATGGTTTCTTCAAAGTGATCAACCATGGCGTCCCGCAGGAGATTATTACTCAGATGGAAGAAGAAGCCCACAACTTTTTCTCCAAACCCGGGTCGGAAAAGGAGCGGGCGGGGCCCGCCAACCCGTATGGTTATGGGTGCAAGAATATAGGGTTGAAGGGTGATATGGGAGAAGTGGAATATCTGCTTCTACAGACAAACTCTCCATTTATCAACTCCAAATATTACATTTCTCAAGATCCAAACAAGTTCAGGTACACTATCTCTACTTCTCATATATCACCACACCTCTTTCAATACATATCGTTTATATATATATATATCACCATATATATATGTATTAATGTTTGTACGTACGTAAAAGTAATAATAAATAAGCATATGATATGGTTTTTAGATTATAAAAATATGAAAGTAATTATAAAATTGAATGCTTGCAAGCTACTTAAATTATTGCAGATAGGATGATCTCCCGTTCCCTAGAAAATCAGCTTTTATATAGTATTTATGTTCATAGACTGCTCAAGTATATATATGTATATACAAAGGTTGAGAGATGATGAATAATTTCCACGTAGACTACGATACGCGTCATGTATATAATAAGTAGTGGGGGTGGGGACTTATTATGCAAGGGGTTTGGACAAACTGAAACTGTATAATACATATATATATATATATATATATATATATATAGGGCCAGGCAGGGCGGGGCAGCCTTGTTGTCTGGAAGCACTCTTAAAGGGGCTACGTAGAAGGGGGGACATATATATATATATAAACACGTATGTGCAGACATGTTTATACATTAGATGAGAATGACAATATTGTTGCACAGAAAGTGGCATATGTTTGGACCATACCATATATATGAATGAAAATATTCAATTTACACCTTCCTTATCTTTTTTCATTCAAGATCAATTAAGCTGGACATTATATAATTCCACATTTGCATTCTATAAAAGGAGCAACTCTTTCCCATTTTGATCCTAGCTCCACATATTCTTCTCATCAATTTCAACCTAGCATATTATCATAGGCCACAGTAACACAGTAGTTGTGTCCATGAAATACTATCTATTTATTGGTCTATCTATGTATCCATGCCATCAATTAAATTATATAGTGTTGAAGGCTTTTATGTTACACTACTTACCAATTGGAGATTGACATAATTAACCAGAACTAACCCAACTATTTTTATTCAGTGGACGCCTATATTAATTAATTAATTGTTGCTTTGCCAATGAATAAAAAAATGATGAGACTACAATGAATAAAAAAATAAAATCACAACCAACCACCACTCTACAATACACAATAAAATTATAATAGTTGATGATGAGACTGCCAACTAATTTGGGATACATGTATATATATATCTATATAGCTAGGCATCTTTCTATTTTTGGAGACAATACATTTTTTATATATATATTAGTACTTGTGATAATTAATTAGGAACAATTCTAGTGGTTGTTAATTAATTTCTGGTGCATTAATTACCTGCTTCAGATGACTTGTACTAGCTGCTTACTTTCCTACCACAATTTCAACATTAATTGTCATAATACCCTTCAACATCTTAATTTCTTCCTAGCTATTACCATATTATTATATAAAAATAAATTTATAGTTGGTTAGTTCTTCCGATGATAGCTAGGGTTGTTAATTCAAACGAGCAAAGTACATATACTGTTGAGAATATATAGGTGGACGAAAATTTTGATTTTTGCTGTCTAAAGACTAATTAGATATTAATAAAAAGTCTAAAAATAATTGAACGAAAAAGAAAATATAATCTTTTGACAAGTTCTTCAAGACATAATTAAATAAACTATTAAGTCAATATTTTTTTTGTGGTTGACTAATTTCTGATAATTATAGAATAAAAATTAATTAAAAAGGTTCATGTGAAAGTAATAGTATGATGATACGTGGGGAAAGAGGAAAGGTTGTATGAGTAGTGTATGGGAGTGGTGAAGGTACGTAGATTGAATTCAGAATTGAGACAAGGATGCATAGAAGATGATGATGATGATGATGACGACGACGATGCAGTGGGAGTGGATGGCGTACTCATTTATACAAGTAGAAGAAGATGAGAGAAAAGAGGAGGAGCAATCAAATCAAAAGATTTGCAGAGAAAAAACTTGCTACTTGTGGGGGTTAACCTATGTCACCATTTTTTTATCAAAACAAGCACACTGCACTCTGCACTCTGCGCTCTGCACACTGCACTCTGCACGGCACTCTCCCATCTCAACTCGATCTCTGCTTCCATTTCCCAAAGTTGACCAAAAAAACATTATGAGAAATCCATCAATAATTATCAATGAATTAATTAAGCTAATTCTTATCTGGAAAGTATAATTATTTGAAAAAGATATGTATATATGTTGATTCTTGATTGATGGCATTGGCAGGTGTAGAGTGAATGGTTATGTGGAAGCAGTTAGGGAATTGGCATGTGAAGTATTGGATTTGATTGGAGAAGGGTTAGGGTTAGGGTTAGGGTTCTTGTCTGAGCTAATCAGGGACGTCCAGAGTGACTCTGTGCTCAGGCTGAATCACTACCCAGCCTGCTGCGATGTCATAGACAAGTCAGCCTCCAAGATTGGATTTGGGGAGCACACAGACCCTCAGATCTTGACCCTCCTCAGATCCAACGGGGTAGAGGGACTCCAAATATCGCTGGAGGAAGGGGTGTGGGTCCCAGTAAACCCTCACCCAGACTCAGGCTTCTGTGTCAACGTGGGTGACGTCTTAAAGGTAACCAACCCCCCTTTTTCTTTTTCTTTTTCTTTTTCTCTCATAAGCAAAGATTTTTATTTTTTTTATGCATGCAGAGAGTTTTGAGTGGTGATGTGATCAACACTACTCATCAGTCATCCAGTCCCCAGTTGAATTTATATATATGGAATATTATTGCAAATGATGAGATGGTGCTGTTTTTTTTATAATCAGGTAATGACGAATGAGCGGTTTGTGAGCGTAAAACACAGAGTGGTGGTGAACTCGTACAAGGCAAGAACCTCCATCGCATACTTTGCAGCTCCACCTCTGCATGCCACTATAACTAATTGCCTTCCCGACAAGGACAAGGGCAACCCTATTTATACAAGTTTTACATGGGGGGACTACAAGAAGGCTACATATACCTGCAGATTAGGGGATACTCGTCTTAATCATTTCAAATTTCATAATAATAATTAGACAGATTATATTATTATTATTATTACTTATTACTTATTAATGTAGTGGCAGATGATGTGTATGATCGTTGCTGCTTCTTTGCTTATTAATATGTATGTATGTATTTATTACTAGGCTTTAATTGATGAATTAGGCCTGTTTCAGATGGGCTGTTGTATGAGTTCATGACCCAAATAAATAGGAGGACAAATGGCCCACTAAACAGCCCAACCTCATTCCCTTTTCCAACATTAATTAATCAAATATAATTAAGCAACTGCTTATCACATGTATCTATACTTTATTATAATTGAAGAGCATCTATTTGGTGTCTCAAATTTTATTGATCTGCTATTTTTTTTTATTTTTTAAATTATTAGCGGCCCTTGCACACGGTCTCCGCAAGCGTAATATTTTTAAGTATAAATTTAAACAAGCACACAACTTATTTGCATATGCTTAAAAATTGAACAAATATATCATGACTTATAGAATCACGTATACATTTGATGTAAGATTAACTAATAACTCATAACATAAAACAATGAAAACCACATTTAAAAATTGTTCAATATAAAAGCACAAAAAATTTCAAAAATGCACGTAGCTTTTTTGGTTTTGGTGCTTGAGCATTAATTTGATTGACTCAATAATCACATTAGAACTCCCACGTGGATATGTTAACATGTCTAGCAAGTATTACATATGGTTTCCACACACATACTTTTTTTTTTTTAAATGTAAATCAAATGTATACAAAATTTTCTAATAAAAAACAAAATAAAATTGTCCAATGAGCAATCTTCACAATTTTGTGATGTTCAATTGTTTATTGTCAGAAATCAACGAAACGGCAAGCCTTCAGCAAAAACAAAGAAACCCCAAATTAACAAAGGAAATTTAGAGACAAAAAACCATATTAAATCAATCCAATTCAACATTAAGAATCACATCCCTAGATCAATGTTGTACTTAATTCTTGAATTTTATAAAAAATCCCATGTTATTGATTAAGAAAATAAACAAAAAGAAAAAACAAAAATATAAATACATGTATACTCATAGACACAACAGAAAAACCTTTACAGAATATATAGGACATTGACGGCATTTCCTATTAATCTCTTCAATTTCAATTAGATATATCATAATCACCTTTAGCGTGTGCAATTTTCACACACCGAAAGAAATAATGTTCAGAAGGCAACGAAAGAGAGAGGATTTTGAGAGAAGGTTGTGGTAGGATTCTGCAGACAAAGAGAACGTGAATTTTCAAAACGTGGGAGGTTTCTGCAACGTGGGACTCTATTGAGGAAGAGAGAGACGTACAACATTTAGAAGGGTATTTCTGAAAGTTCATTAAATTGGTACGAGAACTGTAAAAATAAATGAATTTTTTATTTTTATCCTCAATAAATTAATCAATTCACTAATTAGAAATAAAAGAGTGAATGAATTATGTAAAAAGAGAGGACAAACTTTGTAAAAGTGCTTAAGTAACTTCCATTTTAGACACAAAAAGAGCTTTTCTTTTATAATTAGTATAAATTTACAATTTTTTCCTTTTTTTCAACCTCCAATTCTCTCTCTCTCTCTCTCCCCTCCCCCACTGTTATTTTAATAACTTCCCATAAATTTTATCTTTTCATTATTTTTGTTTAGTTAACTAATGTAGATATTTTAAAAAATTAACAATTATACTATTTATATTTAAAATTAATTGTACACACGTATAGATGTGTCATACACACTAGTTTATTATTATTAATCTTGCCAACCTGCCACATTTCAGCGCTGCCCAAAAAAGTAAAAGTAAATATTATTTCCTGGCTCCATTATCCAAAACATATTACTTATTTCCGCCCCCTACTAATCATCATCACCTCTTTGACTTTTTCCCAAGAAAAGTCATAGTTTGGACATTTTCTTTCATAATCATTTTAATTTCTTGAATAAATAAAAGGGGAAAAAAGACGAATATTCAACAATACATTTTCACTAGTGAGTAAATTTGGGCTTTCTAGAATCAAACTTATTTACGGTGTAATTAATTAATAGACGTAAGCAATGATACCATTACAGAGACCATGCATATTCCACTACTTAATTTCCAAACTAATCTCATCACAATAATAATAATGATTTAATTATATCTAAAACATAATGTCATATCCATTCTCCAGTCAAAAGATGGATTAATTAGGCTGCTAATTCTCATTAGCCACTAGTAATATAAACTTGTTCTGGAATGTCAAAATCAAGTTGGTACGACGACCACCGTGTCCCTTAATTAATAATCAGATTCGTGATTAGAAACAAAATCTAGATTTTCTTGTGGTTGAACCATCCACTAATCAAGTAAAACTGTTGACTCTGTTACTGTGTATATAATTAAGCCCCCCATTAACTATTAATCAACTGACCATGATACTTTGACTTGCATTTTTTTAGGGTTTGAAATGCAGACACGATCTGTTTAATTGGGTTGGATCTGCAAATTGACCCCCTCCCTCCTCCTTTTTCTTTTCAATGAAAATAAGGGAAACTTTTGACCTTAATTAATCAAGTTTCTGCTACTAGATTTCAAGTCAATCCATGTATAAATTAATGATAATGTAACTTCCCAACCCAAATTATTTAGCTAATTGACCATATATATATATATATATACCATGTATATACTTGTAGTTCAAACCCTCCTAAACTAAGGACGACGACGGTCGGGTATCACAGCACTAAAACCACCCTGCAAATTGTCATTGCGGGCAGGATTAATTACTATAACTGAATTGAGTTGATTTGGATATACAATACTTCACTTTCATATCAAATATGTCCCTAATTTTTTTTATTTTTTTTGAAGTGAAAGCGATGAATATTATTAATTAAAGTAAATCGATTACAATCAATCATGTTGTACATAGACAATTACATCAATCCTGATCAACAATAATCACATAAACAACACCTATTATACAGTAGACTTTCATCCCATGTATTGGTGGGGTTCAAACCCATGAACTATAATGTCATGAGACCTCAACGTTAACCACTAGGCTAAGACATCATTGCTATCAAATATGTGCCTACTTACGTCTTCAAGCTAAATATGAAATACCCTCACATATTTCTTATTTTTCTTTCATTTAAATCCATTATACAAAGAGTAGTATCGATCAGGAGTAGTACAATCTGGTACATCATACAGATAAAATTTGATCATAAGGGAATGTTATGAGTAGCAATATTTCCTAAATTAATTTTGTTACGCCGAGGCAATGGATAAGAAGTTTGTCCATTTAAAAGGTAGAGAATTGACATAGAAGAGTGAATTGGGGTTAGGGTTAGGGTTGGGGTCCCTTAAAATGATTCAAAGGGCATAGGATAGGAGGATATATAGTTGGGTTGGCATTACATTTTGAAGGATTTGATTTGATTGACAGTAACCATCCACTTTTTCAGATGCCCCATCTATCAATATATATATGTAGTCACCTCAACCTCAACCTCAACTGCAACTCGACCCGCCCGATTCAAATTCTTGTTGAAAACTCCATCCCCTTCCAATGGTGGAAGCCCACGTGTGAGTACTGTTGAAAAGTCTTAAGGGCTGGTTTGAAAATATGTATGGTCCATTTCTCTAACCCTACCATGAAAACAAATGAGGACTTGAAAAACACAAGAAAATGTGTCAAGCAACAAAATTAAATCAACTGAGAGAGAGAGAGAGAGATGGTGGAATCCAGTTGTACCCTACAATATATATATACTTTGATTGGTAGGTACATTGTGTTGATGGATACATAACACAATTACACATCATACATTACATACATTCCTTACGTGTATGTATACGTTTCGTACAAAATGTCATGATTAATTAGCAACAAGTGGCGGATTAGAGGCTTCTGTTTTGAGTATTCTACTCATATTTTTGACTTTCTCGCTCTTCAAATTTCAAGATTACTGCTACTTCATTACTTTTTCATTTGTTTATTTATGTTGTAATCCAAGTTATTATATCTATATATATGTTGATACCCCTTCAACATATATTTTGTATACATTTTTTTTTGTGTGTGTGTATTTTTTACCTCATATATAGTTTTGGGATATTATATATATTGACACTAGATTGGACTTCATTTGATCCAATCATTCTACTTTTCTTTTTCTTAACAAGAAATGATGAATATAATTAATTGAATTAAATAGAATACAATTCGTCTTATCGACTATTACAACAATTACAACAATCATAATTTGATCAACAATATTACATAAGTTAAATCTAAATAATCCCACTATTACAATATACACAATCCTACTATACAGTAGACTATCTTCTCACGCATTAGTGAATTCGAACTCATGACCTCTAAAATCATGGGATCTCAACCTAATCATTCTACTTGAACATCTCAATTTAATGTTCAAATGAAAGTTTTGGATCAAATGGACAAATATGATCTCTTTCTCTCTCTCTCTCTCCTGAGATATTAATGGGCTCTGATCTAACGCGAACTCAATTTAGTTGGGACAAGTTATAGAGTTACAAATAGATCTATACACTAATATCAAGTTGTAATTTTGAGCCTCATTCTAGTTTAACTCAATCCCTTTAAAGTTTTATATTTATATATACTTATCTATCATGAATATATATTTTTGTAAATAATTAATTAGTTGTTTCAATAATCATATATTTTCTCATATCAATTAAAAAGTTATACTCTATATATATATCAATGCATTTTTTTGAAATTATAAAACATGTCTAGTAAGTTCAATTTATCGTGTCTTGAGTTTAAAATACGTAGATAATTTTTGGTACAATAAAATTGAAGTAATTCAATATCAATTCTTGAAAATAAGTTTGTGTATTGCTATACCTTAATACCTCTACGGCAGAGAATATAATTTAAATTGATCTTATAATATTGTTACATTATGATTAAATATAAATTGCAAGATGAGGTACGAAACAAATGGAGGGGGACTAACGTGGCTATGGATGAATTTCTCTGTAATTTTGGGAGCTTTGTCAATTTCAAGGGTTGCGGCTCTCAGTGCTTCCGTCTAGGAACTCCAAACATTATTTCCTTTCACTATTAAAAAAACAATATATATATATATTTTAAAAAAAAAAAAGGGGTGGTGGGTGTACACGTGGAGGGTCCTGAACACCTCTTTGTTTGGGGGCCACTTCTGGTGGTTTCTCTCAAAAAGGCACGCGGCCTACAAAGATTCCCGCCGCCACCTCCTCCTCCTCTTTTTTTCCCCTTACTTTCTCTCACTATATGCCCCGATACATATATTTCTCTATGTATCTAGATATATATATATATATCTATTTTCTACTATTTTTATTTATTGGTCTTCCACTATTTCATCACGTTTTTAATTCCCTAACCTCATATTATTATTATTAATTTATTATTATGCCGTCCAATTTAATCGCTGGACTACAATTTATTTATAATAGTTATGTGTATTGTACGAAATATATTTGTGATTTATATTAAAAAATTTAATCGAAAGACCTCTTATCACATTAATGAGTCATCTTTTAACAAATTCCGTTGTTTCTAGGGCAGGATTTGATGGTCCCAATCTATTAAATTAGTCACAGTTTTTTGTTTTTTTAATTTTTGCTGAAATCTTGAGAATGAAATATTATTTGTGAGCTAACAAAACCTAGTTCAACAGGCGAAGTTGAAGTCCCATAACTGTTAAGGTAATGAATTTCAAGCCATACCAACACATGGGATGTTCTTATACTTTAATACTAGGTGTTGATGAGATATAGTTAATATCTGATATTGATAATTAGTGTATGATTCTTATAGAAGTCATTGTTAGATACAAATATTTGATAGGAATAATTATTATTAATTCATTTTAAAAATAATTTATCGTTTTCACTTAAATAAAGAGAAAAAAAAAATCATTTGTCAAACCTCCAATTTCCATTTCTCCATTAACTGCGCGCGGCTACTCTGGATTGTTAAAGGTATGTTTTTAATATAGCATGTAAATGTAATTTTTGAAATGCTGATCGACCCTATATGTAAGGTTGTAATTGGCTAGCTAGTTTGATTTTAGATCATCTACCATATTCCACTTTATAGTACTATAGTTTATCAACACGATTAAATTAATAAGACCTTGATCAAGAGGTAATTAAGACTATATCAGTAATATACTCTAAAACTTATTAAGATCTAATTGAAACTCATTTATGTATGAGTTTTTATCTAGTTTGATCGATAGTAGTGATTAATTAGTATTGATAAGAAGTTATTGGTATTTGTTATACGTATATATATGTTGATTTTCTTTTTATATATCGCCATTAGTTCTTGATGAGTGACACTTGTTGTATAATACAAGCAATTGATCACTCATATAAAAATAGTAAAATAAATTATTGGACAATTAACAATAAAATAAAACTTAATGTGGCATTTGTGAATTAATTAAAGATATAGCTTATATATAATATTGTAAACTAGTATATATGGCACATTCAAATGAGCTTGCATAATTAATTTAGATTTTAAAAACGGATATTAATGAAATAAATAAAAAAAATATAAGAAAGTTGAAAAAAATAGAAAAGAAAAGGGAATGTGAAAGTTGAGAACATAGAAAATAAAAAGTTGGACGCATTTCAATATATGTATATGTAATTATATATTATATATGAGATCTCACATCGAAGCGAATTGTTAATTATTTGTCGAAGCATATATACATATATATCTATATATAATCCAATAATATTGTGGCAAGACAAAACGAAATTGTAGAGTTGAACAACTTATAATGGGATCCGTACAAATAAGATATTTGGGAATTAAAATAGAAAGCAAAAAGGAATTAAGTTTGTGGATAGATAGCTAAGTGGTGTTTAAGGGATAATATGTTAAATGTGTGTAAGGTGATGTTGCAAGGCACGATCACGTGGCACTTGTACAACATGATGATGATGATAAGATCAATGTAATTTAATGTAATGGGAGATTAGTTTGCTATATAAAATTCAGAATATTCCGTCGATCGATCTCCCATATAATTAATATCATTGCACCTCCATTACTTTTTTTCTTCTTTCTTTTTGGGGAGGGGGATTATTATATATATCTAGAAGGTAATTAAAAGATTGGGTGGTGGGGGCTTTCATCTGGTTCAGGCCCCAATGCTTGTGTTACGAAAATTCCACAACTCATATACAAAACATTATAATACACAAGCAACAATGACGTTTAATTATGTAAACATATACACATCTATTTAGTGGAATCAATAATGAAAACCTACAACATCCATATTTAAAATATATTTAACACTCTTAATTCTTTACTAATCTTAATTAATTCTACCCTTTTTTTTTTTTTTTTTTTTAATTTCATATAATTAAGTTTTGATATATTAATTAAACTCTTTCAAGTGAATTAATAATCATAAAATATCTTCCAAACTTTGGGACTTAATTTGATACATCGAAAACAATAGTTAAAAGGGTTTCATTCGTTGTTGTTTATTTTAGTTGTATAATGTATAGAGTTTAACGAAATAATTTGAAGTGGTAGATATATAAACTTAATTAATTAGTAGTAGTAAAAAAAAAGATTAATTAGAGAGATTGTTGGAGTACTTAATTAATTCGAAAGAATGACATGATATCATCAAGTTACAATTCTTCTTTAATCCCCACAAACTACAAACTATAGAAACAAAAAGAAAAGAATACAACCATAAAAATATCAAAACTTAAATTCTGTCCCTCTCCACAAATTCTACCAATATATTTTCGAGCTAGCTAGCTAGGGTTTAATTTTGATCTACTTGATTATTAATTTAATTAATGTTCATTAATATATATTTAATCTAAGCATTGCTGTTGAATTGGTGTTGTAAGAACCACATGTCATCAACATTCCACAAACTGTCCGATACATCTCCACCGTCTATCCACTGGCTGTTTTGCTCCATGAAATCCAACCCTTGGCTAAAGTAGCCTCCAGTTGGGCTGGTTAAAGATTGATGATCACCATAAGAGATCTGATTCCCTGGATAATAATCTTGATTATTGTTAACTACTGGATAGTTGTTGTAACACTCAGTCAGGTCAGAAACCGGCGTCCCGAATGAGTCCGAGGATGCGGCGGCGCTCGAGTTTTCCGGCGTGAATGTATTAGGCTGCTGGGGCAGCGTAATTGTAGATGACCCGGAGGTCATGTCAAGAGTAGTTGTGCTGTTTTGATTGTTGAAAAGGTAAGCAGTAGTGGTGGTGGTGGAGGAGGAACCCACTGCCGTGGCCACACCTCCGCCAGCGGCGGCGGCAGCTTGGATTCTCTCAACTAATCTTGGCATCCAGAGGTAACGCATGGTGTCCTTGAATTGCTTGCTGTTCACGTCACATTTGAGCTGCTTAGCATGCTTCTGGACCCGTGTCCGCCAGTAATTCTTGATCTCATTGTCAGTTCTACCCGGCAAATGCTGAGCTATTTTCGACCACCTATACATATATAAAAATTATAATTCTTTATCAACATGAACAAGCTATATATATATATTATATATATATGAACTGATGAAGAATCAGCATATATATATATATATATATATAGTAATGAATTAAATATAAAGATTAATAAATTACCTATTGCCCCAACGAGAATGGAGTTCAAGAATCAAGAGCTGTTCTTCAAGAGTGATATTTCCCCGACGAACGTCTGGACGCAAATAGTTCAACCATCTCAATCTGCAGCTCTTCCCAGTTCTCTTTAGGCCTGTACATACATACATACATACATAAAAACACGTTTCATTCATGAGGTTTTAATCATTTCATCACCACGCACGGCACAACTATTGCAAGCACTACTGCAAGGGAAGA
This sequence comes from Sesamum alatum, assembly GCA_034509735.1. Lineage (NCBI taxonomy): Eukaryota > Viridiplantae > Streptophyta > Magnoliopsida > Lamiales > Pedaliaceae > Sesamum > Sesamum alatum. Next base: position 38,108,901 of record JACGWO010000006.1, read on the forward strand.
AAAGAAATTTAAAGTGGGGTTTAATTGGTAAAGTTTCACACGTAAATTCCTCCTCGACTTTTCTTGCATACATACTTTTTTGCTTTTATCAATTAAATGACTTGTATTCTTTTCTTGTACGGACACACTGAACCACATGATATAGATATATATATCTTGGAAAACAGAAAATTAATTTGCCTTGTTAAACTGCTCATTCATATATATATATATATATATATATATTAATTAATAATAAAAATTATAATTACCAGCAGATCGAGCAAGAGAGTTCCAGCGGCCTTCTCCATGATGAGCTATGTAGTTGATGAGGGTGAAGTCTTCATCAACAGTCCACGGCCCTCTTCTCAGGTCGCCCGTCAATTCCTCCTGATCATCTTGATCACTAATTTGGCTGTAATTTCTTGAAACTTTATTACCATCCTCATGATGATCCATCTCTATATATTCTTCTTTCTCCTTTTGTAATTCTTCTACAACACCTTAAATAAGAAAAAAAAGAAGGAGAGCAGTGATTGATTGACACGAGATTAAAAAGTTGATGAATATGGATTGGAGATATTGTTTGAGAGAGATGAAGTGATGTATAGATATAGACAGATGAGAGATGAAAGGAGAAGGGGTGGGGTTGGGTTGGATTAGTACAAGAGGATAAAGAAGGAGGGGCTTTATATAGATGCAAATTATTAACACAAGTTTGAAAATGGCATGTGAGAGAGGGGAAGTGGCACATAGCCGCAACACCCTCACTTAATTATTTCTCTTTAATTCTTAATTAATTAACCACACACGCTTATCAAACTTAACTATTACAATAATAATTTTTCTTTTTCTTTTTTTTTTTTTTATATTATTATAGTTAAGCGAGTGAAGGCTTCAAGTTTGACACTTTGACTTGGCTTATTTCCCTCGCTGGAAATTGCGTTTTCTTTTTAATTATTATTTATATTTTCTTTCCTTTTTTTTTTTTTTTCTCAAGCATGTTGTCTTGGAATTTTGACTTAGTCACCTATTGTGTTGCAAAATTCCTCAAATAGATTTAGGATGCACTGTATTGATGAAATGATTTTGTAGATTTAATGGGCGTAATTTGGTTGAATTTATTTTGAAGAATTTATAAAATAATTTATATCATGGTAGATTAAGTTTTTTAGTATTTAAATAAAATAAAATCATGGAATTATTTGTTCCATATTTTGTATATAGCACGTGATATTATTGCTAAGAAAAAATTATAAAATATCAGGATTATTATAATGCAAACTTCGACTAATTAAGTAGCAATTAAGCTACATAATGTATGAGGGGATAACTACATTAATTAACACAGTTAATTGTAGCCAATGCCCTCGATTTCATTTCAGTGGCACTTCAGTTAATTGTCTACTTAATTCATTTAGCCCCACTACATTTAATTGCATGATCGTATATTAAAAATTGAGATCGATCCCAAGAATATTACATATCTAGGATGCAACGTAAGAGTAAAGTTTGTGTTTTATTTTCGACCAAGATATTAACTTACACAATTTCTTGCCTTTCCCCTACTGTTTAATGTGTAGTGATGTAACAAAAAAAATAGGTTAAAAATCATTGTTATTCCCCATCTCTTTGTTTTGTTTCACTTTAGTTCCTCATCTTTTAAATGCATATTAACGATCCTTCATTTTTTTAAATTTTTTTCATTAAAGTCCTTGACCATTAAATTTAATGAAATTTAAATTATAAATATATATATATATATATATATATTCCATTGAAAAGGGATAAAATTGAAAACTTCAAATGCATATGTTATTCTTCCATAAATTATTTACCTAACGTATTATAATTTTATTTTCATAAAAAAAGAATACAAATTTTTTATAAAAAAAATTCACAAGAGTATGAATAAATATAATTGAAATTCTCCCCCACAATAAAATATAAAATCACTTGCAAAAAATTAAGTTTCAAATGTCATTATAGTGATATCATATCACGTACTATAGTTTTTCTTTAGTTTCGGTAGTTTTTTTTTTTCTTCACAAGTTATTATCTCGCAACACTTTGAAAGAATTTTAATGTAACATACTATTTACACTTCTTAACAAAGTCGACACTAATTAAAAGTTCACCAACGCTAGTTTTAGTTTTCATTGAGTCGATTATTGCAATTGTACTCTGCATACTTAGAACCACCTAAAATAAAATCCGATATAAGTAAACTAAAAATTACAAAGCATGTACACCAATGCATGCCCTACATTCATCTTAGTTTAAAAACTTTCTACATTTTTGCACTTATGGACAAAGTGAACCGGGGTAGTTTGTGATGTATCTCTTCGATTGCAACCTCTTCATCATATAATTTTTAATTATCTCCACGATTGCAATGATATTTATTTTATAAAAGTCTTCTTTTGGTGAAATTTTATGTATTTTTTCATGCAAATAAGATAATAATACGTTATGTAAATATTTTATGGAAGAATAATATAGGAGTTTGGTTTTTTTCAATTTTACCCTTTTTCAATGGAATATTCCGTCCTTTATAATTTAGATTCCGTTAAATCTAACGAATAAGGACTTTAATGGGACAAATTTAAAATATAAGGGACTGCTAAAGTACATTTGAAAGATGAGGGACTAAAATGGGACAAAAATAAGAGATTGGGGACTAACAATGAAATTTGGCCTAAAAAAATTATCACCAAAAAAAAATTTCTAGAAAAATCTGACATAATCTATGTCACACACTGCAAAAAAATTATTTTTTTTGCTACATTATGAATGACCGACTTAAAAACGGTAGTAAATCAACCCCATCTACCACACTCAATCAAAATTAATGTAAAAATTTAAACTTTTATTATGACTAATTAATTATATTTGACATGGTTTCTAGCTATGACCAAAATATTCACCATGATTTTGGTTTTAACTATGATTAATATTTTGACTTCACTTACAAATTCAACAGTTAATGGCCATCCCGAAATGCTGATTAATTTGTATTTGATATAATTTTTTTGTTTTGATCCTAGTAATTAACTGTAATAAAAAATTAAATTTTCTCTAGTGACAGATTCTTGAGGTTAAAATCAACAAAAATGATAATGGGTTGTTGGGAAAACAAAATTGGAGGATTTATATGGTTGTTGAGTTTTTTTCTACACTCATAAATAGAGTACGAAGCCCCTTTTTTAGGGTATTAATTAATAATTAATCGTTGAACAATAGCCGGAGGAAGGGTGAAAAAGAGGTATATATATAGGCGCAAGTACTACATGAGTTGAATTAAAGAAACTGCACGAGTGCAATATATATATATATATATATATATATATTCAATATACTCCCTATCTTAATTTAATTTCTTTGTTATTCACCATATATTAATTAATTAATTAATTCTTACTTGTAGCCAGCTACAATTTTAGAATCTGTGCCTATAAAGTAGATAGAATTACTCGTGGGTTGAATTTTTCATATTATTAGATGATAATTCTTTTGCTACACATATTAATTTAGCCTCTTCCAAGTTGAAGATATTATTAAATATTATTCAATATTATGTTATAAACTTCAAATTTTTATTAGAAGTTATATGCAATGAAAATTTCACGTGTTGACACCAGATTTTTTTTTTTCTTATATATATATAGCTAGCTTGCCTACCAATTAAATTAAATACGACATGGTACATATATATCGTTTATGATGGTGTAAGATTTGGGAGGTTGTTGATTTAAGCACGGTGACTCGAAATGATGTCGCGAGGCAAATAACTCTTATAAACTCTTCCAAAAATAGGAAAAGTAACTTGTATAAAAATGAATATGAGATCCTTTGCATATAATTTTACCCCCTATTTATAGTAAATTTCATGTGGTGAAAGTAAAATATCGTCGCTCAACCGCCTCCAATCCAACGATCGAGATTTAACTGCCAAGGGTACCTTGGTAATTTGGCGTCACCCCACTAACCTACCTATAAGTTCTACTACATGGCATTTTCGCAAATAATTGTACATCTGGAGATATTTTGATAATTTTGATAAGCTAGTTTATTTTGCTCCATCAATTTAATTCGTTAATTTTCATGTGCTCCAACTTTTTATGAAGTAGGTGTTAATCTATCTATATGTATATATATATATATATATATATATATATAATTTTATACCTTTGATTGCCGAAAGATAAGATAGCATTGCATAATAGCACCGATAAGAAACCTCAAAAATAATTTAACGTATAATTCCCTCTAATTAAAATGATGCGATATCAACGAAATATTTATTAATTATATGCGCAATCAAATAATAATATATACGGTTTTGCTTTTGTATAAATAATAAGGATATTCCTTCTTCATTTTCTTATGCATGATTCGATACTCAAAATATCATATCGGCATACACCCCAAAGATAGAAATTATGTATCCTATTCCAAAAAGACGATACCCCAGAAATTCTCAATCCATACATATATGAATTAAGATGTAGTACGTAGCCACTAGCCAGGGCATATATTTCCTCCAACATATATATATATATATATATGTATCACTCTGTAATTAGTGAAATTTTGGGCGTCGATGGATCGATATAGTACATTTTGATTAATGTGAAAGGTAACTCACCAAATTAGCTAGTAACAAATTAAGTTGATAATATATATATATCTGTACGTACTTAATTAGATGAGAAAATATATATGTGGAAATCTAGAAGGGAATGAGTAGTGGAGGCATATATATAAATATATGCATGTCGATCACGTGCATAAACATAATTATCTTAAATAATGTTGGTTGTAAATTAATTATATGCATTTCTATGCAGTGCACTTGAATATATACTATTCATAGTACGCGCTAATCTCAATAATATTATATTAATACACATCTTTTGTCTACTATATATATTGTATATATCGTCTTTCGTGGTGGGGAACATCTTTTCTTTTTCTTTTTTCTTGTCACCTAAATATTGTCTCTCATGGACTAAGGTGTTTCATGTGACAATATATATATATTAAGAACCATTGGATAAAATTTAGGGTAAATTACATCTACCTTACTTGATATTTGATATAATTACAAATATTTCTTTGTTGTTTGAAAAATTATAAATATCCCCTGAGATTTGTAATTTTTAACCAAAGGCCTGAAATTGACCATTTTACCCTTAATTTTTTTTATTAAAATTGCAGAAAAATCAGCCGAGGCAAATTGCATTATTTTCTCATTTGTGTAAAAAAAAACTTAAGAAACCTCTCCCTGCGCATTGTAGTTCAAAAAACTTTAAAAATTAAATAAAAAATATTTAGTACATAAGGGCATTTTGGTCAATTTAATTACCCATAAAAATTAATTGAAATGGGTTATTTGTTAGACGGTTACAAACTTGAGGGGGGTATTTATAATTTTTCAAACAACGAGGGGGTATTTGTAATTTTGTCAAACCTCAGGGGAGCTAACTTTAATTTACCCTAAAATTTAACATTTAATCATCATTATTTTCCATGGATAAAATAAATAATCGTAGTAAGCAGTCATTGACCACAACAACGCAACGGTTGTTGATTGTAAATTTTGCGAGTATGGCCAAAATATTTGGCTTTTAGCCATTGCAAAAATAATTTTCATCATGGATAGTCTAAGTTTTTGCATTAGTTTTCATCGGGGTAAATGCTTTTTTGGTCCTGTAAGACTAGGTATTATTTGTTTTGGTACCACAACTTAGGTATGTGGCTGTTTTAGTCCCATAAAACACGTTTTTCAGCTTTTTTTGTCCCAAAATGTCACGTTTTTCAATTTTTTTGTCTCAATTTTAATTTTTTTGGTCCCAAAATATCATGTCATTTTTTGTATCAAAAAAACTGAACACGTGTTTTATGGGATCAAGAAACACTGAAAAATGTATTTTATGGGACTAAAACAGCCACCTATCTAAATTGTGGTACCAAAACAAATAATGCCCTAATTTTACGAGACCAAAAAAACATTTTGTCCAGTTTTTATCTACACCATAGTTAATAATAATTTATTTATCACGTACCACAGTATTGGTCCATAATCAATAAAATTGTAGTAAGTAGTAAATATATATATATATATATATAATTGCAGCACCAAATCTTGTTCACTTTTATCAAATTGCTAACTTTTGGAATTTTATGTTAAGTATATGTATAATGATTAAAATATATATATATATATATATGTATATATACTGATGAATTGATTATAACAAGAGATTAACTACGAGAACCCGCGCGTATCAATGACGTATAAATCTATTATTATAAAGTAAGATGATCGATTAAACTTTAATTAAGCAAGTTCCATTTAATCCTTAAAATTTTTAAATTTGAAATGAGGCTTTAGGAGTTAAAATTAAGAAAATAATGTTTAGGTGGGAGTTAACACTTTATAAAATTGTAATTGCAAGTTTTAGAGGGAGTATATATTAATTTGATTTTAGACTTTTATACTATTGCCCTATGCATGATTTTCCGTCATATTTATATAATTAGCCACAGATTGATATTTTGATGAAAACAATATATATTACATATACTTGATTCTTCCACTTCAATTAATTTCGTATACGTTAATTTTATCATAATTAAAAATTTAGTGCATTAATATTAATTAGGATATATATGAATACAAAGAGAAACAACGTTAATGATCGATGTGAGACAAATAAATAGGTATCTAGAGGAAAAGATTTAGAATTAGTAAGATTCACTCGTGAACAATAAGCAAATAGAAATCGAATATTAATTAGGAGCATCTATTAATTAAATTTGCCACACCATAGATACTTACCTATATAATATTCATTTGGATTACATTCCTTCAATCATTATTATCTCTAAAGTGATCATTCCCATTAGATTCATATTCTTTCATTTTTAATTTTTATTTTTGCCCCTTTTTGCTAGTATCTTCTCATACTTCATCCATCTACATATATATCTTGCACACAATTATATTATTAAGCTACATATATAGTGATACAGTGTAATACAATTCGATTTTAGGGGTTAAATATTTTTTTAGTTTATTATTATTTTTTTGGATACAGTAATTTAAGTGAGTGATGATTTCAGTCACATAAAACACAATTTTAGGTATTTCTAGTTTCAAATTAACTGCTATTAACAGACATATACAAAGCACTTCACTTTTTGAGAATAAAGTTATCCGAATTCGTATTTTATGGGATTGAAATCATCACGTACCTAAATTGTGGTACCATAATAATAATTTATTCTTATGAAACCAAAAAAGTATTTTGCGCTCGATTTTAAATATGCCCATTTCATATTCGCCACGCAGCAAATCATACTTAAAAGAAAGAACCAGTTTCTTTTACATTTTTTAATGATTCGAAATTATGGATTATTAATCCAATTTGAACATAAATAATGATTCAGATATAAGACAGATCAGGCGAACATATTTCCTCGTAACTGTCAGTGAGAATCTGCCCAAGTACCAATATTCCATCTCCATAAAATATTACAATTAATTAATATAATCCTACTCCTCCAAAATTGTATATGTATAATTATTCTAACATTAAGCTTTTTTTTTTTTTTTTTTTCTAATCTCACTCAATGCATATGTTAGTATATTTAATTGAAATTTTATTTACAGTTAAGTATTTATTAATTTCCTAGATGATGCCAAATAAGGATTAGTCATAGTACTACATGCATGATGATTGTATGGAATTAGGAGCGTGCACCTAGACAAGACAGTGTGAAAAGAGATTACTTAGACAAGAGAAAGGGAAAAGAATTAGAATGATTATGGTTTTTCTAGAGGGATTCCAATTTCCACACACACACATACACACACTGACACACACATATCTTATATAATTAATTAATCAATAATTTAATTTGAATAATTAAATTAAATCCCTTACTCCCCAAAAGGAGACTTGGAGGAAGAATGGAGGGTGAAAAGCAGTGGCAAGAACATAAAAATGCATGTACACGTGCCCCATCAACACAACACAACAAAAATCCTTTTCTTCCAAGACTCAAACTCTCTCATCCCATCGTCACTATCATCACCTCTTAATTTAACCATTCATCATCACTCTTCTTTCTAATTCGCCTATTTCCATTATCTGGCACCCTATAAACCTACACCTACCTCTACCTCTTTTTTATTTTATTTATTTATTTATTTGTCTCCATCTCTTTTCCAAATTAGAATTTTACTGTTACATGGAAACTTACAAATTTACGATGGCTTCAATATTCAAACTTGTCTATTTTAATCGAATTGATATATTTGTCCAAATCCCATTTAAGTAATTCTTATCCATTTGAAGTTGTACTATTTCAATTCACTCACAGAATCTTGATTACTGTGTGGTCAATCGAGCTTAAACGAATTTCAACAGAATCGATATGAATTAAACACAAATATTTTATGTTATAGTTTTAAATATTTCAAAATATGTGTGAATGAAAATATGTGTTTGAATTTGGTCAACTATAGAGAAAATTAGCTTAAAAGATTAGTTGAAAAAAATTTAATTAGAAATAATAAAAAAAAAGAACATAGATGATGGTATTAATTGTGATGGAGGGTAATTATCATTGACCGACCCTATGGCAATAAAATTCTTCCAATATGAGTAACATCTTTAACAGTGTTGGGCATTAATGAGGATGAAGAAGAAGACCCCACTTTTTATGATCAAATTTTCAAGCAGACTTAATTTTGTCACTTAGTTCGAATAACAAGTCATGAGTTTCAACGGCTTCTTGGAAAAAATAAAATAAAATAAATCCAACCATCATTAGAATCGGTACCAGAAGACTATTTGTTCGAGAATGGGGCCCCGTTCACATTTGTTTTTCCTCTTATAATTTCAGAATTGAATTAAGCAGAAGATATATATAGATGGAAAATTTAAGGGCAGTCGTCGTTGTTTAAATACATTCGTCGGTGGTGGTGTGTGTTTTGTTTGTCAAAAAGATTGCCCTCTCATCTCATCATCTTGTGCTGGTTTTTGGGCTTTTGACATTTCCCCAAATGTGGACATATTACATGGCTGCTGCATCCTTCAACTAATTCAACCCCAACAAGCCAATGCGGCCTTGCTCAAGTGTCATGTTTGAGGCCTGATAATCAACGAGTTATGGGGTTCGAATTCTATGAATTTACGTATATGTATCCTATAATAATTTATTACTCTTTTTTTGGTACCGTATCTATGTAAATGTTGATTTGAAATTTGAGTATTTAATTTTTTGAAATTAATTATTTACGTATTGAATTATGAGTCCTGGTAAGAACATTAACATCGTATTAAAAGATAAATAAATAACCCCAACATGTATATACCTTCAAATTGATTAAGTAAGCTCTATTAACTTACTTAAATTAATTGTACAGAGTTAAAACCGATTAAATACATCTCTTAACCTTTAATTAACTTGTAATCTAGATCCAATAATATATATTCAACTAATTAAACTTTGCAATATGTATTCATTAATGAAATTAAATATATAGAGTCGTCCATGCCTTTAGAGTACGTGTGGTCTAAAGATAAGTTTGAATTGTTAGTCTTAAAAAGCAATTTCAAGTATCCAAGTTTAATTAATATAAAGTAAAAAATATTTTAACACTAGATCTCCTACTAGCTGATATATGTATTCAATCAGGACAGTGATTAGTAATTAATATTCTTGTGTTTTATTCTCCTATCCTATATATGTAGCGTCTTTGACCCAAACTTAGACTGCTAGCTAGCTAGCTGCATTATTATTAATTGTGTATATATATATATATATATCTTATCGTATATGTATACTAGTACTATTTTTGACTGCGAAACGCATGCGTATATATATGTATTTCTATTCATTATTATTGTTATTGTGTAGTATACGTTAGGTATAGAAAATTGTAGTGGCTACTGGCTGGATATATGTATATATATATATATATGGTGTGTATCTCCATTTTAATCAACCACCATATTCTAGTTCTACACCAACCTCTCTTACTATACTAATTGTGCATGTAGTATTTCTCTGTGAATATTTACCCAACTAATTAAGTATTTGTCGTCTAAATTTGAAATTTTTGGTGTTTCATAATTTAGTCAAAAATCTCAGACGTATGTTCCTGTATGTGGATGCCTCACCAATTTCAACTTCTATTAATCTATATATATATATATATATATATATTATTTTCGTGTGTAAGAAATTAAAGTCGATCTAATTAATTAGCAAGAATTAGATCTTAAGAAACAAACAAGAGCTGCGAAATCTTTTAATTTCAAGTACTGTAAAATATTCCTCTATACCCATCATGATCACTTCTATGCAAACTCATTAAGAAAAAAAAAAAAAAAAGCTTGTTTGTGTGTATGCGTGAAATTATTGAAGTTGCCAACAATAAGAGATGATATAATTAATTAAATTAGCAGAATTGGGCTCTCCTTTTGATGAAAAACTCTCACGTGCATGTATGAAAACTAGCTAGTTGATGAGAAAGTAAGTAGTACTTGCTAATTTGGAAGCCATTTTTTAAACTAAATTAATAGTACTATGATGTTCCCTCAATTATGATCCTTTGTGCGCAGCTATGTATGAAAAAAACATTCGTCAAAAGCAAACACAAAAACAATATTATTATTATTATTTCCATTGCTTCATCTCTTGCTTTCATTTAAAGTTTTATATATGTCTATAATTATATGTATATATAATTATAATTTATCCCGAATATGCGTAACCATGTTGGCATCCTACTCTCCTTAGTTTCATTATTTGGCATCATTTTTCACTTTACCTTTCTAATTAATTACGCTTAATTAATGTTCTTGGATTCTTTTACCACCTTTTTCTTTTTCTCTTTCTTAAATGGTTCAAATTCACATCTTCCAACGATAATTTTAATTTGTCCTCTTAATTATAATTAGTTTATTTCTGGATTTTAGTTATACTTAATTTTCAATCGAATTAATTTGCCACAACTACTAATTTATCATGATCATTGCTACATAATATTCCTGTTGTTTTAAGTATTGATTTCTTTAAATATTAGTTTGTACCAATTTATGAACTCAAAATAAACTTCAAACCACTCAAAGTAAGTTTCAAGCTAGTAATTAAGGAGGATTTTGTTAGTATATACGAGATTATTAATATATGTAGCTGAAAATTAACTAAGCAACGTTTTAATTAGTAATGTAATTAAATGAATGTATTAGACTTTTGCATACCAAAAATATGGTCTTTATTAAGATGATGATTTGCATTATAGCCAAAGCTCATCTTTTCGACATTTGGAATTAAGAGAGGAGGGGACCAGTAAGCCACTCCTCATGTATCTTCACTTTGCTTCAACCATTTGAATTTATCCATCTTTTTTAGTAAATATACGCATATATCTATTATGTCGTTATTAATTAGGTGTGTGGTCGGATGTCAATCAAAAGATATCATATCGATGAAGATGACGATGATTTATATATAGAGTCATGAGTAATACGTTACAGTTCAATGAAAACAATACTAGTTGGAATGTGAGGTTCGGACATTATGACTAACGCACACGTGATATGATTGATTGTCTTATCTTACTTTATTAGTGATTGGTAATTTGGTATTTTGTAATTTTCATATATTACATACATGCTAGGGAAAAAATGTAATAGTGGGAGAATCATAATTACAATAAATAATAATATAATACACTGAACTCTTTTGTGAGAATTTTGTATTATAATGTATATATCTAATACCAAAAATTACATGAGATTATGAGAGTATATGTAGGATGGAGTTTACACATGATAACCTAAGATTGATGGACACATGATAGGTAGTGATTGAGTTTGGACGATGATAAAGGTAATAACACTTTTTCGTCCTCTAATTTAGAATTTTTTTATTTTTTATCTTATTTATTATGGGATTCTTATTTTTAGTTTCATGACTTTTGAAATGTAGCACTTTTGATTCCACGACACATTTAAATTAAATATTCTAATGGAAAACGCCAAATACTTAGTACGTGACTGTTAGGACTTTTACACTTTTGATTTCATCGGTTATGAGGTTATCAGATTTAGGCTTATAACTTCCAAAGAGTAACACTTTTGGTCACATGTATTTAACGATAACATAGACTTTTTCGTTAAATATCTAATTGGAATGTGTCATAGGACCAAAAATACTACCTTTTGAAAGTCATGGAATAAAAAATAAGAATTCTATAACTAACAGAACCAAAGTGGAAAAATTTTAAATTACGGAACGAAAAATATTATTTTTGGGATAATGATATATAGGTATAGCTAAAACAGTAGTAAAAGGGAAAGGAAAAAAGAGAGATGTTGATGGAGAGCAAGGAAGAATGAAGAAATTTCAAGTTGAAAGAGAGGCAAAGGATCCAGATTCAGTGGACATCTCTCTTAGATTGAGATGTGAAGTCCACCCTTTGAAACGACGTGTCATTAATTAAACACTGCAAATCTTCTTTCCCACATATTTATTTACTTCAATCAATAATTACCAATGTTGCAATCACAAGACTAATTATATATGGTCTGTGACAAGTAATTAATATATATAGTTTGTTTTTTTTTTTTTTTTTCCGAATTTTTTGCAGTAAAGTTTGTGTGGGTCCCACAAAGATCAAAAGCCTCTCTCATATATATGGACTAAACACATTCGGGAGCCGGTAATGATTTTGATGGTCTTTTTTGGTCTTCTGAAAAGGATTTAATTTGTTTGGTGATGAGTGATGGGTAATCAATTGCTTGTGAGTTGAGTCCTGTGAGAAGACTAATAAGTGATGCCTTCAATCCTAGCTACTTACAACTAAATGACGTGATGCTGACTACCTTAAATCCTTACTTAATTAGTTCGAATCTATTTAATTACTAATTATTATACCAATTTTCATAAGAAAGAAACTACATATATATATATATGACATTGGGAATGAACATTTTCTGAATATTGCACGAGCAAAATATAAATCATATAGTTATATATTATTGTTATAGTAATTAGTAAACATCTTAGTATATATATATATATAAATGTATTATTATTATCTAAGAATATTTTCATATATTTCTCACATGTAGTCAATTATACATCACCAAGTCAAAGTTTTAGTGTTAGGTGAATCAGCAAATTTTCTTTTATTTTAATAAATAAAAAATTGAAGTTGGATTTACTTACTAGGTAGCATCGAATTAAAAAAACTGGTAAACACATGGTATTGATCAGTTGGTAGAGAATATATAGTTGCAGCAGCCTTGGGTTGGAAATCTGTCTGCTAATCTTGCTAGCTAATTAATTAAGTTAATTGCCCAATATATATAACTTGATATATATTGAAAAAGCAGGAAATATTAATGATGAAAGTGCAGCAAATTTATATTAAGAGAATGGCGGCAGGGAAGCTGGTGGCAAGTGGTGCAAGGTCAATGACACCATGTGTTGTTGAAAAGAAAACTGTGAGCATAATAAGAAGCAGTGAATCAACACAAGAAAGAATTATCTCGAGTTCCATTGACATGAAGAATTTAATTAGATTTTTAGATATATCCCCAACAACACCAACCCTTTTTTATATAAGTCATCCATTATCATACACACACACATTCGATTCAAAGGGTCAAACCTAACAATTCATTGGACTTGCATCCAATTTTCTGACTTCCTCTTAAGTCTTACCTCTAATTAATTTGTTCCTATTTTTTGTGAGACTGCTACTGCTACTGCTACTGCTACTGCTACTGCTACTGCTACTGCTGGACTAGTACTTTCCTTTTTTATAGTCCAGTCCATCTCCAAGCCCATTCATCCTGTTGGGCTTTATGAAAGTGGACGTTCTCATCGGTTATTACTCTAAATATCATCCATCAAAATGGTCTATTGGGCTGTACTACTCAAAAACATGAATCAATAAACAAAATGTGTGACAGACAATTGGAACCAATTTATTCAATTAAGTGTTTAGAACTAACAATGTTTAAGTTAATTATATATATATCACATTTTTTATGAGTTAAAAAAAAGAAAACAATAAGAAATTGAAGTCTTGATACTACTGTACACAACTATATCAATTTTCTCTTTCTTTTTTTTTTAAAGAAAAAAAAAACTAGTTATGTATATATATATATATATATAATATTTCTCACTGTTAAAACACTTTTTTTTTTTTCTCTCGCCTCAAAATTCCTTTCTAATTCCTTCTCTTGTCCAAATTTCTTCACCAACTGATTTCTTCTTCCTCAATTCATTCAAATCAAATACAAACGATATGTTTTTCTCCGGTGATCCATCCACCCGAAAACGGGTGGATTTAGGTGGTCGGAGCTCCAAAGAGAGAGACCGCCAGAAGCTTCTAGAGCAGACCCGATTGGAAAGGAACCGACGCCTCTGGTTGCGTCAGCAGAACGCCGCTGCTATCAAGATTCAGGTTTCTTCTTCTCGTTCTTGTTCTTTTCTTTTTTTATGTAATTCCTGAATTTTCTGTTTATGAATTTGAATCATTGTTTTTTTATGGATGGTTTAGTTGAATATCAGCACGAGTTGTTAATGTGTTTCTTTGGTGAATTTTCTCGGAGAATGTGGTATTCTTGATCCTTTTCAATAATTATTTGGTAGAATATTAGAAGCCAGTCTTGACTACATGGGGTTTGAAGGAACAAAAAACAAAAAAAGAAGAAAATGAGTGGAGTAAGATGTTAATTTTATGAAATGTACTGTCCATATTACTGTTATAGCTTTGAACTGGGGTTTGGATTTAAGCAACTTCGACCTTTTGTATTTTTCAAGTAATCTGGAGCTGCTTCGCCAATTATCAAGTTCAATGCAGTATGCCAGGTGAAAAACTAATGAGCAATATGACAATTAATTGCTGAGAAATATCAATCTTTAAACTCAAAGCAATTGTTTAGCTGTGCGCTCTTCATTGCTTTCTGCTGAAGCCAAAGAAAAGAGTGGAACAAGGAGTTGTTAGGTTAAAGATAGTTTTTGCATTGTTCTCAAGTACTTTAATTTGAAGCAGACTTTAAGCAACTCTTACATAGTGTTGTTCTCAAGAATTTGGGACCTCACACGTGAAATGAAAAAGATATCATTCGAATTTAAATGACGTCTAATCAGCTGCATTTCCATAACCTCAATCTCTCGATACCAGACACACTATATAAAAGAAAACTATTGATCACCTGTGGATGCAAGGTCTGTAAGTCATTTTGATATCTTACAGGAATTTCTTTCTAATGTATCGGCAGGCATGTGCGTTTGGCTCTTCAATTTAGCATTAATAGTTGTTTCGTTCGGGGCTAATATGACATACATGAACTCCTAACCAGCTGTGTACCAAAAGGTTTTAGTTTTTGTTGCCCAGTGTGTTTGATAAAATATGCTAGCTACAAGCAACAATTCACTATCAGAGCGGAGGTTCCATTATTGCATTACCAAGTGATGTAATTTTTTGGGCAAGAATATATTTGTGTGCTTGGGGCAATGATGCAACTAGTGGGTTCTAGTGCGTCTTTTACGTTTGCTACAGGTGCCGGCTGTCGGGGAATTTCTGGAGGCCTGCCTCTAACTTTAGTAAAGCCCTATAAAAAAAAAAAATGGTTAATGAGCAACAGGACTTATGATTATGTGATATAATACAAATTAGACCTGACTTTGCTTTTTCTTTTCTTCTTTTTCTTGTTAAATAAATCTCTGTAGGAATCTACACCAACTGACCACAAAAATAGAGAGAAGGTTAATGTGATTGTCTGAGCACTCATTTTTCACCATGTAACCTGCAGTAAAATTGAGCTAGTGCTTTCTAATGTATGCTACCAGCTGCTTGTGTTCGGTTATAAGTTGAACATTGTGGTTTCATAGTCTGACTTCTAATGGTGGAGTCCTCATCCATGGAACAGATCCTGTTCCAGATTTTTTAAGTTCTTTTCTGCGACTATATTGAGGATGTTGTTTGTTTAGTCATTGAGTTTATCTTATTATATCCCTATTCTTCTGTCTTGGGTTTCAATCTGAGTATATATTTGGCAGAAGGTCTTATTGTTTGAAATGTGTTTGTGAGATGCCGAAACATCAAATTTCTTTTTAAACTGTAGATCTTGACTAATTACTAACCATTGCAGAAATGCTTCAGAGGAAGAAGGGTTGTGGAGGCTGAACGCAGCAAAGTTCGTGAAAAGTTTTTCTTGACCTATGGCCAGTATTGTCAAGATGTCAATAGGTGCAGAATTTATTATGAGTTAGCTGAATTTTTCCTATATTTTAAGTTCTGCATGTGGTTTTACCTATCCCTGTATTACCTTCTTTTCTATTTTCAGTTGTATCATCACCTGATCATTTACTATCTCTTGCTCTGCTGATGGATGCATCCCATATTTGTCTCATAATTTCACCTTATGATGCTCCTATTCAGGCAGTGCTTTGGCCCAGATTCAGATTTTCTGTGCCAGCTGCTTTTCTTCTTTAACCCAAGATATGTGGCTGATTTTTCTGCCCTTGTTGAGACCTGCCGATTGCTTCTTGAATTTGTTCATGATAATGGTGAGTTTCCCTGGTTACCATCACATGTACTTCTGATGTTTTTGTTTCTGACAGTGCATACGTGAATTTTTTCATGAACATGCTTGGACTTTGATTGTTATGACTTTTGTCATGATTGCTCTACTTTTGCAACAGGTGATGTGGTGAGCCTCTTTGCAGGCATGGATTACTCGTCCAAGCGTGGTCTGGTGGAGTACAGGATTAAGAATCTTGCCTATGCTTGCGTTCGAGCGATCTATGAGAATAGGTCTTTTCCTAAGGGCCTTTTAATTCTTTTCTACCATACTTCACATCAACTCTTTCTATTTTGCATGATCTAATAGCCTCCCAAATTCTCATCCTGCTATCTGAAAAGTATTGTACATGAAGTTGTCCATACTTTTGTATGATTTATTATTGAAATCAATTTCAAGTTAACATCTTTCAGCTATGTGATTTTAAATCACATTTTCATATCTTGTGTGACCATCCAAGAATTTCCATGGATAGCTCTTAAAGCTTTTCATGAATAAATGTTCTTTTAATTTTCCAAAGGGCATCCAGTTGCTTCAGAAATGGAAACTGAGCCCATGCCTTAGCTGAGAAACTTAGCGGTTAACCATTGTTACCTAAATGTTTGTTTCCCTTTCTTGTTTATATTGTTAAGTTTTATGGGGTATATATTTTTTATAATTCATTCCTGGTTAGAGTGCCATGAATTTTCTGTTGTCAATGTGTTCATGTGGAATTTAGATATATGCATGTCTTTCTAGAGAGATTTATTAATTGGAATCCTTTCACCTCATTGGGAGTTGCACAAATTATAATGAAGTGACTATAGTCTGGATCAATTTGCTGCCAGAATCTGGAGTAACTTCAAACTTTTGTTCCGTGTTTTTACTAACTAAACCGTGATATTGGTTTTTGCTCTCCGTTTGCCGTGACATTTTATTATCTGCCTTCCTATAATTTAGCTGGATACAGTTTAATTCTTTCATTGATCTTCCAGAGTCTTTGACCATTTGATGTCCTGTTGATCGTAGCACTATACTGAGCTTACCATCTCCCTAAGGAGTCATGAATTTGCCTAATGTAAAGAATAGAAGGACTGGTTTGAGACCATCGAAATCTGAAAATACTTGGTTTTTGTCACTTTTGTTTTGCTAGCAGTATAAACATCAAGCACATTATTGTGAGAATCAGTAGCGATTTGCATCTGCTGATCATCTCACTTAACTCAGGATGATGTACTGCTTTCTGCCCAGATATATTTAATACTTCTACTGGAGCTGTTTAGTTGTAATCTCATCCGTGGGGATGAATAAGTGATAATAGGACAAGCCACTCTTCTGTTCAACTGTATGCTTATCATTTTAAGTAATCA
Source organism: Sesamum alatum (assembly GCA_034509735.1). Taxonomy (NCBI): domain Eukaryota; kingdom Viridiplantae; phylum Streptophyta; class Magnoliopsida; order Lamiales; family Pedaliaceae; genus Sesamum; species Sesamum alatum. The sequence continues at coordinate 38,126,857 of JACGWO010000006.1, forward strand.
ATCTTAGCTTTTGCTTTTCACAGGAATCAGTTAAAAGATCAGTTATTTTTGGCGGCTGAGAAGTCCAATCGATCAGCAAATGTCTTGCTAGAGGCATTAATTTTGTTGATTGATCTAAGGCTTCCTTGGGCTTGTAACACAGTCTGCTATTTGTCACAAAGGAATATGTACTCCATGTTCAGAGAAATAATCTTGATGGGGAAGGTACTCTTCCACCCAATATGTGATTCTGTTCTATGCATGATTACATGTAATGCAGAGACTTTTAGCATATCCATTTTGGCCATTACTGCTTCTCACTATAATACAACTCTAATTACTTAATGGTTTTGCTTCTTATAATCTATTTTGTCCTAGTTGCTTGTATAGTATACGTTAGTATACAAGTTTGTGAGTGAATTTTGGCCATTCCTTCCATACTGAAGTGTTCTCATTTTCATGTATTTAATGTTCTGGGACTGAAAATAGTGGTGGCCTTCTAAAATGTTCTATTAGCTCCTTTTATTGTAATATGAAATTTGAGGGGCTTGTATGGAGGAAAATAGTTGTTAAAGCTGCTGTTGCAGTTACTTCCATTCTAATGAGAGTGAAGTTGCACTAGAGAAAATTGTCTTGTTGACATTCTTGAAGTAAAAGTGTCTACTCTATCTAAGACAAAGAGTAGTCTGATCGAATTGTTAAAGACTCTTACTTTCCATGAAATTGTGCACATTCAGTAGGCACAGCATGCTCTGGTGTCATCTTATTGACTGTCTTGTTGGGTAATTGGAACTCAATTTTACTTCATTGTATAAAGTCCATCTCCGGTTTCCGTAGATTTGGCAGTGGTTTTGCTCATGTTGGGAACCATGCAGTATAAATAGAGATCAGATAAGAAAGTCACAGTGATATCATGACATATGGATATGTTATGGTACTTGGTGTTGTGATCTATCTGTATATGAATAGTATGAAATTTATCTAAGCGCCAATATGAATAGGTCTAAGTTTCTTCAGTGGGTCTCAGAAGAGACATTATAGTCTAATGATAGTTATTTTTCATACATTTTCCTTATTTTCTTTCATCGCATTAAGAACAGAAATAACATGTTCTAATTTCTGTAGAAACATCTCCAAGGTTCTACTGGGACTACCTCTTCATTGGAGCGTGTTCTTGCTGTTATTATTTCTCATGTGGATCAAACATCTTGCACTTGTTCTAATAGTGATCCACGATCGAGCTTCTCATCCCAGATCCTTATAATTCCTTTCTTATGGCGGCTGTTTCCATACCTGAAAGAGGTAGTTTGTCCTGTCATTCCTGTTATAAGTCATCATTATTATCCTTATTCCGGTAAGGCAGGTATTTAGGTGTATATTATCTAGTTTTAATCGCTACAACAGATTTCTCTGAACCTAACCCTGTCCAATCTATGCTATAAAGCTGGTGTTTGCTGACTGTGTGCAAACCCAACATTGTATAATGTTGTCTATAGCTGCAGCTGAATTTTTATCACATTCATTATGCTAGTATTTTATGATGATTGTTTCACTAATTTTAATTTCACATCCAGATATTTGCTGCACCACGGTTGAGTCAACATTATGTTCATCAGATGGCATTATGTGTGAAAGATCATACCAATGTTCTGCCTGCTGATATATCTAGTGATTTTCCGAGCTACGCCTGCCTTCTAGGGAACCTATTGGAAGCGGCTGGGGTTGCTATCACACAGCCTGGTTCATTTGCTTGGGTAAAAGAACTTTCTTTCTACTTTGTGGGCTATCTTCCCTTTCCGCCTCTCTACCCACAGTCCATAGATATTTCACAGTTTATAAATGCTGTTGCCTACTATCTAATGGCACATTTGATTCTAGCTAAATATTGTAATATTTATTTGGTTAGATGGATTCTAAATATTCTTTCCGATGCACATGGAACTGACTTAATGAATTTCCTTGTCTGTTTTGACTTTGTTTAATAAATCATTTCTCTTGATCTCTGACAAATTATGAGTTGTTGGCTGCAGCCTGAGAGGGGCAGAATGTCTTAGATGGCAATCCTAATGAATTTGTATTTAATTCTTAACTGACCACAGTACTGGTCAACTCTATGGTATTCATCCATTGAAGATGATTGCTGTCATATCCTTTCATTGTTTTACACAGTCCCTTGTGTTGTCATACTGCTATGAATTCTGTTCCCCTGATTTACATCTTTTAGACGATTGAAGATGATTGCTATCATATCCTTTAATTGTTTTACCATATTTTATTTTCTTAAAATCCGGATAACTTATTCATTTGGTTCCGAAAATAGTCACTTGGAATCTCTATTTCATCAGGCTATGGACTTTGCTACTGTTGCAACATTTTTGTTGCAAGCACTTCCTCCTCTCCAAACATCAAATCCAGGAGGTAAAGGTGTGTCCTATTTATATAGTACAGTTTCACTTGTACATTTTAATATTAAGCTATCTTCTCCTTTGTTGGGCTGTTCAGTTAGTTTAGATATTTTTTATAAGTCAGCTGTTCCTTTCAACCTGTTTTCTCTATACAACCTACATCAGATTCTACAATGGGTGAAGATGAAATGCTCGTTGGTGATGAGCTAACAGAAATAGTTTTAAATAGGGATTTGGAACAACAGATTTTCAGTGCTCTAGATCCACGCTTTCTTCTACAATTGGTATGCACTCTTCTGATATCATTGCTCCATCTTGTGCATTATCAAATGCAACAAATTTACCCTTTTTACTAAAGAATCTTTTTTATTCTTTCTTGAGCAGACAAATGTGCTACTGGGGGGCATTTCGCCGATGGTTGGTTCACATAAAGGCAGGCCTGATGAGAAAGAAGTGGCTGCTGTTGGCGCAGCTTGTTCTTTTCTGCATGTGACTTTCAACATTTTGCCTCTTGAGCGAATTATGACCATACTTGCTTATAGGACAGAACTAGTTCCCATTCTATGGAACTTTATGAAGAGATGCCATGAAAATGATATGTGGTCTTCCTTGTCTGAGCAATCAGTGTATCTACCTGTGGATACTCCTGGTTGGCTATTACCATTAGCAGTCTTTTGCCCTGTTTATAAGTGAGTAGTTTTGCGTAATATTTGTACCATTTCTTGTATATTCACGCCTTGTGGTAGCTGGCTCATAATTCAAGTTGAGTGTGTCTTGCTCTTCCTGGATCAGGCACATGCTAATGATTGTTGATAATGAGGAGTTTTATGAACAGGAGAAGCCACTGTCACTGGTGGACATCAGATTGTTGATTGTCATCTTAAGACAGGTAGTCATATACTATGTGATTCCTTTGATATTTTCGCACTTCATTGAAGCTTCAAAGAATGTTTTGCATGGCAGCTTAAAGTAGTACGATAATGTGGTCATTTTCTGACCAAAGACAGCAACATATAGCAACAACCTCTAGGACATAACTTTATGTACTGCTTCATTCTGACACAATGTAGAGTTGCAAATGCATATTGACTTATGAAGTTAAGAAAGGAGGCAAACACCTCCATGAGTGCAGCATCCTCCATGTTCTAGATGCTATGAGCCTTGCAAGAGACGACTAACAGTGAAGTAGCTGTTTTTCTCATCCGGTGAAGGCTTCAGGGGAATGAATATGAAAGACCTAATATATGGCATTGAATTTAGGATGTGATCTCTACACGTGGAAGCTGTAATGTTCATTTTGTCAGTCTGAATGGTCTACCTCTATTCTGTGTGAAGCCCTCAAAATCTCTCTTATACATCCAACAAATGTGAAGTAGGTCAATGCAATAATAACAGTCTGCAGTACCTTAGGAAAACCAATCATGTACACTTCAGGTGGTTGTGTCATTTCTGGTGCTTTAATATTCTTATAGATGTAGTGTTACTCATGGATTTGCATCTTTGTGTAGGCACTGTGGCAGATTCTTTGGCTCAATCCTGTGGCAACACCTAATTTCTCCAAGTTTGCAGATGGTCCTTCTGCTATGAAGAGGCGCCCAATAGAATTTCTTCAGCACAGGGTTTGCGTGGTTGCTTCTGAGCTCATGTCACAGGTACAGGGGTTCACGTACTAGAGGTTTATGCATCTGGACGTGCTCTAGATGTGCTATTTGAGTATTTTCATTTGTTTCCTCTCAACCTTAATAATGTCAAGGTGGAATATGATGCTCCATTCTTGGTCTAACATAGAAACTGTTTATAGTTGCAAGATTGGAATAACAGACGTGAATTTACTTCCCCTAATGACTTCAATGCTGATGGTGCCAGTGATTTATTTATGTCACAGGTAATAGTTCTGTTTGCACTGTTGGTATCCAGAAAAAACCAGTATTTAGTGATTGACCATTATAATGTTTCACCTTTCCCAGGCAATGACTGAGAATTCAAGAGCAAATGACATTCTAAAACAAGCTCCTTTCTTGGTTCCATTTACAAGCAGAGCTAAAATATTTAATGTGAGTGCTTAACTTGGTGACATTGAAATGTTCTTGGTACCTTTCAAGTACCTTAATTCTGAAATATAGTAAAATCGTATGTGAACCATTTGCATCTGTATGTTAGTTACTTACGATTTTCTTAACGCTTCATTGAATAGTATAATTGAACTTTGCAGTCACAGCTAGCAACTACGAAAGAAAGAAACAGTGCTCATGCTATTTTTACGAGAAACAGATTCAAAATAAGACGGGATCACATTTTGGAGGATGCTTTCAGTCAACTGAACGCATTAGCTGAAGAAGATCTCCGGGGAGTGGTGAATCTCTCTCTGATCTTTTACTGTTTTTTCTTTTTTTTTTCCACATATATGCTTGAACTTTTAATGTCTTTGCTTAATATATATAACCATGTTAGTTTGAAGAAGTTTCAATCCTTCTAGCTAATTTTGCTGTGTCTGCTTAAATGCATCCAGATTCGCATAACTTTTGTTAATGAATTTGGAGTCGAGGAGGCTGGTATTGATGGTGGAGGAATTTTCAAGGATTTCATGGAAAACATTACTCGGGCAGCATTTGATGTCCAGTATGGACTATTTAAGGTTGTGATAATGCATGATGGTTAAGACATGCGCCTTCACATATTGCATCTTGTTTGATATGCTCTTTATGCTAATTAATTCTTCAATTGCTTGAACTTATTATCTTACTTCAATAATATAACAGTTTAACAAAACAGCAGCCTAAGAATATGTATTTCTTTGAACTAAGAATTTTATATGAACCTGTTCCCCATCTTAAGTTTCAATCCTGTGTCTTTCTATGTCAACAAATAGATCTATGCTTTTCCTGGCTTTACAAAGACTTATCGCTTGAGAAAGCGGCTATAGGTCTGCGACCTTAACAAGACCAACAGTCTAAGAAATGTTATGGCTATATATTTCAAGCAAAACTCCGCCCAATTTGAATCATCAAAGCCTAGAAATTTTTTATTGTCTACCGCTGGCTAGCACCAAATTCCAGTTTACTAGTATATGAAATTGTTCCGTGGATCCTCTTCTATCGCTCTGCTCTACCAAAGATTATCAACTAAATGATAAATAAGATTACCAATTATGTACTTGTATTCATTAAAACTATAGACTGCACGTAAGCTTCAACCAGTAGGTTTCCCTTGCCAGTTTCAGTTGCAGAGTACCTGGTTTGTTGCTTCAATTGCTCAAGTTTTCATCCGTTGATTGTATAACAGCACATTTCCTGTTTTTCGGTGGTATCTTCTGATCTATTATCATGTTTGGCTGGTTTTACATGTCTAGGAAACTGCGGATCACCTCCTCTATCCAAATCCTGGATCTGGACTGATACATGAACAGCATCTTCAGTTTTTTCACTTTCTTGGGACTATTCTTGCAAAGGTATTGAACATTGATTTTTCAGAAAATGTCTGGTATTTTCTGAATATTGCCTGTTACCACATTCTTAGTCTTCATTTAGTTTGTTATGAAGTGAGCTCTGAAATGGTTTTTCCTGACCATGAAGGTTGTGAATTTGCATTTTCCAGAGTGGGTATTTACCTCATTTGTAAATATGCTCAATCCACTTAAGCAGTTTTTCGATGTTTCATTTAACATGCACTCTGTGAGTTTTCTTTTTTCTTTGGGCCCATTTGACGAGGTTACTTGTGTGGAGATTGGATTTGCACTTAGCTGTTTATGTGTAGCTCAGTTGAATCATATAACATAACTAGTTGCTATAGTCTTTTTTTGTCGTAACGAATAGGTCCTTTATAGTTGCATACACCACACTTAAGTTATGATGTCACTGACAGTTGAAAAACTTCCTAGTGATTGCAATTGATCTTTTGTGCTGTCAAATTACATTGATTTGTTTCCTTGGCAACAGAATAGAGATGCATTTTTCTTTTCTTTTCTTTTATGTACGGGAGAATCATTTTCAATTTTATTCTGCATATTTATGTACGGGAGAATCATTTCTGAATGACGAAGTGCTTATTGATTCTCAAAACAATGCATGTTACATAAACTTTTAACCCTCATAACATTTTAGTGTTTTAGTAACATGGAATTTGTTTGTGTAGGCCATGTTTGAGGGGATTTTGGTTGATATTCCATTTGCAACATTCTTCTTGAGCAAATTGAAGCAAAAGTAAGTGTTTTCTTTTTGCTGTCCTATAAATTTGGTGCTTCCTTGTGTTATTAATTTTGATAGCTAGATTTGAGTTCTAAAATTGTGACAACTTTTTTCACATGAGGGGACAGTTTTCCCGGACAAAGTTTAGAACATTTGTAATTGATATTTGTGTCTATTTGACCAAGCAGGTCCGGTGTCTCCCTCAATATTGTGTATTATGCACTTTACTTTTTGAAAAATCTCTGTAGGTATTATGCTTTTTTGTTTCTGTCAGAAAGCTGTCCAGTCTCTTTGCTCTTAATGTCAGCCTGATAGTAGTCCATCCCTTTTGGGTGATATGTATGTTGTATATCTGGACGGTGTAAATCCCTTGTTGCCTGTTCTTTGAAAATGAGACTTTTCTGAGCACAAGAAGAAAGTTGTGTGTGGCTTATTTGGAGGAAGGAATGCGCTTTTGGGAACATGTGGACCCCTAAATTTAGCCTTAATAGGATTTTGTTAATGAAAAAAGGAAATATGTTCGTTACTGAGGCCAACTCTAAATCTGGGCCTCTGCTGAATTGCGCTTGAAACTCTATACATGTAGATCTTACCCTTTAAAAATTGTGCTTAAATTGTTTATTCATGCTGAATTGTGTTGTATTCCATTCTTTAGATTTGGATTCTTTATGTTGCTCTCTTTTGATATAGTATTACTTTTTATTTCGATTGGCCTGACTGAACTGTGGCAATTTGTATCAATACTGCTTAGGTATAACTACTTGAATGACTTGCCCTCCTTGGACCCAGAATTGTATCGCCATCTGATTTTCCTAAAGGTAATTTTCTTTATTCCTTCATCTTTACCTTAATGTATTAGCTCCCTGGTTAAAATTTTTGTTTCCTTTGCTCTTCTAGACACGAAATAAAGAAATTCTGCCTTTGTTTTACCTATGTCAGTTACGGGGATCTTTTTCAGCTTATCTTTCCACCTTCTATTCATTACTTTCACAAGTTTGAAAATGTTAAGGCCATGTGTGGACTATAGTCTCTCTCTCCATCACATGGAAAAACTCGTCATATTCTTTTTCTGGCACTAAGTATTTCAAGACAATGATGGCATATGTGAAATTATGAAGCCATACTGGCTTCCATAAGTATAAGATTATGGCAACAATGATACAGGTGGTGAAGTCCTTGCGGTCTTTCACTGGCTGACAGGTTTGCTAATTGAAGTGGAACTTTTGTTTAAGAGTCTGGAAGATACAATGTGGGATGGTGACATGTACTTGTATTTAGAGCTAAAAAATGATGGAAATATCATGGATGTATTGACTAAACAGATCGTAAAATATAGGTTTGATTAAGATGTTTACAGTCTCACTTCTGATTTAAAAAGTTAAAAGTATGAATTTTCCTGTTGCTCAATTTCAGTTTTATTAGAAAGCAAAATGTGAAATGGGAGTCAGCTCCCTTGGTTTTTGGATGTTGCCTACAACCTAATTGAGGACGACTTAAAATGCTATTTTGATTAACAATTTGTGAAACTGGGAACTCACACTCTATGACCATGCGTGAGTTGTAACTTACATCATTTTATGGGAAGTAGATTTTATTAAACTTGTGTATGCCTGTTGTTTTGCTGCCAAATTGAAATTGATGCAATTGACATTTGTTTTTAATTTTACGGGTTTCTGCGTGATGACTTGCAGCATTATGGGGGTGACATTTCTGAGTTAGAACTGTATTTCGTAATTGTTAACAATGAATATGGGGAGCAAACAGAAGAAGAGCTGCTTCCAGGAGGAAAAAGCATCCGAGTCACAAATGAGAATGTCATTACATTCATTCATTTGGTTGCCAACCATCGATTGAACTTTCAGGTAGTAAAACCTTCCCATATTTGGTTGTCGGCTAATTTTCAAGTCCATCCTATCCCCTGGCATCAAGCAATCCAAGAGGGAACAAAGTTACCAAAATTCGTAACCAAGTCATCTTTGCAAGAAAAATAAAGATCAATCTGATGGATATGTTTCCAGCTCTTATAAATCTTATAGTTTATTGCTTAAATTATTATGCAGATACGTCAACAAAGTTCTCATTTTTTGAGAGGGTTTCAACAGCTGATTCAGAAAGACTGGATTGACATGTTTAACGAGCATGAACTTCAGGTACTTGAGGCTATGTTATTTGGAAAATTTGGGTTTATGATTGACTTTTACGCTTGTTGGAAGTTATCTTTCTGCTGGCAAAAATCTGGATAAACTTTTTCCTTGGACAATAATGCTGAACATAAATCTTTTAATGTTGATATCTCACGTGTATATCAAATATTAAAGAATGAAATGCTTCAATATCTTTCCCTTGTGCAACTGTGAACCTGAGTGGCTACACCTCATTAGGGATCCCAGGAGAGTTTGTTTGGCCATATAAATAGAATTTTTTTTTTCACCAGAAGCAACTTAAAAGAACAAATATTAAGAATATCTTTAGAACATTAATCATGATGAAAATAACGGAAACATGCTACTGATTGTCTCAAACTCGATTTCTATGATGTATTTCTGCTTATGTTGATATAAAGACCACATAAAATAACAAACTATTTCATGTGTATTTCTATTTTAGTCAGAAAAGTAATGAGCTCGGAGTTACTAATTTTATTTAGATTGACTGACCAAAAGTAAAAGATAAACCAAAAAAGAGGTACTTGATATGAATCGAGAAGTTTCTACTGTACCTGAATAGCACCCATACCCAGATATATAGTTTCAGTTTCAAATGTTCTCATGAAGATTGAGCTGTATTTCTGTCCCTACACTGACTTGGATATGCATCTTTACTGGTGTACTTAACCATAAATAGTTCTTTTGTATGCATATTGGTTAAAAGCTGTATCCTTGGTTGAAATGAGTATCTTGTTGCTAAAGCTTGTTGTCTTCTGTCCTAGCTTCTAATATCTGGATCAGTGGATGGATTTGATATGGATGATCTTCGTGCTCATACTAATTATACAGGTGGCTACCATGAGGTAAATTCTTAAGGCTTTTTTCTCAAATATTGTTTGTGTTCTCATATCCAATGGAAAATATGTATTTTCAATTTTGTATAGGTTTTCGTGTGAAATGAGAATATGTTTGGATTTGTTAATGGGTTCAGTTGTGTTTTAAACTGAACTGTGCTGTCAAATCAATATGCTTTTAATGAGAATACGTATAAACAACATGCTTTCACTTTAATTATAGATTCAAAAATTGAAAACTGGAAATGAAAACACAAACAAAGAGGCCAATTGTTTCTCTCCCTATGATTATGTTGAACATTTCCACTGGGAAAACATAAAAATGATTACTTCTGTTTCTGTTGAAGATGTCTTGGTGCATTCTTTTGTCTACTTTATTTGGCAACAATCTCTTCCTGTTTTTCAGTTTCTTTTCTCCATACTCTGCATTTTCTTATTTGTGAAGATTTGTGTTGGTGCATTTATGACAACAATTTTGAATGTAATCAAACCTTAACATGGGTAACTGCAGGCATGGTGCTTCTATATATTGCAGAATTGAGTTTTTGTGACCCTCTAAAGGATTTCAAGAAAGAAATTACACATGACATCTCCATCTTAGAATTGTTGAATTCCAGTCCCTCAAATTTGTACTTGAAAAAGGATTTTCCTAGATTAAAAGAATAATTGCCAGAGCAATCATGACTATAGTCCTGGTAAAGCAACAAAATCAGTTTCATTTCCAATTCATGTACCAGAGAAACTTATTCTGCTGCCATTCCCCACTCATAACTTGCTTCTTTTTCGGGTTTTCAGTCATATGGTTTTTCCAGTGTCTGTAATCGCTTACCATACACTGTGTTGGATAAACTTGGTTCGTCTTTTACTTACCTACCTAAATTGAATCAAATCCATTTTCTGAAGTATGTAGTGAACCCAAACAAGTTACTCTTTCTCTCCCTATGGTTCTCCCCTTGCTTAAAATAGCCACAGCCACCTTGACCTGAAATTTCAGACTGAACTGCAACTTGAGCACATATGGTTGGTTTGATTAATTCCCCTTCAAGGTCCTGGTGGAACATCAAATATATTTTATCTTAACTTGTGATGTAAACTTGTAGTATCGATATGGTTTTTCAACAGGGGTGTCCTGCATGCTGGATGCTTTCTGGTGCTATCATTTTTTACTTATTTCTTTTCTATTCATATGGCTGACGAGCAATTATTTTGGCAGGATCACTATGTAATCGAGATGTTCTGGGACGTTATTCAGAACCTTAGCTTGGAAAACAAGAGGAAATTTTTGAAGTATGCATTACAATCTCTTTCTGTTTTCAAGTACTATTTAATTTTTGGGATTCTGCTATTTGGCCATATTCTGCAGAAGCAACCAAAGTTGGTTAATTAATGTAACATGGTCTTGTCTCTGATCTTGCCTTGGACTCTTAACTGCAGTATATTTTATGTCCTTATTCTTTTTTCTAATCCAACACGTAAGTGCATGTTTTGTCTTCATTTGAATTTTCTTTCTGTGTTTGCCTGTCCTTATTGCTTTGTCTAAATAATCTGGAGTTGGTGATTCATTTTGGCATTAATAACTTTTATATTTAGCTGCTTTCTTCTTGTATTAATGGCCTAAAATGTGTCATAGCACAGATGTTTCTAGTACTATTTTTTTCTTTTGCCCTATCAGCTTCTTCTGTTTATACTTCTTTTTTATTGCTTGCCATAGTTTGTATATGGAAGTGTAGAAAGTACATGTTTGGATCCAGGATTTGGATATAAAAATGTAGGATTTAAAATCCAGTGATGTAATGGAAAGGAATATCAAGTATTATTAGTTCCAAGAACTTCTTCAACCAAAAATATAGGTTCAAGTTCAAAGTTTTAAGATTTATGCTTGGCTAGAGGTAAATATTGGGAAGTTTCTCTTGGAAAACCAAATACTATAATTGATCAATAATTACAGTTCCTATTGTTGGTTTCTGCTAGCCGAAAAGAAATATTGCCTCAGATTCTTATCACACCTCCGAACCCTAAATTCAAACTCATTTAGTCATGTTGTCAATCACGTGGAAGTACACTCAAGCCAATAACTTTGACCTCCGCTAGCCATATTTTGGTTTTGATAAACATGTTAAATTCTTATTTCTGCTGTCAGATTTGCAACTGGATGTTCTCGTGGGCCTTTGCTAGGATTTAAGTACTTGGAGCCTACTTTCTGCATCCAGAGGTAAATCTACGACTGGTGCTTCAATAGTTGATGCTAATTAGTATATCTTATTCGAGCAGTATCTCCGTATCTGACAAATACTCCCCTTTGTCTAACAGGACTGCTGGTAATGCATCCGAAGAAGCTCTTGACCGGTTGCCAACATCTGCCACTTGCATGAATCTTCTTAAACTTCCTCCTTACCGAAGGTTTGTACAAATTCAGCTACCCATCTGCAAAGTTGGTGATTCTAGTTTTATGAAATTTTTCCTAATGATATACATCCAAAACTAGTATTTCCAGATTGTTGTGTTCAGCTCCTCCAAATTATCTGCCATTACAAATAATATCCTGATGCTTTCATATAGCTGTTAAGTGAATATTATGTGAGCTGTGTTTCAGCACTGCTAATGTAACTACTGAGATTGGTATCATTTTCACACAGCAAACAGCAAATGGAGCAGAAATTACTGTACGCCATAAATTCTGATGCTGGTTTCGACTTAAGTTGATTAAAGCCAATCATTTGTCCAGCAAAAGAGTGCTTTCAAGTGCTGCCCGGAGCACAACCCCTCCTTGACTCGCTGGCTCTGGTTCCAGTCGGAAGGCCAATTCCTATCCATCAAGTTTTTCTGGAGGGACTCAACCTTACTCCCTTGCTTTCAATGTGATGAATTGTTAAGAACAAGCGTGTTAAGGGTCCGATCAGGCACTCTTGTGTTCACTAGAAACATTTGAAGCAGTCAAAAGTTAGCAGGTGGAGTGCACCATAAAGAGAGACCATGTAGATATTATCACACAACTTCTTTCTAGACTGGCTGTATATATGCTGGGGCATCTCTGTATATTATCTCTGTAGTCAAGATTAAGAACAAACAGGGCCTGCGCAAGTGGTCTTGTTTGTTAACTATTTTGGTTGTAATCAACTTTATATTGTATAATCCACAGAGTTAGTGACATATCCAGTCATAGCATAAATTCATTTTGGTTAATGATCAGGGATATTATTGGTTCTTGCTTTTACATAAAGACTTTGATATTACAGGCAGCAGTTTCAATAATCATTCCACGTTTGTGTGTACTCTGATTAAAGCTTCGTCTATATTTAGCAAAGTGGTTCAATATTCAAGGGAAAGATGGTATTCACTTTAGTAAACAAAGATGTAAACAAACTGATGAGATGTGATAACAGTGTAGGTCATGATCAAGCACGGGGAGTTATCTTCTCTCTCTTTGGTCTTCTTGGACAGGAAAAAGCATGCGTACAAAGTTGTAAAAGAGAGAACAGAAAAGCGCCAAATATACACATTAACGATGTAGATATATCCATCATGAAGAAACTAAGGGTAATTCCTACACAGCTGAAAGGTTCAAGACACTTGGGCAAACCGCTGGGATACAAAAGTAGACAGTATTCGGCCTCTTCAATCTTCAGCTGGTGGGATATCACTTAAATCCAGACCGTCTGCCGGCAGGTCAGAAGTCAGAGGTCCTAGGATCCCTTCTGAGCTCAGGGTCAATCCACTCTGGAAGGAGGAGACGGGAGGGAGAACCATCAGTTTCAGCTATGCATTAACTAAACAAATTATTCCAACGGACTATCAGACCAATCTAATCTATTACACTAAAAGTGAATTTGGAATAATCCTTGGTGAGTACTGACTGGATTTTGGTGTCTCGAAAACTTATCAATGCATAACAATTCAGTACGTCGACATTGTGAAGCTAGAACCACTGCTTACACTGAACGCATTCCTCAGTGTTATAGTACATGGTGCTCACTTCCTGAGCAGCATGACCTTTGTCTGTTTCTCATTTTACAGACAAGTCCTTTAAAAGAAAGTTCGAATGTCCGTCTTGTGACAACTGTTTCATTTCTATCTTACAGACACCGACCCCTTAGGCTTATTATTAGAGGAAAAAAGGGTAATAAATATAGCAGAAGATTTTGATCAAACTGATCAAAATGCAGAACCTCAAATATACAGAATTACCTCAGGTTGGAATCTTAGCATATCAGCACGAGCCATGGCTTCTGCTTGAGCTATTCTTTGCCTGAAAGTCTGAGCCATCTCTTCCGCCTGTCAGAGAAATATCACAAATGTCAATGCACGCTAGTGACATGCAGGGGAGAGCAACAAGCACGGAAAGAAAGGCAGCAAATCAGGACACTTCAATACTCATTTATAAGGCCTGGCAGCACCAAGATCCATATTGAATATCTATTTTATTTTGATAGGCACAATCAAAACCAGGTTTGATTGAGCTTCAAACAAAATATGACTAATGCAATATGACTCTGAGATGTATTCCACGTCTTACCTTTTCAAAAACTAGCTTGGGGTTCCGAATCATGTCACCAGGAGTGGGCTCTAACTTCTTAGTAGAGAGGCTCACTCGGCCTCTCTCACGGTCGTGGCTTAGGATCATAACCTAAAGCAAGATTTGGCAGATGAGTACAAATTCTCTGGATGGTTGAGTACAAGTAGACAACTGTGAGGAAATGCACCTTTAAAGTATCACCAGGCTGAAGAACTGTGGCAATATCTGAGACACGATCGTGGCTGATCTGGCTGACATGCAAGAGGCCATTAATTCCACCAATGTCAATAAAGGCACCATATGGTTTCAAGCTCTGAACAGTGCCAATGACTACAGAACCAATTCCAAGCTGTGCCTGACTGTCAGCCATGGCCTTGCGATTACTGAGAACTAGTCTGGATTGTTCCTCGTCAACCTCCACAAATTTAAGAGGAACTTCTTTTCCCAGAAGCTCCTCTGCAGTTGATTTCTGAAACAAATTCACTTGACCTCTTGATAACCTTCTAATCAACGGTAACTTGAGCAGAAAATAATTGAGAGACAAACACTTGTTCTAGTGAATACAAGACAGGTAAAATAAAACACATCAGAAGGGGTTAAAAACTCCAAGCTCTAAAGCAACTCTATGGTACCAGCACGTGTATCACACTGAATCCTTAAACTCATGTAGTAATCTAGAACCATCACCTAAAACATAGAATAATTTAGCATCAGAGGAAGACTCATAAGCATGCGAAGACAAAGACCAACCGTCGAGATTTGTGAAAATGGTACAAAACCACGAAGGCCCTCCACCATTGCCACCACTCCACCTTTGTTTGCTCCAACTATCTGTGTATCAAGAAGAAGCTTTTGAGTCAAATCACATTTTAATACAAGAACCTTTAAATTTAAAATAAGACAACATTCTTACATGCTTCTAAGGAAGGACGGATATCCTAGAAAATACACTTGCAAATAGGGAATCTATGGAAATGGAAGCATATAAATTATTTATGCCCCATGTAGCACACTAGGCAAAATATATAGATCTAGTCTGACCAAATCCTACCTTACCCTTGACAACAACATCTTCAGCTTGAAGTTGTCTACACCGTTCCCAGGCCAGGTCATATTGGATTGAACGCAGGCTCAAGATCAAACTATCATCGGCTTCATTCTCCCCAATAATTACAAATTCATCACGGAAACCAGGAACTATACCAGCCTCTTCCACATGTTTGATACTGTGGATGGATGCCTCTTTTAGAGACAAGTATGCAGATGATTTTGCAGTTATGTCAACTAGTGCTCCATTTGCATCTGTATGGAAAACTGTTCCTTTGACCTATAAAGGAAAAAATGAAGACAAATCATGTAATGATAGTACCTTCCTCTTTCTTTTTCTATAGCATGACCAAGGAGAACCCCTTCAGAGACACCAAAAAAGAATATCCCATTGTTAAAGTAAGCACATCAAAACATTTAGTTCCATCTGAGAATGAGTGAGCAGTATTTCCATGCTAAGAGAAAGAAAACAAAAGGAAACTTTCCATGTCCACAGTAAATCCTTTTGGTGTTTAGTTCCACAAACAAACTGAAGAAATGGTCCTCAATCTCTGAACAGATTAGCTCAATATTTTGTGTCTATTAAAACTGAAGAAACCCTTCTTCTAGTAGTTCATGTTTCATAATTTAACCATGTTTGCATGCTTCTGCCGAGTTGCACTAAAAGAATCCAGTTCTACACTGTAACCGACCTCATCAGCCAAAACACTCCACTAGACTAGATATGCCATGCCTGAACAAAGAAATAAAAACCGAAGAAACAATTCATCATTTCACAATATAATAATCAAGTAATCATAATATTTCACCCCAAACCCCCGAGGAAGAATAATAAGACTCTACCGACATAGTTGACAGAGTTATCATCCCACAAATTTGACTGCGAAGACAGTAGTTGTAAATCGAAAATTCAAACTAGAAAATGCAGAAATGCAAAGGAACACACACACACTGCCTGCAACACGGAGATAGCCACATATATCTTAGTAGCTGACCTTGGTACCAATTTCAGAGTTGAAGTCATACTTATCGAGAGCAGCATAAAAGTCTTCAACGGTGAAGGCGACGCCCTCCATAGGGGTTGTGCGGCACCTCTCGTATGCCTCCTCAAACATCTCCTTAAGCTTCATTCTCTCTCTTGTTTGTGCATTTGCTATAGCTACCGCGGCAGCTGATATCACACTTGTCTTCTTAGGCAGCGACGCCGACGACGGATGATGATTCTTCCTCGAATTGAAAATTTTTTTATTGTTAATCAGTGGAGGGCACTTCAGCCCACCAAATTGCTGTGCTAACGATGCCATCTTCTTCGTTGTTCTGATTATCAGAATTCTCCACACACACACACACACACACAGCGGAGAAGTTTTAAGTGTGGGTGTTGTCTCTCTCTAACTCTAGTATAATATACTATACTATACTGTACTAATACGAATAGTGGTTTACTTAGATAAGATAGAAGGCTGAGCCACGGGGCCCACTCCACTCCAGTATTGGGTTTCTATTTAGTGGGCCGGCGGCTCTGCTAATGGGCCCATAGTTTAGTTTCAATTTGATACCCACATTAACATTATTAATATTACATATTATAGGAGGCCCCTTAAGATGCCAATTTTACAACTTAATCACAACTTAGTTTTACCCAGTCCATTTTTAGTGGCTGTCGATTTTAGGGCTTCTTGAATTTATGTCCTTTCTCGGCCTCTTCTCATTCCTATTTCTATATTATTGTCCTCGAATATGTTTATCTGAAAAATAATTGCTCTACAACGACTAATAATTTGTGCTTCGCAACATGCCATGCATAGGCATAGTATTTATTTATCGGTGAACAATGCTTGCTTCCACCAACATGCGTCTGACCGGTTTCTTTCCATTGAATAGAAAAAAAAGTACAATTAGCAGGTGAACACATTTTTCTATCTGTCTAACTGTAAATTGTTCTGGTAAAACAACCACCCACCATCACAAATAAATTGTGCACGCATATCATCAACCAGGTATAACCACCTCTCAATCATATACACCTCAGCTTAGAAGGACAACCCGCATCATATTTTGACAAGACTTTGGAAAATCTCAACAAAGCTTCATATAGAAAGCTACAAATAATGGCAAACTACTCCGTAAGGGCAACATGATGACAATCACGACTCTGAATACTGCTCATCCTGCCATTCCAATAAAAAGGAGCTATTGCTTTCATTTTGTTTGCTGAGTAGAACATTGGAGACAGTTGCCCACCTTACCTGCACCAGCAAAGTATATGTCAACATTCTTTAGTCATCAAATGGATGGACCTACCATATGCTCTTTTATGTCTCAAGCACATAAGCAACATTGATGTGCTAGGGGAAAACAATTTTTTGGTGGGCAGCATGATCACCCCATTTGGCTCCCCATCCCATTAAGGCCTTTTCAACATTATTTGTCCTGATCATGAGTTTGTACAATTGATGGGGCGTCGAAATCTAATGCAATCGCGGGGGCGCTCGCACGCTCACAAGAGAGAGAGAGAGAGAGAGAGAGAGAGCAAACATTTAAGCATCCTTTAAAATTATCCAAGCAGAAGCAAATCTGATAAAAGTAGAGGAAGCACATGAGTTTAGGCAACACAGCCATGCTCGGCAGTCTATCTTGAGATAGAAGCAAGAGTCCACAACCTTAAGAGCATACAAGTGGCAGTAGCAGTTTTAGTAGCACTAGAAAACAATCAAATATACCTAATGACCTACTAGGTATCGACATTACTGCAATATCTTGATTATTGAAAGAAGTGCAAGTGTTCAAGCTTCTAACACAAGAAATATCTCCCATGCACTGAATCAATAATCATGAAAGGATATAGTAAAATTTACATGGAAACTAAGTCAAGAAACTCACATCTCATGGCAAAACTGTTGCACACTATTCACTTGCAGTAGGGAGATCAGTCACCATTCCCACAGCAACAGTTTTCCCTGGATAAAATGCAAGTCATGGGCATCTTATTTAGAAGGCTGAGAAAAGTACAAGCTACTAAGTATGATTAATAATGTAAATGTTATTCTAACCTTCAGTACGAAGAGTGAATCGTCCAAGCTGTGAAAAATCAGAGAACTTCTCCACGCATATCAAGTTATTAACCTGTGAAGCATAATATTTCAGCAGAACTTATGTCATGAGCATGCCATCAGATTAACATTATAATTAGCTAGGGCAATCAGATAGAATTATTGAAATTTTATGGTTTCCAATGAGTCATCCATGTCATGGAAAGACTGACAAGATCAACTACAGCAACCAATTTATAGAAACAAAGTGAACGGAATCACCAGACAGACAAATGTGTCTTTAACTGACCTGAACACGGCATACAACGAAAGCACCTTTCTTAACAAAGAGGGGTTTCTTTTTCATAGGTTTTTTGGTTTTTGGATCAATCTGCAGCATCAATTCTACAATCTCACATTCCTCCACAACTGCATGGATGTGCAGAACAGCCTTGTAACCAGCACAAAAGATTGCCTGAAAAGATACCATACTTGATTAACATATTTCCCACATGAGTAGCCAAAAACATGCAATGAACGAACAGAAATACATCAGGGTAAAAAACATACATTATCAATTGTGTCCAGAATCTGCAAACGGGCAACAAACTCAGAAACAGCATGTATTGGGTTTGCTGCACATAAACTAACATTTAGGTCATGGAAAAAGATACCAAAACTTGAAATGTGAGAAAACAAGCTAACAGTTATAGAATTCAGCTACAGTCGCTTTTGGAAGCCCCGTGCAGTTATAAAATTGGTATCTCTTAAATGCCACTAATCACTATCACAGAAAACATAACTATGTCAGTTCCTCACCTCTTCGATGCGACACATTTTTCTTCATCCAATAGATTTATGAAAAAAGACTGAATTAAAGCACTGAAAGCATGCCAAAGCACCTTGTTCTAACATACCCTGAAAACTAATTACCAACCTTCTTTTATAACACAAATTAAATCGCATATAGTAAGTTGGATAATTTACATTTCAAAGCTCAGAACCTTTAAAAAACTTAAGTTTTAATTCAAAAGGTTTCGTTATCTTTCGAGTGGCAGTAAGTCATTGCAAATGCCAGTACATTAACCAATCCTCACAAACTAAACTAGGGATGTTGCATAAGAACAACAGAAACCTTCATAGGCCCTAGTACTTTCTTTAAGAGAGAGAGAGAGAGAGAGAGAGAGACGAATGTGCTCCTCCCAAAATACCTACCAACACTACACATAACAAAACCAGCTATGATATCCTCCTCCTCAATCCCAGACACCCTTACTCGCAAGTTTTCACCAGGTCCTGCACGCCTTACTTTGTCTTCATCACAGTAGATGCCAAGAACCTTCACGGGTACCTGAAATATTAGCGGAGCGTAATATTTATGTCAATGTCCTTTTACAAACTATCAGAAAATAAATAAACCTGCTTAAATAGAAAATCATAAACCTGCTATACAGCAAAATGCCACTCATGGTTCCTTAAATTTAAGCATTATACCATTTAAGTCTTTAATGTCTAATTCGTGATTTTACAGTACCTCAATTTCAAATTATGTTTGACTTTGTCCCTTCAAGTCAATTTATCATGAAAATTTACGGGCAAAACCATCAAAACATCATATTAGATATAATATTTTAGTCGGACATCAAGGTCATGAAGTTTTATAAAATTAAGCACTTGTAATAAAATTATGAAAAAAAAGTTGTAGAAGACTTCAAACATCGTAAACTTATTACAGTAAAATCTGAAACATAAAAAAGACTTTTAAATAATAAAAAACTCATAATCAAAGTCTATCAAGATTCACTCTGCAGCCTATCAGATTACTTTGAAAAGATTTAGAATATTAAATATATATTAAAAATTCTGAAATTTTTTAAGAATCAAAAGAAACATGTAGTAAATCATATCAATTTCTAAGATAAAAGTTAATTCAGCAAATTAGTCAAAATACTCTGAAAGCCAACTTGAACCACAACCTTGACCCAAACTGTAAAATCACCTGCCAGAGTATCTTTAACTAATTTAAAGACTCAATTTTATCTAAAGACTTCTACCGTAGATTCTTCAGTGATTTGTTGATTTTCACAAGATCTTTAGAATTTTTTGACATATTTATTTTTATCAAAACAGTTGTCCAGTTGCAAAAATAATTACACTATGCAGTCTTTTAAAAGTTTCATAACATTTTTTTCTGTACTTGATTTTAAAAAATTTTATGAACTTACCTGCCAATTAAGATACTTGAATCATAGCTTATATCTTTTATCCTTTTACCCTTAAATTTCCACTAGAGATGGATCTGGCGGCTGGCGGCTGGCGGCGGACGTGACACAAAGCTCAAATTTAAGGACCATACGTGGCATTTACCCTCTGCTATATTAGAAAATCGTAAATTTGAGTTTACAAGGACCAAAAGAGCACCTTATTTGGCATGATGAGCAAACTATCACCTTCACGAATACTCCCAGATTCTATTTTGCCCATGACAACAGTTCCCATGTCTTTAAACTTGTCAATAATAGGCATTCTACAGAAAAAAGCAGATAAATTAGGTTTGGTCAAACTTCTAAGTAAATCGAGAAAGAGGGGAAAGAATCTCAAATTTACTGACCAAGAGAAGGGTTCTACTATGCAGAGAGACTAACTAAATGTTCGGCAAACAGCAATACTTGACAGGCTCCAGTAATGTGTTAAAATACGGCACTCCAGATAACAAGGAAAAGAGTGACAATTTTACATATCATAATGAATGAGATAAGAATAAATAAATAACAGTGTTGCATCCACAGAATAATGAAATAATTGCTACACGGAGAACTGCATTTTTCATAGGCAACCAGAACAAAATAAGCAACTACCAAACAACTATAGGTTGATACAACAATAACCAGATGAAAAGAGCCCTGCTGTCCAAACATTCGTCATACAACTATATGTTATGCACAATTGTCCGGTGTGACCAAGATAAGAGAATCCAAAACCAGACTAAATAAAGATCTCTACCTGAATGGACCTTTTGGATCACGCAATGGAGCTTCAATAGCATCAAGAGCTTCAAAAAGGCATGGACCATTCCACCATGGGCATACACTTTTCTCCACTCTGGTTTTCATATTTGTCCCATAAAGACCAGATATCGGAAGAAACTGAACATCTGAAAAGATATAATGCCCGCGCCGCCAGGAAGAAGGGGGAAAGGAAAAGAAAAAGAAAAACATAAGACAAGAAATGAACAGGAAACATATAAAAGAATGGGAACTTTCTTTAGATTCCATCATTCCTAAAAAGAAAACACAGACGATTCTTAATTAAACAAGTTTCATGTAAGAAAACAAGAAATTTGCATCAGTGTCTAAGGGTCTAATCATATTGGACAGTACCTCCAAAGCTGAATATGCATAGACTTGCTTCTTATGGAAAAGTTCATATAGGCATAACAAAAAAACAAAGCTGGCCAGTAGTCTAATAAAAAATGTCCATTAGGATTTAACATTTCTGCGTACTTATTACACAAAAGTAACTTTTTCCTGCCTCCAGTCAGACAAGGAGGATCTGAAGAATACAAAGTGTTCAGCAAAAGCAAACTAGCGTGAGAAAGAATTTATTTCCTGAAAGTTCATAATTGTTTCGTGGATATGCTTGTTGAGAGAAAGAGACAAACATATATTTCTACCTAAGCGCCTCTAGATTGACATGATCCTTTAACAATCAAACAATTAAGTAACATAAACTTAATCCAAGTGAGACACATCCAAAAGTACAATAGAAATAACATTGAACATGTCAATAACATGTTCGAAGACGACGCTACCTTTTTTCACATTATAACCTGAAGTCTTCAGAAATGATACCATTTTCGACTCAATCTCGTCAAATCTGCAATTGTTAGATGGATACCACAAAATGAGAAGATGAAATCCATATTAAATGGATGCCCATAAAAACCATATTGGAAAGCACCTTTCTTTTGACCATTTAACAGTTGGCTCATCCATTTTGTTCACAACAACTAGCAGCTTAGAGACTCCCAATGTCTTAGCTAGTTGCACATGTTCACGTGTCTGTCCACCTCTCTCATAACCAGTTTCAAATTCTCCCTTCCGAGCAGATATTACCTGGGGCAACGTCGAAATGGGAATAAATTTGTGATATAGGGACACCAA
Organism: Sesamum alatum; assembly: GCA_034509735.1. Lineage (NCBI taxonomy): Eukaryota > Viridiplantae > Streptophyta > Magnoliopsida > Lamiales > Pedaliaceae > Sesamum > Sesamum alatum. The sequence continues at coordinate 38,149,181 of JACGWO010000006.1, forward strand.
ATAATCAGAAGTTTCACTTTCAGAAATTCACTTTTAACTTCCAACACATCAACGCACTACTTACAAGTACACCTATATCTGCTTGTGATGCCCCACTGATCATGTTAGGTACATAGCTTTTGTGACCCTGGAAAATCAGAAGTCAAAGGCACAAAAACAAGCAACGGGAATCCATCAGAAGGGAGTATGCCAATCAGCTGAACTTAAAAGGAATTATTGACAAATAACACAAACACATTCCACAGGGATTCCATAAAAACTATGAAGCAAAAAATGGGAATTTAATAATTATTATGCAATTGCCATGCAGTATATCTTTAGAAACTTAATTTTTAATCGCCGCATCTTCTTTGATTTAAATGAGTAGTAGGGAAAGAAAAGGGATATTCTCAAATGTGTTTCTCAAATTTAAAAGTTATTATATGCACAACCAACAACCAATAAGCTTGTATATAGCTACAAGCTTATTTTGGCACAATTGATGTCTATGCTTGAGAATTTAATTTATTCCGTAAGTTTCTTGGGTAAAAATATGTCAAAGAAATACTAATGCATTTATAAAAAAAAGTGCAACAACTTACGTAAAATACAAAAGGAAGTTATTATCAGATAAAGAAGTACAACTTTATGTATGATTCGTAAAAATACATAATAGAAAAGACAAACACTTAATATTAAGTGCTCTTAAAGTAATATAGAGTATAAAATCTCGCATCTTTTATATAAAGCCCTATCAACCCATAAGTAATTGGCTACACTTTCCTTAGCTTGGGTTCAATTAATTTAATTTCATCACCAATGCAATGCGCATCTCCAACAAACACATATAATTTAAATTCTGAGATAGGACTTCAGAATGATCCATGATAAAGATATTAACATCAAATCAGTTATAGGAATCACCAAGAGCTGATCAAGTTTCAAGACTTGTGCTTTTATATTCTCTACAAGATTTCAGCCTTCAAGACAAACAGTATCATCGAGCATACAAAAAATTAAACACAAATATTCAGAAGAATTAAGCCAACCCATATCAGGGTACAAATATAGAGAAACTTCACGAAGTTAGAGACTACAGAATGAACTAAGATCAAAGACACTCAAAAAAGAAGAGTAAACATGCAGCAGCATAAACATAGAACTTCAGCGGCAAATCAAACAACTGCCGATAGAACCCAACCTCAACAATGAAATGTAAACTTCACTTCATACTTGACTAATAAAGTTTTTACCCCAAACCATGTCAACTCAGACCACGTTTTAGCCAGCCCTAAATTTGCAAAAGGAAACGGAAAAAAAATGGAAAGAGGACTTCATCATTTGTGGACACAAACAGCATTTGATTCAAAAAGATGAGAGCAAATAAGTCATATGTTAAGAAAATAGAAATGAAATAGGGGATAAGAACACCAAAGCTGGAAAAATTAAATAAATAAATAGTGGTTACCGGGGCATCCAATATAGTAAATCTGGTTGTTTCTGTTTCAAAGTGAGCTCTTCCTACTTCAACTGTTTTTCCCTACAATATGATTCACACACAGCTTACCCTGTAAAGAAAGGCATTTAAAGACAAAAAAACGCCGACATTAACCAAACAACTACAAAGTGATAAGTACCTTAGCCCTCTCCTCTTCATTTGTATCCATGATATAAGCCATATACCTATTTTTTCAACAAAAAGATAAGTAGGAAGCTGGTATTATTAGCGCTAGACCAAGAAATTTATTTTAGTACAGTAAATGACATTAAACTGAATACAGATTGACCACATCCAAACACAGAGATGAAAGCAGCAGCAAAGAATGAGCTCAAATGCTTTTCCCTGCATAATCTAGATCAGTAATAACATTAATTCAACTACAATATCAGGTAGGTACCGAAAGACTGATCAGGCAAGGAAGCAGGGATTAGAGCAAAAGGGTAGGCTGCAAACAACGGACATGTTCGAATCCAAGAGTTCTATACCTCTCCAACACGTGAAATCTGAAACCATAACCAACCAACTAGAGGAAAGAGGACATTTTCATAACTTGGTAACAGATGGAAAAAAAAGCTGCTTTATCAAAGTACATGTGATTGATATCAAATTAGCAGCTACAAGAGAATCATGTATGACCTTTATGATGATAGCCCAAAGTGCATGTAGCCAAGCACAGCTCATGTTGTATCATAATAGTTTTCAATTATAAGAGTAATTCCGACGAGGACCATAAAAAGATAAATGGAACTCACAAAAGATATAAGTACAATTTCAACTGTACGATACAAATTCCCACCATTATGCAACGCCATATGTCACTAAGCAATGTTTTTTTATCAAGTAATGCCTAGCAAACATTCTAAAATTAAGCTCATATGAACCCCTCACTACTGGTAAAATACTATGAAAAGAAGCACTCACCAACTCTCTCTGCTTTTATCTTTTGCTTCTTTTTCATACTTTTGGATGGTCCGATCATCAACCTGACCACTGAGAAATAAAGTTTGCCCTCCAATTGTCGACTTCCCGGCATCTGCAGACCATATAAAGAACAATCCTTTAAGTGAGAAACTGCAACATGCTATCAACAGTATCTGAAGTCAGAAAGCCTGAGCTTCTACATTCAGAGTGTGAAGTTCTAATCATGCCATTTTCCCCATTTACTGTATTATGCTCTTTTAAGCGAGCGAAACTAACAAAAGGCTATGATTGTGGAAGAATGACAAATGGAAAAAAGGGCATGCAGCATGTATAAGATAGAGCATGTCAAAGGTAAAAACTAACTAGGCGCGCTAAAATCCAGTAACACAAAAGTCGCGATCATATCCAACTGAAACATTAGAAACTGAGATAGAGGCTCCCTCTACCACATCTTGTTCTTGTGTATCCTTTTTGAAAGTTCATAAATATCAACCTATTTTCCTAGAATAGAAATTTACTTTCCAAATGCAATCTAATGGAAAGAAATGATGTGACTCCCCAATTTAAATTATTTAATAGAACCCAAAAAAAATCCCATTTTCCATAAAACTCAACACGAATCCAAGGAGCACTCAATTTTGGACAGAGAGGGTAAAGAAAATGAGGGATTAAGTAAATGCCTTACCAACATGACCAATAAATACAACATTCAAGTGTCGCTTCTTTTGATCCTCCTCCTCATCTTCAAGATCATCTGGAGGAGGGGCTTCCTTTTCTTTGACTGAACAAACAAGATAAAAACAAAAAACCATAAGCACAAGCTTATAGGAGATAGAAACATACGATAAGCAACCTGGAATATATATGTGAAGAGATTGGTCAATTTTTTAACATCCCAGCCCACCCTCAACTCACCAAAGAATACAATCCCAACTACCTAACAATAAAGTTTTAAAAAAAAAAACAGAAAAACAATGTTGAAATTTCTAAAGAAATCATTATCTTCTAGCCACATATAGTTAGGGGCAAAAAAGTTAATGACTATGTATGTTCAATAAACTTCTCCTTGGAATGGCCTACCTTCTACAACAACTTCTGGCTCGCCTTGCACTGGTTTGGAGTTAGGATCTGCCACACCTGTCAAACCAAAAGCCATCAGCAAGGTAACATTTTTCCATGTCCCTTGGCACAAAGAAATTTACTAATATGATAACAATGTATAACCTAATTCAATCAATTATAAATGGAAGTGAATACATGGATGGAGGAGAAAGCAAGGATGTGAGGGAGAAACTTCCATACAAAATCCAAGGTAATTCCTTCATTTAGTTTATCATCATAGTCCTTGGCCCAACATACTTGTGGAATAAGTCCTCATGCTATCATAAAGATATGATATACACATCTTGAACTCTAAAGATATCATAATATAGCTCCCTTATCAGACGTAACTTTACTCATTTTTAATAACTAAGTATTATCAACTTTATGAAGTGAGTGCATTATCATATTAACCATTATTTGGTTTACCATAGGAAATAGAAACATACAAGGCCATAACTATGTAGAGCCACACTAATTGCGTATTTCTTCATCAAGATGGTGCAGATGGTTGTGGTCAGCTATAGTTTCATTGCAACAACTATCTTTTTTAAAATGTAAAAAGAAATTAAAATGACGAAGATAAACAAAATAACATAGATAAATATATCTAGAGGCCCTCTAGTAGCAAACTCTAAAACACAGACCACCATTTTACACATAAGGAGGCACTAGAACTTTAATAAAATTTGTCATTCTTGTATCACTCTGATGCTTCAATGTTCTCTTTGCTACTTTTCGAGTGAAAATACTAACATTGCACTAGATCACTAATCTATGTGGTAGACACAGGGGAACTTTCTTTGAAGTTACACACACACAACCCAAGCAGATCACTGTAGAATCTTAAGAAGAAAAACATATTTGCAGTGAAGTCACAAGTTTTAACACGAGGAGGCAATCAACCAAGCATCCCTAGCACACAACTCCCAAACAGAAACGCTGAAAAGTAGATTTTCTTCAACCTATCAACTACTAGGCACATGATATTTAATGCTACCCACCTACATCCGTTTCATCAGAATTGACAACTACGTCAGGCTTCCCATCGTCTGTATTAGCCGTCACACCATCTTCAGCTATCATTCAACAAAAATCCAGAACCAGAAATACTGAGTGTCAGGATACAATTCCAGGAACAAAAAGAAGAACACATAATAGTACATAGTACAAAATAATGAATTAAAAATGAACAGAAAATGCTAATAACAAAGAACTTGTTGTCCTAAAGATAGGTCATACTTATAATAGAAATAACCACAAAAGAGATAAAGTAAATCAAAGAACAATATACCAGATGAATCAAGCTGCAAGGCCTTGATATCCTCCTCAATATCTAAAAATTCAGAAAAATCAAAAACAAAACGAAAACCAAATTTAGCACCCGAGACGCATGAAAATCATGCCAAATACAAAGGGAAAAATGAGAAGCGGTGTCAGACCCGGGCGAGGAAGCGTCTGGTCCAACTCCGACATGGCTCGTAAAATTAACACAAAATCACAATCGAACAAAAAGGTGTGCTGGATTAGATTCAGATGTTGTAATAGAGAGTAGGAGCGACGGAGTAGAGATCTTTGGTGGATGATGAAAGCTCTAGACGATGGGCAAGGCGCAAGCAACCTGGGAGCTTCGGGGCGGTAGGGTTTTTTGACAAGAAGGCCTATCTTTACTTTTGGCCCATAACTACAAGTGCCAAAATGCCCAACTTTTGTATGGACTGGTGTATTAGTTAATGGGTCTGCAGTTTGATGGAATGGGCTTTATCAAATGTACATATGGAAGTGTATACATACATATGTATATATCTTTTAGAGTAAATTACAATTACAGACCTTAAAATTTGTCACAATTATTGATGTATCTTTATTTTTTTGAAAATTATAAATACCTCACTAATTTTAACGTTCTTCTAACAACAAGCTCATTCTATTTGTCTCCATTAGGTTTTTATCTAATTTTTATCGTAAACTGAACAAAATGTCATTTCAAACTATGAATTATAATTTATATATTTTTTAGAATTTTTAAAATATTTATGTAGACTAATGTCCTCTATGGATTATTTATTTTACATACTTTCATATTTTTTTACACTTCTGTAAATATTTAAAAGAAAATCAACAAAGACAAGTTGTCATTTTTATCTCACTATCTAGAGCCTACATAATTATTTTTCATTTGAAAATAATATTTATAATTTCTCAAACAATGACAAAATATTTATAATTATGTCAAATCTCATGACAGGTAGTTGTCATTTATCCTATCTTCTATCTTTACATATAAAATAAATAATAAAAAAACACGTATATTTGGACATAGCTTGTTATATCATAACATTTTGAAAGTTAATTTCCGTAGTGTGGTATTCAAGTTCGCACCATTTCTAAGTTTACACTTAAACCCTATCTAAAAATATAGAATTATACTTTCGCTAAAAAAAAATTCCAGAGTCAGAACTTGTATCCACCAAAATCACATAGAACACGAGGACCAGGACGAAATTAGAGCTCCCCAGAGCCGGGAGCGAGGACTGGAACTCAAAACAAGCCTTTGAATTCTCATTTAGTAAACAGAAAAGCTTAAAATTACACTTATATCCTCTAAAAAAATTCTTCATTTACACCTGACCCAATTCTATTAGGGTTTGGACAAAAAAAGCTAGCATAAACAAAAAGAATTACATAAATTATTAATTTTATCCATCATTTAACATTTTCATGTATGCATATAAGTACAATTGAAGATTAAATATGGAGGAAGGTTAACATCTTTATGTTTTTTCCCTTATAAGTACAAAATTATTATATGAAAATATTAAATAAGGGTTAAAATTGAAGATTTCACATATTTTTTTTGCTCAGGAATCCTAATGGAATATGATTTAGTGTAAATAGAGAATTTTTAGAATGGTGTCAATGGAATTTCAAAATCTTTTCGGGGGGAAAGTGTAGTTTCGTATTTTCAAAGAGGATTTAAGAGTATTATATAAAGAAAACTCCTTCCACACTCACAAACGGCGGTTAATTACACCGTTGCACCATTTTTTGTGAGGTCAAAAATACCCTTAAACCGACAATATAACCAACTTATTTAACTTCCAAAATTTCACTAATTGATAAATTAATTTTTTTTTCTTTCTTTTATTTTTTTAATGTGATGTAATGGTCTATATTTTGCTCTTATTTATAACAATAATATATTTTAAAGTGCAATTTTTTTTTATTATATACATGCAGGGACGGCATGCCACAACAACTAGTATATATATATTGAAGCATGCATTCACAATTAATAACGGTGCACTGCATGAACATTTATTAATTGTTTTGCATTATATATAATTATACGTGATGGGGGTGCAACCTCATAAATAATAAAAGACTAAAATACTCTCAATAGGGCCCCAAAACCATGAAGAATGCAGTGGACCCGCGTACAGGTTGGACGGGTCGGATCGTATTCGAAGCCAGATGTCCAAACGAAGACCTTCGATGCTAAGACATATCGGACGAAACACACGAAGCCACGTGGACCGTACAGGTACGGACATTTGGTGTTATAAATATGTCGCTTACACCACATTTAAGGTAAGTTATTCTGATTAGACTCGACCAGATATTTATACCAAATCACCATTTATACATCTCGACCAGTGTCTGACTTAAGCATCGGAGGGTCTACGCCGGGGACACTCCCGGCTAGTCTCACGTGCTTGTTTCCTCTCAGGTTACTTGTCCGGGAGCATACAAGATCGAGTTAAAGGGTACTGGATCGAGGTGAACGTTCGAGATCGAGTAGGCGACCCGGATCAGTTGGCGCCGTCTGTGGGAATCTTCTGAGAGGATCACTGTTGTTTGAGATGGAAGGACTGTCAAGGAGAGATCAGTTCTCGGGGGACCATGAGGGCACCTCGCAGAGGCAAAACGAGCAAGTAATACATATTACTAGAGATGAACTCCAAAGGATGATAGATAAGGCTAGTAGGAAGGCCAGCAGGAATGCTATAGTGGAGTATGAGCGGAGGACTGCCACTCCGATAGTTCGCGAACCTGCAAAACGACAACTATTCAAAGAGAGGGAAATCGAGGAGACGAGAGAGGATTTCAATAGAGAAACGCCTGTGAAAGTGGCGGAGATGGAAGCGTCGGATGCGGCGTCTAGCCAAATGGAAAAGAGCAAAAGGAGAGAAACGGGGATATCGAAGGCCGAGGTGGAAGATGTGGGTCGCCAAATTGAAAGACTGAGAGCCCAAATCAGCGAACTCAAGCGTCAAGGCGAGATAGTGGCTCAGAACAGGAACTCGCCTTTTTCAAACAGGATCCTCACGGAAACTGTGGACCCCCACTTCAGAATGCCAGATTTGCCTAAGTATGATGGTAGCAAAGACCCACAGGAGCATGTCGCTGCAGTCGACCTGGTAATGAATCTTTATGGTCAATCCGATTCCATTAATGCTAAACTGTTTGTGACTACTCTAACAGGAAAAGCACAAGAATGGTTCACTAGTCTGCCCAGTGGAACTATTGAAACTTATGAGCAGCTGATACAGAAGTTTGCATTTCATTTCGCGAGCAAAAAGAAGCAAAAGAGATCGGCCACATATTTGTTTACGATAAGGTAGAAGGAGGATGAATCACTAAAAAGCTTTGTGGGAAGGTTTAACAATGAGACCCTAGAGGTCCAAGATCTTAGAATTGACATGATGATCAGCATTCTCATACATGGACTAAAGAAGGGCCCCTTCGCTTCAGCATTGGCAAGGGACCCACCGGAAGATGTGGAACAGTTAATGAAAATGGCTCAGAAGTATATCGATGAGGAAGAAATGAATGCTATGAAAGATGGGGAATGGATAGAAGGTCGAGGACGAGATCGAACTAGGGACCGGGGATGAGATCGTAAGGTGCGATCTGAAAAAGATCATGAAGCATCGTATCAGCCTAGATTCCATAGATATACTCCGTTGAGAGCCTCCAGGGAGCAGATGATGATGATGGTGGAAAAAATAAATGTGCTCCAATGGCCGAAGAGGACACGAGCTATACCATCGAAGAGATACTTGGGTAATAAATACTGCAAGTTTCATAAAGAAAAGGGACATGATACGGAGGATTGTTACCAACTGAAGGATGAAATTGAGAGGCTAGTTAGATAAGGGTACTTTAAGGACTACGTTAGAGAACCCCATAATTTCGAGAGGAAGAGGGAACACCGAGAAAGAGGACGAGAACGATCTAGGAGTAGACACCACAGCAGGGGCAAGTTCAGAACAAGGGAAAATAGGAGAGAAGATAAGCAAGATGAGGTCGCACGCGACAATGCCCCTGTGAAAGGGCTCATCCACACGATCGCAGGAGGACCCACGGGAGGCGACTCAGCGAGGTCGCGAAAAAGGTATGCGAGATATGAAAGTTCGGAAAGAAAAGAGTTTATCTTGAATGTGGAACAAAGTGAGGAAATCACATTTAGCAAGAAAGACTTAGTAGCAGAAGCGGGATCGCAAAACGACCCCATGGTCATAAAAAATGGACATCGCGAATTTCCTGGTACACAAAGTACTAATCGACAATGGCAGTTCAATAGACATTTTATTCATGGAAGTGTTGAGAAAAATGGGACTCGACTCTACACGCTTGCAACCTGTACAAACACCTTTGGTGGGATTTGGGGGTAGCAAGGTAACGCCATTGGGAACCATCGACCTCCCAGCGTCATTGGGCGACGAACCAAGGAGAAAAACTCTTACGATAAATTTTTAATTGTTGACACTCCATTTGCGTATAATGTAATTTTGGGGAGACCCAGTTTTAACTTGTTTCAGGCCGTGGTGTCCACCTACCACTTGAAGATGAAATTCCCAACACCTAGCGGGATTGGCGAAGTGTGTTGCGACCAGCGAGAAGCTAGGAGATGCTACAACCTCTCTCTGAAAAAGAATGATAGCAAAGGCCCAAACATCAAACGGAGGTTAGGGGCAGACCATCCCGAGGAAATCTTGGATACTTTAAAGAAATCAAAACCTGAGCGCATAGAACCAACAGAGGAGCACAAGGTGATCGAGTTGATTCCGGGGGAGTCTGGTAAAACTACTAGGATCGGGTCACGGATGACCTCGACCCTAGAAACATTGATGATCACTTTGTTAAGAGAAAATTCTGATATGTTCGCATAGAGCCCATCGGACTTCAAAGGGATAGATCCGCAGGTCATTGTGCATCGACTAAATATAGACCCGCAGATGAGACCAGCGAAACAGAAGAAGAGGTCGTTTAGGGTCGAAAGAAATAAAATCATCGAGGAGGAGGTGAACAAACTTCTGGAAGCAGGATATGTAGTCGAGGTTCAATATACGGAATGGTTATCAAATGTGGTGATTGTACCCAAAGCATCAGGAAAATGGCGGATGTGTACTGGTTTCGCAGATCTGAACAAGACATGTCCAAAGGACCCCTACCCACTAGCTCGAATAGATTTGGTGGTAGACTCCACTACAGGATGCGCATTGTTCAGCATGATGGATGCATACCAGGGTTATCACCAGATTTTCATGGCAGAAGAAGATAGAGATAAGACCTCGTTCATTACTGAAAATGGAATTTATTGTTATAATGTGATGCCTTTTGGATTGAAAAATGCAGGTGCCACTTTAAAGACCTGATCGGTCATTCCATGGAGGTGTATGTCGATGACATCTTGGTTAAAAGCAGGAATAAGGGGCATCACCTTGATCACCTGAGAAAGGCGTTCGAGGTAATGAGAACTTATGGCATGAAGTTGAACCCGTCGAAATGTACATTCTGGGTTAGAGGTGGAAAGTTTTTGGGATATATGGTGAGTGAAAAGGGCATCGAAGCAAAACCAGAGAAAATCGAGGCGATCTTGAACTTAACTTCACCAAAGACAGTTAAAGACGTGCAGAAGTTAGCAGGGAAGGTCGCCTCCCTTAGTCGCTTCATTTAGCGATCAACAGATCGCAACTTACCGTTTTTTAAGACCCTGAGAAAGGTGAAGAATTTCAGTTGGACGGAAAAATGTGAACAAGCATTGGCGGACCTGAAACATTATTTAACAAAACTTCCTTTACTGGCAAACCCAAAAGTGAGCGAGATACTATATCTGTATTTGGCAGTATCAGAGAATGCGGTGAGTTCGGTGTTAGTAAAAGAGGAGGCAGGATCGCAAAACCCGGTATATTATGTGAGCAGGATGTTGCATGGAGCCGAGAAAAGATACATACTGATCGAAAAATTGGCATTAGCTTTAGTCACCAAAGCGAGGAAATTGAGGCCATATTTCCAATCCCATAAAATTATTGTGCTGACGAATCACCCACTAAAGCAGATCATGTCTAAACCAGATGCATTAGGTCGCCTGATAAAGTGGGCAGTCAAGCTCGGGGAATTCGACATTGAATACCAGGCAAGAACTTCCATTAAAGCTCAAGTTTTTGCTGATTTTGTTGTCGAGCTCGCAGGTAAACAGGAAACGGAAAAGCATGAAAATTGGATGCTATATGTGGATGGATCATCTAACGCGAGCAACGGAGGAGCCGAAATCCTGCTACAAGGGCCCGGAGGGATCGAAATCGAGATCGTTGTAAAATTGGCATTTTCGGCCACAAATAACGAGGCGGAGTATGAGGCATTGATCTTAGGACTAAGAATGGCAAAGGAGTCGGAGGTGAGGAAATTGGACGTGTATACAGACTCACAGCTGGTCGCAATGCAGATCGAAGGGTCATATGAGATGCGAGAATGGTCAATGACTCAGTATCTAAGAAGGGTAAAAGAGATAATGGCTTCGTTTGAGAAATGGTCGATCCAACAAATTCCTAGGGAGAAAAATGAGTGAGCCGATGCGTTGTCCAAATTCGGAGCTATGATATCAGGGATAAGGGACCGAAGCATATTAGTAATGATTAAAGAAATGACAGAGGTAGACGAACCGACTTTAGAAGTGCAAAATGTCGAAAAGGAGAAATCTTGGAAAACCAATATAGTCAAATATCTGAAAGAGGGTATCACGCCCAGCAACCCCGTCGAGGCTAGAAGGATAAAATTCAAAGCGAATAGATTCACGTTGCTGGGGGAAGAGCTCTACAAGAGAACGACAGAGGGACTACTATTAAAATGCCTTACTCCAGAAAAAGCCCACTATGTGCTTAGAGAAATACATGAGGGAAGTTGCGGTAACCATTCGGGTGGCAGGTCGTTAGCCCAGAAGGTCACGGCAAGGGTACTTTTGGCCTACGCTGATAAATGACGCTATGGATTTCACCAAGAAATGCGAGAGTTGTCAGAAGTACGCCTCGCTGTTTCATACACCAGCGACCTCGATGGAGCCTATCAAAATAGCTTGCCCTTTTGATCAATAGGGAATCGACATCGTGGGTCCCTTTCCCCCGGCACCAGCCCAGAAAAAATTTGTTATAATGGCAGTAGAGTATTTTTTGAAATGGGTGGAGGCCGAGACTTTAGCAAAAATTTCTGAGAAGGAGGTAATAAATTTCATCTAGAAAAATATAATTTGCAGGTTCGGCATACCTCGAGTCTTGATCTCGGATAATGGCACCCAATTCCAAGGAAAGGGAATCGTAGCATGGTGTAAAGAGTTGAAAAATACAGCAAAATTTCACTTTTGTGGGGAACCCACAAGCGAACGGACAGACTGAAGTGACCAATCGCACACTATTACAACATTTGAAAACCAGGCTCGAAGGCGTGAAGGGGTCGTGGGTCGAGGAGTTGCCCGGCGTGCTGTGGGTGTATTGCACCACACCCCGATCCTCAACAGGTGAGTCTCCATTTTATTTGGTTTATGGGACTGAAGCGATAATCCCTGCAGAAATTGGGGAAATGACAGCACGGGTCGCACATTACGACCCCCAGACAAACCACGAACAACGTGCCTTTGACCTCACCAACATATAGGAAAGGAGAGATCGTGCGTATGCCAAGATCCTGTATCACAAAAACCTGATGATGAGGAGTTACAATCATAAAGTAAAACCAAGGCAATTTCAGGTCGGGGATCTAGTATTAAAAAAGGTAGAGGTATCCAGACATGTTTGAAAGCTAGACCCAGCTTGGGAGGGCCCTTACAGGGTCGTCGAGATCAAAAAGCAAGGAACATATCGATTGCAGGATATGGATGGGAAGGACTTACCGAGACCATAGAATATCCACAACTTGAAAAAAAATTATGCTTAAAGAATTCCCAAAGGGCGACCTGCATGTGAAAGGCATGCCGAAGCAAGCGAAGTGATCCACGAAGAAATGAACACAAGCGATCTGTGAAAGATCCAAATCTGATCTGGGAAAGATCTCTTTGCGGTCTGTAAAAGACCATCTCCACTTGCGACCTTAGGAAGATCAGAGTTTTTGCTAGGATTTGTAATGACCTGGAAAAGGTCATGTAAGGCACGATGCCGTTTTTTCTTTTAAATCTGAAGCCTGTGAAAGGCCCTTCATTTAACGACCTGGAAAAGGTCATGTAAGGCAAGATGCCATTTTTGCTTTTAAATTTTGAAGCCTGTGAAAGGCCCCTCGTTTCTTGCAAACGTGCTATATTTTCTTCATCACACAAATAAGGATTACGACACAAGCTTTAATAATGCGACAAGAAAGCATGAGGTAAAAAGGCGATCAGGGTAGATCATTTTGGCAATAACAAAATTTAAGTCATAATGTCTGGGTCAAAAAGTTTAAATTTTACATGCAGCTCGTTTAAAGATCGAGGTATTCACAAGATTAAAAAGGGATCGAACCCATCACCCCGAACAGAGTAGTGAAGAGAAATATCATAGCATTCATCAGGATTACATACGAAATACAAAATCAGCACCTCACCCTACAAAAAGGACTATTCACCTAAGGGTGAGAGAGCGATCTCAGAAAACCATTTACATTCATCCTGGATAAAAGTAAGCATGTTAATTGCTAGTCTAGGGGAGATCAAGTTCAGCGGCCAAAGATGCGAACTCGTCCTCACCAGCGAGTTCAGGCACAATAGCGGAAGGATAGGGTTGGAGTTGAGAATCTAAAGATGAGTCAAGGCGCGTCTGATCGAAACCTTCTGCGAAGCCTTGCAAATGAGCGACCTGGGCGATGCACTTGTCAAAGCCCTCGTTGAGAAATTGGGCGGATTGGAGCTCAACCGCCATCTTGAAGATGGGAGACTTCAGGAAATCCCGTGCCCCTTCAAGGCGGGCGTTAGAGATCGAGCGCTTATAATCATTCGACTAGAGAAAGATTTCTCGACCTTCAATTATGCCTTCGGTTTTCCCAGCGAGAAGGCCGGCCGAGAAGCCATCAGAGCGACCCTGCTCTAAGGCGTCGGCGACCTGTTTTTTACTTCCTTCTACTGTCGCTGATAACCGAGCCTCCAAATCAGAGACCTGCGCATCTGCAGCAACCTTATCATGCAGTGCTTTTTTCTCCGCGATCTTGGCACTCTCGAGACTCTGTTCGAGCTCATGAACCTTCTTCTCAGCATCGGCCTTGTCGTTCCGAAACATCAAACATTTCAGCGCCAGGTTGTGACCAAAAGCTGAGGCCTGAAATTATAGAAGTAAAAAGAGGGTCCGAATGTTGACGATAAGCGACCTTAGAAAACAATTAGTGATATACCTGCATCAAGATGTGTGCGAGATGCTTTTCGACCAGAGTATGCGCAGTTTGGGCCAATAGCACTTGATCGCGGTCGAGGCAACAAGTCTTGTATAATTCAAAGGAGTCTTGGCCTACCAGAGTCCGCAATACTGAGCTACATGCAGAGATCGCCCAATCAGGGTTCAGCTTCTCCCCTTCCATTTCAGCAACCCGACTGCTCGGAGTTTTGAGGTCCTCGCGTGCTTGCCTCCACCATGTAACCTGATCTTTGAATTGTCTAGTGTTCTCTTCCTCCTCGGCTGCGTCTTTGGCCGCTTGGTACTCAACTCGCTTACTCGACCTGTTGCTCAACTTGCTGGAGCTTTTCCCTTTACTTGGACGTTTGCCCTTTCGCTTGCGTTTTTTTTTATTTACTTGGCCCAGCAGTAGTGGCGCCCTCGATCTCGCCACTAGCATCCTTAGAACCACTGGAGGCAATCTCAATTGCAGCAACGGCCCCAGGGGTAAGGATCGCAGATGGTCCCACATGAACATCACTTGGGGCAGCAACTCCAGTGACCTCGATTGAAGGTGATTGGTGCCCGGAGAACTCACTTGGTTGATCCGCTACAGGAGCGACGACGATCTCAGTATTGGCCGGGGGGGCCGCGGCCGCAGGAGAATTCCTCTTACGCAGGGCGCGGGTAAGTTCAGCGACTCGAGCGTGCATTACTGCGTCCTCTGCAAGAGAATGAAACAAATATGTTATAGGATAAACTGGCGAACAAATAAAAGAAAGATAGGCGAAGATCTTATCACCTAATGAACCTTGCACTCGCAGGGGTGCCGGAGAGAGGCCAGCTAGCTTCAACACTTCATCTGATAGAAGTTTTTTGGAATCATAAGTTTCAGAAGTTATAGCATTTATCTGGTCACCCTCCAACCCCCCATCTTGAGGCTCGGGTTTGGGTTTTGTGAGACGCCAATCGCATCGAAAAGGCCAAATTAAACCAGGGGGTGGTCGAATGAAGATAAAACGTTCCTTCCAAGGGCCAACATTGGAACGAAGTTTATCAAGATATTTACATTCGGGACGAGCGGAGAGGTAGTAAAAACCCCGTTCGCTCGAGCGAGCAGAAACAGAAAAAGAGTACAGCGACCAGAAGTTATCGAAACTTGGATCCAGATTGTGGTATCGCATTATTATAACAAAAAGAACGATGACACTAATAGAGTTGGGAGATAGTTGCATTGGACATATATCTAAATGAGCTAGAATATCTACTATAGGTGGGGTTAAAGGAAAGCGAAGACCAGCATCTAGATGAACGAGGGAGATGGGACAAAATCCTTGAGGAAGATGCATACGATCAAAAGAACGAGGGATTAACACCTCATAATCATTTGGTATGTGGTACTTATTTTTGATTTTGTGAATAGGTTGTTTCACTGTACTTATTATGCTCGCCCAAGGATTGGCGGCCATCATAGCAATGTAACCCTCAAGGGTAGGTATCTCGTCGGAATCTACGTGGTCTAAAGACGGGATAGCATTATTACTGGGTGAAGGAATATTTACATTTACAGCTGGACTCGGTAAAGGGATGGTCGAGGTCGTGACTCGACGGGATGGAGAAGATACATGAGAAGGGCCAGCTTCGCCACGACCAACCAAGTTAGGGATAAGCGAAGGCGAATTAGCTTCACCGATTACCTCTTTTGAGTGAGGAGAAGTCGCAGTCGAGCCCGAGGAAGAAGATCCCGAACTCGATTCCGACCGGGAATCAGATTCAGTCCTGGAGTTAGACCTCGACCCCGACCCCGACTCAGAAGAACTGGAACGCGAAGACATGACGAAAAGTAGAAAGAGGGTTGATCGCGGATGTACCTTAAAGATTGGCGACCAAAGAGCGTCGGTGGGCGAGATCGAAAAACATCAAAAGGGAGAGGATGCAGGAAAAGGTCAAATGGACCCTCTATATATAGTCAGTCAACATCGTAAAGCGTGCTATTTTAGAAGATATCAGATGCAGACACGTGTGAGAATCCGACGGTTCGGAGGGAAAGCGTTTCGCGACACGACTGTTCGACTTCCTCTAGTGTAAGTTATTACACTAGAGGAAGTGGGGGACTAATGATGGGGGTGCAACCTGATAAATAATAAAAGACTAAAATACCCTCAATAGGGCCCCAAAACCATGAAGAATGCAGTGGACCCGTGTACACGCTGGACGGGTCGGATCCAATGACCCGACCCATATTCGAAGCCAGATGTCCAAACGAAGACCTTCGATGCTAAGACATATTGGACGAAGCACACGAAGCCACGTGGACCGTACAGGTACGGACATTTGGTGTTATAAATATGTCGCTTACACCACATTTAAGGTAAGTTATTCTGATTAGACTCGACCAAATATTTCTACCAGATCGCCATTTATACATCTCGACCAGTGTCTGACTTAAGCATCGGAGGGTCTACGCCAGGGACACTCCCGGCTAGTCTCACGTGCTTGTTTCCTCTCAGATTACTTGTCTGGGAGCATACAAGATTGAGTTAAAGGGTACCGGATCGAGGTGAACGTTCGAGATCGAGTAGACAACCTAAATCAATACATACGTACGTACATATGATGAAGTGATGAAGAAATTAATAATAGTAGCTAGTTAAAGATTTTTTCCTGATGCTAAACGATTAGAGATAGCGAAAAGGATGGCACAATCATCTCGAGCCTGGTTGTTGAGCTTTTTAATCTCAGCAGGTTCTTGTGTTGGTGGTGTGAAATTTGAGTCGCATAGTGGGGGCTGGTTGAGAGCAAGGGATACTAGATTTGGCAACTTGCCATAATCACCGGATTTCAGGAAAGCCTTGGCCTTATTAAGAGCGTTGATTGCTGCAGTATACTGGCCCCCACATTTATGGTATATCTTGTTCAGTACTGGATCATTTATCGACGATCCTACTTCACGGACGTGGATTTCGTCGTATGTAAAGAAGATGAGCTTTGAGACGGAGTCGAAGGCGCTTTGCCCAAGATCGCCTAAACTTTCCCCAGGACGATAAAGTTGCTGGAGGAACTGCTGGCAGTAACCACGATTCTGTGTCTGGGAGCATATACTCTGGATCAAATCAGATGATGATGATGATGATGATGATGATGATTGCGCCGCCTTCACATCATCTCTGATGATTAATGTTGAAGAAGTGATCGTGAGGCTGCTGCATCTGCACACTAATGAACTTAGCCAAAGAAAAGTGAACAAGACAAACATTAAAAAGTAATTATTTATATATGAATAATTAGAAAACATCTTAATTTGCATGTCAGAAATTAATGTTTTCAGTTTTCTCTCTCTCTACTTAGTCACTCTGTTCTAATATTGCAATTGAAATGTAGGTAGTCATGTTCCGTTTTATAGTTTTTTTTGGGATGAAATGTATATGGAAACAAGTAATTAGATGCTATTAATCACTGTCATACAATTACGGCTATAATTAATTAATATTGCAGTGATTATGAAATTAATGTTGATTTTTTCCAGAGATTTTTGTTGAAATGTTTGGTAAATTATTGTTATTATTGATTATGGTAGAGATCTCTGCAATAAGATTAGAAGAGATACTATAGATATAGTTGGGAGGGAGCAGTACTAGCTAGAGATTAGAAAGAACCCATAATTATATTAATCACATTAAAAATGGATGTTAATATTCCAAAACTCATCCACAACAGATTTAATTAGATGCATATATAATTAGCTGCACGCGCTATCAAATTTTCTCCAATCTCTCAAATTCTCACTTAAAATCTCAGTTACCTGAATCTCAGGTTTTCAATTTATTCTTATAGGATTTTCATCGAAATTAATTAATTTCTAAAATCCCCCAAACTTTCCCTCATTAAACTTCCCAAAAACTTACCGATGATTTCTTGTTCGAATGGTGAGGTTGAAGTCCCACAACCAAAAAGTCATGGATTTGAATACTACAAATGTAGAATTGTTGTTTAGTTTAGAGTATATTTGTATTATTCCTTTGATTGTTTTGATGTTGGTGTTAGTAGATCTAAAGATGTTGTTGTGCTGTGAAATATAGTAATAGCAGTTGGTTGCTTTAGAAATATTATTGTAAATTAATAATTCATCGCTCATTATTCAAAAAAAACTTCCAATTTTTTTTAAGTAAATAAATTACAATCATCAATATTAAATATTTATATCTAAAAACTAACGACAATTATAACAACCATACACTAACCATCAATATAAGGTAAACAACGTCCCACACATTGACCTCATTGGAAAAAATTTTCCTACTTTCAAATATTAAATATTAAATAATTATTGATGGCATACATAATACTTGCAATAGCCAATTATAAATTAGAAATGGCAAAATGTGAAAGAAATTAACCAAATGTTAATTGAAGTAATCTAGAATATACTTGTTATAATTACCGTATATATAGATATGTCATTGTAACAATTCCATCTAAAGTTAGAAACAATAAATTTCAAGGTAAATTAATTAGTTTAAATTAGATAAACTTTACTTCAAACTACTTATTAACCCGTGCGTTGCACGGATATGTAGTTTTTGAATAAAAATTATTTGATATTTAATATTCACTATTAAAGTTATTTTAATTAATAATTAGATATTAAATATAAATTGTATTATCTTTTATTGACAATTAAAATTGCTTGAAAATTATTGTGTTAGCTATTATATGAATGTAACAATTATAAATATAATTTAATTTTTTTGTAATATTAATATATTGGAGAAGGTTTTTTTAGTAATGATAAAAAATAAAATAAAAAATTTGAATGAAATATGAAATTTTATTGATATTAAATATATTAATATAGAAATGAATAAAAGTAAAAGAATACCTAATTTGGGCCACGCCATCTTGCATGCTGATTAATAATTCTGGACCAAACACCCATAATTTTCCATTAAAGCTAATTAATTATTTTATAAAAATTGTATCTACGGTAAGTTCTTATATGTGCTTTACTTATAATTAAAAATAATTCAAACTAAAATAATATTAGTTGAACAACTAAGACAACTATTGTAATCATATCATTTAAGTTCAAATATATTCTTTTAAATTTAAAAAACTCATAAATATGGAACAATGTATAATAAACTCAGTATACTATAAAAAAAACCGTTCAATAGCAACGAAAAAAAAATCAATGTCGAGCTAATTAATAAATTATTTTTACATTGTCTATTGCACATAACTCAATTCGTGAAAATTATTATATTATATCATGTAAATCTAACCAAAAAATAAAAGAAATCAAAACATGTTGGAACAAAAAAAAAAAACTATTGAAGTGAGACAAATATTTTAAAAGTATATGTAAAACAACGTTATATTATTTAAACATTCATAAAATTAAGAAGGTAAAAACATCATATGCATGAAATATACTTTGAAATACATAGTAAAAATCGAAGCATAAACATTTGAATACAAATTTAACATCCACATAGCAAGAGATGTTATATTTACAAAAGCAAAATATTATACAAGAAAACTAATTGAGAAGCTTACCTAATATTGAAGTCTATAAAACCCTAAAATTTTGGAGAAGAGAACTGAAGTAAATCAAGAGAAATTAGGGATGAAAAATTTGAGATAAGATTACTCACAATGAACATGAAATGATACATAATAATATAAGACTTTTAGGGAGAATAGTGAGCACCTTAAGTTAAGGAAAATTTGTGTATTTTAATTAGCTTTAACGGAGAATTGTGGGTGTTTGGTCCAAAATTATTATTAATTAGCATGATCAAATTAAGAAGGCATGCAGCAGATGGCGTGGCCCAAATTTTGCTAGGAACAATGACTTTAACAAAGAATTAGCTAATTAGCTAATAAAGTTTAAAAAGTTTACTGCAAATATTTTGCAAATTGATGTGCTCGGTTCATGAATGAAAATTTCCTGGTTTTACTTCAAAAAAGAATAGGGAATATTTAATCTAAGCGTATTAAGATTTTAATTAAATGAAATATTAAAATATGGAAAAATTACTAAAAAGATAGTAACTCAATTCAAATAAGGTAAATTGAAATATTATAAATAATTATTTAATCTAAATATATTAAGATTTTAATTAAATCAAACATCAAAATATGAAATAATGAAAAAAAAAGTGTAACTGAAAATTTAAATAAGGTAAATTGAAAATTTATAAATTTTAACTAATTAAAATCAAGTATGGAAAAATGTGAGTGCGGTGATTTGAAGAAAAAAGAAGCTATCCACCTAATCATCCAACTAAGAAAGAGATAAAAATATTGGTTGGTTAATTTTCAATAATATATTATGATATTATGATATGATATGATTAATCACTGAAGGAAAATTTTGCTTTTGATTATATTTTAATTGTTTGCTTAATTTATGCGTCAATGGAATTATATTATATTATTCAAAATAAATTATTTTTTAAAGGCTAACAATTTATGAAATGGAATCATATTAGTTGATTTTGACTTATTAGACGATAAATCGACCAACTTTGTGGAAGGCTAATTAGATAATTAGCTTAATTTTTAAAAGTCAGTCTTAGCTTAATTATTGAACTTCAATGAATGAATCGTTGATCAATTATGTTCAGGTAAGGAAAATTAAATGCTTTTTATTTGGCTTAAAATTTAAGGCCATTAATCAGTAACGTTGACCATATGTTAATGGTTTGTTTCATTGATTCATCAATGAAATTATATTATATTATATTACTTAATATACATCAAATATAATATATTTATTTATTTAAAATACATCAAATGTTTTAATGCTAACAATTTGTGGCATGAAATCATAAAAAATTGGATAAAACAATTAGTTAAAGGATGAATAGAAAAAGTATTTTTTGAATATTATAGGGTATCTGTTAATTGTTATTGCAACAAAATATATAGATATATTTTGCGAACAAAATTTTGACATTGAAATTTTAAAAAAATAATTTTTTAGCTAATTATTGTTAAGTAAACAATGAGTCAAAAATTGAAGAGATGAAAAAAATTAAATATTAATTAAATCATCTTAAAACTTGCCTTCAAATATACTCTATAATCATTCATCATTAATACTATATAATTATAAAATACTATATATTTATTGTGAATTAAATATGGAAAACAACCTACATGGAAGAATAGACAAAAAAGAATAGATTTGGCTAATGCATGGGCTACCGACGAACAGAAAACTAAATTAAATGAACAAGATAGAAAACTATCAGCTAAAATAGTAGAGTCCGCAACGAAGGGACCGATGTAAGAGAGATCTCGTTGAGGTGAACAAAGTTTAATCACCAGATTCGCACAGTCACTTTCATTTATAATGGAACTCCATCCCTTCCGAGTAGCAAGTTCCAGGCCATTTTGCAATCCATTTAGAGAGCCACTCCACACATACACCATTCTCGTCTCTAGCAACAACGCCCAACGACTCTCTTTGGTCAAAAAGCAGCCCCATCACAGTTAAATTTTAATCAAATCGGGGGGGGGGGGGGGGGGGGGGGGGGGAGGACAAGACCAATGCTGAGTATTTCTATTCGGAGTAGCAAGTGAGGCGGTAATTTGTTGACTGTTAAACAACCAAGTGTAACTCGTCACAAAGCTCAAAATCTGATCCAGAAAGAGGAAATGTTGTTGCATAAGCCTACAATTCTTGCACCACCAAATACACCAAAAAGGTCGAGAAAAATAGCAAAATCATGGCCAGAAAAGAGTAGAGCAGACCTTTCGAATCCAACAAAATACCCCATCAGAATGTCGACACCAATAACTCCAACGAAAATTGAACATACCCCAAACCTGCTGACCAAACGGGCAAATGAGCAAAGTGTGGAGAATATCGTCACCGATGTCATAACAAAATGGACAGGAGAACACCGAGGAATGAAGTTGCACGTTTAAGTTAGCTGCTGTAGGTAAGCCATTGGTGCAAACTTTCCAAACAAAAGCTTTGATTTTACCTGGAATTTTTGCTTGCCAAAGTTTTCGCCACCAGGTTTGATTCATCTTTAGGAAAAGTACTCGAACACGATTTCTCCTCCAGCGAGCACGCCAAGTGATAGGCGCTACAGACACTAAACTTCCCGTTCCTTGCATAGTGCCAGATAATCTGATCCTCGATTCCATACCTACTCAGGGGAATATTGAGAATGAGGTCCCATTTCACAGACCAAATAGCAGTCCTGACCAAGGAGGTATTCCAGTCTTGTGTCTCAGGGTTGATCAGGTCCGAGACCCTCATATCAACCGTAGCGGTAATCAGCGAAAAGAGGTTGGTCGAGGAAGCCAAGGGTCTGGCCATATACGAATCGAAGTCCCTGTACCAACACGCCATCATCAGCCCGCTCGAAAAACTCCATGTGCAGCCATGAGACTTCTCAAAGTGTCGGAGGGGCGTCTACCAACTGAAGCTTCAAAGATATTACCATTCGGGAAGTAACGTGCCTTCAACACCTTGGACAGTAGACGGTCATGAGAGCAATGAATCCTCCATAATTTTTTGGACAACATAGCAATATTGAATGGCTGTAGATGCCGAAAGCCCAATCCCCACTGGAGTTTACTATCACAGAGCCGTTGCCATGAGAGCCAATGGATCTTGTTCTTACCATAGTCCTCCCGTATGGAGCAATTGTTTCTTTCATCGCATTTCCCTAAGCCACATACCTAAGACCGTTCTTGGATACGGAGTACACCCACCGTAAAGTGTATTCGGGAATCTCTATGCAGTATCCTTGCTCTGAGTTGGCCTATTTTAGAGTCGCGCAATTATGCCATCAAAAGTTTGATATTAATTCATGTATTTCCCGCAAAAGTGTACTTGGTAATTTAAAACATCCCATAGCATCGTCGAAATGACTTGGATGACTGACTTGATTAGAACTTCCTTACCAACTTGAGAAAGGATTTTCTCATTCTATCCATTTATACATTGCCAGATTTTGTCCCAAATGGAGGATAAGAGTTCTCTCTTTGATCAAGCAGCCCGAGAAGGTAAGCCCAAATACAACTCCATTTTGTTCTCAATTATGATGTCCAACACATTGGCCACCGCTTCTCGAACGTACCTGCAGCAGTTTTTGCTAAAAGCCACTGAAGATTTCTAGAAATTTATCTCCTGGCCCGAAGCCATTCGATAAGTTTCAAGAACTTACTCAAGGTGTACTCCTGAGATGCTTGCGAGAAGATTATCGTGTCATCTGCAAAAAGAAGATGTGATATATGGAGTGCATCACGACAGATGGACACTCCTTTGATCCGACCCTCCAACTCCGCCTGTCTCGATAAAGAGCTGAACGATTCTATGCACAATAGGAACAAATAGCGTGAAATGGGGTCCCCTTGACGGAGGCCCCATTTAGGAGAAACATGACCAAATTAAGCCTGTTAGCAAATATTTTAGATGCAATTTTGTAAACTACGTTGCATAGGCTTATGGGGCAGAACTGAGTCAAGGAAGTTGGAATTTTTCACTTTGGTATGAGCACGATATTGGTTTCATTAAGTCTAGGAGGCATAACATGAGTATTAAGAAGGCGTAAGACACAATTAATGACATCAGTATTGACGATGTGCCAAAAGTTTTGAAAAAATACTGGTGGCATGCTATCCGGTCCGGGTGACTTCAAAGGTGCCATTTGGAACAAAACCTTGGTGACTTCATCCGTTGAGTATGACTGCAAAAGGCCTTTTGCCATACTCGTCTTAAGCACGTAGTCCCCCCGGGCAATATCATCTGCATGTGGATTACTGGATGAGAACAAGTTCTAAAAATAAGCCACAATAAACTGCTGAATTTCCGCTTCCTTAAACACCCATGCGCCAGTTGGATTCCTTAGTTTAGTAATAAGATTTGTGCGAAAATGATGACTGGCCTTTCTGTGAAAGAAGTTCGTATTTCTGTTCCTCCTTCAACCAAAGTGCCTTACCCCTCTGCTTGCAAAATGTTTTGTCGTGTGCTGCCATTTTCTGAAGTTTTTCCCTAATCTCCGTTGCCTCCTGCACTATTTCAGATATTAAGATTGTCGAGTAAATGCCCTGAAATCGCCTCTCCAATTTTGTTGTTTCGTGTTTATCCTAGTTGAACTCTGGCTGGCTCCACAATTTCAGTTTCAGCTTGCAAAGGTCTACTTTAGTGCTCAAGTCACTGTCCTCAGCTATTCAAGAATTCTGCCATCCATCTCTCACTACTTCCTCACAATGACTAGATTGTATCCAAGCTGCCTCAAATCTGGTTGGACGCTGTTTTGTACCTCTAAAAGCATGTTGCTGATGGAGTTTAACAAGTAAGTGTAAATGATCAGAACCATTCACCGAGAGATGAGAAACCACCGCATATGGAAACATATCTATCCAAGGACCGCATGCACAAGCCCTATCCAAGCGCTCCATAACAGTATGGGTTGTTGTTGTCTATTATTCCATCTAAACGGCGAACCCCAAAACCCTAGATCCGAGAGGTCATAGTCAATTAAAGCATTTATGAAGTTTCTGATTTGCTAAAATGGATGAGGGAGACCCATCTCCTTTTCCGATTGATCCAGCTTCTCATTGAAGTCGCTGACACAAAGCCATTGACGCCGAGATTGCTAATGAAGGTCTTTCATTTACTGCTAAAACAAAACCCGTTTGCTTGCATTCGGTTCTCCGTACACTCCCTTAAAGCGCCACCACTCCTTATTTTCCTCTAGTTTAACCGAGACGTCATTGTGATTACGGGAAAAGTGTTGAAGTTAAACCTCTATATTTTTATCCACAAAAGAGCCAGTCCGCCACTCTTCCGAATAGAGTCCACAGAGATCCTATTCAAATCAAAACGTCTTTTAAAAGTATCAATTTGGCGAGAAGACCACTTAGTTTCTGCCAAAAAAACTAAGGCAGGGTGGTGATCCTGGATGATGGCTCCCAGGTTCTTGACTGTCCAAAGGCTCCCCAACCCTTGGCAGTTTCATGGGAGGAGACTCATAATGATCGGTGGGACTACTTCGCAGTCTCCGCCATTATGTTAGTGATATCTATAAAAGGGAATGAGATTTCTCCGACCTTGCTCAAACCTTGCGTAGGAGACTCACTGTCTGAAATATTTTCATCGAGGAGTTGTCTCTTCTGAGGTAAGATGTGTTCGGTTACTTCTGATTCTTAGGAGGGGGCTATTTTACGGGTGGATGGGTGTTTACGGGAGGTAACTTGTGTAGCAGGGATAGGGTCAGTGTGTATGTTGTAGGCGGTCAGGTTTTAGGGAGTGAGGGGTGTAACAGAGGTGATATATAGTGGTGAGGATGTGGTGGGTGTTTGAGAGGTGGTATGTGGTTGAGGAGGGAGGTTTATGTCACTAGAGACTCGTATGTTTATGGAGGTATTTTCAGTGAGAGGAGGGAGATCATTCAGGTTAGCGGTGGGTGTGGCTGAGGGTTGTGGACATTAGATTGGTTGGTGTGGTCTGTTCCGGGGGGACTCGGAGATGGAGCAAGTTACCAAAGATTGATTGGCCTCTTGGCCGATGAATCCCGGAAGGTAAGGGATCATGGTCAGAGTGAGTGTGGAATTGTAAACGTCGTTGTTGGGAGGAGGAGCTTCGCCAGCTTGAATTAGGAGTCCGGCCACGAGAAATAGAGGGGGAAGGGGCTCTGAGCCATGCCCTAAAAGGAGAATTCTCACTGGGATCGACAAAATCCTCTTTAAACTGAAGTTCACATGAGCGGGAGATATAGTCCAAGCAACCACAATAGTAACAAAAATTCGGGAGACGCTCGTAGGAAAAGGTGACCAATTGTTCATCCCCGAGCACAGTCTCAATCTTTCAAAGGTTTCGTGATATCAATAGACGCTCGGATTCTGATAGAGGAGCCCTAGATTGTCCACCGAACTAGGGTTTTCCATAGATTCCAATGGGGCTAGGACCAACAGATTCTTGTCGTATGCCCATGGGCAGTTCGTGAGCACCATCTGCCGATCAATAGAGTGAAAGAACTTTAACAGAAACCGAACACCCTCAATCAACTTAAATTCCATACCCCGGACCGGCTTAAAAGCATCCAAAAAAGTAGATTGCAAGGCATCCGGGTGAAAAGTACGTGAGGAAAGCAGTCGTCCAACCACGAATAGACCTTGATCAACTGGTTTAGCATGCCATGTTCCAGTCGGCATAATGAGTCTAGAGTCCTCCTCAAACAATGACAGAGATACACCCAACCGATTAATTTCAGAATCTATATTGCCCGAGGGACTATAGCAGGCGACGAATGCAGGAAACGGGTATGGTGAAATACCTGCACAACCACGCCAAAAGACAGAGAAAACTCAAGGGGGGTGAGAGCAAAAAAAGATGGGGGAAAACACCTGGTGGGAAAAGAAAATCACTGTAAACTAAGACCAAAAGTACCCTAGACCACACGGTCAATTTGCGATAGCAACAATGCAGATGATGACGCCGGTGACACCTCCGGGGCCGGATCCGACGAGCTAGGGGAAACTGGGAGAAAAAGAAAGATTCGATGACAAAAGGAAAGAAAAGGGGATAAAAGGGAAAGTCAACCCTTATTAGTGGGAAGGGGCCTCTTTTGGGAAAAGGAGAAAAATCTCTCATTGAGAGAGAAAAAGCAATAGCATGGAAAAAGATTGCAGTTGACCCAACAAATACCCCGCAAACTTGCACATACCACAAATTTTGACACATCTTATGTTTGAAGCCAGTATCTCGTGATTGATAACCAACCATCAATAAACAAATTAATTGTTTATATATTTTTACTCACATATCGAGTGTGCCATGTACGGCTAGTTTTACTAAAATAGCGATGTCCATTGATAGTATGATATTTAAAAATGATTGAAAATCAAAGTTATATAGTTTGATGATTTATAGCTGAATGTGGCAGTGCCACAACAAATTGCAATTACAGCAAACATTGGTTGGTATCTTGCTTGAGCATAATGGCACCTACTGTCTGTCTGTAACAATTAAATATCAGACTAGTTTACATTTTTCATGCTGCCGATGCTGCTGCTAATTTGTTTGACATAATCACAATGATACTACAAAGACTGGTAGTATCATTGTTGAGATCTTTGATAAAAGCGGGCTCGTTTTTTGTTGCTGCGAAATTGGCATCGCATTCTGCAGGTTTCTTGAGGGAAATGGACGCCAGTGAAGCCAACTTTTTATAGTCTTCACCTCCAGATTTAACACTGTTCTCCCATTCAGTAAGAGCATTCAGTGCTTCGGAATACTGCACTTCACATAACTGGTATGGAAGTAGTATTCTTGGATCTGTTACTGGCAGCCCTCCTGCATGGATTGTGTCCTTTGCTGTAAACACGACAAGTATCGCGTCTTGAATTGAGGCTAGTGAGAGTTGTTGAAGAGTTATGCCAGGACGGTCGTATCGTGTTAAGAAATTCAGACAATAAGTAGCATTTCTCGTCTCCGAGCAAATATTAGTGATCAAGTCAGATGGTTTTGCATTTGTTGCAGTGGATTTGAGGCTGCTGCATACAAATGCTGCCGAAACTAAATATAAAGAAAACAAGTTATATGAAACAATATTACCCATCTTCAGTATGCAATGCTCTCCCTTTAGATGACAGAATAATCGTATGAGTGAAATCGGCCTTGCTTTTATACTATCTTGGGATGATATGTAGATGGAAATATGTTAATTACTTTTACAAATACTTGTAATTATCATTTGAAATTGGAGAAATCTGTTAAATTCAGGATCTTTTGCATACCAGATTCAGCTGCACATTGATTTATTCCCTGGATTCTTATCGATATGGTATATATGAATATCTTGGCAGATTACGAGGTCAAAATTTCGATAATATTTTCATTGAGATTGGCAATCAAATGCATTTAGTGGACAAATTTGTGTAAATACAGATTCTGTCTTGTTTCTGGGGGATAATTGTAGCAATGAATAATTCCCTGAACACAAGTGGCATATCTCTCTCAACAAAGGATCTTTTGCCTGCTTGATAGCACGTTAATTGGTGTCGATTTCTTCTTCTTCTTCTTCTTCTTTCAAGTGATGGGAGCATCATGGCAGTTGAGTTGGCGCAGGCCATTGCCATGTCTGTAGCCACTTCTCCGAGAACACACACGAATGGAAGTGGTTTGACGATCAGATTTCAGAATCTTTGAGCACAGAGGATTTTTCGTTTTCTGGCAGATAAGGTCATTTGATGCAGTAGCAATAAATTCTTGATAGGTGATGATATTGCTGCCGAATATAGATATAAATAAACAAGCACTAACTTTTGTTTAGAAGTAGAAGCAAATAACAGTTTCATATTGCTTTCTGTAACTTTGGAAGTTGCTCCTCAGGTGAAGTGTGGTCTGCTTGTAGTTCCATATCTATAGTTGGGAGAAAAGCAAGCTCATTAAACTCATGATCTGAATAGATTTCACAGTGATATTATTATCTGGGAAAATGGGGCTAATCTCTATATCATAATCTTTACAATTCTTTCCCATAAAACACCTTTTTTCACCTTGCATTAACTATCAACCATTGATGCCATCATACATGTCAAGCCAAATTTATGATATAGTACGCTTCTGTTGATCTCTGATATGCGCAATTGACCTGTAAATTACTTAACATAGCAATTCTTTATTCCAAGTCACATTTTCGATGATTAATAAAACAAGATCAAGAACATCCAATTTGCATTAGCATTCCTAATCTCATCAAACCTTGGGTAAATATTCACCAGCAGGAAATGAGCAGTGTTTCCCAGATAAACGGTCAGAAATAACCAAAACGACACTGCAAAGGCATTCCAACTTGTCGTTCCCTTCTTTAAGACCTGCTGGTTCAGCCGTTGCAAAGTTGTGTCTGCAAGAAATTGGCTCATTTAGTGCAGCTGCTATATATCTGCCTACACTTGCAAAATCACCACCTTTCAAGTACTGGTTTGCAATGTTAATGTAATATAAGGCACTGTCGTAATTCACAGCACATGATTTGTATCGTTCTTTGAGTCCCTTATCTTTTGTTCTTAGAGATGAGAAGAGTATCATGTTTTTGGTTGCTTTAGCACTGGATTTGCTCAAGTCCATTGAGACTTCCCCAAGTTGAAGGGGAGAAGAGGCCTTACGAGCTCTAACATTTGATTTTAGAATCTGCAAGCATAGCCTCGGGGTTCTTGTTCTTTTGCAGACATCAGAGATCAAGTCATTTGATGTATTCGCACTGACCCCTACGAATGTTATATTGCAAAGTATGAAGAAGAACAATATGAATGGCTTAATTAGAGCAAAGGGCGTTTCCATGTTGATTTCATGTTATCTACTCTGAAGCTTTGGTCCTCTTTTGAAATGTTTGGCTTAGCCACTCAAATTCAATGCGTATCCAAGAGTGTTAAGATTGGGAGATTGCTATTATGAAGTTGGACCAAAATTTGATTATGGGAAGTTTGCAAACATAGTTATTTCTTCAGAGAAAATAAGATTTACTTCAACTCTTTTTTATATAATCTTCACAAAAGCAAAGAAGTTTGTCTTTGGATCTTCCCATAACCAAAGGGTAAGAACGCAACAACATTCATTACATTATTAAGGCGGAGACATAAGTTGAAATTCAGACATACTCAAGCCTCAGAACAAGATATTATTTCAGTAAACAAGTTTTAGTTGTTTTGGTTTAAATGATCCGAAATAACGGTTATGATGCTACAAATCTCTTCAAACTTGTGGTTGGCTCCTCTAAGTTGACCTGGCTCACTTGGTGGTTGCGCAAACTTGTGATCACAGCGAACAGGCTGAACAGCGATAGCCAATGCCTCTGTGTGCAGGGAGCTATAATTGCCAGATTTGAGCAAAGCATCCCACTCTCCGAGCCCTCTAATGGCCTCAACATAGTCCTTCAAGCACGAGCGAAATCGCCGTCTGGTCTTTGGCTTCCTTTCAAGCTTAATTAGCAGGATGATCAACTTATAAGTTTTTGTAGCAGCTAGCCATGTTGGTTTTCGCGCGATTTTTGCTAGTTCTTTAAGAGTTACACCGGCAACACGACCACCTGGGCTTAATATCAGATGACACAGAGGAACGTTAGTTGTTTCTGAGCAAATCTTTGTGATCAAGGCTAATGATTTTGGGTTTGGTGTTGTGGGTGTTTGTGAGGCTGATGATTTTGGGTCTGGTGTTGCGATAGGCAGACATCCTAGCACTAGCACTAGCAGTGCTGCAAATAAGAGAGGAAGTTGCCTTCTCCCCATTCGATTTTGTAGTGAGGTGGGTTTTGGGGAAATGGAGACCCACCTTTATATATAGTAGAGTCAGGAGGAGAGTATGGTTGCATGCATTGTAGGATCTCCACAACTACACTCTACTTGTTTTGAGATTGTAGACATGGATTTCAAATCTCGTGATCATTCCAACTAGTTGTTAATCTGATGCAGTTTGAAATTGTTCAGAGGTCAAAGGCATGTGAATGAACAAGTTAAACAGAGTCTGGCAGTGTAGTGTACTGTACATGGAGTTTGCAATCACAAATAATTTTGGTCATATACAAATTAAATAAATTAATATTTTTGGTCACAATTCTATTCTAAGTTATTCTTAATTTTGACTTCACTTCTATTAGATATTTATAGCCTTCGATTTCATTGCTCGAATTTGTTTTCTGTGCTTTACAAAAATGGGTAATTTGGATTATAGGTTTAGTGAGTGAAATCGTTAGTCATGTTCACATAAGTATTAGATCAAGATCAAAATTAGATAATGGTTTATTTGTCTCTAACTGGGCATTCGCATTCTGAAGTCACAAATTTATCTAT
Organism: Sesamum alatum; assembly: GCA_034509735.1. NCBI lineage: Eukaryota > Viridiplantae > Streptophyta > Magnoliopsida > Lamiales > Pedaliaceae > Sesamum > Sesamum alatum. Next base: position 38,180,111 of record JACGWO010000006.1, read on the forward strand.
TAACTGGACCTAACCTGAATTCATAAAGTTCACCCGGCCTCTGACCCATATAATTAACATGACTTAATGTAGAAATATAGCCTAATCAAGACAGCCTACACCAAAACTATCCAAGAGTTCATTTGGCAGAAGCAACGACCTAATTTCTTACCCGAGTAACATTTATCTCAGGGATGTGTGAATGCAAATCCTTACAGGCGACATAAAAGCTCAATGTACACAGCTCATGATGTTATTACTCACATTGTCATGAGAAGAGCATTGCATCCAAGTACAGCAATATTTTCCCAACATGGAATGGGAAGAAGAAGAAGGGAAATCTTTGTTCAATCACTCGATCATTTTGAGCAAGGCAGCAATTGATGCAAAAACTATGCTAGGTTTTGGTCAAAAACTCTCAAAAACTAATCCCAACTCATTAAATAACAAGATAGAAGGTATTTTCTAAATGTGAATGGGCTTGTCATATGTGGCCATGGCAGCCTCCTTCACTGCCTCACTCATAGTTGGATGAGCATGGCATGTGCGAGCAATGTCCTCACTTGATGCTCCATACTGCAGAGCCAAAGCAGCCTCATGAATGAGCTCCCCTGCATTTGGTGCCATTATGTGGACACCCAAAATCTTGTCCGTCTCCTTCTCAGCTAGTATCTTCACAACTCCCTCGGCATCATCGATTGCCTTTGCCCTGCTGTTTGCCAAGAAAGGGAACTTGCCCACACGATAATCAACTCCAAGTGTTTTCACCTGCTCCTCAGTTTTGCCTACAGATGCCACCTCTGGGTGTGTGTAAACAACCCCAGGAACTAAATCATAGTCCACATGGCCTTCCTTGCCAGCAATATATTCCACGCATGCAACACCATCCTCCTCAGCCTTGTGAGCCAACATTGGTCCAGGAATAACATCACCAATGGCATATACGCCGGGTACATTTGTGGCAAAACGTTCATTTACCAAGATTCGTCCAGCTTTGTCAGTTTCAACTCCTATCTTATCCAATTCAAGTCCAGCAGTAAATGGAACTCTACCGGCAGAAACAAGAACAACATCAGCCTCAAGACTGGTCTGGTCACCGCCAGCTGCTGGTTCAAGGGTCAGCTTCACGCCATTCCCTGTGGTGTCGACAGAGACAACCTTAGTTTTAAGAATGAATTTCATCTTCTGCTTCTCCAGGGAACGTTGAAATTGTTTCCGGACTTCCCCATCCATGGTTGGAACAATGTCTGGGCCAAACTCAACAACAGTCACTTCTGACCCCAGCCTACCCCAGACAGAACCCATCTCAAGACCAATATAGCCAGCACCTATAACAACTAGTCTCTTTGGAACCTCTTTCAAGGCTAAAGCTCCAGTAGATGACACTATTCTTTCTTCATCAATGGTTATACCCGGCAGACTTTTTACATCAGAGCCAGTAGCAATAATGATATTCTTCCCTTTCACGATCGTGCTACCACCTTCCAAAGTATCAACTGAAACTTCAGAAGGAGAAAGGAACTTGCCATACCCCTTGACGTAGTTTACTTTGTTCTTCTTGAATAGACCCTCAATACCTTTAGTCAAGTTACCCACAGCTTTATCTTTTTGACCCATCATGGCTGGTAGATCAACCTCAACCGAAGCAAGCTTTATACCATGATGGGGAAAGGAATGCTTCGCTTCATGATACATATGAGAGGAATGAAGCAATGCCTGACAAAATGGATGAGAATTTAGAAATTGAGAACAAATTCCTGAGTGCCATTCCATTAAACAAGTTCAAAAAACTGATCAGATACACGCATGGCTGATCAAGGAAAGCTCCGTATTGTCAATAGTCCACTGAAACAAAATGCAGTACATGATATCATAAACTCCCTCCATCAAATAAATTGGTCACCTAATATTACTACATCTATTTCACATAAGATTTAGGGGTTTATATTAGAAGATTGGGTTAGATATTGAAACACGACAGCAAGTTAAGAATTCCAAGGAAGCAAGACCATTAGTGAGAACTCCATTATATTTCACATAAGATTTAGGGGTTTATATTAGAAGATTGGGTTAGATATTGAAACACGACAGCAAGTTAAGAATTCCAAGGAAGCAAGACCATTAGTGAGAACTCCATTATATTACAGACCTCTCAAGTTTGCAGATATACATTATTCGTAAGATTGAGTGGCAGTCAAACTGTCCCACATATTTAATGAACTTTAGAAAGTTAAAGAGTAAATCCAGGAAATGCAATTTGCTTGTTCGCTTTACTTATACATTTATCCTATTAAATAAGTGAACCCTGAGAACTTCTGTTGATGGAGGAGATACACAACCATCTTCTTGTTTCAATTTATGGAAAACAACAAACTATGAATCTTAAGGTCAACCCTTGTCAAAATTTAAATGATATTCCCTAGCTTCATATAATAAGCACAGATTACAAGTGCATGTATAATGATTAAGGCAGAATGATGGGAAATTAATTACGAAAAAAGCAAAGCACAAATTTAAAAGCAAATGAAAATCTATATAAAAAGGATGGAGAGATGTAGAGAAATAGGATTTGGTGATACCTTGGAAGGGATGCAACCAACGTTGAGGCAGGTGCCGCCAAGGGTACCGCGCTTCTCGATGCAGGTAGTCTTTAGGCCGAGCTGGGCGGCTTTGATGGCGGCGACGTAACCACCGGGACCGCCGCCTATGACGACAACGTCGTTGTCATCGGATCCGGAAGCGAATCCCCTGGTGAGAATCCACGAGTATTTGGTGCGGGCGCAGAGATGGTTGGAGAGAGTGGTGGCTTTTCGCCTAGCAATACTGGCCATCGCCATTATTTGAGAAGAGAGAGAGAGAGAGAGAGAGAGAGAGAGAGAGAGAGAGTTTTGAGGTTATTTAGCTGTGCAGCAGCTCTTACTCTTGTTTCCTTTTGCCTTAACTTGAGAGTGGAAGATGATGATAGTTTAGGAGGTATGTCAAAGCCGTCGATCTGACTATTCTATTGTAATGGAGTTCGGCGCAGTCAATCTGGACCGTTGAAGAGAAGGTACCCAATTTGTGCACTTATATATATATATATATATTAATTAATAATCAAAATTCTAATTACCAATTAACAGTGAATTAATTATTATTAAAATGATAAAATAGAAGAATGAAGTAGAAGACTTATGAGATTACTGTTAGTTTAGTTGGCAACCACTAAATAAAAAAAAAAAATATTCTTCTTCTTCTTATTATTATTTCTCCCTCCCCCTTTGTTAGTGCCTCAAAAGGCTGGCGACCAGAAACACCAATCATTCAAAACCCAAAATACAATAATAATAATAATAATAATAATAATAATAATAATAATAGTAATAGATATATAATTTTGTAAAATTTCAATTTGATTGAGTCAGTAGAATTTGGAATATGATAAAATAATGAGGAAAAAAAGAAAAAGTATCCCAAGGGCAAGGCCGCATTATGGCCTCAACTTGAACCACCCTTATATTCTATTCTATTATATGTTTGGTTGACAAGTGAGAAGAGCAGATGAGTGGATTTGGATGAGCAATAAGCATTCATTATCATTCACCTCAGCCTCCCCTCTCTCTCTCACTACCACTCAAATGCTATCATCAAAAAACCTTCTTCAATTATGGAACATCATGATGATGATGACACAGCAAATAAACAGAAATACATGATGTTTGAGGCAATTCAGTCATCGTCTGACTACTTGTTGAAAGTGTGGGTTCACAAACTCAACATATATACTCTTTGAAAGAATCTAAATCGACGGCGCTTGGTGGCACACCACCTAGCGAGGGCCTTATAAGCACCTTCTTCATCGAAATCAGACTCATTGCTCCTCTCAGGACCTGCCCTAGTGATATGATTATTATAATATTGTTTGCGCTTCATACCCACACATTACTTCACTAATAATTAATTAGAAAATGTAATTGTAGAGTAAATAAACAGTGCAAGTCTGGATCCATGGAAAAACAATTCAACTATTGTTTAAAATATAAACTACATCCCACATTAATCCTGACTCAATTTTTAAGGGCAATTTTGTCAATACAAAATAAAAGCTATCATATGAAATATTTAGTGGGCAAATAAAGTTGTAAAAAATATTATATATCATGAGAAACTTATATATTTCTTTTTCTGAAAAACACCCTAGGAGGTCATCACTGAGGGCTTCTTTAGGGCTATACGTTTGTACATTCTTTTTTATTAAAGAAATTTACCTTCTATCAAAAAAAAAAAAAAAAAAAAAAGATTCTGAAACTCAAGTTGGTTTTGGTCTTTGTTACTTGGTTGAAATTACCATCTGTTGACATCCAGAAAAGATGTACGTAAGGAGCTATTTTTCATTCAGTGGCTCTGCTGGTGAGGTCTTCTCTGAATGTATAGCTGGCTCTGCATTTGATATTAACAAAGCCACCCTAATTTCACTCAAAATTCAGAAGAGGGAAAAAAGAATTTGAGACGGAATTTCCATACGGCACTCAGAATAAAAAGCCATGCATCTATAATTGGCAATGTATATTCAGACTTGTCATGAGAACTTTTCCGTTTTGTGTTTGCTAAATACATTTACCAAATCGAAACTGCAGTCGGAAAGGCCAGCCAAGCCTAGCAACATTCTGCAACAAAACAAATATACACAATGATACTCTTAACAATTATTTACAAGAGACGCAGGACAGTACATTTTCGGAAAACTACACTTAAATATATACAGAACGTTCCTTCTTTCCGAAAAAGCATGGTATGCACTAGCGCATCTAGATTCTTGGAATCGTCTTAAGAACCATAGGGTGCTGGATGACAACTCTACATCACAGCTGAAAAGCATAAAGAGCATCAAATCAACAGAGGGCCAGGTGCAACTTGCTTGGCCTCGGTATGATTTCAGGGAACAACCATTTCCTTCTCCACATGACTCAAGATGGGCACAAGTTCTTTGCAGCTGTGCAGTGTTTCTTGAGGTCTTTCATTTAGGCTTTTTCGCACCTGTATTCCGACTTCTACTCTTTTTAGTGATATCATTGTGCAAAGCTGATGTAATTCCATAACAAAAACTGTTGCGCAATTTTTTTTTCCCGAATCTGGGGGACAATTGAGGTTGAAGAAAATGACCAGTTGATATCTGAGCTTGCTGACGGCTTCACCTATCAGATCCCATATTCCTTGTCCTGTTAGCGACCTTTGCGCATGCTCTATAGCAGCAGCTACTTTGCCATAACTATCATTATTCCCTGCTCCAAGAGTTGAATTTAGTGATAAAGGCATCTGGTAGGGTGGGTGACAACATGTATCCTCCTTTAGGAATTACAGCATCAACCGCAGGAGAATAGGGTTTCCTCACTTTCCTCTTCAGCAAGCCCTGGAACAACACACCCAAAGTAAATCTGTAAGAAATTACACCAAAAAGCTCCAAGTACCTCAATTATCTATATTCTACTCATTGTAGTTCATAGGAAAAAGACCAGAAGAACAAGAGACGCATTAAGTGAAAGAAGAAATATCAGAAACAAAAGCCGAACCATTGACTCTGTTGGCCCATAAGTAGATCTTGCTTGTTCGATTGAAGAATAAACCTCAAATGATTGACCAGAATCACGTTCACACTTTATCTTGCGAGTTTGATCCTTCGCATCTAATGATTTACTCTGTAAATATAGAACAACCCGTGACGGTGGAGCATTAGGATGATCTTTCTTTCCAGGAATCAGTTCCATTGTCACTAAGTCATCCCACACGACATCCCAGAGCACTGAACATGGATCTCTGGCAGGGTTGAATTTTTTCTGTCCAATGAGGTTGGATGGTTGCTGAAACAAGATATTGCAACACTCTTGAGTTTCACAACCAGTAAATGGTTGACAGGAAAAGAGAATTTGATATATATCCTTTTCAATAAGGGAACAGAAGCACAGGTTGGAACTTATAACTCACTTGCAACAATACAACTCTTCGATGAGTAATCACAAGGATTCTGCCTTTGGGAAGTGGGAAATGGTCCTCATAGGCATCTGTTAAGGCAAACTTCCCTCGTACTTTGAAAAGATCAACCTGAACAAAAAATGACCCGCATTCTGCTAATTGCAGTATCACCTTCATCATGGCAAAGAAGGTGTGTAAGATTCATGTTACGGATCAACTTTTAGCAAGGATACCCAGGCGGTGAAGGAAAAAGAAAGCTTAAAACAAATAGGTAAATAGACCCCAACAACGAAAATCTAACAGAACTATTCATTACACCACACAATAAAATGCAGGCCTTAAACCTTTTGCATTATAGTTCTGAGAGGAGGTAACATATATGAGACTATGAGGTCTTGCTTTAAATCCAACAAAACTGCATGCATTTTATCTACTTTACATAGTTGATTGCTGATAGTTGTTAATGACTGATTCATTTGTTGCTTAGTTGTTGATGATCAGATATTCCTGATGTCATGATATACGTAAGAGTTTCACAAGGAAAAAAGAATTTGATACAGTTAACAACAAAATAAGGAGTTAAAATGGCATCTGATGCACGATGCACACTGGATCCATATAGCTGATCCTAATCACAATCATCCTAGTTATAGCACACTTCGACCAGCCAACCAGGGGACAAATATTATGGGGAGCATTGCATAGAGGACAAGAGAATGTACCTGTCCCTGTGCTTTGTACTCATCATACGGCCTAAGCAAATTATCACCACTAATAACTCGGGGTAGCCTCCGACGAAGGAGTTGATCTTCCGAAGCAATAGCCGCTGCTATCTTCATTCTCATTGCATTTGCACCTTCTGTAGTCTTTGACAAAAGTTCTAAAACACCGCTAACAGGTTGCGCAGCAGCGCCTATCAATCCCTTCCCAACACCCTGCACAAAGCCCTCAACACCAGATGCTTTTGCACCCTCAAGAGGCTTGGTTAAAATACCAGTGACTCCTCGGAACAGGCCTTTAGCAAAGGCCCCCCCACCTTCTCGAATGACATCACCCAAGTCCTCCACACCTTTGTTATCCTGCAAGAAAGAGGTAAACATAAGTTGAAGGGAAACAAAATTAGGCTCCGGAGGGGTTTTACATGCATCCAGTTTTACTTCCCCTTCGCTTATTCTCCCTAACGAAACATGAGACTTTTTCTTATACAGCTCTTTTTAATTTTTACTTTCACTTTTCACTTTTCTCATGCATTCATTTTTAACCTGAACGAAACAAGCTCTAGGTCTGCAATTTTTAAGTACTTTCACCACACAAGGTAGGCATTTCATCAATACTAAAGAGTAGCATGGCTATTATCTTGAAGGTTCAATGCCACGGTCAGCAAACAAGTAAAGCATTTATGGTCCACTGGTAATCAGAAAATCTAAAGTATATTCTGTTGTCTAAAGTTCTAATTAAACACTCCGACACAGAAAGAATGGGAACAATAATTTGAAACGTCCAACAATTTCGTCAACTTCTATTAGCAGCAGAACTAGGCATTAGATGAAGGTATTGAGTTTATCAACACTTCTGATCTGACAGTCAGGATTAAAATATCTAAGGTTGTTTGCTAAATGGGAGCATTTTCTAACCTGTCTTTGCCGACTTTGTATGAATTTCTTGTCCATGGATAAGGCAGCAACACCTTTGCTCATATGTCCAAGAGCACTACTTGCATTGCCCAAAATATCAACACCCGAAAGCAGCTGCAGGGGCTGACTGAGAATATCCTTTTTTATGTTTGAGAGAGCATTCCAGACTAGAACACTATGTCTCATAGACACATTTTCCTGAAACCTCTGATTTACACGGACCTGATAAAACAGCATAAGAAATACTATAATTAACATTTCTTCAACATCACCAAGATATGAAAAATACAAGAAGACCATCAGCTATTTATTAGTCAATTTGGGATCTCAAATAGTTTGACTCCTATATTTTAATGGTTGATATAAAAGCATAATGATTTGAAACTACAAGATGATGTCACCTATGTCGAGGAAACTTAAAATAAAAGGAATGGGAATGGAAGGAGTAAACAAACTTATTGGGTATATGAAAAATATCAGAGTACTTAGATACCAAAACTTGGTTGACGCATAGCTGGAAAGAGAGCACCAAGTAACTGTTGTACAACGATTATTATGTCTTTTCTTGATAAACTACCAAGGACATTTAGGAAATGTAATTATCAATAGACTAGAGATTCATCTGGTCTGCTAACACTTTCCTTCCGAGCCCAACCAAAATATTTAGTTGCTCAAAACCTTCAGAGGTAAAAATATATATATGAACAATTGCGTCAAATCTACATCAAGGAAGAGAAAAAGGAGGCATGCTTACTGGCATATTTTCAGTATTCCCAAGAGCTGTCATTAAGCTCGCCCAAAATCCAAGGACACCCACTGGGCGTTGAGTTGGGGACATAGCCATGGTTACTTTGAAACGAACTTCTGAGATACTGAGAACACTGCCAATACGAGTACTATCATTCAACACATGTTCTTAGAAGCAAAAGCAGAATCACATAGATAAATGATCGCAGAAGATAAGGCTTCACATACCCAATTTGAATTATGGGATCAACTGAAACAGAAGTGGTCTGAGTTTTAAAGATCCTGCTGATATTAGCCTGCTGGATCAGGGCATGAAGCCGCCAAATAATTGGTTCGTGAATATTAATCAAAAAGGCAGTATTTTCAGGTCCCTGACATAACATTTTTCAAGACATTTTTTAGCATCATAAACTACAAAATTATAAGTAAAATAAACTTCACATACTCACTTGCAAACCTATGTAAGGATATATACACAAATCTAAAGCTCCACTAGATTGTTGAGTGACAGAAAGCTTCAATATATAATCAGTGTCCTCCCCAACTCTTTGTGGCCGGAAGAGAACTGGCATTGGAGTTAGAGGCAACTGATTATCCAACTGAATTCCCCCCATTCTTATTTTAAACCTGATTTATGAAATCCAGTATTAGCACAAGCATATAGTAAAAAATATGATCAAATTTGAAGGGAAAAAAGATCGTGTGATCAAAACTACAACTAAGGTAAAAGTGGGCCCGCCTAAAATCTGTGACCAAGAATTTACCGACTAATTCCAGAGTCTAGTCCGGTGGAATATGATAGCAGAAAAGTTCGCAGGGACAAGTATAATATCTCTTCTGGTGTATGATCAACAATGGACAACCCAAGCTCCGCAACTTCAAGGATGAGATGAAATTCACAACCTGAGACGGATGTCGACGGTTGAAGCTGAGACTTACTTTCAGAGATTTGTTGTACAGATGAAAGACTTCGATCCAAAAGTGGAGTTACTTCAATTTCTGGGGTCCAATCGCTGATTTTAACAACATTTACTTTCTCTTCCCTGATTACAGTGACTCGTAGACCTCTCCTAGGTTCTCCAGCAACCTGGATGGGCTGATGATCTTTAATCTCATCAATATCGTACTTCTGTGATGTCTTGGGATCATTTCCATCTACCAATAGTTCCAAATATCGGTCTCTGCCAAGATCTTCCCATGAAAAAGAAGCAGCAGCATTAGGAAGTAGAGACTTCCAAGAGTCCGCAGAACCATCGACTTGCCGAAATTTTATCGGTAAAAAGAAAGAGCGGTTTTCAATCCTGTAAAAAGGTTGCGTTAGGAATATAGAATGTAGAGTAACAAGAACAGAAGTTCAGCTTGATGCTCAGTTTAAGTAACAACCTTTTGGCAGACAATTAAATCAGAAACCTTTATTTACCTTTGTCAACATGAACAATTTAAAAGGACAAATAAACCGTTATCTGAAGTTACTTGCTAATGTCAATGTGTACCTTTGGTTGACAATAAAATATCATCAATGTTAGTCAACACATCATAGAAGATCCTCTTTATGTTTATAGGATCTTCCTATGCAGCTATTTCAAGGAGATCACCCACAATTTGCAGTAATAGCATGATGCATGGAACTTTTCATCACCGAGTAGGGTTAATAAAAAGTTGATAAGACAACGCCGAACCAACAATTAGGAATAAACGATATGCATAGATGTACACTTTAGCTATAAAGTCGCTGAGCTTTTAGCCTGTGGTTTGGAAAGTATACCACGGAGTACAGCATTATTAAAGGGAAGAAAACAGATACACTGCCACTACAGCCACGTTTTCTGTTAAATGAATTAATGAATCCAGAAAGTTATAAATCGATCATCTTTTCAGCTCTCATCTAAGAGGCATTCGCTTAAAAATAGGACAGAGGAAGTATATACTAGTCGCACACTATAACCACACAAAATGATTTGACATAATGAACAAGCTGAGTAGACATAAACCTCGCTCCCCTAGTAAAGAAACAGATGGATAACACAAATATTCTAACATTGAGATGCATCACTACTAGGTGATATCATTGAGTTACTCTCAAAGATGTAGGATTCAACCATCACCTGTAAGGCCTTGAAAAAGAATCGGGACGGAATATAACTTCATAGCCTGAGGTCTTTGTCCCACCTCTTACTCTAACTGAAAGATTCATTGGATCACTTCCTAAATCACTACTCAAGCATATGGACATTTGACCTTCAGAACCAATTGCGAATGGTTTGCTCCATTGGTACCCGTCCATCCGCAACTTAACCAATAAAGATAGATAAAGTCAGTCATATCTCTGGGAAGTATGTTTATAGAGGATATAGCTGGTTACACAGACCTTAAGCAACTCGGCTTTTCCAGACTGCCATCCAAAATGTTTGGGAGGTTCAGTAGGATGAAGCCATTCTGGCGATTGCGTATCACATTGCTGCAGGCATATGCTACACCCAACTCTGTTAACAAACATTGTGTGCGGTTGAAAATGTATGACCTGGATATACAGAGAATTGAGATCCAAACAAATGCTTTATAACTTTATAATCTCTTGCAAAAAAAAAGGACATATTAGGTAGGAATTCTCATACACAACAGATGTAGGAAAATGAGAATGTTTCTCCGAAGATCCCATCCTCGGAAAATTTCAGTTTATGATATCAGCTAGCAGGTTCCTCGGTGAAGACTATATATTTGTACAGCAATTACATTTACAATCTCATGTCTGAATTTAAACATTACCACAAGAATTGACAAATACAATCTAAAACATGGTTTCCATGGGGAAGTTCCCACAGAACTTTAGCAAACAACAGTGCGAGGTCAAAATAGTACTTTTCTTCCATTGTTGTTGTTGATACGCATTCTGTAAAGTCTGTCCACATAATAGGAAAACTAAAGAACTGGATCAATAATTTCCAAAATAAAAAGCGAGGCTATGCAAGTTTAGATGACTGAATAAGGAAATTTTGAAATACAATGGAAACAAAATTGCAAAATGTGGGTATATCTCTTAATTCAGATGATCAAAGTTTTACCTTTGTTCTGTCTGAAGTCATCTGTAGCACAGCTGAAAGCTTGTAGTAAGTTCCATCAGAACGGAATGCCTTCACATCAACTCTTTGCTGAAGAGTCAATTTAGTGAGTATTTATAATACTTAAAAGTTATCTGAATTTAAAAGTTCTCAGATTATCACAAAGACTACATGTTAAATTCATTTCACCTTTTTCTCCAGCTCAAGAAGTGATACTCCAGGACTGAAATTATCAGAATTCCGAATGGCAACAGCAACACCCACCCTTGGGGACAGATACGTATCATTCCGTGATGAAAACAGCATAACACCTCCACGGCCAATGTAGTCTTGTGGAGAAAGCATACTTGGTACCGGACTAGTATCCTCAATAGCTTCCAGTACTTGAATGTTTTTCCTCATACCAACTTGTCTCCCGACCACTGAGGTTGAAGGATATCTGACTTCTGATTTTCCTGATTTAACTGCTTGGGAGATCTGAAGAGAATCCACATCCGCACTTTCCAGCGGTTCAATTTCCACCACTCTATATGCCAATGGGAGGAAGGAATTATTACTTATCCAGTAAGGAACAAAAAACCTTATTGTTTTGGGGGCAGCTGCAGATCCTCCCAAGTCGCGCTCAATGCTGACCCTTAACCTCCTGCAAATCATGAATAAATACTATATTGGAAAAAAAAAAATCATGAATAAATAAATGAAAGTGAAATAACTAGATCACCTCTATGTTCATCATCCTAGGCACTGATAACTGGTAGCTAAAAATTAGGGATGATAAGTCACACCATAGTTTTCCGAAAAACAAACACGTGCACAATTAGAAACAGATAACTCAGTATAAATCAAGGGTTTCCTTCAATTTCACACAAAACCTAGACATTGTTGGTGGCACAGCTCTATCATAAATTGCCTCATGGATCACAACATGAGTGCACTCCATTCTGCTGGGGATCAATTCAAAAGCTGTTGGGAATAGCATTGCCCACTGGACAGTTGGTGGCGGCTAATTTCACTTTCTTTTCGTTCAATCATTTTGTGAAGAATCACAGTAGTTTACATATCGCTTTCGTTCAATCATTTTGTGAAGAATCACAGTAGTTTACATATCGTTTCAATTTGTCTCTTCTTCTACACCCCCCCCCCCCCCCCCCCCCCCCCCCAAAAAAAAAAACCCCAAAACCAACCAAAGGGCGGAATGACAGGGATGGCATTGTTTATCATTCCAGGACACTGAATCACAGAAGATTGCTATCGACTCAGACTCTTGGTCAAAATCACATACTAAATTATCATTGACATTTTGCTCTCTTGAAACAATTTATTAGTTAACTTTCAATCATTGGATCTTATATATGATATCATATACATAGCTAAGAAATCGTCAGTTCAGCCGACATAGTATACAGTCTAGAACTGCATTTCTCACTAAATGGTGAAACATCAGAAGTCCTGGTACAAATCAAAATAGTTGGGCACTTTGCTTAAAAGATGGATTTTGAAGGTAAGATTACTAAATTCCATCGGATGTCTCAGTTGAATCAAATGCAGACAACATGCCTGTAAATAACTACTCAATGGTGCTCTTAACTTATAAATCAAAAGTATACTGTATAAATAACTACTCAATGGTGCTCTTAACTTATAAATCATAAGTATACTGTATACAATAAGGGGCCATCTCTGCTGAATAAAGTAACTTAGAATGCAATTGGAAGAGACAAAAAGCATACATGCACCGCCAATTTCGCATTAAATACTTCATGAATTAAGACAAATCAAGCCAATTTAAGAATTTTTTGAGTCCCGCGGTGGGAGGGTGGCAATTGGGGAACTTGTTTTGGTCCTCCTTAAGAAGAAAAAACCCCACTGTATGTATTTCCGAAACTAACTGCACAAGGAGGAAGAAGGGGCAGTATACGTACAGAAGAAGAAATTATTGAAACATATTTATCGAGGATTCTAAGACTATTTACCTTTTCCTCTGCTGGTGAAGCATCCAAAATGAGGAAACATGATTACCACATGACATATCCAAGATAAGAACAGGATCCTGATTTACCAAGTGACAGAAAGATGACATCAACAATTAATAACTTTTGTAACAATGCCTTCGTGCTCAATAAAGGCAAATACAGTCGCATCCATACTCAAACTGAAAGAGATTACCTTTTCCATGACCCAACCACCCTGAACAAATAACATGACATATATCGGATTCCGTATGTCAGCAGAGTATATGTGTACAGTCCCACGGGATGATACAAGACCATGCTGTCTTTCTATGTTTTTACCATCTCTCAGCCTTTCCCAGATTTTGAATTCTGCAGAACAAGGAAGTCTGTTCTCCAACCTCAGCGGGGAGCTGGTTGATATTTTCCAATCATATACAGGGGTATTAAGATCTGTATGAAGAACTGATGCATCTGTGCCAATGGAGAGCCAAAATAATCTACCACTAGATCCAGGGCAACACCAAAGAACATCCTTCTTCTCTAGCTGATCTAGCCTCAGTGGAGAAATTGCGGTCTTATTTTCATGCTTCAGGCTACTTTGACGAGCAAGTAAACCTTGGTCTACAGATAATGAGTCCTTCTCCACAGAAACTGGACGGCCCCAAGCATAGGAAGTTTGAGAATGATCACTGGATGGACGAATTCGTAGACACTGGCTAGAATCCCTGGATAAGCTTCTCCAGGGTAAAACAGTAGAGCAATCTGGACATAGAGTAATGTCAAGAAAACTTTGCTTTGCTTTCACCCAGTGATCAAGCTCTTGCCTTGTGCGCGTCCAGCGCCTTCGACGGACAGCATCACGAGCTGATTTAGTTCCTGACTTTGGAGAAGTTGGAGGCCATCTTAAGCTTTGATAGTCAGGGCCATAAGCCCAACCATCAGTATCAACAAACTGAGATTTGTCAACTGTCCACGTTGATGCCCACGTCCATCCAGGGGGAAGAGGAGGCTCAAAGAATTCCTTTAAGAAAAAGGAACAAAGTAATAAAAATATTATCAAGTGTAAAAGCAAGAGAAAAACCAGAACTTTTTTAAACTTTTAAAAGAATAGACTCACTTTAGATGAATATGAGAAATCCCTAGTACTCCATCGCCCTGGATCCTTATTAGGAGAACCATATTCATTGTTACCCCAACCAGATGCTGGATGATATTGTTGATTCTCGAAAATCTCTTCGACAACTATGCTATTACTGCTTATCCCTGAAGAAACATCATGACCATTAATCACCGAGATATGGCATATAGATATATCCAATTTAATATCTGAATCATTTGTCGCAGTAGCAAGGCCCCTGAAAACTGCATGCTTCTTGCCATTTTTCATTGAAACCTCTAAAGCCACAAAATCATCTTCCAGTTTCCTCGTAGTGACTGACAAAGGGAGTAATGAGCGAAAACCATGCCAAGGACCATCTGGGCCAAGTGCAACCCAGAAACCCATATCCCCATCTAAATCATTTCCATCTCCCCGTTTATTGTCCACGTCAGTAACCATGCTTTTCTCAACGTAAGAAGTGGAAACAAAAAGGCAACAACGAGAAAGCATTTCATCATTATCTTGGCCCTGAAAAAGAATATGGTAAGAACACAAGAAAGTTATGGTATTAAACACATCAGCCAAAAGATAAAATAGAAAAACACTTCCCACCTACCCTTCCTTTTAGGGGATAAGATGCAATACCCTGAACATTGGTTGTTTGATGGATCATTTTAACAGAAGCAATCTTTTTCAACATGCTTGTTCCATGTCCAACGGAAAATGAACATGCACCCACAACCTCGCCTAATGTTATTCAAACAGCAGGTGTTAGATAATCACAGGCTAAATTAACACAGGATCCTCAATTTGTACTCTAGTGACACATATGGAAAAATAACAAATCCCATTAGGTTAAGCTATCTTGCATAAAATTATAAATCCTCAAAATTTGTTTATATCCAGAAAATAAAATAAGTCAGATTCCGCTGGTTCTGGGTTGAAGAGGCAAAAGAAAGAAAGAAAGAAACAGTGTGGAGTTGCCAGCCAATGGGTCATTTGGCTAATACCTTTACCAGCCTTTGCAGCAAGATTTGTTACTTCCACCTCCAACTTAGCCGTTCCCTACAAGTACACAGATACTTCATTTGAGACAAACATGATACCATAGAGCATGGCTCAGCAAGCCACCTAGAAAAAGCTTATATAATTAGTCAGACTACATAGGAGTCAAAAGAAATATACAGAATTTGAAGTATTATCTTTGGATTCATCGGAATTTATATATTACATTTCCAGAGGAGTGAGGGCAACATATAATACAATACAAACTGATAAAACTATTACACAATATCACGTTCTCTTCATACAAAAAGACTATCACAAAATATCCTAATCCAAACACGTTTTCATTCCATCACATCTTTTCGTAGAAAAGATTATTACAAAACATCCTAATTCAACAAACAACTTCATTCTATCTCATGATAAAATCTATCATAAAACATACTAATCCAAACATATTAACATTTCTTACACAAAACTCAATACAAAAACAAAAATTCACTTTGAAATACTAAAACTCGAAAAATGAAAATGAAAACAAAACGAAACAAAGGCCTCAGCATCCCATACCTTACGAGGAACTTCAAAAATGAAGAGTTCGTTCCATTTAGCTGTGCCTTCATTGGAATCATTTGCTTTAGAAGTCAATGGTTTAACACACTTTGTTCTCGCACTTTGAGGAAAAAGCTTCTGCGGACTGGCTTCCTGATTCTCTACAAGCAAGCGCAAAGCACAGAAAAATCGATGACTGTTTCCATCATCAAGAAGAGGTAAACCCTGCACAGAAATGGGACAACAATTGAGAACTTCAATATGTTTACATACCCTCAACAAAAGAGTGGCAAATCTGTTGATAATGAAGGTTTATAAATAACAACCTTTGCTTCAACTATTTGAATTCCAACATAACATCGAGGTTCCCTTGAGTCATCCGAAACATTTAATCTGTCAGAATACCTTGGAGGTGGTATCCACAAGGCAGCAAAATCATCATGCTGCAGTGAATTGACGGTACCAAAATCGTCCTGAGTTTTTTTCAGGTATATCTCACACCCCAGTTTATTTTCCACCATCACAGTCTGAAAATCATCTTCATCCAAAGCCAGATGGGTTGAATTTTGGTCAGATGCATCAGGACCTGAAGCTTCCTGCGAAGTTAACGAGATGTTAAGAAGAGGGCCAAACAAGAATAAGAACCTGGAGAGTGTGAAGGGAAAAAGTAGCACATCTTTAACCTGAAACAATCTCATTGCTTTTTTTTCAAGTTCCCTCTGCTTTCTCCATGAATCTATGGTTTGTGCTAAGGTATCAACATTTGATGCACTCAGATTCACATTCAAAATACTGGTAGCAGCAATTCGCATTCTTTTGGCTACTTTTACTGGTTGGCTTAAATTGGTATCATATGTTTCAAGCCTTCCAAGCAGAAGAGAAATTATTTAGTGTGGTCAGATCAACAATAGATTTGTTATCCAGTATAATAAAAAGAGGAAAAAGTGTTGAATCACCTAAAGTTCTTACTTAAATATTCCATCAAATGGCTCAACAAGTGGCTCCCACGCTTCTAAATGAATATTAAAAGTTGATGCGGCAAAGGAAGAAATCAACACCGCGTTCATTGCCTCAAGTCGACCATGTGTGGCCAGCTTGATGTTAGTAATTGTAGCATCAAAGAGTGGAGTCATCTGGAAAGAAAACAAAGATACAAAATCAAGATATAAATCAAGCTCAAGAAATACTGAACATTGAGAAGGCAAATACTAATCAGCAAGGTGCAAACCATTCCACACAAGCTATCCAAAATAGTCAGAGAAAAGCATCTTATTTTCATCTCAGCTGTTATGTTATCCCTTGTCTTCGGCTTCACTGTATCACCAATAGCAAATGCTAATCTGCTTGATGGCTTTTTCAGGTCAGAACGAGCAAGAAATGTGCAAGCCTGCATAAGCAAAGAAGCATATTAAAGGTCAAGTAAGATATGCTTTTACAGAAAACTGGGAAAGTAAAATGGCGAACTACAGTTGATTTGAATTCCAACAACTTAACCTGATTCTCAACTTTCCAAATACTCCACGAATTAGATGCTTTTGAGCTTGATGATCTTGAGATAGGCATCTCAGCTATGTTAGCTTGGCTAACTAAATCCATTCTTGGGCAGCAAATAGAATCCAATGAAGGTGCTTCATCCTGTTGTGTTACTATACATCCCAAAGAAGCATAACCAGGGGGGGCAATAGGGTACCAGAAGAATGCTTCCTCTGGGCCTTTCTTCACAATATGTGCAACTTTTGTAAATTGTACAGGTTTTGCAGAAATTTCAGGGTCATTAGCCTTGAAAATGACGCCTAATGGAGGAGGTTCCAATCTGGGCACAGCATTACCAAAGGACAAAGATAAGTGATATAAACGCCGGAACAGCCGCTACAAAATTCATAAGAGTAACAAAGATTACATAGACAGAACAAGATCTAACCCTTCAGTGATGCAGTCACCCAGTATGGCATATCCAAGTCGAGGTATAGGTCTCCATATTGAAAATGGCCGGCGAATATCACCACCTCTGTCCCACCAGATTCTCTCAAAGTTTGGGGTTGACATGTAAAATGAGCTTGCTTTAGAAATTGATCTTAAAACATCCCAACCAGATGAAGTTGCACCCCGGTTGCTTGTCTGTGGGCATGCATTTTCCTGTTCACTAGTAAAATCCAATACAGATTCATTTGATGAAGATAGCCGCTGGCTAGAGTTCCAAAGAAGAAGATGATTCAGGTCAAAGCAACAGTCTTTGGAAGGGCAGCCAGACGATGGATGGGCATAAAATGACCTCACACAGTTGTCCAGTCGCCATATGCTAAATCCAGATTCAAATAAATGATTAGCCGAAGTATATAGTAGACATTCTGAATATGTTGTGGATGTCACCAGGTCAGAACGAATACAATGAACAACGTAATTTGGAGGCGGTTGACTTCCCACATGCGCGACACACCCTAATGCCAAGTATCCAGGAGGTGCAACAGGTAGCCAAAGAGCACAGTCACTGTCACTATCTGAAGGAACTTCTTGAGTCTGTTGTCCCTTAATACTCGAAAAAGAACCAATGAGCTTAAAACCAAGAGGCTTCCGCACACGACCATATGTGTTACTCACAGCCAGGACTGTCTGTGAAGGAGGATTTGGCCTGAGAATTGTGAAAACAAACCAATCAATACATACATCAACACTGCCAATGAACAGCGAGATGTAACAGCTAAAATAATATATTAGTGAAAGTAACACAGGAGACTGTCATTGGAAAACAATTTAAACAAAGCAAAAACAAATGTCTGAAAGAAACAAGAAATTGGATATACAACCAGTATATACTTTTATAGATAAAAATGGTGATAAAGTTTAATATGTCACAAAATCTAAACTTCATACAAAGCTCATTGCAACTGAAGAGTGGTTAGCCTAGAGAGTACATGCAAGCCCTACCGGGAAGGGGACAATTACTAATAACAGATTATCATAAATTTCTAGGCAGAAACATGCAGCAGTTTAAGGATAATCACCACTTGGGAACACAGTCAAAATGTTTTAGGGTTAACTGAAACTTCCTGAGAGTTAGTTTAATTAGTGACTATATCCCTCCCCCTTTTGAAATTACAAAAAATTCAGGTCTACATTTCTGCGTTAAAGATGCTTACAATTCCTTCCCTTCTGGAATTAAATAGAGAACAATTACATATCCATGCTTCTAGAAATAGGACACTAACCTCTCATCAAATTCTGAAAACATTACATTCAAACGAATAGGTAGTATGCAAACATTAAAAACATGGAGGCAAGATTTCAGCAATTTTAAAATGGGGGGAGGTCATTGTAATTCAAATGGTTTAAAATCAACATTCTACAGCAAATAATGGAAGTCACCTGCTCCCTCAACATATCTTTTATTCATACCATTCATCTCTGAAGTGATTATAAGGTCACCACACAAACAAAGACAGATACAGTGACTACTTCTCAACATGCTCCTGTATAACAAAATTTTCAGATGACCGCAATCAATAATGCAATTTATATTTCTCAATTACCTTGATGTTACACAATCCCCCAAAATGACATAGTTTGATGGAGCTCTAGGCCTCCAAAATGTCAGGTTGTTGAGACATTCATCCTCTGTAACAAATAGTACAATAATTAACATTAGTATGAATAAAGGGGCAAATTTGGTCTTTTCACTTTTCTGTTTTATCTCTTTTCTTTTTCTGGCAGCTAGGTGGGAGCAAAAAGTACAGAGAAGAAACTCATAAGAGACAAAGAGTTCCCAAAAATAAACTCAGAGAAGACAACAGACACCTTTTGGAGACACCCATATTCGATCAAAATTTGTACAAGGGGACAGGGGGTCAGCATCTCCCAATTGCAGTGCTGTAGATGCCTGACTTTGCAGATTAAGTAAAAGAGAAATAACACTCAAAGAAAGATGAGCATATATATCGGTAGACATCAGTGATATGTTTGTTTTGTCTTTCACTGAAGTATATCCCCCAGAAACATCCACTGGATCAAGAACAACAAGACCAGAACCAGCCTCCACAATTAAATCCTTGAGAAGGCCCCGTATCCATCTATCATCTTCTTTTGACGCGTACCTATTGGATAATGAAAGACAAGAAGTATAACTTATGGTCCAACATCAAAGAGAAAGGAAAAAATACGATGACTAATCTTTAAAGTGTAAGGATCTCTCAAAGTCGAATATCCTGTGATTTCCATAGTAAACAAAGAAATCCATCCATATAAAATAGACACCATCCCCAAAATTATTGTATAAGAATACCTTATATATCCACAGCGAAAAGCAAACAGCCAAACACAGGAGACTCATCAAGAAATCACAACCTATTATCCTAAAGAAGTGATCGGAAAAGGTTTACCATCATAGAATTCCAGAAATGCATGCAATACCACAATATCAAAACTTCTCTTCTATAATGCAATACGATGAAGACCACACTATACATAAAGCTAAGACTCACATGAAGCTGAAATCAGTTTTTGCACGCAGAAGCTTTTCACCCTGTATAGAATCGTCCAGGAATGACTTACTGCTGTCATAGAAGGTGAATTCAGGAGAAACAACCTAATAACAAAAAAAAAATAAACCAAGTAAGCATACAGACGAGACAAAAGAAGTTCAACAACCAAATTGATCTTCGCCACATTGAAAGAGTCAACAATCATTCCTAACTGCAGGTAATAAATGCGTAACTTCCTGAAAATTAATTTACTGTCATCTAAGTTCTAACATTGTGAAATAACAAACTAGTATATACAATAAACATAGTCTATTTCAATGAAAGTGAAATGTGAGTCTAGTTTGATAAAATTCAATCCCCGAACACACCCAGCTTGCTCTCAAGAAACAAACAGAGAGTGCAGTATGGACATTTCAAATAGTTAAAAAGCTATACCAATAGCTTAAGAAACTGCATTAAGAATTAATTTGATATTCTCCTGGGATCAAAAGCGAAAAGAAAGCTAGGTGCAGGGTCACACTATAGCACACAATATGAAACTGGGAATACTCCAGTATCCAGTAGTATGCAACTAACTGGAACATATACTACAAGAAATAAACTGTAAAAGCATTATATCTATATGCACACTGGAAACAGGACAAGTAGTTACAAGGATAACAGTCAAGCCCAAAGACACGAAACAAAGACTCAAATTGTAGACAAAAGGGGGAAGCATGAACTCGAGACAAAGACTCAAGTTGTAGACAGAAGTCCTCCCACAGACCTTATCCTTTATAAGGGTTATTAGGTATACAATCCGACCAAGTCTCATCATTATGTACCACGTAAAGCAAACATAATTTTTCTGAAGCTATTAACCGAGTTAGGAGTTATTATCAATTAAGTTTTGCATGTGTCCAACTGAAAAGAGAATTTGTAGGCTTCAAAACTGTCATCAAAAGATAATGTCAGAGTGGTTACTTTGAGAAGCAGGAACCCAGAAAACAGGATAAGAGCTTGCAGTAAGCAGCCAAGCTTATCTGAGAGACATCAGCTATTCAACAAATCAAACACGAATCAGAACCAAAATATGCATTCGTTCTCTTTATCTGTAATTAATGAAATTTTACTGATCCACTAAAAGAAATTGCATAGAAGCAAGCACGATAAGCTGCTAGTAATGAAAGAGAAAATATAAGCAAGTGATAATGTAAGAACAGTCTACTTAATATCAAACTTATAAATCTCCATCGATTAAGATAATCTACCTGGGCTTCAAAACTGAAACTTGGCATTTTACTTGATTCACATTGAACTGTGCCAGAAGCAT
The DNA here is from genome assembly GCA_034509735.1 of Sesamum alatum. NCBI lineage: Eukaryota > Viridiplantae > Streptophyta > Magnoliopsida > Lamiales > Pedaliaceae > Sesamum > Sesamum alatum. The sequence continues at coordinate 38,201,874 of JACGWO010000006.1, forward strand.
CTGAGGTGTGTGACATTTCTTCCAAGTCATCTGAGTCTTCCCAGTTTTCATTCAGAGAATTATCATCCAGGAAAGAAATCTCAACACCATCTTCTGGGGAAGCTAAATAGCAGCTATCATAGCTCAAATATGTATATTTCCTCAAAAGCAAACCGTTCTACAGAAAGAAAATAAGAAAGTAACGTCAGTTCCTAGAAGCACGAAACAAGTGTTGTTTTTTACAAGAGGTAAAGTGGCACAAAGCTGACATACTGAGAGCACAAGGATTTCTAAAACTACAGTCATTGAGGATTTGAGACCACTCCAATGTCATTGTAATAAGGAACAAAGAACACATGTATAGCAGAAGAAATAATATGAAAAGATGAATTATGCTAATTGTTAAAAGATAGCTTTCAAAACCTTTTGTCAGCAATATATTCCAAATACAGATCCCGGAAGCTAGGAAATTAGGAGAAAACACTTCTATCCCGAAACAAATATATGTCAAACAATTCAAAATAGAACAAAAGATAGCTTTCAAAGCCTTCTGTCAGCAATGTATTCCAAATATATGTAAAAAACTATTCAAAATGGTACAAAAGATAGCTTTCAAAGCCTTTTATCAGCAATGTATTCCAAATACATATCCTGGAAGCTAGAAACATTGGGGGGGAAAGGAAAACACTTCTATCCCAAAAAAAATATATGTTAACAAACAATTCAAAATAAGGGGGGAAAAAAAGAATAAGCAGGTACAAAAAGTAACAATACCTCAAGTTTTACATTCACAAACCTCAACCTCTTACCCCGCCCTATGATAATGATGGGCCGTGCTACCGAAGAATGCAACTCTTTCACTTCTTTCTCATCGGATAGACAGATGGTCTTACCACAACCATCATATATGTATTCATCAATCCCCACAGCATCCGCTATTAGTGGACAACTTGGAGATAAATGCACTACATCTTCTACTTGTTTATATAGAGGAGCAGAAAGAACTATGCTGTTCTTCGTCGAAATTGGATCATTCTTGGGATCCATCATTTCATCCCTGCCAGTTATAGTCCCCAAGGCTGGCACAAAAAATTCACAGACAGCCAGAAGAAAATCAGGAACAACAAGAACACGAGGTTGCTGCACCCGAACTACAAATGACTGTGATGTGAGTCGCCATCTTCCATCCATTAAAAACATCGTTGAATTTGGTAAATTAACATTTTGCTCGGAAGACATCGACTTTGGGACATCAGTACATGACCCAAGCATCAGCCTCATTTCGGCTTTCGTATTGGGACGAATGTCTAAAATTGAGAACTTAGGTATTGTAATATACAAGTCAGCTTCTGATAATGATGTCATCCGGTATTTCACCCAAAGACCTTCAAGCTGCAAGAAAACCAATTCAGCAGCAAGCATGAATTCTTACACTGGATAAAACAGACATAAACACACAGCACACGAACAACATCACAAATTATACTCACAACAACATGAGCCAGAGGAAAATCCTGACCAGCCCCATAGCACAGCTCTAGCAACGCATAGTCAAATTCAACAGCCACTATCGTAACAGTGCGCGACAAAAGCACCTGACTGTTCATGTTTACCTTATCAGCCAGCAATCTTATTGTATCTTTTGCAGAAGATTTGCTACTGCGGAAACTGGGCGGAAGAGTTGGTTGTTCACACAAGTTCATGTAGAAACAATCAAGAATCACATTATACTCCTTATCAGACATCACAGCATGCAACGAACCCACCTGTTCCACAGGAAAATGAATAATGAAATTATGGTAAGTATATAATATGTATGATTGATAAAAGATCCCCGGATACTACAACAAAATTCAATATAAGGGACTGGAATAAAAAACTGGCTTCAAGTCCAGTACCGATATATATATAAATGTATATAGTAATTGGTTGAACAAAATCTTAAAAATTTCTTTACCTCACTGCAGCGTTCTACCGCACCCAACTTACCCAACCTCCAAATCACTACCCTATCCCCCCAGCTTAACATCCTAGACTACTTCTAGAACTTATATGTAAAGCATTTAAGTTAACCATAAACAACCCAATTCAATGAATCCTTCCCATTAGCCTCCATTAGATCTAGACACATAGTGGAGGTATAAAGCTAATCACAGTAAAGGATGTATCGTCTAAAAACAACAGACCACATGGGGTGTGCAGCAGAGGGCAGAGCCTGAAATAAATGTGGATAAGCAGAATAAGTAAGCTAAAGATCAAACAGCCTCTTACCACATGCTCTGGTGCAAAAAACAGGAAGCACATGAGGAGAAACATAAATAACAGCAAAGAAGCAGAATGAGAAGTATAGTAATATAAAATTTACTTCAACTTCCAAAGAAAGCGTTGGGACTTTGCGAAAGACATCTCTTAAACTGCGCCTAACATAAACATGAACTTCTCTTCCTTCACGTATCATTGGTTTACCAATGGAGCCATTGATTCCAACTGCCATATTGATTCCCAAAATCTGTATTTATGCAGATAGAATCAGAATAAAGACTGAGCTTCAGACACAATTCTAAAACGAAAACCAAAAAATATCAACCTCCGCGTCAAGAACATCAAGATGAACAGCTGAAGGATCCTTCTCGGGACATCCATGCCAACTGAATGCATTTCTGATCCGCAGATGGCCAAGATCAAGTTGCATGAAACTGTTGAACAGATACAATAACATCAAATTTTTACAGAAGAAAGCAGGGGTTTGTTGAAGGGAAAAATAACTGAAGTTAAAACAGATAAAAAGAAGAACAGTGGACAAACTCGTTGCTCAGTGAATTTCGTGGAACTACTATTATGGGAGTGTCCAGTGAAAGGTCCAGTTTTACAGCAGATGCCCCATCAACCTCGTATTTCTGGATCAACCATTCTATTCCTCCAACTTTATCAACAAGTTTAATTGCTTCTTCAGTATGTGGAGTGGCAAGCTCCATGAAGTACGCACTTACCTGCAGGATCACATTCCCCCGGTCCATTAGACTTTCGAAAGCAACAAGGACATTTGAGATTATTAAAATAAAAAACATTCTCTTGTGATAAGAAAATCAAAATTTAAGTGGAAAAAGACGCCAGCAGATTTAGTAGGTTTTTTGCTATCCAATATACTTCCAAGAATATCACGAGTCTTGATAACAATTATCTCAGTTATTGAAGCCTCTCTGGACTTCACAGTGATAGAGCAGGAAGGTCTGATCCCTCTCCCATTAGGTAAGTATCTCGAACTTTTTTACCCATTAACTCCAGAGAACCAAGCAACATCCTAAGTTGGGGTTCATATACAGATTAAATATCTGTTACAGCTAAACATAAACACAAGTACATAACCACTTACCCACAGACATTAGGCATAAGCTTTCAAAATAGTAGCAGATGTGACTTTTATACACTACTTTCTGTGTTCTTGGTGACTGATACCCCCAGCTCTCGCGCATTTGGTCTTGGTCAACCCATCCTATTTAGAGGTGCCAATTCATGCCACCTCCTGATTTACTTTAAGTTTTCACTTATGTTCTATAGCCAGTAATGGTAAAGGATAGCAATCTCCTGGCATTTTCTGCTAAATAATTGGATAAAAATGTAATATAGCAACTAATATACATGCACAACAAATTATGCCAAAATTACACTCAGTAACCCACTTATATTGTAATGCAGCAAGCAACAGTAAATAAACAGCACGTTGATTGCCAAAATTACTGTCAGTAACCCAGCTATTCTCTTGAAAACAACAGCTGTATTAGCCCAATCTCTTCATTAGCAGGCAATCAGAGCTATTGAGAAAAAAAAACGTAAACAACAGAGTATAAGGCAACTATTAAGCACTGTTGGGATGAGGTTCGGCTGTATTCAAACAATTCATTGATGTTGCAAGCTCCAGGAACAACTATGAAAAGCATTGGATGACCGAAGACATTAAACAGACCAGCATACACTGTTTCCACACAGTAACAATATAGTGCCAAAACGTACCTCCTGGACGAATCTGTAAAGAAAAACAATGCGGACAGCAGAAAGCCGGCCACTTAAACTGTAGTCATATCCTTCATAATCATCATCTTCAATGCTGTAAGAATTGAATGTAAACTGGAGAAAGGCCAAAGGTAAATAGATACCTACATTAGTTGGAAACAATGTAAGAGCAAAAAGGGTTTTCTATGCAAAATTATTAATTACCTGTATTAGGGATTCAGCTTCTTGGTTCCGCAAATCACAAAGCCAACCCCAACAGTGATCAGACCCAAGTGATAGATCACGCAGCCTAAAGTTTCCTAAAGTACCCTCGATAGAAATTGAACTTGGATGAATCTGAATAAAGTAAGACTTGCTTATGATGATTACCAGTGACACAGAAACTAAATAGTGGACAAAGGACAATAACTCAATTTAAATTATGCATAATTACAACTAATTCAGAAATAAATATATAGACACACACAAATAGAATCAGCATCCAAAACTAGAGAAGGATTTCTAGTACCTTAATATCCAAAAGAAAACTTTCTTGCACGAACATAGCAAGTTGAGCACCATCCTCCTTATTAAGAAACATGGTAACGCTATTAACATTCATGTTCAAATGAAAAACGACACGACCTTTCCCATACCCCAGTAATCCCGTAACGCCTGATGCATGTCCATGTTCTTCAGTCTTGTCTTTGTTTCCTGGAGGGTCTTCATCAGTATTTTCAATTGTACCACTTACCCCTCTATTTGCTGTGCTTAGGTCAAAACCAAAGTTGATCAAAGCAACAAGAGTAGGTCGGTTGCAATAGAATTCCAATTTCGACATCTCAATACTCATCTGAAAAGTTTACTGCATAATTCAGAAACCAAAATGTAGAGAATTCAATTTCAAAGTATGTAATTGTTTTCTTCCACATTTCCCCCTCAGAGGGTTACCTGTGTATCTATACCATCATAATCAGGGGAACCAGGATTCCTTGTCAAGAATGTAACAGACACAAAATCAGAATCATCAGAGCTCATTGCCTCATAGAAGACGTCATTGGAAATAATTTTTCCCTTAGAGAGATCCTTCTCGTGGATTTCAGCAGAGTCGTGCAAAGTCAAGAAATCTGGCAAAGCATCTGTGAAGATATCATCCTCTTCAACTGTTGCTTCAAACAGGTCCTTCTCTTGAGGTTCTAAAGCATTAGGGGAGCTAGGAGAATGCTGCTCCATGGAAACTGAACAAGCTAAATACCGTGAGCGTGTAGATACCGATCCCTGAAGTTCATCCATAATTTTCAAAGAATTGAGCTTCAATTTTAACGTCAAATCACTTGTACAACTAGAGACATGGACCTGCAGACCATCGGCGATGTTAAGACATGAACGAGAAATGTACAAGAAGAAGAAACATCATATTTTCCAAGAAGTTGGTAAATTTGAAAAATGTGAAGTAAATGAACATAGCAGTTAGCCCTGTTCTATGTGCTGAATGGAATGTCCAGGCATAGACAAAAAAGTAATCTTCTTGTGAGTGAAGATTATCAAACAGAGGTAGTTAGATCACAGTAAAGGAATTATTTAATCAACCAGCATTTACCAAACAGTTAACTTCATGTAGGACTTCTAAGAGTGAAAATGATCCAAAAATCAAGGAGCTAATGTATAAACAGACACATTTTCTGGGATGCTTCTCAAAGTGGAAAACAGAAATCAACTGGAATTTATGATTCTAATTAGAAATATACAATATTTGAAAGACTCCATGCATATGGAGGCATGTCAATGGAGAATCACAATGACCTTTGAAGTCCTAATCACAAAGCCTCTCATATATTCATGAAAAAATAATGATACAGTCCAGTGTTGATGCTTTAGAAAGTTGCTTAACAGACCCATTAATGAAAACACTGCCCCAACTGCTAAGGATGAGGACAAGTATCATCTTACTCATTATCAACATGTGCATTCTACAGAAAGAAAACAATGTGAATGCTACAGAAGAGCATGCACGGTGCATCATTTCCAGATGGTAACTCAGTTGTACGTATCAATGTTCTGTGTACTTTAAACATTATAGATCCCTTCTTACTTAAGTTTCCATATTTCACATTAAAGAGTACACAGTTTCAGTAACTTGATGAGAATCTGCAACGCAGCTTAAGCTTATGTAAAACTCATGCTCCAGGTTGAACAAAATTCAGCTCTAGTGTTACTCAAACAAACCTTCCCTCCACCAGCAAGAACTTCGAGGAGGAGCTTCTCATGTGTCCTCTCACGCTCCTCATCTCCAAACTGAAATAGAGAATAAATGAAAATAACAAGAAGTTATCGTAAAATGACAATTCTCAGGCAGGCAAAACAAAAAACAACATTCAAGCTCAAGGAATTAGAAGCCCAGAGTAACTACTTGCAACTAAGAAGGCAGTAAAGTCACATAAGTACATCTAAAAACAAGCGATTTAGGATACCCATAGAATCTGACCTTTCCATATAATGACAATTTAGTTTCTACCACTGTTCCATTGACAACAAGATCAGCTGCTCTTGCATTATTGGCCCGAGATTCAGCAAACTCTAGCGGATCATCTCTTAGTTCATCAAGTATATTAACTGAAGGAGGGGCCTTCATCCAAATAAAAAGGAAGTAACATTACGTAATGGGTACTTCAAGTGACAGGGACGAGATTTCAGTTAACAAAGGTAATGATTTGATGTCTTACAGAAGCTCGGTATGTACTATGTACAAGTGCTCTCAACCAAGTTGACTTATCCTCCTCACTTCGGAACTCCAGTATCAGAGTATTAAAAGACCCCAGAGCCTTGTTTGCAAAAGAAAAAAAGTAGAAAGAGAGGATATTATTTGCTCAATAAGTTAGAACATAACAAAAGGCGTAATATAAGGATCACACTGATAAAGATACAAAATAGAAAATTCGTATTCAAAATATCTTTCATTACACAAAAAAGACTATACTTCTCAATCTTAAATTTAGTAAGAGGAACTCTCATTCACAAAATTGAAGGATGAGGTAACTGATTACTATTCTGCACCACATTACCAACAGAACTCATACACAAACAAAACTCACAAATGATGGGCATAAATGACTTGCAAAAGAGACGGCATACAAAAAAACTTTCTTAGTCAGAAATCACAATACTGAACAGCAACTTCTCAGGAACTAACAAATGACGCTACCCAAGGGATAGGAAGAACACTAACTTTTTAGGAGGAAAGGTGGGGTAAAAGAATATATAGTAGTAGCATGTGGATCAAGGTAGAAGAGAATATAAAGTAGCAAAATGAGCATCCGCAACATTACATGCTTTAACGCATCACACTATTTCCTCCAGGTTTTTATCATTAAAGTCTCATGTTACTCTTTCCAGCAGGTTAGTTCTTCTCTTTTTGGTTTCAAAGTGATAACAAGTTTTACCCTTTCTGATCTTCCATACATAAGAATCTTCTCTTCTGCTATATAACAATCTATGAGTAAATAGTTATAGTAACCATACAAGCCACTACAACAATTCCCAAAAAAGGATAGAAGCCATGTACTCCCCACACCAGTCAATCCCCCAAGAAGTTAAAAAATATTGACACGTTTTTTAAGCCAAAAATTTAATGAGGTGAAAAGTACTGTTTCCGAATCTCACTGGAAAATCACCTACCTTATTTATATCAATGCCTCTGGTGCTCACAGCAATACAAAAAGGTGAACCACCAACATTTGTTGGAGGTACATCATATACTTGTTTACCAGCCATGCTGCAGTAACCAGAAGTGGACAGGATAAAGAAGGATCATATTAGATCAAACATTTTCTAAATCTGAACCCACGGTAATCAGATCAAATTATTATAAAACTCACAGATGTGCTGATGGTTCACCCAGTTTTATTCAAGAAAAAGGACTCATAATAATATCGACAAAAAGAATGAGAAATGAAATGGTAGACCTCGAGCAACGTTGATAGCTTCGAGAAGATTCAGATTCCAACACATAAAGGATTAATCCAGATAAGACAAGAAAACAGTGTTGCCAGGCAGCAATAGAATAGCCAATTCCCTGCATAAAAATAATAGAACAGACTGATTCACAGCACCAGATTAACTAGCAAATCACATAGATTTCAAGGTATTAACATACCTTCCAAACTAGAATTCTGGCCTCAGTTGCAAGATCTGGGGGATTCCAGGGGGCAAGACCAGTTTGGAAGTTCTCTATTGTATGTTGCTCATCATTCGGTGTCACACCATTGAATAAATTCAACAATTCATTAAGCCTGAAATATCTGTCAGGTGAAAAGTGTATGCCTAGCGTTGGAATTTGAACAGATATGCGCGTTGATGGATGGCTCGGATGAGGTACCTTAATCTTAGTGGCCAAACATTGTAGTATATCAGTACAATGATTTTAAGACCAAGAAAAACACTTAAGAAGTATAAACCAATTCATGAAATATACCTGATCGACAATTACAGACATTCCACACCTATCGATAAGAGAATAGAATTTGTCAGCACCTTCAGAATAGGCAGAAATGCCAGGTTGGGATGCCCAATTGAAAGACTGATTCTCAGAACTGGAAGCTGTAAAGAATGCCGCAATATCCCTTCCAGAAATATGAAAAGTAGAGTACAGACTGTGCCCGTGGTCATGGAATTGGCTATCCTCCTGTTATGCGGATAAAATAAGTTGACCGAATCTAGCATGGCATATGAGCAAATTTGAAATGAATAGAATTTAACCTACCTTTGTTTGTAAAGTGAAATGACCAAAATCTAATAGAAGAAGGCTGTCATTTCCAATGGAGGTTGAAGATCTTATCGGAACTCTAACTTTGGGAGCATCAAGATCAATGTCAAGGGCAAATCTGATGATATCAAGGACAAAGCATTAAGCTTCTCTAGAATCCAAGCCATCTTAATGATAATAATATCTGTTACCATACTGGCCTTGAAAATTGACTTCCCATCGAAATCAATGTAATATTTATGATATGTATTAGCAAATTCAAGAAGATTCAAGAACACATGAACTATGCTGATCCAATCTTTTAATACATCAGCAAAAGTGACAAAAGGACAAACAATCTGCAGATCCAGAGAACTGACAGGAAAAGAGAGAGAGAGACACCTGGCCCAAGGACAAGAACTTAAATCTGAATTCATTCATACAACAAACTGATAAAGCTTCAATGCCCCTACCCACGTGACAAGTGCAGGGTGCAAAGTAGTTTAAGTAAAATAAAAGAATCAGCTTAAATTGCTTTTGTCAGAAGGAAAATTACGGCAAAGAGATCTGGAACTGCGACTAATGATTTTGGAATCCTAGCGAAGAAATTAACTTTATTGCCTGGAAGCATTTTCTGGGGAAACCATGTCTGCTGGCTCTGATGCACATGTCATAATACCAGGAAAAAGAAAAAGGTATACAGCAAGCTCTGTAGAATAATAATCTATCTACTATGTTGAAGCCCAACCCAGGTACACGATCTAACTAAAGCATGAGAAAAAGTATGTGAAGTTCCAGGCAATTAACCACGTTCTTTCTTTGAAAGATCTTTTTTTGGTTAAATGTATTGTGCGTCATACAACCAGAGTAACACTGGGAAACTTTCCATAAAGCTTAAACGGATAACAAAGACTAATAGAAGTGATATAATATGAGCTACAAATAAAATGCATCACATGAATAACAAAGGTGATTCTTCCAGTTCCAGTTAATAAATATGAGAAGTTAACCTGCTCTGTTCTTCTAAGACCATTTGAAATTGCTCCTGAGCTCTCCGGGTCACTTCTTCAATTTTATGCTGTCCATTATATTAATTTTTCAAAGTTTAGCTTCGACCAGCAAACAATATATTTGAAGTGATCCGTCTACTAAATGACAAGTTCCTCAATGCAAAGCTTGGGAATTATAAAGATATTACCTGCAATGCAGTTGCAGTTTCCAACGCAAGAGTAGGACTAACAGCAGTACTTCTCTTCACGAAATGTAGAAAGCGATTATAACTTTCCACAAGAACCTAGAAATTGAGTGCAAATAGGGGAAGAGAGAGATTACAAGAGAATCTGAAAAAAAGAATTGCACTAAAGTATAATGAAGGATGGAACCCGGGATCAGACTTCATTATAGATGAATTAATCACATTCCTTTATCGATAAATACAACAAGATGGTACTACAAGAAATAATCAACAAAGAAGAGCCACACATAACAGATTCATTCATCCATCTCCAACATTCAGGCGGGAGCAAAATGTCTCGACTCTAAGGCATAATAAACCCTAATCAATTAACACCTAAAATGATGCGAGCATAAATTTTCATCAAAAGCTTATCCTTTGTTTTCATTTTGTGATGCAACAAGCACTATGAACCGTTCATGTGATGCTTTTCAGTTCCCATCCAAAAAATTGTTCTTCGCAATAAGTATCAAAAAGCAGGAAGCGATCAAAGAACAAACTGATGCAGGATCAAGTATATATTAAAGAGAAAAACTGTAGCAAACTACCGTGACATGACAAGTCGAAATTGTTGCTGACAGCCGCCAATCTACATTTTCTCCAGCTGGAGCATGAACGAAACTAGCTTGCAATGCATTCACCTTCTGCTCATTGGAGACACTCTGTGGCCGAAAGTGAAATCAGCAAATACCCGACAAAATTGAATGAACTCCATCCATAGTCACAATTAAAGAAAGGTGAATGATACTTTTAAGCGCCCATAGGACTAGACAAAAATAAAATGATATATAATCTACAAAATTGAATTAAGAATCTAGTTTCTAAGGATCCAAGACAGAGTACCACGGAATCAATGCAGGGATACCGTTACAAAGTAGTGGCTGGGACGCATGAGATTTTTGGCGTATGCTTTGTCGCTGGTATCTGGTGTCGAGTCCATTTGGAACCAGATATGTTTAGTGATGTACAGCAAAACTTTATTTCAATGTGCCTAAGATCTTTATAATTCATTTATTTCCCTCCATGCCAGCTTGCTTTGGTTTAGGTACGTTTTATGTAACAGGCTTACAGGGTCTTGGAATAAGGGTGTCCAAAAAATTAAAAAATCACATTCTACATGTCATTTGGATGTCAATTGTATAGGTGAGTTGCTGAAGCACAAACAAGCAGAAATAATTGCAGATTCCCAAAACACATAAGAGATAAGCATGCTTTTGGCCAAAAGCTCAATTATAAAAGTACAAGAAGACAAACCTGGGCAAGAGATCCTTCAGGAGAAGAAAATCCATAATATTGCAACGTTACATCACATTGGGTGCTCCGATGTTTAAGCTTAGTAGTAACATTAAGATTCTCAAATCTACCACAAACAATCTCAGTATCATCAATATTGACAATCCTGGCAGCTGCTTTACTGATAGATACAATGATCATATAGTGTATCATGTTTTGCACACCCTTCCCAGCGTGAGCCAAATCCTCATCTGGCTGGTAGCTTAGCAGTTTATTGACCGCTTCCCATTCTTCCTTAGTCAATCTTTCTTCCACTGACCGAGACACACTCGAAGTGTCAATTGCAGAGTCATCATCAGAAGTGCTTCGCCTGCTTGCCAAGAGCCAATTAATACTAAAAGCATCTATTGACAACAAATATAAAGGAACTGTTTGAACTGGATGTGATATGTATGATGCATACTTCTCAATCTAATGAATTTACGGTTGCTTTTATGTAATGGCTAACAATATATGAAGAAATCAAGCAAAACCTCCTAAGAACTCACGAAATGAAAGTACAAGAATGAGGTAATAGTGCTAGATGAAAGAAAATGATTGACTAAACTGAACAGACCATCTTAAGGAAAACCAGCTGCTTTTTCTGAGCATTCTCTGCTCGGCTGCTTCCTTCGACTTTACTGATTCAACCTTTGCATGGGCAAGAAACCTAAATAACAATCAGGAGAGGAGATTACCACTCAACTTGACAATGATAATGATAGAGAAGGATTAACATCCAAAACCAGCCAAGGAAACCCAACCTCAAAGTCAAACAAATCCGAATCCACAGAACTCAGATGTATCCAGACCATCACTCGAAATAATCAAAAGCAAGTAGAAAACATTGAGGACCAAACTTAACATGGTGGATATAAAAACATCTCTGATCAATCTGAAGACTTAGACGAGCAAGAAAAATATAGAACACTCTTCCCATTATTTTTTTCGTCTATACACTTCTAAACATATTAATGGGGTAAAATCTACTGACTCAGCAAACTTCTAAACATACCTCCATAGTAAAATAACTTTGGGATCCAGGTCTTTTTCAATGTCTCTTATTTCAGAATTATCCACATTTAATTGCTGCAAAGAATCAGCATATAACTGCACATATCGTCTACGAAGATGACATAAATGCTGGATTTGCTCCCAAGAGAACCGGTAACTGCAGGGATATAAAAACAAGATAAGTTAGTTTTAGGAAAACAGAATATTGACTGAATGCAGCATTAGATCAGAAGACAACATGAAGGTGAGGATGACAACCTAGTATCCCCAGTAAATATTAATTATAACAGTTAGCACAGGAAGGAATCTGGAAGTTCCAAAATTAGAATACTTACCATCTAGGTGGATATTGATCATACTGAAACCGGATTCTAGATTTAAAAATGCCCTAACAAACAATCATCGAGTTTTTGAAACAAATAAATAATATTTCATAGTCATTTCATTTTCACAAATATACTGGCAATATTTTTAATTATTAGTGCATGAAATATTTATTATAGTAGCCTTCAGCAAAACTAGACATGCTTTTGGTTGAAACTTTTAATCACTAGGTTTTTCAATTACACATTGTTAATCTTTTTTGTTATATATTGCATTGATCACATGGCATCTGCTAATCCCATTATGCGTGTGTGCGCGGGCGAGTATGCATACCTATGTCCATAAAACATTTATACTTTTTAAGTCAAATACCAATTTAAATAAAATACAGTCCCTTAAAATGTTGAACTGGGTTTACATGAGTCTCTACTCTGTTAGATATTCCACGTAAATGTTACCAAGTGGAAGTCCTAAACACTGCATATGTTCAGTTTTAAGTGTTGGATGTCACTTTCAGATAATCATAGTCAATTTCACTTAGCATTTCTACAACAAAGTTACCACATCTTCTTCTGCTGCAACCCAGCTTGAGCAGCATAACGCCACCATAAGGCGGCACGCCCAGAAACTGGCACTCCGGGTCTTAAATGGTAGACTTCGACATTTTTCCTGTACGTCGATATGACCTCCACAAGTTTAATCCAGTCATGATACTGAGCCTGAAACAAAGAGCAGCTAGTTTAAATGCTTGTTTTGTTTTGAAACGGACAGAAATATCAAATAGTAATTAAAGTGAAAATATGTTTGTTTACACATATTCTCATTGAAAATATATTGATTTGACATCACAGTTCAATATATAACACATTTTCATTAACTAATCCAAACTTATTATCATTTGTAACGAAAACCTTACAAAACTGAAAATACATATTTTCCATTGAAAACTGAAAACTGAAAATGAAAACACAAACAAACAGGCCCTGAAGTTTTCTGTTCGTGCTAGGCAACACAAGGATGGTGAGGATGAAGAGAAGTTGGTTCATGAGCACAGTAGCAAAAGTGCAAGTATACTAACATATCCTGCAAGCTGAAAACATGTACGAATGTGAAGGTCAATGTTCATTAGACAAAGATGTCCCTGGCGTAGACAGCAGTAGTGGCAGAGATGGAGAAAACGAATCTGTTGCTTGAATAAATCATTAGCTTTTAATTAGGTTAAGAAGACTTAATATCCATAAAATAATATAGGTAAGGTCTGTCTCACCCTATCTTCAATTTGATCTACCATCAAGAAAATGTGACATGTTTAGATGTAAATCTATATATAATAAAACAGAAACATAGAGGTTGTCCAATTATGCGCCTAAATGCGCATATTTGGATAGCCTCTTGAATTTTATTTTAGCACGTATGATTATTTCTTTTTATTTTATTTTTTTTTTCAATTTTGACAAGTATATGATTTATCTTTATCCAAAAGATCTACAAATTTGTTAAGATAAATTTGATTTGTATATAATTTAAAACTTAGTTTGATATCTAATAACACTTAAATGTTTTTATATTTATTGATCACTTTAATTTTGAATTTTGAATTATTTATCATCACTCATTTTATTTTAAAGTTTGCATTATTTATAAATTTTATTTATTTCTTCACTTTTTACGCACATATTCCTATTTGCTTAGGCTGCCATGTTAGAGATGCCTCTTTATTCTGCCACTTAAATTATCCAAAAGATTAACTCATTTTTCTAGGTAAATTAGTTAACGAAAAAATTAGGCCCATTTTTATATTCAATATACCTTTGTATTTTTTTATACTTATTAGTTACTTCCATTTTAAATTTTAGATTATTTATTGTTTATGTATTTTTAAATTCTACAATTTAAGTTATTCCTAATTCTATTTATTCATTTTTCTAAATATATAATTCTCTCTTGCCTTGGCATTGGGTACTAAGTAGTCAAGTATAAACCATTATCAGGTAAACATAACATGCAGGACCTTGAAACAATATATAGTCAAGATTCATACCTCCGTAATTGTCAATGAAACATCAGGGATGACAAGAGAAGCCTTCTCAAAAGGTACACTTGAATCATTTCTTTCCTGGTTTCCTAGACGGTGGTATTTAAGAACACCGTTGATTGGCGAAACTAAGTAACGTCGATCTTGCGCCCAGGGTGACGGCAAGCTGCTACCTTTTGAAGATTCATTAATGCCATCTTCAAAGATCTAAAGAACAACATAAACAAAGATATAAAGAAAATAAATAAAATGAGACACTAACTCCCAATAATAGATCACTTTGTAACACACACAAACAGACGATTGCAAGAGAGAACAAGACTCAAATAGCTTCAGAAAACAATGTACCTCAATCCATTCCCTAGGGCTAAGATCCTCCCATCTCTTATCCAACTGCCAGGGACCACGATTGGAATCGTGATACATAGCAAGCCTTTCAAGTTGTAATGACTATAACACAACCATGAAGAATGCAAAAAAAGAATTAGAACCACTCTATAGGTAAAACTTATCTTCACTTAAGTCGAATCACATTCAAAAAAAGACTATATCACAAGGAATAATATGAAGCATACCTTTCGCAATTTATCTAAAGCACCACTCGTATCGAAGGTTTCATTCCCCTGCTCATCCATAGTAACAGCAGCAAGCTTCGCAAGGGTAATGCCACAAGAAAATGGATGTCCTGGATTGCTGTGATGAAACATTGAAAGATATGAGAAAGCAAAAGCCCACAGATCATCCCGCAGAGACAGACAATCAAGCTTAATCACTTCAGCAAACAGTTAGTTCAAAGACTAAAAAAGGGACAGTAACATCAAGTACAGAAATCAATCGAACTCATAAAAAGTAATTGTATTAACTCCATGTATAGACCAACCTCAAGGAATCTTCATATCTAATATGAACATTGCTAATAGAAATCTTAAGGTTGCCAATGATTGTAGCAATTAGTGAACCCAGCCAAGAATTTCCAGCTGTCGGCTGCAAAAAGGCACAAGATTATTATGTAATTTTGGCTGCAAAAAGCACCAATAAGGTGAAAATGCACAGAGATATTAATGCATCGAGCTACTTGATGCTCTTAACTGTAACACTTAGACACAAAGCAGAACTCGAAGACCTCAACAAGAAAAGAGTATTTGGCGAACTATACAACAATTGGAAAATAAAAAGTAATGCAGTTAATTGCCAAAAGATAGTTCTTCTGTCTACAAGCACCAAGAATTTTTGTATGCTATCCATAATTTGAGTAACAAAGGATCATGCGGTTAACTGCCATGAGATATACCTTCAGTTAACAAGCATTAATATTTTTTAATCATTGACCAATCATATAAATCCAGTACATAAATATGTAAAAGGATTTAAGAACCTTGTCTTCATATTTTTCCATTATTCTCCTGTTATTCCATTCTCTGCACGCAAACCAAATTTAAAGTGGGCCATTCTCCATTTATCAAGACTCTCACTCATTAAAGAATGATGCGGGTAATAGACTTACTCAATGCTATCTAAAAATTTCCAAAAGAAGCAACTGACAAGGAAAGAAGAGGAGAAAAAGGGGAAAAAGACCAGAGAAGCCCCTATCTTGAGTTAAAGAAATGACAGAGCTCATAAATTACACCCTTTTATCCACCTCCACTAAGAAAATTTTCATTCTTCAATTGTGCATGTGGAAAAAACAGAACAACACTGCAAGAATAACTGCAAAAACTTTCGGCCATACCCTAAGAGACATACAAAGTAATCCCGTAGTGATCTAACACAATAGTGATCTAGCAGGGAACTTAAGCAACCACATAAAGTTCAAATGGACTAGAAATAATTCTAAACACACAGAAGAATTACAGATTGGATGCATACATTTCCCGGCTTTGATCTTGATATTGCTTCTAGTGTTGCTGATTCTGCTTCCTGAATTATGAGCAAAATGACATTAATGGCATAGAGAAAGACAGAGAAAATAATAGTTACAACGATTGAGTTTCTCTGATGTAAGCATTAAATGGTTTGAGAAATAGAAACATAAAAGGCAACGTTGAAATTCTTTTGACTCCAAGAATGCCCTTTTACAACTGAAACAGTTTTGAACAGCATCTAATCGTAGCCTTCATATTCTATATATAAATCTGGACTGGTCAAGTGTGTGAAACAGAAATTCTGGTAACGTGGGAGGATTTGTTTCCATAACATCTAGCATAATGTTTCAATTCATTAAGTTGCTCTATCTGGTGCTATTCTTATTTGTCATCTTTACCTTTCTTTACTTCTTTATGAGTACACATCCTGATTCTAAGCCTCCTTAAACTCCGAGCACCTGCTAATCCCTCTAAGGCAACAAACTGACCACCACCACACCACCACCCCCCCCCCCCCCGCCTCTCCTTCCTGCTCCTAGGTTTTACCAAAATTGGTTGGTAAGAGAAGGAAGCACAATCAGTCAAGGTGTATCTGCCGAAGGAAAGTCTTCCAAAACCAAACATAAAAACAGAAGAAACAATAAACCACATGAATAACATCAAGAAGCCAGTCAAAGCAATATGTAGGAATATATAAACCATCAAAAGAATACTGACAAAACCTAGATATTTTAGCAAACAAACAGGAATATAGATTTACGGACTCCTTTACGAATATATTATTACCTCTAAAAAGTCAACATTTTGGATATTCTATATATGGTTGGAACAGGCAACAAAATAAGATCACAAGAGTACACACAAAGGAGCAAAATACAGAATAAATAGATCAAAGAAACAGTTCTCTCCATTGACATAGTGCTTGCCACAACTGCATCATGCTCAAGCAGTTTAAGCTTTTGCTCATGACAACAAAAACAGGCACCCAGTCCACAAGAAAACGTATTGTGATGGTGCACTTAAAAATTTGACCATATTGATGAGATCCAGATTCACCATGTTGCAGTAGCAAATGTCAGGTAATCCATCCGAGCATATATTGAAAAGACAATGAGCAAAATACAAGCACCTGATTCTCTATGTATTTGTACCCAAAAACATACCACTAAAACAGTTAGGTACACCAGTCACTATAAATGTCTTTACTGTAAACGGGAATTATCTTGGGAACAGTGATGTAATTAGGGATGGGGTCATGGAAGCTGAAGGTAGTTCACAAGATAAAAAAATGTAAATTCGAACTTTGTAATTCGGAAGAGAGAAAAGATTTGCCAGATGAAAGAACACATTAAATGTCCACAAGGGCTCCAATAATCAAGGTTAAAGCATAAAAAGTTCTAAGAGAAGATGTTTGCATAATCTTTTCTCAGTTTATTAGTCCACCTTTTGTTTGCTGAGATCACGTGGATGTATTCAAGCAGACACCAAAAAAATATATCAAGCATTTACTCACATCAATTTGTTGTAGTTTGGCCTCAAAAAGCTTTTCTCGGTCTTCCTCCTTATAGAGAAGAAACAAAAATTGCATTAGAGGGAAAAGATTTAGTGCACTGGGAATAATCATGCATTTTTCAATTTAGTTTTCAAGAGGGATTGGCATGAAATGATCAAAACCTTCAGAGACGTTCCATCAATTGCAGTTGCAAGAATGAACACTTGATCAATAAGAACAATGACAGGCTCCTTCCCAAGACTTTTCCAAGGTACCTAAAAATAGAACAAGACAGTCCAACAGATTATCTTTATTCATGTGTTCATCAAAACGGTAAAATAAAAGCGATCCCTAAATTTTGGTTCAGCCAATTATGAAAAGCAAAATAGAAGCAGCAGGAGGGTCATGTGAGTGTTCTTAGTATTATAATTGACGATTCCATCTCTTACCCAGAAAGGGGTGGAGAGAGAATTGGATGAGTTCTCAAGCTTTTACATTTGTAATGCACTATCACCACCACATTTCAAATTGGCACAAAAAACATAAAGGAAAATTGAAAAGAGAACTAAAGGGTAATCACAAGCATATTACATGCATTCTAATATAGAATTTAATAGTCATGTCCTACAAATGCTACTAAAGTAGTAAAGTACAGATATATGGTAGGATAGTGATATGAATTGCCAAACTTAAAAGTCATGTGATGTATAAGATGGTTGAGAAACTTGAGAGTTGAAATTCTCCTTTCACAAAAATTTTACTTCTTCATTGTCCTACATTTAATGTCGCTTTGATCCTGATATCGAGGATAGCCCATGTCATAAAACACCAAGCAAGTTCCATATATGGATGGCGTTTTAACCTACAATAAATAACATGAAATCCAAAAGCATACAGATAAAAGTTGCCATGTTACAAGACTCAAGTATTAAGTTGAGTAGGGCACTCAAATGTAACATGCAGAAGCAATTATATAAAAACTATTGAATATGCTTCGAGTAAAAAGCATGATATCAAGGAAACACAACAGGGATAAACATTGCCTCCGATTTCCCTAACTGGGAATCGACTTCTCCAAGATGATGAAGAAGATCCCTGTACCTAACCATAGATGGGAAAGAAACAGACCATTTTTTTCGAATCAACTTCAGTTAACAACTCGACCTAAATTAACATAGGTGACTCTATCCTTAGGGTTATTCATGAATGGCAGATAGCAAGAGAGCAACAAAAAAAAAGTTACCTTCAAGGTTATGGTACCAAGGAAACCAGCTTTAACAGCAACAGGAAGCTTCAGTGCATTCAATGCATCCGCCTTTAGTTTCAAGTCTTTGAGAACCACATCACCTAGAGAAAACATCAGGACATATCATATGTCAGCGCAATATCACAGTCTTCGGCCATATAAAAGTACCAAAGCAAACAAAAGCTCATGGATGACTAATACATCTTGAAACTATTTAATGACATAAACCAAAGAATCATTAGCAAATATTTGACTGTATCAGCAAGCAACATATTTCACAGCATATCCCGATAACATCATGTAAAGGTAGCACTAACGGGCATTTCTCATCATGCAGCCACATAGAAATCAGTAGACATTTAGTATAAAAAATTTCTCCACTCCCTGTATCTCATCTAATTTATTCTTGAAGGTCCCTTGTAGTTCTTGGAAAATTCTCCAATTTCAACATCTCAGTTCAATTTCGTCTATGAGCTCTTTGTGCTGCCAACTTCTGCATTAATATTGCTGTCTCTACCTTATTCTTCAATATTCATTATCTTGATCGCCTCTCCAAGCACCTCACCAAGTTCTTCAAAATCTTCAACAATCCCACTAAAATTTCTTACATCTGCACTTTCTGGACAAGATTCTCTCACGAAACTATTCATTAAATATGTCATCTATCAACATATCAAATGCATTTTAAATGACTTGACTTGCATGCATCTCTTCTCCCTCGGCTTCTTTCTATTTCTTCTACCAATGTTCATAAACAGCTTAAGGACGCAAAGTGCAATCAGTCCTTGCAGCTCTCTTCACATTACTAGTGAAAGTTCTCCCTCTGTTTGAATGGTAGTGCAAATAACATAAACTATTCGCCATGCTGCAGCACGAAGCCAGTGTATGATTGGCTCTCAATCTTCTTAGAAATTCAACATGAATTTAAACAACATGCTCTTCATAAATTGTATCCTTCGATCCAAAAAATCTAATGGCAAATCACATGTTTGGTCATTGGAACTCACAAGAAAAATAGAGACTTCTATAAACATTTCCAGGAAACCAAAAAAAAAATAAATAAAGGGGGTGAGACAAAAAAACATGATTTTTAAACTGATTTAAATGGTAGGAGTGATTACGCACCTAACCAAATCATTTTTCAGAAACAAAGCTTAAGCCCAACATCCGAAAAGGTCAAAGCAACTTCAACTACGGCATCCAGTTAAAGAATCTCACTCACTCACCTTTTGATAAGGAAAAGAATTTCGCATCCATTTAAAACACAGAAGAGAAATAAGAGACTGAGAAACATTACATGAGTCCCATGCTTGCTAGAAATTATAAAGCTTGAGCCTTTTTTTTTTTGGCATTTAGAGAAACAAAAGAGACAGGTAAAATGTGTCTATACATGATGGAGAGCGGTAAAAATAGATTTTTACTACCACAATGAAGACCTTCTATTCTTGTGTCCGAACTCAAAAATCAACTTCTTTAATTTAATCATCAAATATCAACCAGCAAACTAGTTAGTACAACCATCAGAAAATGATTTAAAAAGCTAAAGTTCCAAACATACCTTTCCACACACTGATTCGCAAGGCCTCTGCCGACAGCCCATGGACGTACTCACCCAAATATTTTCGAAGCAAATGCAAAACCTAGAACAAAATCAATCAAGAAACTGACAAATCAACACAGTTTGGGCAATGACTTAAATGCACTTCACCAGAATGACCAAAAGTAAGAAAAAGCTTGGTTTTGAAATTACAATATGATATGCGAGATGATGAGATCCTCAAAAAGTTACTCCAGAAAACCTTGGAATCATGATAGTGAAGGGAACGGATCAAGCTAAAACAAACTACAAAACTTTTGTTATTTTACTTCTCTACTTACAAGACCATCAATGCAGGTCTTATAGCCATGTCATCATCTTAAGAGACTCTAGCATCACTAACCTACCAAGTCATGTAACCTTAGAGAAACCGTATGTTATAACTGCATCAGTGCATATTGGTCCCAGTATGAAAAAATTGGATATTTTACTCATGAAGAGAATAGGTTCTTTAGAAGATCATTGTCACAAAAGACTATTCCTAGTGGAACTAATGGAGCTTTGCTTTCACATTTAGATTTATTAAAGTTTTCTACATCCTCAATGATGTGAAAATTCATAAAAATGGGACACCTTTTACTCTTTAAACTCTCCTAAAAGCAAGAGAAATGATTCATATGTAAATCTGACTTGAGCATAATCGATCAGGGCTTTGACAATCTCACCCGCATCTCTTGCTTTTTCATTTTCTCTTCTGATAAAAAAATTAGTATCAAGAAACATCAAAAAATTGCACCAACTGCAGATGAGAACTGAGGATTTCATTTCCCTAAATGACATGCATAGATGGATAGATGGAGAGATATTTAGGGACCTTCACCTCTCCCTTAATTCTTTATTTGAAATGCAATCAAGTAAGAAAAAGTAGAATAACTATGGCTAGCAAACATCATCAACAATCTCAAATATGGCAAGTAATTGTCAGACTAGTATTCACTTCTCTAACAATTTTGATCAATGCCACTTACATAGCAAAACTTCATTATTAATTGTTAGCTCTACAAAATTTACTAGAACTTTAATGCTTTCAGGAGCTACATACAAGCCAACACAAAGATCAACATTACATTGACCTCACTATCCTCAAGCAATAAACGAATCAATTTGTACTTTTGGTGCAAGCAACTGGAATCAGAGTCAGACTTCCTCAAAAGCAAATGAACAACATTTCCACTTCATTTTGATTATCTGCCCTCTTGCCATTGCATAATCACTTAGGTGGCTCCACTCAGATACTCAATTAAACCATTTATCATCAGTGTTACACAAATGCCTGAATTACAATTATACTTTTGCCCCTCCAACAATCCCCCAACTGATGGTCCAAAGTCTCAAGGATAGGAATTAGCAAGAGAAAGAAATCCCTAAAGGAAAAATTAGCATGCAGGGGAAAAGTACTATTCATTCACTAACGAAGCAAAACAGTTTTGCCATTGCCAAAGGATGCGAATGCATTTTCTACTTACCCTCTTCTCAGGAGTCAACCTTTCATCTGTCTTCATCCTTCATCAAACCATTCGTTTTCCTTTTGCAATCACCCCCATTGAGCCAGCTAGACTCATCAAGCACTTACAGGTGACAGGTACTACTTCTAAAATTTGTTCGTATACAAGAGATCGTTCATATATTGCTAAGGTGTACCATGACTGTACTCCTAAAATATATACCCAGGACAATAGCAATCACTAACATATTCATTTCATCCTAAAGACACCTGTGTCTTGACTCTTGAGGTATTCTAAGTGCTGTTCATTTTCCTTTACCTTCTTAAGTCTACATTATATTATTCCCTTCATACATATGTTCATATTTGCGTCGCCATTGAGAATGTCCCATCATTGAATTTACTTATTCTTCCCTTAATTATCCTTGTGTTCAGACATCGTAATCCAGTCCCATTATGTTTAACATTAAGCACGCAAAATTCAATAAAATTTCAACAAAAAGATGGTCTGAAATTCTTAAGCCTCCATTGAAATGTCTAAACGTTATTAAATCACTAAGTAAACTAAATTTTGCGCTTATTCCGAATTTTAGAGCCAGAAAATTCTCTTTCAACAAAAACAATTGAGCAACTCATAAACCTTCATTCACACATGTCCTCGTAATAAAATTACCACGGAACTAATAATTTCCAGGTATTTCCGTCATAAAAAAAAATCTTCAAGGAAAAAAAAAAGCAAATAACGAAGGCCGCTAAATTTCACAGCCCAACAATACTGCAGATAAACAGAAAATTGTGCCGAAGATAAACTTACGTGTGCTTCGAACATGGTGAAATATCAACCGCCGATCGCTTCAATCGACGAGTTTCACAATTTAATTTGAGCAAAAGCTAATGATCGCCGAAGAAATACAGCCATTGATTAGTAGACAGCAGATATCCGATCGATTGAAATAATCAATTTCTATCAGCTATGATTTGAAATGGGTGAAGAATTAGAGAGGAGTTTTCGTGTGTGTGTGCGCGCGAGCGTGAGAAACGGTGGTGGGGTCTCCAGGTGCTGTGACTTGTAAGCATAGAGCCGGTCCTTTTTGGAAACATTTGCGAATTGCAGGGCTACGGGTCCGGTCGGGTCGAAACCGGTAATCTTGGTTGAAATTGGGCTTGAAACTTGGGGGCCAGTGAGATTCTGGGCCTTTATTGGGAAGGGAAATTTCAAACCACTAAGCCCTGTTTCAGTACCCGATCCAATCCAAACCAGAAATTCTCAAAGAGTTTCAGTTACACTTATATGGTGATATCGGTTATACTAAAAACAGATTAAAATATCCTCGGTAAAGGTGAAATATCCTTAGTATGTATTTGGATTGATGTATTTGGATTTGAAGAGAGGATTTCAAATAATTTCATTTGAAAAGAATTTGAAATCCATCCATATTCATCAAAACATAGTTAAAAATTATAATGTAAGGATTTGAAATCCTTTGAATTTGGAATTATCCAAACAAATTCAAATGATTTGTTATTAAGGATTTAAAATTCATGATTTCAAATCTTTCAATCCAAATGCAATCTTACAGAATAAGGATTCGCATGTGTTTTGTCTTGGGTCAAGTTGGACCTGACCCGTTGGCTAGAACCACCATCTCAATTATCTTGTGCTTAGAAGCTTGAAATCACGTCGTGTGGACCTGTACGGAGATTTTGTCCTATAAATATCCATAGCTATTTTGAGTCACGGTGCATCATTATTACTTTCACTCTAAGATTATTCACTTTTTTTTTTTTCGATCTCATCAAACTGATTTAAACATTAGAGGGTCCTTGTTGAGGACCACATGGTTAACCTATCAATCTCCTCTTTTTTTATGAGGTTCTTAAACACTTGCCATCTGAATTACCATCAAAACGACCTTGGTACCAACCCAAATGACTTTTATTAACCTTAATAATTTATTAATTTTACTTTAGGTGACATATAGAATCATATTGTAAATATATGGTGTATACATATGAATGCACACACACCCATGTATTTTTCGCATAATGTCTCTAACCTTTTGTAATTCTCCATGATGGTTGATTTTTTGTGTGGTCTATAAATACCACCATGTAATTCATTTATAAGTGAGCTTTTTGGAAGAATAAGATAGTGATCTTTAGAATAAGTTGTTCTTTTGTTTCTCATATATAATTAAGAGTGAAAGGCCATTTTTTCTAAGTTTATAACACGTTATCAGCACGACGCTACGCTCAGCAAGGTAAAAGGTGATTTTTTCTCTATGTATAATTTGTATTCCTTACTTGTATACTTCTGCAATGTTATAGTTATTTTTATTCTTGTATATTCAATAATGAGATATAGAATACTAATATTCTATACATTTTTTTGTCCCCTGAAGTTGACGTATAAAATGATGTATATAATAGTAATTATAATTTATTTACAAGGCTATAAAAGTAATTTTCCTGTGTAGACCACATGGTGAATATATGCACCATATCTCACCATAAAATAACCAAATCACTATAAATACAATATATTTTTTTTGATGGCAGGTTACTATTCACTCATTTGACAACTCATACACAAATTCTCTCACTAAACTTGGGGTGCAATTGTGTCGAGGGCATTTTTTCCGATTATTCCTTTTACTAAAAACCACTTCCACATCATTGGCGCCGTCGGTGGGAAACTATTGCTCCGATATTGAGAATGCAAACCAGGTCGCGTGCTCGCGATGTTCAAGGGGTGGACATTGCCCAAGAAACGCATAAAAACGGACCAGAGCAGAACCCACCCCGTGAACAGTCACCACAACATGGGATGAACCTTCCACCCCATGAACAACCCCACCAAACGGGAGGGCCCTGCCACCCCATGAACAAGTGCCTCAGGAAGAAGCACCTTATCCCCGTGAACAATCTCCACCCCCTGGCAAAGAACCACCCGGTGAACAAAAAACACCCCCTTGGTGGAATCACCCCGTCCAAGGAGTTCCACCCAAAGGTCCGATGATCCAGTTGACGCAAGAGGCCTTACTAGCGCTGATCCATGACGCATCCAACCGAGCAGCCGCTCAAGCGATAGCTCAATTTGCGACTAATCACCCCATGAACCCGCCCCCTTATTCTCCTTGTCGAAGTCGAGAAGAGTTCTCGGCTCCCGAGGAGAATGAGCATAGGTGAATAGCAGGGTATCTAAACCGGAGGTTATCCAGGAACAAGATCAACTCCCCCCGCAGACAAGGCAACCCACAACACCTATACTCTCGAGGGGAGTAGAGGACCCTTATCTCCCCGTGGTCGTGGCTCATCCAAGACGTAGCCCTTTCTGCACGGCAATCCTAGCCGAGCCGCTTCTGATGGGCGTTAAAGTGTCAAACCTCCCGGAGTACGATGGAACGGGAGACCAGCAAGAACACTTAGATAAATTTTATGCTAAAATTGACTAGTACGACTTGAGTGATGCCGCGTACTGCAAGGTCTATCGCACTACGCTTGCAAAGTGTGCTCCAGCTTGGTTTAATCAACTACCAGTTGGAGCTATCTCCAGCCTCGAGCAACTAACCCAACGTTTTTTACATTACTTCTCTATGAACAAGAAAGTCCCAAAAACGGCAACATACCTTTTCACCATCCGCCAGAAGGAGATGGAGTCGTTGAGGGATTACATTCAGAGATTCGTGGAGGCCGTGCATGAGGTGCCCCATGTTAACCACGAATTGTTGGCTAGTGTTATGCAACAAAACTTGCTTCCGGGAAGGTTCAAAGAGTCTATAGCTGGAAAACCCCCCAGTACTTTGGAAGACTTACTCCTGTGATCACAAAAGTACACCAGAATCGAGGAATCTCAAGCTATGGATCCTACCCTCAATGTAAATAGGAAAGGCAGGGAGGAAGAAAATAAGCCGCGGAAGGAGGAACACAAGCATGTGCCCCCCGCCGGATTTACGCACTACACCCCTTTGAACGCCCGTAGAGGAAGAAATATTAGTCGTGGCGGAGCAACAAGGGCTGATTGACCAATGGCCGAGAAAAATGAAGGACAATCCCGAGAGGCTAAAGTCCGACAGATATTGCCACTTCCACTGTGACATTGGGCTTACGACTGAGGAATGTCATCACCTCCAAAATGAGATAGAGAAATTGATCCAATGGGGACACTTGAAGGATCAACCAATATTCACAAGGACGCCAATTTGACTAGGAGGATGCGGCCGTGCACCCCATGACGAGCTCTAGGCCGCACACCCCATGATGAGCTCGAGCCACACATTGAGCTTGTAGCGAGGAGAGGCAAGGCCATGCACCCCATGCAGAAGTCATCTCATGATCTCATAAGGATTGGCGAGAAAAGACTCATTCGCTATGAAGTAGTAACCTTAAGTTCGCATAGCAGGTAAAATTATCTTTTGGCTATTCACTTGTAATAGGAGAAAGCTCGAGTAAGAGGTCAACAAATCCTTCGCCCCGTTTGATTTCTCCTAAGATGTTGTAATTCGAACATTGAGTAATGAAGTTAATTTTCTTGTCGTAGTCTAAAAAAATAAAAACTCACGAAAACTTTGCATCCCCTTGAAGTTGGTAAAAACCCAATTCCGGGACATGAGCAAGTATCCTTTGAGGCAATGTCTTCTTAGATGAAACTTGAGATAGTCGTAAGAAACATCACCCCGGAAACTTTGCCTCCCCTTGAAGTTGGTAAAAGACCAGGTCCGGGACATGAGCAAGTATCCTTTGAGGCAATTTATTCTTAGATGAAATTTGATATCGTCGTAAGAAACATCGACCCGGAACCTTTGCATCCCCTTGAGGTTGGTGAAAGACCAATTCCGGGACATGAGCAAGTATCCCTTGAGGCAACATCCCCATGGATGAAACTTGATATCCTCGTCAAGAATACGACCACAGAAACTTTGCCTCCTAGAAGTTGGTAAAAGATCAACTCCGGACATGAGCAAAAGCACCCCTTGAAACAACTTCGGTAAAGATAATGAAAACAAAATAATGAAAACTATATTCATGAGAGCTAAATAGTGCCGAATTACAGGCCAAACATCCGACCATAAGAGTCGGAAGAAGTCATCCCAAGTACTAAGTCTTGCCGAATTACACACCAAAATATCCGACCATACGAGTCAGAGAAAGTTATCCGAAATACTACTAAATAAATAATAACTACGCTCTATCGTCTTCCCTAAGGTCTTGGGGGGCTCTGTCACGAGAAGGATCCACCTTCTCCTCATCATCCAAGAGAAGTGTCATCTCGAGAAAAACACATCCCCTTCCTGAAATGTTTCGACCCAAAGAGAAGCGCCCTCAAGGGAAGGGGAGGTCGAATCCCTCCTCATTTTCCTGGAAGAGTGTCATCTCGAGGAGAGCCTTAAGGGAAACCGGAGCCCAAACACGCCCTCCTCTTGGAGGCGGAGGTTAAGCACCCCCTCCTCCTGCAGGAGTGTTGTGTCGAGGAGGAGACTTCCTCCTCCTAGAGGAGTGTCACCTCGATAATTAGAACCCTACCGAAAGAGCGTAGGGAAAAAAAAAAAAAAAAAAACCACCCTCTCCCGTTTGTAGAGTAAGACTACTCATCCACCCATCACATTTTTCCATGATGCATGAAAATCCTCTAGTGTGATGGGAAGTCACATCTCTCGAAGATGACGTCGAAATTTCTCAAAACACATGAAAGAGAGTAACCTCTACTAGTAGAAAGTAAGAGTAAAAAAGAACAAAAAACATGGGATGTTGAAGTGGTTGAGGTCCTTTACTTCCATTCTTTTGACCTGGATTCAAATCCCAATGGATGCAATATCCTTCCCATGGCTGCACCTCGACTTGGCCTTGTGACATCGGACCCGGGCACACCTCCTGGTGCTGTAGCCGCCTCGAGCTGGCTCTCGAGCTCGGGCGCTGGGTGGACCGTCTAACGTGAGCTCGAGGCACCTAGGCGGGTCACAAGCTCGAGTTCCCTCAAACTGGGCTTTGCACGCGGGCTTTGCACCACTTATATCTTGGGTCAAAAATCTCTTCAATATTAGTTTAAATAATTGTTCTATTTGAGGGGCATTAAATGCTTCCCACATTTTTTTTTTAATTTTCGAACGACTCACACATATTTTAGTAACTTATTCGCGAATAATTAATGGATTCCCATCCACCCTATGCATTCTAACACTTCAATTTTTTGTTTGTTAATTGTGCAAGAATAAGTTGAAGTTTGTTTGTTTGTTAAAACGTCATACTCTTTAGGAGAAGCATCTTCTAAGTTTTGGTTTTTAGCAACTTAAAATTAGAAAATAGAAATTAAAACTAATAAAGCAAAGAGAAAGTCATGTTTGGAGTTAATAGGAGTAAAGGGCCAAAATGCAATTGTTGGCAACAGGTCTTGAGTTCCACCGACAACTTGGGAGAACAGAACCCACATGCCAAAGCCAAACAACCCCACATTTTATTATTATTATTATAGAATATACATATGCTACCAAGACAATTATTGTCTAGGAAGTCCGAGGGAAGTGGCACCGTTTCGGAAGATGATGAAAAAGAAAAGTTATATTATTACTATAAATAGGGATCTTTTGATTCATTTAAAAAATACAAGGAATGATTTGATAAATTTTTTTTTGCTAATATTTCATATCAAAGAAGATAAATTGCATTTAATCTTATACATATATATATATATATATGTTAAGCCCTAATAATTTTATAAATTATGATGTTGATGTC
The DNA here is from genome assembly GCA_034509735.1 of Sesamum alatum. Classification (NCBI taxonomy): domain Eukaryota; kingdom Viridiplantae; phylum Streptophyta; class Magnoliopsida; order Lamiales; family Pedaliaceae; genus Sesamum; species Sesamum alatum. The sequence goes on from JACGWO010000006.1 coordinate 38,230,836, forward strand.
CATTACGAAAGTGTAAGAGTTAAAGCAACCAAAAAAATGCTTTTACAGAGCCTAATCTGATCATGTGTTGGTATTTAATTTGTGATTAATTACCCGTGACCCTCAACATCTCCAACCCGTGATTTCTTTAAGACATGAAAATGGATACTTTGTTATGATGATGATGGGCAGCAGGCAGCAGGCAGGAGCAGGAGCAACATAAAAAACCTGGCCACACGCGGCTGCTCCATTCACTGTTGACCACTTCTTGTGCTCCTCTTCCTCTCACATGTCAATTGTTACTCTCAAGTAACAAAGATGAATCAGACATCACTAGACCATATAAAATCCATTTAAACTTCATTATTCTATTACTATTGCATCTTCTATTACATTTTTTATTTAACCCTACGTACCTAAATCTAATAAACGTTGAAGGTAAACTTAAAATAATTTTATACACTTAATGTACATAGGTTAAATAGAATACCAAGTTGAATTCAAAGAAAAAAGAAACTCTGAAACTACAAATGATTGTGCGAATTGGTGGTAATCTTAATTAAAAGGGACCGGATGGGAGTCTAGAAACCATAAACAGTCATAATCTTTTCATAGGGTGGGCTAGTGATTATCAATGAAATGATATTATATAATAATTGATTGACATGCACAATTGTTGAATTAACGTATGTAATTAGTGAATAAATGAGAGCGCTAAGGATACCAAATTACGTATATCGTCCTCATTCCGAATTGTGAAATCTAAAACAATATCTCAATTCTAACTTATTAGTCTCTGCAATGTAGTCTATAAATTAGCACGTAAATATTTGGTCAATAGGTTAAATCTGTTTTTGAATAGCATTATTTCAGAATCACAGTCCGCATTTCTTAACGTCAAACTAATCACTGACAATATTCTAGTCGTCGTTGAAGTTAATCATTACCTTAAGAACAAAATAAAGGGTAAGGAATGTTTGGTAGCGCTTGACTTGACATGAGCAAAATATATCGCCGAGTTGAATGGTCCTTCCTGAAATGGGCACTTGAAAGACTTGACTTCGATGAGAGGTTTGTTCGTTTGGTTACTTTGTGTAATGCCTCAATTTCCTTCTCGTTTGTACTCAATGTTGACATTTTTGGTAATATCACTTTGGAAAGGGGAATCCGTCACAAAGATCCTTTATCAACTTATTTGTTCATCTTCTGTGCAGAGGAACTCAGTGGTATGTTGTTAGCTAAGGAAAGACAAGGTTTATTGCGAGGTGGCGTACAACACCACAAATCAACCACATACTCTTTGTTGATGATACTGTTATTTGTTGCCACACGACGAATGAATCCCTCATTTGATCAAAGACGTGCTATGGATATATGAGCTGGCTTCGGGACAATTAATCAATAGGGACAAGTCGACTAAGTTGTTAGTCGAAACACCCCGAAAGTGATGCGGAATGAGCTAGAAACATGATACGCATTAGGATTGAAAGTGCTCATAGTTCCTACCTGGGGTTGCTTACGGTCATCAATAGCTTAAAGCGGGATGCCTTCAATCAGATTAGGGAAAAGATTTGGAGAAAGACATTAGGTTGGAAAGAGAAGTGCTTATAGCAAGCAGGCCACACAACACTTGTCAAGGCCGTTCTCCAAGCCATGCTTATGTATGTGATGTCCTATTTTCATCTATTGAAAAATTAGCTTAATACGATCAACTCTATCATCCGGGTTTCTAGTGGAGTAACAGGGAGAAAAAGAAAAAAATACATTAGCTAAGCTGGGACACTTTGTGTAGGCAAAAGTGGGATGGCAGTTTAGGCTTTAGAAATTCAAATGCTTCAACTCTGTTATTCTAGCGAAGCAATCCTGGAGAGTGGCGACAAAACTAACTTGCCCACGTAGCAGTTTATAAGCCTTGATATTTCCCTCATGCTACTTTCTTTGGTGCTAATAAGGGAACTAACTCATCTTTATCCTAGCATAGGATATGGGGCACAAGGGGTTTGATTGAAAAAAGATCATGATGGATAGTGGGTGATGGGCCACGTCAGTGTGTGGAATGATAAGTGGATGTCAAGAGGAATGACTTACAAACTGTTGATTGATCGTCGTATTCTTAGCAGATTTTCATTAAGGGACTGAGTTGATTGAGGATGATGGCCACGGCTGTTCCTCCGTATTTTTTGCTGTCTTTCGGAAACACGACGGAGCAAGTGGAGGCGCGTCAGGATGCCGGATGCCGAACGCGCGCAAGGGAAGCCTTCGTCTTCTCCGATGCGGTATACCCTGCGGTGGCCGGGTTGACTCGGCGAGGCAACCCGCTGAGTTAGCTCCACCGACTCGGTCATTCAGAGGTGATTTAGGTGTATGTCTATATAAAGCCATTGGGTGTATGCTTTGCTTGCATCTGCGTGATAGTTCTCCTGAGTCTCAATTCTTCATAGTAGATTGCATTACCTATTGTTGTTGCATTTCTGACGTATAGCGTTTGCGGCTTTTTGTTCTTTGTGTGACCAAGGTACTACGAACTATGCTTTTATCAGTTTTCTGGGCTCGTTATTGTTGTATATGTCCATATGAACTGATGTGTTTGCCTTTATCATTTTTCCAATGTATTATTATTATGAAATGCTGTACTCTGAGGCTTATGAGATGCTGTTTATTCTTTTATCAGTTTTGGAATGTATTCTGTGATGTTTTCTTCCCATAAATGTCCATAAACGCACACTAAAAGGGACTTGTTAAACTGCCAAAGACAAATACTAATATTATTATCCAACTCATGAATTATTTTCTGAAGTGTGATGTCTTAATGTGGATGAGCTTTTGGAATCTAGGGTAGTAATTAACATAAATATGTCTGCTTACAAAAGTGTGTAGCATGGGAATTGTGTTTTCGATATTATTATGTAGTTATGAACAATTTTTATACTCTTTGTTTGGAAGTAGGGATGGAGATGGCCAGGCATCACATGGAAATCAAGCCTCTAGATTGAGACGGACTGCTTCAGTAGGCCCACGACGGAGCCTAGATATGGGATTTGGTACTAGCGGGATTGGGTCGTAGGACTTGTTGTTAGACGCATGTATATATTTTCATGTACTACTATTCATCCCAATGTAAATAAAAATGGAGCTAATGTGTTGAAAAAATTTACAATTAATTATTAACTTAAGTTTATTATGACGTATTCGATTGCATCAAATTTATTATTAAAGTCATCCATGTTTATTATTAAAGTCATCTATGTTCACTTTAAATATCCCCTCTAATTTTGCAAATGATAACAAGTAATGTACATAATATTATTTTATCAAAATATTATTATTATTCATGATAATGAAAAAAAACCTAATGTGCTAGTAATTATTTTTAATAAAAAGAAAATATAATTAAATGGATAAAACAAAAAATACAATTTAATAAGATTAATATATTAAATTATTAAACCCACCTAACAATAATTAAATATTAATATACACATATAAACATTTAAAATACAAACAAAATGACATGATGTGACAATGAACAATGTTTTTTGTTCCCAAATATATATACACAATTTTCTAACACATACTTATTTATCTCTATTTTTTCTCTCTATCTCCAAAACTTAAAATAAAACAATTTGAAAATGAAATCAAACACTATGAACATCACTCCTCGCGTCACGTCACGTCGGAACAAATATTGGAGTAATTATATATATATATATATATGTGTGTGTGTGCGCGCGCTTAAAAGTCTCATCAACTCATAAGGTTGTTTGAATCTCTTCATCCTCTCGTGACCGCTTACACGTGACAGGTTAAGACAAGATTGCCATGCATACAGTTATTAACTATTATTGTAAAGCTCTTCTCACATCCAATATCATGTATGAATAAAATAAAAAATCAGCATTTACCGATCTGGGTTATAATTGAATTCATGGGAAATTCTAAAACCTGATTCGACCAAATCTGAATCAATCAATCATATGGCAAGTGTAATACATTTGCCGTGTGATTGGTGCACAAATTAGAAAAAGTGACCAATCACATGACAAGTATATCACACTTGCTTTATAATTGATTTTGTTCCACCAAACCTGGCCCGAACAAAATTTTTTCTTGAGTTCATACATATGCATAATTACGCACAAATAAAAACTACTAATGAGTCACGTAAACTCATTATAAGCCAAAATATCCTAATTAACTTACAAGAATACTAGTACGTAACACCCCCCCCCCCCCCAACAAGGTTGTAATTGTTAGAACTTAAGTAGGAAATAATCCAGAAAATTGAGGAGTGACAAAAAATTTACATGGTTTGTTTAAAAGAAATAATAATAATAATAATAATTTATAAAGTAGCGTGTGAATCTATACTAATATATAAAGAAAATGTCTTTTTTTCACTCACAAATGGCGGTTTATGACACCGTGACACTATTTTTTTGTTTTGCCGATAATACTCCTAAAGTTACTTTTTTTTTCTTTTGTTTTAAATGTAATGTATTGATTTATATATATATATTATATTTAATAATTTTAAAATATGTAATATTATTTTATATGCACGCAGAAATGACGTATTACGAGAACTAGTTATATATAAAATGAGGGGATATATAGATGGATGGAAGTAGCCGTGAATGGGGTTTAAATGGTTGTCGTGAAGCTACTACATGCTTCCTACTTCCATGGCCACAAGTCGCTACACAACAACAAAGAGTCACGAGACAAGGATCCTCTAACATTATTAATCTTTTTGCTTTTACACCAAACCATACATCACTTCCTACAATTCCACCTCATCACATTAATTAATTAAATATATTTCCACTTTTCTTTATTTTCCTTTTTCATTTTCACACCAAACCTACAAACATCGACACATTCATTACATGAAATTTTGGGGTGGGCGTTCATGATTAAATAATTTGTGAAAGGACTCATGTGCCTGTGCGGGGCTTTGACATGCAGTAGACATTGATTTTCGGCAAGTTAACAAATTTGGAAATGCACTTGTTAATTAACCACAAGGGAAGTTAGTACAGTGCAAAACATAACATTAAATTTGAACAAAAACTTCAAATCATAATTCTGGGATTATAAACTTACTAATTATCCAAATCATCAGGATGAGTTGGAGGTTTGATGAGAACCTGAAACGTAGATCTTGGAAGGGGGCACGCGCGGTTGTCAACAAAAGCAGCTCACTGCAGCTTCTTCCCCTATAGGCTATACCATGTCTGTCCTATGTTCACATGATATCAGACTATGTTGTAAAGAATTTCGCCAAAATTAAAAAACCGATCGAGAACAAAAAGAAAAAATTACTAGTATTATTTATTTTATGTTCTGGACCACCACTAAACAACAGAAACAAACCAAGCACAAAATTTGTGAGAGATCCACATCAAGAAAAGAACAAAAAAAGAAAATGTCAAAATGATGCATGGATCAATGTACACTCGACGCGTGTACACAAAAAAACCTTTGCCCTCCGTGAATCTAATATTTTTTGAAGTATAAATCAGAGCCTCTACTTCCATATGGTTTCTTACCACTGGACTGGACTGAACCACTTTCTCTCAGTTTTCAGCTCTCTCTCTCAACTGTCAACTTCTCCTTCACCTTTTCTTCATTCTTCCCACCACCACCAGAAACTTGCCTGCAACAAAAATTTCCCCAATTAAAGACTTCCTTTTGCCATCTGTCACAAATTTTCTGCTTAGCAAATTAAAAAAGAAAGCATCATCATTATCATTAATGCTTCAGATTCTTGTTTCTTGTTAACCCCAATGGAATTCTTACACACCTTATCCTTGTTACTTATCACTACACTCTTATTACTTGAAAAAAATGTTAGTAATGTGGTGGAAGCAAGGCATCATGAGTTTGGGAAGAAGCAAAAGATTAATAAAAAGCCACGTAAACTCTCCCCTGCTTATGCTCCTGCTCCTGTTTCACCTTCCCCTCACTATCCTCCCTCCATTCCTTCTGATCCGAGCTATGGCCCGAGTCCCGACAACAATTCAAGCAGAAACTGCATTTTCGATGTAACCGATTTTGGGGCAGCTGGAGATGGAGCCACTGATGACACTGCTGCCTTCCGGTCTGCTTGGAAAGCCGCGTGTCAAGTGGAAAACGGTGTAGTTTTGGTTCCTTCTGACCTCGTTTTCATGATCACTTCTACAATATTTTCAGGGCCCTGCCAGCCGGGACTTGTCTTTCAGGTATAGTAGTAATTAATTATTAATGGTTGAGTCTGTCTCTGTCTGATCATGTGTGTGTGTGTGTGTGTATGTAGGTGGATGGGGTGGTAATGCCGCCTGACGGACCGGATTGCTGGCCTAAATCAGATAGCAATAAGCAGTGGCTTGTATTTTATCGGCTGGATGATATGAGTTTGACAGGCACTGGAACCATTGAAGGAAACGGCCACAAGTGGTGGGATCTCCCCTGCAAACCTCACAGGGTAAATCTTCTTCTTGTAACATATGTATTTATCTATACAAAGTATTAAATATTTCTTATACTAACCATATGTGATTTCAGGGTCCCAATGGATCAACATTGCCCGGACCATGTGACAGTCCTGCGGTGGGTTGCTTCAAAATCTTCCCATATCAAAGTGAATTACTAGAATAATGACATGACATATGCTTTTTTCTTTACAGCTTATTCGATTTTTTATGAGCTCCAACTTGGTGGTGAGTGGTTTGCGGATTCAGAACAGCCCCCAATTCCACATGAAATTCGATGGGTGCCAAGGCGTACTCATCGACAAGCTATCAATCTCGTCGCCTAAGTTGAGCCCCAATACAGATGGAATTCACATTGAGAACACAAAATCTGTTGGCATATACAATTCTGTGATAGGCAATGGTGCGTCGTCTCAAACTCGAATCATATGAATTAATTGCATCTTTCCCTGTTTTTCTTTTTTCTTTTGTCTCACAATTGGTGTTTACTTATGAAACAGGGGATGATTGCATTTCAATAGGAACAGGTTGCTCAGATGTTGATATAGAAGCTGTCACTTGTGGGCCTAGTCACGGGATCAGGTATGTGGTGTTTCTTTCCTACTTTTTAGTGCGACTCATTCTTACAATTATTGAGAAACCCCTGAAAACAAGGTTTGGCACCATCTCACCTATATCATCACAATTATTAATCTTTTTTTTTATAATAGGCTCGACTCATTTTTAACCTTTTTGTCCGTACATATGCAGCATAGGGAGCCTGGGCGTTCAACATTCCCATGCATGTGTCTCCAACATAACAGTGCGCAACGCATTCATAAGAGACTCGGACAATGGACTGAGGATCAAGACATGGCAAGGTGGGACGGGGTCGGTTACCGGGATATCCTTTGAGAACATTCAGATGGAAAATGTCAGAAACTGTGTAATCATCGATCAGTACTATTGCTTGACAAAGGCGTGTCGCAACGAAACCTCAGCCGTTTACCTGTCGGACGTGACCTACAGAAACATAAAGGGCACCTATGATGTGAGGAGCCCTCCAATACACTTTGCATGTAGCGACACTGTTGCCTGCACAAATATTACAATGTCGGAAGTAGAGCTCTTACCATATGAAGGTGTATTGGTAGATGACCCTTTTTGTTGGAATGCATACGGCGTGCAGGAGACTCTCACTATACCTCCAATCGACGACTGTTTGCAAGATGGGATGCCGTTGTCCCTGGCTGAGAATTCCTCATATGCCTGCTAGAATTTATACTAATATTATAATATTAATTATGTATTAGCTAGCCAGCAGTATACTGTATAGTTAATATTGTTGGTGATTTTGTTCAATTCTGCTGCGCGCTAGTATTTGAAGGTTTGGTCATGCCATCATTCATCCCTTTGGGATATGTACTAGGTCTCCCTTTTCGTGTCATGTCATCATATAACAATTGGGGCATATACATACATATATTTAGGCCCATACCGTTGGTGCTTTTATGCAATAATAATATAGACTTCTCTTTACATATGTATATGTGCCATTTTTTATACTCTAGAATATATATAGCGTGCTATTTACAATAATGAAATCCTAAATCCTTTTAGGCTGTTTTTTTTTTCCTTATCAGTCGACCATATATAGTGATCATTTTGTCAAATATATTCTTGGTATATTTGAGATTAGCGGTCTATACTATTAATTAAGCGAGATGTGTTTAGAGAAACTAACTAGATATGTGTTGTGTAGAAGTTAAAAAAATGTCCTAATTATTCTTTACTCGGATATATATCCAATAAATCTATCAGTGTAATTCCATTTAAAAGATAATTGTAACGCAAATTTTGTATTTTAAAATTTATTGAAACACGAAAAATGTTACAAATGATTTTTGAATTTAATCGAATATTTTGTGGGTGCGAAATCTCTAATTTAAGCCTTTAATCCTTCGCAATCTTCAATTTCGGCAACTTCAAATGGGGAACTTGACGTTTTGATCTCCTTTGACGTTTACTTGGATCTTCAATAACGTTAATTGGGGGTGTTTTGACTTATTTCCGAATTAAACGCTATAATTTTGGAAGACTTGACTTGAACTCTTTGTATTTCTTGGTGGAATTGAAGCTTTGATCTTCCGCCAAGGTGGACTTCTACTTGTTCTCGAATCAAACATTGGATTTGGATGATTTTCGCGACGAACACCTTGAACTTTGCTTGAACGCCGTGGATTCTCCTTGATTTGCGCTTGAGAGGATTTTGAAGCTTCTTAAATGCTCTCTTGCTTGTGCTTTCAATTGTTTTTGTGTGTCCTCAATTGCTAGAAAATCACCCCTATTTATAATTATAGGGTGAAAGACTTTGCCATATTTACTTGATCACGTGGCGCGATTTGATTGGCCCTTAATGATTTGTTTGATATTTATTTTCCTAATCACAAGATGTGATTTAGACTTACCAAATCAGTGGTATTTGCTTCTTTTATTGGCAAGGCAAGATTCAAATTGCCTTAAATACTCCAATTCCATACATGTCAATATATAATTTATCCATAAATAAATATTTCATTTTATAAAATATAAAATTGTTGGAAAAATATACAGCACATGTCAATAAATAATTGACAATAAATTTTGCTTGCCTACAAATGTCCCCTCGAGACTTGTTCATGAATTGCAATAAAGCAAAAGAGTGAACATGTCTCGAAATTGATTCTTCGCATGAGATTTTATTTCCTCCACTTTCTTCTAATTCTTTTTTTTTGACATGCGACTGAACTTGAAAAATAAATTTCAAGCTACCTACGTACCCCGTTGAGAGGATCAAGTCATAACGTAGTTCAATCATAAAGATATATAGATAGTTTAGACTCGTATCAAGGAGTCTTCAAGTTTGAATTTGTAATAGTTTATACTCATATCAAGGAGAGCCTTCATTTGACCTTTTTGAATTTGATAGATAGTTTATACTCGTATCAAGGAGCCTTCATTTGACCTTTTTGAACCTAGAAGATAGTTTATACTCGTATCAAGGAGTCTTCATTTGAATTTACAGACAGTTTATACTCGTGACAAGGAGTCTTAAATTTGTAGATAGTTTATACTCATATCAAGGAGTATTCACTTGAATTTGAATATGATAGATAGTTTATACTCGTATCAGGAGTCTTCATTTGAATTTGTAGATAGTTTATACTCGTATCAAGGTGTGCTTGAAGGAATTTCAGTTGGGAGTTTCGATAGTTTAACCTCATATCTAGGAGCATTATTGACAGTTTAGGCTTTTATCAGAGAGCGTAATTGACAGTTTAGGCTCTTATCGAGGAGCGTAATTGATAGTTTAGGCTCTTATCGAGGAGCGTAATTAAGGTATTTCAGTATGATGTGACATCTTCTTCTTGTCCATCTTCATTAGTGCCAACGCTCAAGTATTCTTGTTCGTCAATATTTATGCTTATCTCAATGGCATGTGCACGGGTGGATAATTCTCCAAAAGTTTTTGGTTTGATTCCTTGAAGTATGTGGCAAAGTCCCCAATGCATTCCTTGGATGCATATCTCAATTGCAGAAGTTTCAGACAAAGTATCTTTGCAACTGAGACTCAAATTTCTCCAGTGATTGATATAATCAATGACAGGTTCTTCCTTCCATTGGTGTGAGTTTGTGAGCTCGATCATGCTGACTGTTCTTTTGGTGCTGTAAAAGCGGTTGAGGAACTCTTGTTCCAATTGCCCCCAACTATCAATTGAGTTGGCTTCCAAGTCAGTGTACCAGTCAAATGCATTCCTTTTCAAAGATCGGATAAATTGTTTCACGAGATGATCTCTGTAAGTCCCTGCATTGTTGCATGTTTCGATGAAGTGAGCCACATATTGTTTTGGATTTCCATTGCCATCAAACTGTTGAAACTTGGGAGGTTGATACCCAACTGGCATCTTCAGATTATCAATTCTTTGTGTATATGGCTTCGTATAAGTCATAGACGATTTAGAGCTTCCATCGAGTTTGTCTTCAATAGTCCCCATGCTCTTTCAATTGGTCAACAGGAATCAACCCATTTGAGGAGACTTGCAACTCTTTTGTTGATGACTTATCCCTTTTGTTGGTTTGTTGCTTTTGGGATGTTTAAGCTTTGTCGTGATCCTCAACTTGTTTTTCAGCTGCATAACTGGTGTCAGTATTATCTATCTTGTTCATCAATTTGTTGATTTGAGAGTCTTGCTGCTGAACATGCTTTGCTAGACTCTCTATGGCCCTCGTCAAGCTTGCAATTTATTCCTCCAAGGTTGTCGTATTTGTCACCATGACGGGAGCAACGCTTGATGTCGAGTGGGGAGTAGACGAAGAGGAGTCATTCTTCAGGTCTCCGTCATCTTCATTAGTCTTGTTGAGATGGAGTAGGTTTTTCTCAACTTCATGGAAAGTCATCTCAGGGTATGTTTGCAACTTCTTCGACATATTTTTGGTGATGACTCCGATACTGTCATTTGAACTTGAAGCAGCAACTTTAAGCGCCGGAATCCTGTTGGCGGCCATCGGAACCACCCTCTTTATATCCTGTTATTCATTTTTTCAGTACGACACATCTTGAGGTACCTGTCGACTCCGTCGATATCCCTACTGGTAATTGGGATAATTTTTACGACTCAAACATTGGAGAGCTCGAATGTTGGAATGGATTTTCAAGAGTAAAACTCACTTGATTGCAAGTGTATAAGATTTCACGGTGCGCTTTGCAAGATGCGAATTTCGCGTTGTATGGAGAAAACCAAAACTGTGGAAGGCAGTGTGAAAATACGACACAGGGAATGGGTGAAATTGGATGCTACGAGGAATATTCAAGGCTAACATGGGACTATTTAAGATTACGAAGTACGTGGGACCGCTTACATGCATGATGAATGAGATTTCTGTGGACGATCGTAATTTGGGTAAGAGTATGATTGTAACATATTTGTTGGGTATGGTTCATCAAGACTCAACATATGATATCAAATATGTCCAATAGAATGTAAAAGATCGATTTGGTTTCAAAATTTATTATCATAGGGCTTGGCATGCTTTGAAGGCGGCAAGAGAAGAGGTATATGGGACGTGGGAAAGCTTTGTTCAAAAGTTGTCTAGATACATAGCTGCATTGCATAAATGGAACCCGGGGACGGTTGTAGAGTGGTTGCATGTGGATACTGACAGACCCGTGATTAAAATATTGAACTATGTATTCTGGGCTTTCAGACTGTGCATTGAGGGATTCTGTTATTGTCGTCGTGTTATAAGTGTAGACGAAACCCTTGTGTACACTAAGTACATGCATAAGTTATTGGTAGCAGTAACATTGGATGTTAATCAATAGGTACTCCTGTTGTCGTTCGCACTCGTTGATGAAGAGTCACTAGCGTCGTGTCGATGGTTCTTGGAGATGTTTTCCAAACATCTACTGATAGACGATGAAGACAAAATTTGTCTAGTTTCAGACAGACACGGCGGATTGATCAATGCTATTAATTTGTTCCAGCCTTTAAATTTTCTCGTGGGGTGCACGGATTCTGTTTACGACACATTTGTTCAAAATTTAACAAGAGGTTCAACAACATCCAGTTGAAGTATATTTGTTGGAAGGCCGGTGCAATGCAGACTACTCGTAAATTTGACAAAATCGTTGAGGAAATTAGGGACGCGAATGATGAAGCATATATTTGGCTAGTAAGGATCGGCGAGACTCAATGGACATTATCCCATGATGGTGGTTGGCAAATAGGCATTCTAATGACAAATATGTCTGAGTGTATTAATGGAGTCGTGAAGGGTGCCAGACGCTTACCAATAATGGCAATTGTACAAATAACATTTTCAAGATCCGTATAATATTTTTTGGAGCGCATCACTCATTGTCACAGAATGATGAATGCTAACTAGCAGTGAGTTGATTATGCTTTCAGGTTGTTTGAGACTATACAAGGTGAGGCGGTGCATCACAAAGTGCAAAAATTTGATTGCAGACATCAATCTGCATTTGTTTTAATATTAAGCTTGACCGGTCAAGGTTCACATACCTACCTGGTCAAATTGAACTAACATCAGTATTCGTGTGACAAATCGGGTAATGGTGGAATTCCTTGTTCTCATGCCATACAGACATCTCGTCATTTTGGGGTAAACGCTTCGAACTTTGTCCATGCGTATTATACTATTCAAGCATATAATTAGACATATTATGGGAGGTTTGAGCCGTTATGGGGGAAGAGTATTGGGATCCTATCCATTTTATGCTTGTGCATAATCCGACGTTACGAGTACGTTGAGGTCTAGGAAGAAATGTTACGACTCGTATCCAAAAGGAAATGAATATGCCACAAGCCCGTGCACGGCAACAATATCGTGCACGACAAGCTTAGTTTACTCAATGAATGTACGCAATTGCTTTGTGTATGTATCTATTTTATTGAATTCAATAAATGTGGCTTTGGGAGTATATCATTAAAATGACATTTTTAAAAGGTATGCACAATATATCATTACAATTTTAAAATGTATGGCCCTATATCATTAAAATGACATTTTAAAAATGTGTACAATATATCATTGTAATTTTAAAATGTACACTGATTTAAATAGATTTAATAATGCCCTCGCAGTGCCACAAGGTGGTCGTCGCCTGTGATGCCGGGCCCAATCATCTTGTTTTTGGGGCTCTTCCAGAGTGTTTAATTCTTCAAAAGGAACTAGTGATATGCCATATTGTCGCGGCTGCTTCGGATTGAGGGAATGTGCAAAGTCAAATAGATCATTAGTGTGCGCCCGACCTACAACATTCGGGGGCGTGTGTGTGGTTGATACATGTTCAAAGTGCAGTTCATCAGAATACTAGTCCGTGTCAGTGCCCACGGTGATCAAGCCCAATAGAAGCGAGCCAAAGCTGCTTAAGCCTTACTCAACTTATAAAAATGGGCCTCCACCCCTCACAAAGGGATACACACAGACATTGACAAGAAACAAAGAACACGAAAGGGTTCTTGGCCATGAGAAATCTTGAGAAGAAACACAGCTGAGTAACAGAGAAGAAGAAGAATCGATTGAAAGTTGTTCGGTCAAAAATAGAGTCAGCCTTATATGTAGGTTTCGAACCCTGGACTGACTGCCAACAACAACTTAACTTCCCCTAACAGAAATATACAACTCCTAAGTCGCAATTCACTAAAAGAAGCGCACGAGCGCTTAAAGAATCTAAAACAAAACAGTGGGCTAAGAAAACACATTGACACTTCTGCTAATCATCTAACACTTCTTCCAATACTTAGAATACACAACAATAGTCTGCTACAGCTTACAGACACACATAACACAAAGCAAAGGACTCAAGTCTAAAAGTCATTTGCTACGACGAAGTTCAGCAACCACGAAGGTTCCACGTCTTCCTCGGCATCAAATCCTTCAAGGCCTTAATACCAAATCCCAAGGTGCCGCGTAGTTTGCTCCACAAATACGAAGAAGATTACACGTCCACATTCAAAAACAAGTTTCAAACTCTTGGATCAAAATTCGGAGAACTGAATCAGGGGATTACATCCAAATCAGATATTATATCCACTTTATTTTTTAAATCAATAAAATTATTTTTTCATATATTTTTTTGTCTCATAATTATTTATGCAGACACAAAATTTTATGTAAACATATACGCGTGGCACAACGATTTTTGTATAGTTAAATACATTCAACACTCTAGAATATGCTTACAGTCGTGTTCAACCATTCAAATATTAAAGTTAACAAAATATTTTGCCTTTGACATGACAAAAATTGCCCATTCGCATTTACTACTAATTTCATATTCCCTAAAGTATGCTTTATTAGAAAATCTTCCTCAAAATTACTTTTTCTGATTTGAATGTTTACTCAAACTATTATTAAAAAAAAGTTTAATATTTATAGTTGTTTTATAAGTTAATAATACAAAACTATTTACAAGCTCCATATATGCAACTATTTTTTACAGTACAAATACACAAAATACTATGTAACTATATATTCATGCATATAATTTTATAAGAAAATTGTTATATTAACTTATATATTTTATACTCAATTACATGTACAAATATTTAAAATATATCATATTAACCACTCACAAAATTATAAAGTATTAAAGATTAATTTATGAATAGATTTGCATATTTTACGGTACATATAAAATATTTCTAAATTGTATTGATAATTTAAAAAAAAAGTTCAATACACACAACAACAAAAAGTAAAAGATATGTATTATTTTGAACAGTGATATAGACAATATGAGGAGTGTAGGTTTGTAGAGTTTATTATGATTTCTATACTAATTATAAATATTATAAAATTCGAGTAGTATTATGGTTCAGAAAATAATTGTAATAAACATATTTTAAAGGTATAAATAATAATAAAATTTGTATCTTAAATATTTTGGTCCATAATATCAGTAAGAAGTTGTTAGTTTTTATACTTTTAGGTCCATAAACATATTTAAAAAAGTGTATTTAAGACATTTTTATTTTATTTTATTCGGGCACTAGAACGAGTCCCACAATTAACGCCGTATGCCACCATACAGTCGATTCTTCCCACTCTGAACCCTAACCATTAACAACAAAAAGCCTTCTTCTCAACACTACAAATTCCTCTTCTCCTCCCCAACGAGATTGGAACCATTTTTCCTCTCCACGTTTGGATTCTGAATTTCGGAGGGAGGTTACTTTAAGAGGTTTCCTGAAGGTTGGTTACGCCCTCGAGGTTGGTGAGTTTTGAACGAATTTCGTTTTTAAATTATTAGATATCTTATGTCACTAGATTACCTTTCCTGAGATTTTCGATAAACTTAGCGTTAAAGAACTGACGGTCTTCTGCTACCTATGAAGCGCTTCAGCTTCAGATATTTGTTGGTTTTATTAATTTTTAATTGTTGTAGTTCTAGGGTTACGACTAGTTAATTTGGCGAATCCTTCGCGCGCGCGCGCGCGCGCGCGCGTGTGTACTCTACGTTGAATTTCGTTTAGCAGATCTTCAGAGTGGTTTATTGACCCGACTCTTGTTATTTTATTGCGATTCCCTGAACGGTGCACACTGAGAGAAATGGAAGTTTGAGGCTCAAATATGACGAAATTTCTTGTTTGAATTTAGTTAATTATTTCTGATTTTGGGCAAACTGTTGTTGTAGCTGAACTCATGTGCTTCAACCAAAAAGGAGTTGACAAAAAAGCTTTCATTGAATTGTCTCTTTTCTGCTTTTTTTGAAGTAGAATTTTCGTCGAAACTGTGGTATAAACTACTAGTGCCGGTGACATTATGTTAAAACGCCTTTGATTGTATCCTGAGCTCCTTTATGTTTGAGCGTACTCAGCCTATTGGGATTAATTTCATTGAAGGTTTGCAGTGTGTTGAGTTGGAATGGCCTCTGCTGAGCCGTCCCCTGGTACCCTAGGGCCCAGATATGCTCCGGATGATCCAACTCTACCTGAACCTTGGAAGGGATTAATTGATGGAAGTACCGGACTTTTATATTATTGGAATCCCGAAACAAATGTTACTCAGTATGAAAAACCGGCAGCTCTACCACCACCTTTGCCACCTGGGCCACCACCCGCAACGTCCACACCGAAGCTGAATCCTATACCAGCAGGCAGAGCATCACAGCCAGAGAGCATCCAAAACCCACAAAGTCAGCAAATGATGCAATCTCAGCTGCCACAAGGGCAGCTTATGAGTTCGTCATTGCAGCAACAGACACAGGTTGCACCACAGTCGACTCAACAGCAAGTAGCACCTTCCGTGCAACTGCAGGGGTCACAGTTGGGGCCTACAATGCAACAGGGTCATTCAGCAGCAGAGCAAATGAGGCCGCAAATGATGCAACAGCCTGGTCAACAACTGCCGTCTCAGTTGGGACAAATGCCTATGCATCCAGGGCAACAGGGGCTTCCACAGTCAATGCAGCAAATTCCTATGCAGCAAGGGCACCAAGCTCCTTATCCCTCGATGCAGCTAACGGCTCATGCTCAACAAGCACAGATGTACCCAGGTGGACCAATGGGAACCCCGCATGGTTTTCAATATACCCCTCAGCATACACAATACATGGCGCATCAACAGAACATGCCTCTACATGGGCCACAAAGCTCCTCCCAACAGTCTCAGCAGCTAAGTGAGGGGCAGCAGTTGCCTCACAAACTAGAGCATAAAATGGAACTCGGGCAGAGAGATGATCTTGAATTTCATCATGGGAAGCAAGCAGGATTTTCACCAGCCCACCAGCATTTGATGCAGGGTCAACAATTCCCCCATCTAAGAGAGCAAAAAACTGGAATTTCTCAGAGAGATGATGCACAGCAAGTGAACCAACCTGGTTTTTCACCAGCCCAGAATCAGCAAGCTGGGACACCATCTGGGCCGACTTTGGCCGTGGGCAGCAACTCCTCTCATGTACAAAAGATGAGCATTCAGCCAAACCAAACAAACCATTATGGTGGATCATCTGCTAATATGCAACAGAACAACCCTTCAGTTCAGGTACAGCAAATTGGGGCTGACTTAACGCATGCGCAACATGGTTCTAGATTCCAAAATCAAATGGGCCCAGGGATGATGCATGCCCAGCAGCAGAATCAACCACCTTTCGGTCCAAAGATGCCTTTCGAAGAAAGCCACCTTGGAAGGCCCGCTAATGAATATTTTTATAATACCAGCAAGGATGTCACTGCAATGCCTCCTCAGCTGCCTAAGCTGGCACCATTACCTATGACCAGAAATCAGCAGGTAAATTTGTAGTTTGGATACACTACCATAGGCTGCATATAAAAGCCCCTAGGGTTAAAAGGATATTGTATATGAAGGTATTATATACCAGAAGCACCTAAATTATTTGATAATTAACTCTTTCCTGGCAATGTTCCACTTTTTATGCTTCACATGGTGACAAATGCATTGAGTTTGATGTTGTTGCTACTGGTTCTTTTTTCAGGAAATGAGGATTGGGGATTTCCCCCCTCAAAATGCCACACCTAATCATCCAGGGAGATTGAATGGTCCTGGAGGGCCTCCGTTGCACGGTGTCTATGGTCATTCATCTGGTGCCCCACCATACCCAAACAATTCATTTGTGAGACCTCCTTTAACAATGATGGGACCATCAGATCCTATTCATTTATCAGCTGCAGAAATTTATCGTCAAAAGCATGAAGTGACAGCCACGGTTTGTATTTTTGTAATCGCTTTTCTGCCTCTTGAAGTAGAATGTGTGCAAGATATAGCTTCATGAGTAACTATGATTGATTTTGTCACACAATTCTTCCTCTTGTCACCGAGGATATAGATACACACTTAAGGAATTGTAGTGTTCTCATATCGTTGTTTGGACTTGATTAGTTTTAAACTAAAAATAAGCATCTCTGGTGATGTTAACATCCAGCATTTGTAGAAACTAAAAATACATGTATATAATGTTAGAGAAGCAGCAGTGTTCCTTACTAGAGAAAGCTTTAATAAGTCTAATCTTTTATGGAATTCTGGCACTAATGACTCATGGATATAAGTACAAAACTTGGAATTATGTTGGTAGATGCGGGAGTGTTTCGTTTTGTAAGCTAAATATATATGCTGTTCTGGATTTGTGGTAGGAATGGATTTATATTTGTCCATCCATCATTAAGAATTTTATATATTTTGCAAGATAAGCTAGAGATACATGCTGTTCTGGCTTTGTGATACGAATGAGTTTATGTTTGTCCCTCCATCATTAAGATTTTTATTTTGGTTGATTTATTCTGCATGTCCTTAATCAAAGATGCTGAGTTTTCATATATTACATTGCTGTGGATCCATAATGCTCCAATTTGCGCTTTTTGGTACTCAAGTTATGTGGACAATCAAGTAAGAGATTTTATAGAAACATGTCTCAAGTCCCTTTTGTAGCATGCCATGGGGTATGACTGGAGAACAACATAACCCTTTCAACTCTTACCAGTTTAGATTGATCACGGGCAAGTATTTGCTTCTAGGCTGATGTTTACTATTTCTTATGCATAAATATTGATAGAGTCTATGTCCAAGTTTGCAAATCTTCTAGATAAGTGGTGCCAGATAGAGAGAAATTTAAGGACTCCAATTAAAGATGCTTCTGTAATTATTCCATTTGATCTCTTATCAATGTTTCTATTGAATAGTCATTATGTTGACTCTGCTTGGCCCAAAATGTTTGCTTCCTGTAATTTCCTGTTTAGATGCATTGATATGTTCACTCGAGTCCAAACTTGTATCTTGACAATACTTTACACAAATTATTTAGGGCGAAGATGTTCCTGCACCATTTATGACGTTCGAGGCCACTGGGTTTCCTCCAGAAATACTACAGGAGGTAAGTGCTTGCAGTCTAAATTGGATTAATTCTCATAGCTTACATAATGAAATTCTCTATCCCATTTTATTTTTTATTCACAAAATTCATGATTTAGCTTATCACTTCTAACTTGTCGCAGGTGCGATATCTGCTCCAGAGGAGGAGCACATGTCGTACGCTGCAGTGCTATGCTCATATCTATGCAACAACTATTCTGAGTTTTTGAGGCTGCAAAATGGACTGTTGGAGCCTTCCCATAGCACTACTTCTTGAAGGGTGCTTCATCCAATTCACACTATATATGTGACTGGGATTAGAAGCTTATTGGCTCCGCTTCTGTTTTATTTGCTCCATTTTTTGCCTCGAGTTGCTTCAGTAAGCAACCGCACACCCATAAAGTTTTTTTGAGCATTCATTTTTTTAGGTTTCATATCCTCTTTTCCAAATATCTAATCACTTAGTGTCGGCTCAACTTTCCATGTTATACTGAGAGTTAACATGCAAGTCTTCTTTGCTATAAATCTTGTGGGGGTTTATTATCTTTTTTGTTCTATTACAGATGCATTTTGCTGGTTTCTCTGCTCCTACACCAATTCAGGCACAAACATGGCCCATTGCTCTACAGAACAAAGACATAGTTGCTATTGCCAAGACAGGTTCTGGGAAAACATTAGGATATTTGATCCCGGCATTCATTCATCTCAGAAGACAGCATAATAATCCCCAGAACGGCCCAACTGTCTTGGTATTGGCTCCAACAAGGGAGCTTGCTACCCAAATCCAGGATGAAGCGATTAAATTTGGTCGATCTTCTAGAGTCTCTTGCACGGTAGACCTACCAATCTTCTTTTTTACTTGTAATCAGCATAGTTATAATATCAACTGGATGAACTGACTGACGTGAAACCATATCAGTGTTTATATGGTGGTGCTCCAAAAGGCCCTCAACTAAAAGAGCTAGAACGAGGTGCAGATATCGTCGTGGCAACTCCTGGTCGGCTTAATGACATCCTCGAAATGAAGAGGATTGACTTTCGACAGGTCTCCCTTCTTGTTCTTGATGAGGCTGATAGAATGCTGGACATGGGATTTGAGCCGCAGATCCGTAAGATTGTCAACGAGATTCCTCCAAGAAGGCAAACTCTTATGTACACTGCGACATGGCCCAAAGAAGTTCGGAAAATAGCTAGTGATCTTTTGATCAATCCGGTACAGGTCAACATTGGTAGTGTTGATGAACTTGCTGCAAATAAATCTATCACACAGGTAACTTTTTCTCTTGTTATTCTGATAAAAACTAAATTCCAAAAATATACATTCTGTGTGTTTGAGAAATGAAGTTAGCTGCATAACTAGGTATCTACTATTGGGATGGGCTTGTATTTGCCTATCTTGCTGTCTATTTTAATTTTGAGTGATATATGGTTTGCCGAAAGGGGTTGATTTTGAGTATTGTTAATGTTGAAGTTAGGATACCCATGCCTTTTCCTCAACTGTATAATTATTGTGATTATGAGCTGATGGGCGGGCTTAATCTGCATTTCTGTTGCATCTAAGTTGCTAGATGTTTGATCTAATAAGGTTTCATCTTCAGTATGTCCTGCCATCTTTAGTTTCCCCCTGCTCTGTGATGATTACTAGGATGGGTACGGTGTTTCAGCTTTATTGAAGAATCATTTTCTATTGGATTATAGGAGAAGAGCTTAATTAGTATTAACATGCAATATTAGCTAGATTCCCCGAGGTCGAACCAATTTCATGTGCTCATCTTTTATAGTGATTATATAGACTTGTAGCTATATGTTCAGGCTTCAAGGCTTTGAATCTGGTGATGTTTGCATGTTGGTTATCTATGTACATTAGGTGGTGTTCTATATTTGTCAGTGAGTCTTTTCCTTTTGTATCTTATTCACTAAAGGATTCTTTCTCTCCAGTATGTTGAACTAGTCCCTGAAATGGAGAAGCAGAGACGCCTTGAACAAATTCTCAGATCCCAAGAACGTGGTTCTAAAGTCATTATATTTTGTTCCACTAAAAAGTTGTGTGACAATCTGGCCCGTAGTCTTGGACGCAACTTTGGGGCTGCTGCAATTCATGGAGACAAATCACAGGGTGAGAGAGACTGGGTTTTGAATCAATTCCGGAGTGGGAAGTCCCCAGTTCTTGTTGCCACTGATGTTGCTGCTCGTGGGCTTGATATCAGAGACATAAGGTTGAGAACTTTACATTTGCTTATCAGGTCCGCATTGTTGCGGAATTTAGGTTGCTTTGTTGCATTAGATCATGCCATTTCCCTGTTTCGGCAATATCATATAACATTTCCTCCTCCTTTTGCTTCTGTTCATTATGAGTATTTGCCTTCTTGAATTTTTCTACCATTTACACTGTTGAGATTTCACATCACAGGGTGGTTATCAATTATGATTTTCCAACTGGGATTGAGGACTATGTTCATCGCATTGGACGAACTGGGAGAGCTGGTGCTACAGGGATTTCATACACGTTCTTCTCAGAGCAAGACTGGAAATATGCCCCTGATCTTGTTAAACTTTTGGAGGGCGCTAACCAAGTTGTGCCTCCTGAGATAAGGGATATAGCGTTACGTGGTGGGGCTAGTTTTGTCAAGGACCGAGGTTTGATGAACCGTTTTGACTCTGGTGATGGTGGCGGGCGTTGGGATTCTGGTGGCCGTGGTGGCACGAGGGATGGTGGTTTTGGTGGACGTGGAGGGATGAGAGATGGCGGTTTTGGTGGACGTGGAGGGATGAGGGATGGAGGCTTTGGTGGACGTGGAGGGATGAGGGATGGTGGCTTTGGTGGACGTGGAGGGATGCGTGATGGCGGCTTTAGTGGGAGAGGAGGAACGAGGGATGGAAATTTTGGTGGTCGTGGTGGTGGAAGGGATGGCAGCTTTGGTGCTCCTTCAGGTCCTCGGGTTGGTTGGGACAGGGGTGGACGTGGTCCCCACGATCGATTCAACAACTTAGATGTCCGAGGACGTGGTAGAGGGAGGGGCCGTGGACGATTTGATAATAGAAGAGACAGCTTAGATAGAAGTAGGGGCAGGAGTTTCAGCCCAAGTCCAGAGAGAGTTCGAACATGGGGTTATAGCCGGAGCCGGAGCAGGAGCAGGAGCAGGAGCAGGAGCAGGAGCCGGAGCAGAGGGAGGAGTTATAGCAGAAGTCGTAGCTGGAGCAGAAGCTGGTCCCGCAGCCTGAGTCCAAGGAGCAGCCGCAGCCGGAGCCCGAGACGCAGCAGGAGCCGGAGTCGCAGCTATGAGAGATATGAGAGAAAGCCCCGCAAAACAAAGTTTGATCAGATGGATGTTCCAGCACCAAATATTGAGGTTCCCCCTGAATCTGGAACGTTGCCAGTGCCTCAAGGTGCCAGCGGCGATGGATGCTCTGGAGCTGAGCCGATAGAGCAGGTGGCTTTTGGTGCAAGCATGGGTGTTGGTGGCCCTGATGCTGGAGTTGTTGATCCAAACAGTCAGCCAGTGGAAGCCGTGAGTGACAGAGACGTTGGGCTCTGATTGGATAGATGATCACCATATCTCTTGGTCGTGGGAGGAAGGATATTTATCAACTTTTGCGTGGTTGGGCTCCAGATGTGGAATCCGACACGCCGCGTTGTAGAAGCAAACCTAAGCTAATTGGGGTCCTGTGTGCTTTACCTGCTCCTGCTGTGTTATTTTATGGGGGATAAATACTAAATAGAATGCGCGCTAGCATTATCAAAGCTTTGGGGGTGATATGTACAGCCCCATAATCATTCTAAGTTTCTCCATTTACCATTTTGTTCTTTCTTAGCCAGATTGACTTATGGCCTGGCCTCCCTCCATGCCACTACTAGTATTCATTGGGAATGCCAAAATCTTTAGCCAGTAAAAACTGTTGTGATGTTCCACTTCTTGGAATGCTGATTCTGTTTGTGATGACCTACTTCATTTCTTGAGGAGGGTCCTTTGGAAAGAGCTTCTTTTCCTTCATTTTTGTTCTTATCTGTCTCCTCTCCCTCTTCTGAAAATCGTACTACAAAAACGAATTTGATCATTACCATACAACGTAAATATGACTATTAATTGTATGTGTGCGTATACAAGTGTATATATATATAAACAAATAGATTATTATGAAAATTAAGAATAATAATATGTTTTGTGACTTTTATGATTGTGATGCTGATATCATAATAATAATGATGTGTGATAATATGGAAGTTTTGCGATATCATTGTTTCTACTGACAGAGGGGATTGGGCGTGACTTAATTTTATTCTCTAGGGAGTTATTCTCCTTGGGATTTCTTCAAGAGCGAAGAACATTATCCTAATAATAATAATTCATCAATTTATCCTTATTGAAGATATCTTTGATTACTATCATAAGAATAGGTGATGTGACAAACACAAAATACCCTCAATCTCAATGTGTTGTAGATTTTCTTGTTTCGTTTTTTTTTTTTTTTAAATTTAAATAAAGAGAGAAGAAATTATATTATTATTATTATTATTATTATTATTATTATTATTATTATTATCTATATACATAAAAGAAAGAAAAAAACAAAACCCTTGAATGCTATATATATATATATTATTTTGCAGCCTTATCTTGGGAGTTTTTGTCCCAAATTTGAAAGGCAAGGGTATTTTAGTAATTGGGGAGTCCAACCGAGCACTGGATTCCTCTACGTGTTGTGCAGCTTGTGCCAACAAATCTCTCTCTCTCTCTCTCCCCCAAACATTTTTTCAAGCTTCATTTTTTCCGGTTTCGACCGCCTTTTATTTCCTCTCTCTAGGGTTTTCTTTCTTAACCGCGTCTACTTTTGAAAAAATTAAACATTTCTTCTGCAAATACTAATAATAATAATAAACATTTTTCAGATACAAAATCCAAGAATTTAATACTCATGTCTCGTGAAATCAAGACCCCTATTCACCCACTCTCAAGTTTGATCCAGCTGCTTTCTGGGTCAACCATGGCTTGAATCTGCTAGTTTCTCTCTGGTACTTTTTCTCCCCTAATATGCCTACTTTTTCTGGTTGCTTCCTTTCCATATCGATATCTTCACCGCTGCATATGCATATTTTTTTTTTTGAGTTTTCCATATTGTTTTCTTACGTAAAACTTATTATCGGGTTGCAATTTTATAGTTTATTTCTTTTGGCAACTTTCCTTTAGCTTTGGAAAATTCTAAGGGTTTCTGGCCTTGGCCGAGTTGAGAACTGTTATTTTGTTCAAGTGATTTTGGTCTGACAAATAACTTTTTCTGTGTTCGATCCCGTCTTGCTTGCTTTTGTCCAATAAAACTTTTCATGGATTGCGACATGAATATTGCGGGAAATGGGTTCTTTGATTAAGAGAAATTCCTATTGAGATTGTGGGGTGGGATTTTGTATCTTTTTGTGGGTGCTTGGGACCTCTAGCTCTCAAAAGATTCATCTTTCTGATTTTGTTGTAGTTTTAAGTGCGATCAATTGGGAACTGCTTTTGTGGTCATTAATTGAGCAATTGCTCCTAGGAATGGTTGTCTCTGTGTCCCGAATTATTGAAATGTGTTTCTGTTATTATATGCTTGACTTTCTAGCCTGTAGGACTTTTTGTTTATACAACAGAATAATTAACTGATCATCATAGCAAATATGACAATCTATATTCTGTTTGTCAGAGAATCTTCCTACTATTAAAGATCGGTTGAATGTTGCAATATCTACATGCTCCTTGCTCTGTTCTAACTCTGTAATAAATATTAGAGTACCTTGGTCCATCCTTGTTCAACTAATTGGTGGGAGGAGGGGGGTGCCTTTCTCGATTCCTTATCCTTGGCCCCTGAGCCCAAAAGCACGAGGGGCAAGGACATGGCTGAGAGGAAGGTGCTCCTCTCCCCTGAGAGAAGAGAACAAGTGACTGAATCATTTGTGCTCCATGTCAGCTGGTATGTAGATCCCCATTCTTTGGCTGTGGGTTATTCATCAGATGTGTAATTTGTCAATATGATATCTCTGGTCTGAGGTTCCATCAAGGTCACTGTTTCTCATTGAGCTCTATAAGTATTTAAGTCTTATCATATGTTTCTGTAGGGGTGGCAAGTCCTGGGACGGAAGTATACAATGTTCCTGATCAAGGACTTGCTGATATGTATCTGGTAATTTCCTGTGATAGTTGGATGGCTTAATATTCCTTTAAGTTTTATCTAATCTTATGACGAGAGTTTCCCATGTAGATTGGGTCAGTGTCTTGCACATTTTCTGCACTGTTTCTTTGTATATTTTTGCGTGAGTGGGGGAATGAGGGGTGTGGTTGTGGTCTCCAGTAATCAGAACATATGTTATTCTAATATGTTGTTTGGTTTGATATTGGATTTCCCAGATTCAAGATACTGTGTCAAACCCACAGTTTACTGCTCAATTTGGACGATTCAGAGCCATGTATAACGAGGGAACCCCTGACTACTTTCTTGACCAGGGTTTGTATTATCCAACTGCCACCAGCTATGGATACATCTGTACAGGTAATAAATTGTATTGTCCATGTTTTACTTGAAGTTAAATTAGTTTCACATTCTTTATGAATTGGGTGAGTTTACCTTAATTAGCTGTGGTATCTTGAGTGAACTGATATGCTCTTTTGTATTTGGTAGGAATTGAATCAACCGGTGACTGGGATGACCACCGTATGATTTTTGGTCTGGATGGTCAAGATATTCAGTATACCGTGCGTCC
Source organism: Sesamum alatum (assembly GCA_034509735.1). NCBI lineage: Eukaryota > Viridiplantae > Streptophyta > Magnoliopsida > Lamiales > Pedaliaceae > Sesamum > Sesamum alatum. The sequence continues at coordinate 38,256,363 of JACGWO010000006.1, forward strand.
TTATCTGATGGCCATAAATTTACATTCTTTACCAGATTTATGATATTGATTATGGTTCTTTTCTTGCAGGGTTTGGCAAATGAAAGTCTGCCATATGTATATTATACTCCTGGCTACGGGTATGGAGAGTCTCCCTATAACCCGTATAATCCTTACATCCCTGGTGCTATGATAGGACTGGATGGATCAATTGTAGCGCCCCCGCAGTACTATGCCGTTCCATCATTTGAGAATCCCGTATCACCGCCTGCATATGTGCCCTTAGTCCTTCAATCAAGGCCTGATACTGTTGCAAGTGGGATGGCCGACTCATTCATTGAAAATGCTGTATCCGTTAATAAAGTTGATGGTCCAGTTGCTAAATACAATTTACCTTCAAATGCTCCTAATTTTTCACCGATTCCGGTGAGGGATGCCTCTAGTCAGCGATATTCCTTTGCAAGTGCTCCTGAAGGGGGTAGAGCTAATACTGGATCTGGAAAGCAGCCTGTGCCGAGTATCACATCTAGTAGTTTTATGAGTCCAGAATCATCACAACTTCGCATGGTGAGAATCTTGCACAAATAGTGCATGTCTTTTTATAAAAAGAGAACCTCAAACAACAATCTATCTTCCTTTGTTTCAAATTGTTATTCTGATATTCCGTGTGGTCTTCTGTTCAAATCTTGTCTTTTAGGTTGGAGGTCCTCAAGGTTCAGAAAATGCTCCCCGCGTGAAGGCTTCATCAGGTGGTAGTCAACTAAAAAGTACTTTTAGTTCTGAGAATGGGTCGTCTGGTTTTGAATCAGGTGATCTTGCCCGGGCATCTGTACATAAAGTAAAGTCCAAGTTACTCTATGAGAGAGCCTCTGATGATGTAAGAGTCAGCCATGATACATTGAGCGAGCAGAATCGCACGAGGATGAACAAAGCGAGGAATCAGTTGGTAGTTAAAGCCTATACAGCAAGGGCAGGAAATCCTGATGCACAAGGAAACATCATTATCTTTTTGGACCAGTACAACAAAGTTGATTTACCTGTGGATTATCTAAATGCAAAGTTCTTTGTGATCAAGTCATATAGTGAGGATGATGTGCACAAGAGTATAAAGTATAATGTGTGGTCATCTACACCTAATGGAAACAAGAAGCTTAATGCTGCATATGAAGATGCCCAGAAAATAGCGGCAGGAGGTTCACAACACTGCCCTATCTTCCTCTTCTTTTCTGTAAGTACCTGTTTCTCACATTGATAAGCACCTAGGTGATGGCTGTGATCTATGTTTTTCTGTTGGAGGTACGTGGTATGTTCTCTCTCTTTATTCATTTCATTCAACGAATCAATGTCCTTTTGTGCTTCAGGTTAATGCGAGTGGCCAGTTCTGTGGTGTTGCTGAGATGACTGGCCCTGTGGACTTCCAGAGAGATATGGATTTCTGGCAGCAAGATAAATGGAGTGGTAGCTTTCCCGTGAAGTGGCACATTATAAAGGATTTACCAAACCCTAACTTTAGGCACATCATACTGGAAAATAATGAGAATAAGCCAGTTACTAACAGCAGAGACACACAAGAGGTATCTTTACGCATCTTATCTTGGTGTGTTGCTGTCTTCTTTTCTTTCTTAAGTAGTGTCAATATGTTGCCCATCTTGAGAGGTTTTTAGGCAATGTTAACAAGCATAATCAAGTCTCACTTTTTATCAACTTATTGTGGCTGCTGCAAGTTCAGTTGGTCTAGATTTTCTTTTAATTGGTTCGTAACCTCGAATTTAGCATACTTTGCTGCATTCTGCATTGGATATTGTGATAGAATCTGGATCTCTCTTGCTTTTCTGAGCTATATGTCAATTTTGCTTGTTAGTTCAAGAGTTAATGTCTTGACTTGTTGAGGACAGAGCTGGTATGGATATTCAGGTTCTTAGTTTAATCCCTTTTTAAGGTTATTAGCCGCTTACCTAATCTTGTTGTGATTATGATTCCAGATATGCTACAGGAAAGGTTTGGAGATGCTGCAAATATTCAAAAACTATACGTCAAAGACATCCTTGCTTGACGATTTTATGTACTATGAAAATAGACAGCGGATTCTGCATGAAGAAAGGTCAAGGCTTCTCAGAAAGAGCTATGAAAATCCATATCTTGTTCCACTACTAGATCCTCCTCGCAAGCTTCAGTCTCCCCATGATTCTCCTTCTATCGGAGATGTAAATAGTACTGAAGCCGATGCCAATTTGACCATTGTGAACAAAAACAAAGTCCCAGCAGGCAATGAATCAGATGGGTCACTGAAGAACCATTCTGCAGCTACAGGGCGAGTCTCCTTGGATTTTAATGGTGACAAGTTAATGAGTGTCGGTGGGAGCTGCCAAGTTTCAGCATCAGATGAGTTGAAAAAAATTAGTTCATTGACTATAGAGCCAGAGTGGGGGGGTGGTGCTGTTTCTAACACAACAAACGGTGAGGTGGTTAATGTTGTGACTATAGGGTCGATGCCGGTGAAGGTTGTGGGCACAGCATCGTCTGGCTTTCTGACAGTTGGAACAATTCCACTGGATCCCAGAGCTCTTCAGCGTGAGTAGGAGTGGGGGTTTATTGAAGAAGACAATATCTGAAAAGGAAAGGAGGGTTATGGTGGAAGGGGGTGTCCAATTTAACATTTTGTTTGGATGATGTCGAGAAGTGTCCCCGGTGAAGTTGTAGTGCATCATGGCTACTGTTTTGAATCTCACTTGGATGATGATGGGTGGCTCGCAGTTTTTGGACGAGTTTCTTATTTGCCACAATGACAACTGCTGATGTTTTTTGTTTTTTTTTGTTTTCTCTCTTCTTTTGCATGTATTTTGTTCTTGTCATCAATGGTTACAGTAATTATATATATATGGAGAAAAAAAGAAAAAGAAAGAAAAGGACACTCCCTTTTATCTATTTGCTGAATATTTTCTTACCAAGTGGAAATGAATCTCTCTGAAATGATTTATACACGCCAGTGCACATTTGATTCCAATTGGTCAAATAACATTGTTACTTTTATATGTGAGGTTGTAATCTTTTTTAAATATTTATAAAATGGTTTTGTGATTTTGTTGATTTTTTATTATAAGTTTTGAAAATAAGAATTTTGGAGCGCTTATAAACTTAACAAACTTTTTTTAAACAATTGTAAATTTGTTATTACTAATATTTTTAAAACAAAATTTAATATCTTATAAATTATATATATATATATATTTTTATAAAATATGTAAATTTTTAAATAAAATTCTCTTAGTATGTATTTGGGAAATTAAATGGAATGATAAGTTGAGTGTAATGGGACGCGAATCTTGAAAAGTAGGCGCATCACATCACAAAGGTCAAGGTGAATTGTGTATGTTATTGTTACTTATTTAATAATAATTTACAAACTGAAACCTAGACAGATAAATTCAGACTTAATTATTCCAAAATATAGGGACTAAACTGAAATACTCGCCCATCTTGAGGCCTGTCGACGCAATTTAGCTCCTGCTCCCACGCCATATTTTTTAGTTTCAGCTTTTCACTTTTTCCACTTCTCACTCCAGTGGATGCGAGTTTCCACGCGCCGTCGTCAACCGCTTCAACAAGCTACGCTTCCTCTCCACGTCAGTCGTTCCTCTTCCTTACCCTCCATCTAGACTTCGAGTTTTTTCCTAAAATTTAGGTGAAGACAAGGAAAATGCTTTTTCCCCCCTGTTGTTGCACCTTTTATTTTTTTGGGGGTTTCTTTTGAATTATTTGCATGTATCGATGGTTGACCAACTTACCAGTTTGATGTTCTTCAATTTGTCGCGCTTTGATTTTCACCTTCTTCTTGTGGGTTTAGTTTGAAATGGCGGAAAGTTCACATATTGAGCAATTTTTTATTTTTAATATTGTTTTCCTTTCATACATTAATTTTCCATTCTAGTTTCCTCATTTACCTTCTTATTTTTTATTTTCTAATATGCAGGACTTTTGCAAGAAACAAGCTTGATTTTGCTTTTATTGGGAACCGCAAGTGTCTTAGATGGTAGGCACTCGTGAATTTTTAAGTTTGAGTTAGTTTTTCATCTTTGATTCAAGGTAACAGGAAATGTTTCGAAAGTGTTCATAGTACATGAGTGCCTTTTGCTTCCCCCTTTGTAGTGTGAGGTAGTGGAAATTTCGGATGATGAGGATCCTTCAATGCCAGAAAATGATGTGGGAATCATGCCAAAGGATGAGAGTCCGAATTATGATTTGCCGCCACTTGAGACATGTTCAAGACCTGGGGTGGTATGATTACTTTAGGTGTTATCATAAAGCAAATGTTGCATTTCAGTGAGGCTGCTGAAAAATTCATCTATTCATGTTGGATTAAGCTATCTGATACTACATTCCAAATGTAGCATGAGGCCTTGTAGTACAGTACATTAGTCTAAAAGCATTTGCCTTATAACATATTATTGTTTATGCCTCTGGTGGAGTTTGCATCTATTTTGCACTGATGTGTTTATTGTCTTTGCGAGCTCTGTAAATCTTTATAGGATAATGTGGCAAGCTCATCTAGAGTCAACTTAAGATCATCCTTTATCGGGATGGGATTCCCGCCATCTATCGTCGACAAAGCAATTGAGGAAAATGGTTTGTTAAGCTTGTTCTTACAACCTTGAAGCTTTCCTACATTTTTAGCTGCTATATACCTAATTTGGCCGTAAATCTTGTTATCATGTCTCGAAGCAAAAAGGTCTCCAGACTCCGACCTTTTTGTACTTCAAGCATTAGCAACCTCAATATTTGAAGTGCTTAAATCTTATGTATTATGATCTGTAATCACCATTTCCGTTCAGTATCGACACATTAGATAAGTAATGTTTCATTTTCATCATAGGTGAAGAGAATGCTGAGTTATTATTAGAGACTCTCTTTGCATATTCTGTAAGTGCTTCTTCCCCAAGATGAAACTATATTCTTTTACATGTTTCTGAGTCAATTCTGCTGTAACTGTTTTCTAGCACCATGTTGTTTGGATAGTGAACGACTGAATGTGTTATTTACTTTGCTCCTTCAAGTTCTGATTCTTGCCAGCTTCAAAATCATTTGTTTCATTTTTTGATAAAGAAAGGCATACTTTGCATTCAATGATTAGGTGAGGAACATGGGATAAGGTTTTGAATTCTAGGAACCAAGCCTTGTCTCTGCTGTGTTTTCCTAATTCTTAGTTCCATGCCTTTGCTTCAGATGGATTCCTTTTGAAATTCAACCTCTTTATGATATTAGAATCTTAATCCACTCATGCAATGATAAGTTGATGCTTGAATAAGTTCAGACAACTCAAGTATTTCCATGCCTTTCTGCGGCCAAATGTTTACCATTGGTTATTTCATCGACCAAGATGTTGAATTCTTGTCATACCAGTCAACATGGAGCTTGTTCTTTCATTTCTGCTTAAGCAATTATACCACTTATCTTTAATTGAACAGGAATATCAGCAACCAAAGACAGAAATTTTTTGTGATGGTTTATTCAGCAGAAACAGTGATGATTTAGCTGAAAACCTTCACCAAATAGAGGTACTCTTCTTTTCAGTTGTCTTTGTGAGGAGCCTTTTAGTCATATCTGACTTCCAGTCTGATTCATGCTAGACCTTTCCTAGGTTTACCTGTAGAGGACTATACTTTTCAACTAAAAGCTGCATTTGTTTAATTTTTGCATCGGTTTTGTGCTTATGATTCTTTACAGTGATAAATCACAATTCCCATTATCCTTATCATGTTTGTGACCCTTCATATTCTTAATGGTCTTAATTGTGTCCTATACCATGTGTCGTTATTTGTTTAAATTTTTATGTGGACTTTCTTAAGGGTTCATGTCGGGGTGTTCTACATACTCAATTAAGTTTTTTCTCTTTTCCCCTATTATTTGCTGAACAATGTTCTTTCCATAATATGGATCCCACATACTCATGATCTGGATGTGAAAATTGCTACCCCTTGGTGTACCAATCAACCTTTTCTTTCTATTTGAAGTTGTGGTTGCTGTGTGACTTGTTTTAAACTCTACCAGGCTTTTCATAAATCAGATTCATCAGATCCACTCAATAGCTTGTTTGGTGAGGATACAAATAAGAGTTCCTATGGTGACAGAGGTTTTCATCTGAAAGAGGTACCTTCAATATTCTGTCAAATTTGGTTCATTCAGATGTGATGACCAGTTATCAATTAAAGTTTTTCTTTTTGGTCAACTGATCAAGTAGGTGTTGGGTCGGGGCAGAGTCGCAGACCAACACGACTTTCTTATTTCCTAATTTTCCATTCCTTTTCTTTATTGTTCCTGTATGTTTATCTGTTTATTAATTTTTGTACAGAAGCTTTCTTTAACCCTGATGACCGGAACTTGTTATGACCTTGTATTTGCCTCCTCTTTTAACAGTGACGTAGAGACCTGAATTTCCCACTTCCTATAGCAACTTAAATGTCTATTAGTTAGCCTATTCGCTGACAGCAGTACTGGTCAAAACCGAACCATTTTACAAGGATGTAGTCCAAGCAATTCCTGGTGGTTGTATGGTTGCTAGTCAGTCATTGGAAAAATGATCAACTTTATGTGTACTGTTGATATCTCTGAATGTCTAGCTCATGAAATGGTTTTATGTCTGTACTTTCTGAGAAAGATATGAATTACATTGACATGTTCTGCTTCTTAGACTTCCAAAAGTTTGGACAAACAATAACCATGTGACATTTAATACAATTATTTTGAGTAAAAAAGTACTCAAATCTGGCACTGGTTGTAGGGTCCCTTTACGAAGGATCGCTAAATATTTCATTAATCTTATTTGCTCCTCATGCCATTGAGCCTGAGTTTAGTATAAAATGTCGAGCCGACTCAGCATGGCTACTCATTCTTTTAGAGACTTTGACACTCTTTAATTGTGTTTGGAATGCAATATGCTTCCTGATAATCAATTTACAGTTTTACATTCGCTGTAACTGAATCAATGAAGCTTTCCTTCCTCTGATAGATAGCTCTATGACAGCTGTCTTTGAGTGCAAATGAAGAGATGTAATGTAGTCACACTTCAGAATGAAATTAACTCTTCAATTTTACTCATCATTATTCAAATAATTCTTCATGGTACTTTGAGTTTCTTACTTTGTGGAATGATGGATCTTACAGGAATCTGATGATGGCAGTGGAATTACTGACGAGAAAATGGCATCGTTGTTAAAGATGAATTTCTCTTTCGATGAAGTTGGGTTTGCTATGGATAGAATTGGTTCGTGAAAATGTCTGAACTCTGGACTTCAGTTTCTAAATCATGAAAACATGCTTCTTGTATTTGTTCACCTAACTAAATGTATGTGGAACCTTTCAGTATGACCATAAAAATCTGAAAAAAGAAAAGAAAAAAATAAAAGAAAACGAAATCTGACCTTCAACACTTTCATGAGACAAACTTTTGGTCTGTTGTACTCTTGACAGTTTGATCTTTCAAGGCATAGTTTGCCTTCCAATACAATGTTCCAACGGAAATTGTTATGATTTCTTTGGTTTGACCTAGTGTCTTTACACACTAGATATTGCGGCACTCGTATTGTTGGTTCCAAATTCTAGTGTACTCTACTCAAGTATTTGTGAGATAGGTTAGTTGTGAACTTTCTCGGCATTGTTCTTTAGCAAATAATGTTATGTTGAATCACAGGCAAACACGCTTCAATTGGTCAATTAATGGACTTCATCTTTGCTGCACGGATGGCCAAAAAGTATGAAAAAGATTCAAACCACCCATTTCCGGGGGATGAAGAAAGTAAAAAGGTCTTGCTCGATTCCTCTTTCTTGTTACCTTTTGATTAATTTGATGACTTCTGATGGTTTGTTGCATGGTCAGTCAAGTCATGATTGAATTTTTCAATCAGTCTATTAAGTTCTGGATGAGAGTTCTAAGTTGTACCCTGCAATCCTGAGGTGTTGGCCATTTGTAGACTCCATTTACCATTTCTGGTCTGTAAACTTAGGGCTGAAGCTCTTGATCTCCGAACTTGATTTGTCAGAGCATTTACACCAACATCCCTTTTTATGTGGTAGACTAGGAAAGCTTTTCTCGTTAATAACTTTTAGAAGTTGAACCGCTGTGCAAATATTGTTATTCTTGGATGGGGTTCAATGTGTTGGAAGGGAGTAAGACTAGTTAGATTCGGTTTTAGCAAACTGAACACCTTGTTTTACCTGCAAATGCTTGAGTTATGGAACTCTCAGATTTGTTGCCATGCAACCCTTTTATTTTTGCTCAATGATTTTGACATATATTCTATTTCAACTCAAGCTTTTTCGGACAGTTTGATTCCTTATCCAGACCCTAGCATATTCCTCATATTCCAAAGATTATCCCCCTCATAATGTATTAGCTTGTCTTTTGTATTTTACTGGAGTGCAAGTATCTTATTTTGTATAAAATCCCCTTGGAGATTGGCCAGCGGAGCACTTTTCAACCCAGAATAACTGGAAGTAGAGGGAAAAAAAAAAAAAAAATGTTTTTACATGTTTATATTCCACCTTTTTATGTTTTCTATTTTCTGCCTCATTCCTGAGCTCGGCAGCAAATTTTCAGGCCTACAGCAATGATACCTTGTTTGGTATTATGGAGAAGACGCTTCGATTGCTTGAAATGGGCTTTACTGAAAACGAAATTTCAGCAGCTTTTGAAAAATGCGGTGAGTTGATTAATGAAAATCTGAAAAATATTAATGCTTATTTTACTAAGTTTACCTGTTGGCATTAGAAAACACCAACGAGAGAAAGACAGCTCTCTTCCTTTTTGTTTCTTCTTTCCTTTTCCACTGGGGGTTCTGTGTTTCTGTCTTTCTCTTGATAGGCAAAGAGGTAAAATATTAGTTTAGCATAATTAGTGAGTTCTCTGCTATTCTCTAAGTGATGAAAAAGAAAATCTCCTTGTTGGAGAGGTTGTGAAAAGTATCTCCATACTCCTACTCCCACTCTGTTTCATATTCCCCATGCATTTTTTATCACTGCAAGTCTCTGATGCCTTCCTTTACTATGAGTAGGAAACTGAAAGGAATGAGTTGTACAAACTGGGAGGAAAATATTTGGGTACCTAGCAGTAAAGATAGCAGTTCGGGTGTATGTTGTGTGCAGTGTGCCATCACAAAAAATCGATCTTCTGAATTTTTTGTTCAGTGGATAGGTTTTCTCAATATAATGTGTTACCAGTAGTTGTCTCTGATAGTTTGTTTATGCAAAACTTTCAACTTCATCTATGATTGCCAATTCCATTAAACCGTGCTAAATAGGATTCTACCATTCCGTCACATAAAAATGTGGAACTTGAAGGTTCTCTGTTCTTCGTATGATTCTAAGGAGTCTGTAAAATCATGTACCATTACTTCGTAGTCTTTCTGAGTTGGTAATTGTGTATCTTCTCTTATAACAATTTAGTTTCCTGTGCTTGTATTTCAGGTTCAGAAGCTCCTCTGCCGGAGCTTGCTGAATCAATTGTTGCTGCTGGTACTGGCCCTACTGCTGGTAAGGTAAGTGTCATTATTATAAGCATGTTTAGTGGCTTCCATAAATAACACCACCTTTCTTGTTGATGGCCAATAGTATCAATCCTGTTTTGCAGTATTCTTCAACTTCTTTGAGCAGCTCAAGTGTTCAAGTTAACTGTCGATCTTTGAAAAGAAAGGTGGGAGATTGCTTAATGGATCAGCCTTTTGACTCGCTATATATAAAAACTGAGGAATACAGTTCAGATGTCATATCTCAAGTAGGGACTTCGGACTTGCTTGAAAAAATAAAAGGCAAGATGCCAAAAGAGGAATACGCAGATGAACCAAACAATTGGAAGACACCAAAGCAAGAGTTTACGGAAGAAACTGGCAACCCTGTTGGGCGGAGGTGGCTAGAAGCAAGAAGGGGAAACTCCACCACAACCAGTAATCGAGTGACGGCCTTGCAGAGACGGGTTAGCCTTATGGAAAGTCTAGAGGAAGATAGCAAGCCCACAATGTCCATATCGAACCCCTCCAAGAGCCTTACTAGTGTGGTGGCTAAATCCCCATATTTTCTTTATGGAAATGTCACAAATTTATCTCACGAGTCTTGGGCCAAAATATCAAAGTTTTTGTATTCACTTCAGCCTGAATTTGTGAATACTCAATCCTACTCAGCCTTAAGCAGGAAGGAAGGCTATGTACACAACCTGCCCACTGAAGATAGGTTTCACATTTTTCCAAAGGGACCAATGACTATAGAAGAAGCTTTACCCCGTACAAGAAAATGGTGGCCACCCTGGGATAACAGGAAGCAGCTGAGTTACATCAACTGTGATACTAGTGGGATATCCTATCTATGTGACAAGCTCGGAAGAATGTTGGCTGAATCGAGAGGGCTTCCATCGGCTGAGCTGCAGAGAGAACTTGTCCAGCAATGTGAGGCAAAGAGTCTTGTGTGGGTTGGCAATTACAAGTTGGCCCCAATAGAACCTGAAGATCTAGAACGCATTATGGGCTATCCGTTGCATCACAGCCGAGTTGTTGGATTTAGCTCGGAAGAAAGATTGAGATCGCTCAAACTCTCTTTTCAGACAGACACATTGGGGTACCATCTTTCTGTGCTGAGGCGGTTGTTTCCTGGAGGGGTAACTGTGTTATCATTCTTTAGCGGAATAGGTGGAGCTGAAGTTGCTTTACACCGACTGGGCATTCATTTGAAGGGCGTTGTGGCGGTGGAGTCTTGTGACACGAAGCGTAGAATTGTGAAGAAATGGTGGGAGCATAGTGGACAGAGTGGAGAGTTGATTCAGCTAGAGAACATCCACAAGTTATCAAGTAACAAACTGGAGGATTTGATAAAAAAGTTTGGGGGATTCGATATAGTGATATGTCAGAATCCATATTCGGGAGCAGATAGTGATAGGGTGGCACTGGCAGGTCTAGATTTTTCAATGTTTGTAGAGTTTGTAAGAGTTTTGCAGCGTGTAAGGTCTACAATGGAGAGAAATAGATGAAACAAATTTTCCTTTGTGGTGGTAATAGCAGTTACTGGTAGTAACTAGTATGCATCATCATCATCATCATCATCTTCTGTGGTAGTATGTATTGCCATAATTCAAATTTGTAAGTTAAATTTGTTTGTGAATTATTCATACCACAACAGAATGATATATGGTTTCAATCAACCTTTATCCCGTTCCTACTTTAATAATAAAAAATGCCCCTTTAACTGTATTTATTTATTAATTGTTAACATATCCATCTTTTTAATTAATTAACTCTCTTAATAACTTTTTATTCATATTGATTATTAAAAAAAAAATCAGGAGGCAAAATTGTTTTATGTGCTTATTTTTCATTTTCTTTGTAAAAATGACGGAATTTAAATTTATTTAAGATTTCAGAAAAAAGAATATTTGTTTATGTTTTTATTTTAAACTCTTGAAAAGGGTGACAAGGTTTTTTTGTTTAAATTGGAGGGGGGGAGGGTGAAATGAACTTCTCTTCCCTTCCCTTATTGCGACGTCAACAGCACAACAGTTTATGTATGTGTGTGTGAGATATAGATTGGATTTGGAGTGGAAGCAGACGGAACTCAGAAAATCGCAGCAGCTAACTCTTATCATTTTTGCTTGCAGCGATCCTCTCTTTCTCCGATTACCAGTTTTGCCTTTGCCTTTCTGAATTTCTGAGTCTTGACACAGATTTTCCCAAGTTGTACAAATTCTGAGTTAATTTGGAGATTTCGGATCGCTCGCGCAAAGATGATGTGAGTTAATAATGCTTGGTAACGAGCCTCTACAGTGTAAACTCTGGTATATATATATCTTCATCTGATCCTTATTCCATTTTATTACTGTAGCTATGAAAGACTTTGTCTCATAGATTTTAACATATTGTTGCATTGCATACACTTTGATCCTTTTCTCTCCTACTCTACTTATGCTTTGACTTGCATTTGCTTCTCTCCATCTCCATGTTGTTTATTTTCATCTCAGCTGCTGACTATTAACTATTTAGCTTGTTTATTTCATCTTGATTTTGTTTCCGGGCATTCCTTGGATTTGATTAGGATTTCATCTTGAACTACTTGTTTTATTCCATTATATAGGTAGATAATTTACAACTGCAGATCTAAGACCCAATAATAATTATAGCAAACTAGATGAATAAAGGCGTGCGTGCCTGTTCTTGTAAATTTCTGGAATAGCTCAACTGTTGTGACCATCTTTATCTTTTTTAACTTTCTTGCTACTCTTCTTAAATGGGGAGTACCCTTTCTCCAACAACTTCTCCACCTCCGCAAACTGCAGCCCTTTAGTTTCTGGCACGAGGAAGAAAATAGCCACGAGTCCAATCACTGAAAACCCTGCAAACAATAGGAAGGTTCCAGAAGAACCCAGATGCTCAGTCAATGTTAAGAATGTCTCGCTGACCACAAGATTTGCACTCCAATTTGACACGGCAGCAATCCCTCCACCAAGCCCTCTGTACTTGAGTGGGTATATCTCAGAGTTGACAATCCATGGGACAGTGCCCATGCCAGGGGAGTAGATAATGATGTACAAGCCCAGGAATATTACTGCCAAGAATCCAATCTTGCTCGGGCACCCTTCTGTATACCATGTTCTTTTTGCTGCTCGGCATGCGCCTTTTACCGCATCATTCACTTCTAGACATGCCCCGGGTTCATACTGACAAGACAGATTTTGTAGAAAGACAATAATTTCACTATCATCATTGAGAACAGAAAGAGGGTATTTTTGCAGTTCAAATGAAGTAGTTAGTTATATCAAGTTTCTTCAAAAGGTAAAAGTGGATATAAGTTTGGACTTACTACGCCACCTGCTGCTGAGCAGTAACCGCATTCAGCTTGCTTTGACAAACATCTCATGCAGCCCCAAGCTGCTGCATCCTTGGCTTTGGTATAAGCTTGGCAAGTGGAATTACCACCGAAAAATGCAGTCTCTGTTGCGCTGATTTTGGGGGCAGTGGCAGAGGCTTGGTAAAAGACTATAGACAACACCACAAGGCAGGCAATTATCCCAATCATAGAAATCATCATTAGTCTCCTCCTCCCATAGCGATCAACAAAGCACATGCTGACTACAGAGCCAATGGCATTTAGGCCAGAAGTAATGAGAGCCAGTGCCATTGCTGTCTTGTTTGATGCGAATCCTGCAAACTGGATAATTGTTGGGCTGTAGTACATAACTGTGTTTATACCCACAAACTGCTGAGCCACCTGAACCGTAATGCCAGCATACAGCGCCCTTCTGACTACATCATTCTGCCAGGCATGCTTCAGTTGACCAAAGAAGCCACCATCTGCCACTTGCTCCTGCTTCTCTTGCTCAATGGATTGTTGCAGGGATTGCAGCTCATCCTCAACTTCTTCTGGACGGTAAATTTTCTCTAAGATGGACTTTGCGTCTTCCTCTTTACCCTGTTAGGCATTTGAAAAGACGAAACATAAATAACCACGGTGCATTCGTCTTTCTATCAGATTTAACATTCCTGAAAAGAGATAGGCTTACATTTCTGAAAAGCCATCTTGGAGACTCGGGGAGAGAGAGCATCAAAATAAACTGAATGACTGCAGGAAGACCAGCAATGCCGAGCATCCAGCGCCATGTCCCGTTCACCTAAAAGGTGAACACAATAAAAAAGATTAATGTTTTATTACAATTACTTTCGTTGCTCTTATGAAATGGCACAGAAAAAAGGGTGAGAAAAACTTACATGGGTGAATGCTAGATTGATAAGATATGAGAGAAACTGGCCTCCAGTGATGAGAAAACCGTTGGTGCTGACAAGTGCGCCTCTAATCCTGTGAGGGGAAGCTTCTGAAATGTAAAGAGGAGCAGTCATAGAAGCCATCCCAACTCCCAATCCCACAAAAACTCTACCAAGGACGATCATCCATGGGGCTGGAGCAGCAGCCATAATAATTGCACCAGCAAAGAAGAGAATATCAGCTACCATAATTGATATTCTTCTTCCAAACCGGTCGTTCATCCATCCACCGATTGCAGCACCAAAGATGGCACCAGCAACAGCCATGCTCACTATGGTTTCCTATAAAATGCATGCAGAAAGGTAAAAGAGGAGTTAGAATGGTAGAAAAGGTGATTGCGGATGTGATATAATATAATTACCTGTAGCCATGTCTTCTTATCGACGACTGGAAAATCCTCTCTTATGTAGAGGAGGGCACCAGAAATAACACCTGCACCACCAAAAAATAGTTGAAGTAAATAAATTGTGATGAGGAGAAAATTAAAGGAATGGGGAGAAGGAGATGAGGGTGTTAACTGTTACCAGTATCATATCCAAAGAGGAGGCCTCCGATTCCAGCTGATAAGGCTAACCTCATAATATAAGGTGTTCTCCATGATGTCTTCCAGCATTCGGTGAACTCAGTTTTGTCTGCCTGTGAGACTCCTGCCTCAACCATTTTGCTCTACTAGCTAAACAAAAAGGAACAACAGCCAATTCTTTGAAAGAGACAACAACAGAGTATTGTTGCTGCTGCTGCTGCTGCTGCTCATACAAGAATATTGGCATATATGGCAGAGTTGTTTTCTCTTGTGCCTGCGTAACCCTTTGCTGCTCTATTTCTCTTTCAAAGAATTAACTTTTTTTTTTTTTTTTTTTTCTGTTTTTTGCTGTTTTCTTATTTTTTTAGGTTTTTTTTTTTTTTTTTTTTTTTCTGAATGTGGAGGGAACAAACAATTAATGTTATTATGTACAGTAGTAAGCTAGATAGACAGAAGAAGAAGTTGGTTGATGTTATGCATCCTTTATATACATACTATGCATACACATGTGAGAGCAGGAGCAGGAGCAGGACAACAACAATCAAATTAATTTGGGGCCATAAACTAAAAGCACTCTACTAGCTATATTTAGTGGGAAGGAATGAGTGTTCCTTCCCCCAACATCAAACTCATCTTAAATGTTCACAAGAATGCAGATAATTTAGGCGATATTTATGTTTGATCCATTACCCCTACGTGCACCTAATCAGCTGCAATTGACCGTCCAACCATGCATGCATTAATCTAATTTATTATATCTTTCTTTTTTAATACTGAGATTGAGATTGAGAAATTAAAGGCACATTAATACTGAGTTAATTTTGTGGGAGTGGGTAAGAGAGTGATAGCCAGAGCCCAATTAGTAGTTTAGCTAGTAGGAAAAGGCCCAAATGAAGTATGTATATTGTATATGTATAGTCCCACCTACTATATATATATATATATACGTGGAAGCAGAATAAGGTATTGGTGGTGCATGCAACCATCTACCAGTGCCACCGCAACTGCCACGTTCTCTTCATGCGGACTACATCTTCGATTCTTATTCTCCTTTATATACCAATAAGTCTTGTGTAATTGGTATGAATAGAAGATTGATTTGAAAGATCTATCTATCAAGAAATTCATCAATGCCAGGTCTTACCATTGGAGACACTCTCCCTGATCTTGAAGTAGAAACCACACATGGAAAGCTCAAACTCCACGACTATGTGGGCAACAGCTTCACCATCATCTTCTCTCATCCAGGGGACTTCACTCCCGTTTGCACCACCGAACTTGGGATGATGGCTGCATATGCCCCCAAGTTTGCGGAGAGAGGCGTCAAGCTTTTGGGCCTCTCTGCTGATGATGTCCAATCCCACAATGACTGGATCAAGGACATCGAAGCCTACAACAAGGGGCATAAGGTCAACTACCCCATCGCTGCCGATCCCAACAGACAGATAATAAAGCAGCTGAACATGGTGGATCCAGATGAGAAGGACTCCTCCGGCCAAAACACCCCATCTCGTGCTTTGCATATAGTTGGACCAGACAAGAAAATAAAGTTGAGCTTTCTGTACCCTGCTAGTACGGGTCGCAACATGGACGAAGTGTTGAGGGTGGTGGATTCCTTGCACAAGGCTTCTCATCACAAGATTGCGACTCCTGCCAACTGGAAGCCGGGGGATCCAGTGGTCATCTCACCCACTGTCTCCAACGAAGAGGCTAAACAGATGTTCCCTCAGGGATACGAAACTGCACATCTCCCTTCTAACAAGGACTACCTGCGTTTCACCAACCTCCATGACACCTGACATCATCGTTACATCATGCTTCTGTCTATCTTTCTTCTAATTATTACATAGATATATATATGTTTATACATATATAATCCTTGGTATCATCGATCAAGTACTACCTCTAGCTAGCTACGCTGCGTGCCTTGTCTGTACTTAAAAGAATCATATATAATAATCTTCTTATTCAATAAGATTTTCAGGATCGATCGAATTATTATATATCTTTTGCTCATTAATTTTCTTTAAGGGCAAATTGCAGGGAGCCCTCCTGTGATAGCGATAATATCCCCTGAGTTTGTAAAAAAGGGCAAGTCTGTGTTTGATGAAGTTTAAAAACTTGAATAAATGCATAACTGAACAATAAAAGTTTTTAAAAGTAAATAAATACCCTAAATTTTCAGTTGGTCAATTTACAATGTTCCACTTCGAACTTGCTTCAATCAAAACACAAATATTCATCATTTGCAACTCAGAAACAAAAATAAAATGTGGGTGCACTTTCATGATTCCACCAAAATAAATCCAATATAATTTATGTTTATACTTTGATAAAAAAACACTACAAAAGTCCATATCAGGGCCTCTAAGGCCTCTTTTTTGCCTTATTCTTAATATTCTGCAACACTTTTTTTCTTTTTTGCCTTATTCTTAATATTCTGCAACACTTTTTTGCCTTATTCTTAATATTCTGCAACACTTGTTCAATGATGGGCATTTTGTTCCTCTTCCTAGCTACATTTGCACTTGAAGAACCTGCAACAGGTGGTAGGTTTTTGACTGGTTTTTGTGTTGAGGCATGTTGTCTTTGTTTCCCCAACAAATGCAGTGTTCCTAGGGTCTTTATATGTCACTCTTTTCTGCAGTTGACACCAACAAATTAGTATGCAAAAATCACAGGCTTGTAGAAAAATTTTCCCAAAATTATAGTGAATAAATTTTACCTTTGAGGGTTCAGATCTGTGCTTTGGCCTGCTTTCCCTATCCCCTTCCTCCAAAAGATGATTCCTTCTACAAGAAGAGTAAAAAATCAACAGATCTGAAAATTATACTTCTGGAGTTCTGAAAAACATAATTAACAGATCTGAAAATGTCGTACCCTGTTACTTGTTTCTTGTTGAGATTGTTCTTGATTTTGTTGAGGAATTTCTTGATTTTCTGCTGCCACTTGCTGCAAAAAAAAAAAAAAAAAAAAAGTAGCATTGTCAAAATAGAACAATAATTGAAAAGCTCATTTTATTTTACAATTATTTACACTTGCTGCAAGTTTCTGAGATGGTGGTGGAGCTTGAGATCCTTGAGTAGGCAGTTCATCAACTGTTGCAGGGCCCTATAAGATGCAAAACTGAAAACAAATTAGTAACATAATATTTAAGAATTCAAAGTAAATTCATAATTAAATGTATTTGTCTTGTAAAATTTTGAGTTAGGATGGGTGGAACTCTTGCAGCCAATTCTGTTGTGGCCAATTTCCATGCAATTACTGCAAGTATGAGTTAAACCCTTTCTAGTGGAAGGATTTTGGATCTCATCAGGACCCCTTCTCCTCATCTTCTTGGGTTTGCCCCTTAGCTTCTTCAACTTAGGTGGCTTCAATGGTTCATAGGGGGTTTTGATGTAGTCCTTCACCCCTGGAACATGTATCATTTCTGCATACACCTTGAGATAGGTGTCTTTCTTGTACCAATCCTCCACAAACTCCTCCAAGTTTTGTCTCCTACTTGAGATTGCAACACAAGCATGTGCACAAGGATAACCACAAAGTTGAAACATTCCACAAGAACATTTTTTTTTTTTATCCAAATCAACAACAAACCTATCCAAAAACTGGTCAACTTCAAATTCAGCCTCTCCACTCCATCTGACAAAACAGTTTCTGGCAATTGCTTGTTGCTTGTTAAGCTTCTTCAGAATGTTTGGGCATATGTTCCCTGAATATTTTTCCATACCCTCTTTTTTCTGTTGAACCTTAGACATAAGTTTAGTCCTTATCCACTCTAGTATTGTGATAATTGGCTTGTCTCTTGCATCCAAAATGTAGTTGTTGAAACTTTCACTCAGATTGTTTACTAAAATATCACATTTACTGTGTGTTGGAAAGAAGGACCTACACCAATGCTCATAAGGTATTTTTTTCAACCACTCAGCTACAGTATCAATTGAAACTGATGTTTTAGGGTCCAATTCTTCAATTTTTTTCATGTATGTTTCAAAATCCTTTTTATTGGCTGTAGATGCAGCCCTCCAAAATATTGCTTAAGCTCCTGAGACTTAAACTTCACCTTGAAGTTTTGGTACATG
This sequence comes from Sesamum alatum, assembly GCA_034509735.1. Classification (NCBI taxonomy): domain Eukaryota; kingdom Viridiplantae; phylum Streptophyta; class Magnoliopsida; order Lamiales; family Pedaliaceae; genus Sesamum; species Sesamum alatum. The sequence goes on from JACGWO010000006.1 coordinate 38,274,735, forward strand.
TGTCTCAAACAGTACCTATTTTCACTCTCAGGCACCAATTCTTTCAATGCTTCAATTAACCCTTTCTGTCTATCTGAAATGAAACTCCATTTTGCAGTTCCCATTCCCCCTATGTCATCTAGCAACTCCTACAAAAACCATTGCCATGTCGGTCTATTTTCAACAGGTACAACAGCAATGGCTATGGGAACCATATTGTCATTTCCATCCCTCCCAATAGCCACCAATAACTGCCCTTTATAGCATGTTTTTAAAAAATAGTCATCCAGGCCAATGATTGGCCTACAACCAGACAGGAAAACAACTTTCATTGCAAACAAACTGAAGTATAATTTTTCAAAGACAGGAGGATTTGAGCCATCAACCTTTTTTAACAACAGTTTGGACCCAGGATTATGTTTCCTAATTGTTTCAAAGTAGTCCCACAATTTTTCAAACTGGTGTGAATCTGCCCCCTTATTGCCTCAAGTGCAGCCCTTTTTGCCCTTGTTACTCTCCATCTAGTGACTTCCACATTGCACTTTCTTAAGATTGTATTCTTCAATTGAGATATTGGAATGTTTGGATTATCCCTAACCATGTTTTCCAATCTTTTTGCCAAATAAGAAGAATTTGCAAGACTGTTGTCATAAGTCCTTGCACAAGTGTGTTCACCCTTGATTGTTTTGATTTGAAAAGTAGGACCTTTCATGATGGGTGATGCATACATTCTCCATTGACACCCATCATGTTTGCACTTCGCAGTGATCTTACGATTTTCATTCTTTAAAAACTCAATGTCATACCCCTTTCTTACACACCAATCTCTTAAAACCTCCATATACTGCTGAGCATTTTCAAAAGTTAACCCAACCACAAATTCCAGATTCTTCAAACTTGTATTTTCTTTAAAAACGGGATGTTTTGGGTTCCCCGCTTCATCATTTATCAGACACATGCAAACCCTCAATGTCGGACTCATCCCCAGAATAACTATACCACTCTGCCTCTCCAATTATGTCAGCTGTTTCAGTATTCTTTTTCTTCAGTTTTCTCCGTTTCTTTACAATTTTCTTCAATTTCTTCATTAAATGTTTTTTGCTGGGATTCTTACTCATGAATATGTCATTATCACTAGAATCTTCAAGGTCTTCTAAACAAAAACTAGGGGCCTCATCACTATCATCAAATGTATCAGCAGGTTGGACATAATCAGAGTCAAAGGAGTCATCAAACTCTGACTCTGATATGTCAGCTGAATTTTGATTTTGAGTAATTTTTCTCTTACCCTTGTTCAGTCCCTTAACCTCACTTACACCTTTTTTCTCAACCCCTGGCCCAACCCTTTCTTCAGTTACACTTGCAGCACCCTCAACCCCTCCCTCAACCCCTTCCTCAACCCCTTTAGGTGCAGCACCCTCAACCCCTCCCTCAACCCTTCTTCAGTTACACCTGCAACACCCTCAACCCCTGTCCCAACACCTTCTTCATCAACCCTTTCTCCCTCAAATTCCCTAATATCATCAAAGTTTATCCCTTCTAACATTCCAATGATTTCCTCATCATTTTTAGTTATGATTTCATTCCACTCACTATCTAACAGTAGCATAGACTCCCCTTCTTCCTCAATCACATAAATTTCAACAGGAATGTCCAACCCTTTGTATGCATTTTGTAAATCAACACAACAAAGGTCTGGACATTCACTATTTATCATCCTCAGACCCATATCAAACCCCATCCCTGGCCTTTTGTAATAAAATCTTATGCAATTACTTCTTTCCCCACATTGTCCATACATTCCCCCCAGTTCAAGCAGTCCTAAGTAATCAAGATCAACATCCTCAAATACATGTTTTCTACCCCCTATGTATTTATGAGTAGGAGAAGACACAAAGTGTCCACCCCACCAAAACTCAATGGTATGAGTTTCAAAGTTCTGCATATAAGTAGAAGAAACAAAACAAAAAAGAAAAAAAAACCCTAAATTAGAGTCTTTAAATAGAGGGACCACAAAGCAATAAACATTAAACAATTGGGGGACCACAAAGCATAAACAATAAACAACGCATAAACAATGAACAAAGCATAAACAATACACCGAATAAAGTATGTTACAGAGCAGACATAACCAATCTTTAACAAAAAATTACAGATCACAATAAGAATTTTTTTTTATATTTCTTGCTATAAATAGCATACCTAACAGAATAAGACATACATATACATAATTCATTGCATGAAAACCATACAAATCAGTACAAATCGAAAACCCTAAAAAGGGCAAAAAGGGGATCTTTGTTACTAACCGTCATTTTTCACAATACTTAGCAATGACGTCTTCTGCAGTGTAGAACAAACTTGCAAAACAAAAAAAGTACGAGAAAAATGAGAAATGTAGGAGATCTAAAAAAATCGAACAAAAAAAAAAAAAATTCAGCAAGAACATTACTTACCGATTTCAAGCGAGCACTGTCTTCGCCTATTTCACAACATTCTCTAGAATCCAAATGGTTTAGAAATTTCTTTTTCCCTCTGAAATCGCCTCTTTGAAACCCACTGTCCTTTTTTCCTTCAATCCCTACCTACTTCAACAACTACACAGTTTTCCCTCTCTAGTTTAGGAGAAAATTCACAAGGATTTTGGCTAAGATTCACACAAAATTTTCAATTTTTTCCAATGTAACGCTGGATTTCTACAGAATTGGGGTTTTTTTCCCTCAAAAAATCCCTCCACCCTATCTCTCTAATGTCAGTCGTGTTGAAGTCAACGATTTGGGGGTCAAATATAAAGGGGGGTATTTCTGTCTTTTCACCCCTAAACAGGCGTTCAAATTGTATAGGGAGCCAGTGTGCTACATTTTTAAACTTACAGGAGGGTAAACTGCTCTTTTATTTAACACAGGGGGTAACTTGCCATTTTTGGCTAACACGGGGGAGTAAATTGCTATTCACCCATTTTCTTAATTAATCCGATCAATATATATGTAATTAATCGAGTCCACATCTCGATCATCATGATCAATTTGATCATGTGTACAAAGAGAGAGTAGGATATTCTTGTACAATGATATTGTTAGACTAGTCGGTGACTAATAATTATTATTTTCATGACATATGACGAGAAGGAAAAGAAAAAATGCATATAATTATGGAGTGTGTGCGCGGGGGTTCATTAACCACTCAATTCCCACCAATTTAGTTTTGAATTTGCCAACGGGTCAACAAATTTTTCTTTTACTCTATATATTAAGGGCGTGTTTACTTTTATAAATTGTCAATGATATCTTTCATTCATGCTTAGTGTTACGTTTAGGGTAAATTACAACTACATATCTAGCCTGAGGTTTGACATAATCATAAATACCCTTCGTTATTTGAAAAATTACAAATATCTCCTGGGATTTGTAATCGTCTAATAAATAACTCATTTTTATTCATTTTTATGAGTGAAATGACGAAAATATCCTTATGCACTGAATAATAATAATAATAATAATAATAATAATAATAATAATAATAATATAATAATAATAATAATAATAATAATGCGGGATCGGGAATATACAATACAAAACCTCGCCGTAAAATCCGACCATGTAGGCGGAATATAAATCCGGCCATGTAGGCGGAAGACGAGAGATACCAAAAATATACAAAAATCGCCAAAAAATCCGACCATGTAGGCGGAATGTAAATCCGACCATGTAGGCGAAAGGCGATCAAAATAAAGGAGTATCTTAAATTGTGATCTATATAAAGAGAATTTAAATGAATAGGAATAGAGTAAATTTGGGAACCTTTTACGCTCCGTTAAATTAATAAGTACGAATTCAGTCTTAAAACACCACCAAAAGGCCCACACAACGCCATATTTGGCAAAACCGGGCAGCAGTGGTAAAACAGACTTCCTTCATCCTCATAATTTAAGGGAACGACCCAAAGGGTCTCCTTTCCATATTCATTTATTTTCCCCGTATATTTATCACAAATTTAAAATACTTTTTTTTTTTTTTTTTTTTTTTTTTTTTTTTAGAACCTTGCCATCTTCGTTGTCATGGATAATTCAACAGTATGAACTTAGCCTTCCATTAGGCTAAAAGCAAAATTAAAATGAATACAAATACAATAAATAAATACAATAATTTAAAGTAAAAAACTTACAGAAGTGTAAACTCGTACACAAAGCTGAAATCTTATTTAGTGAGGGACAAAGAAGGTGATATACATGTACAAGGGTGTTTTCGGTCTACCTCTAATGATCTAAGAGGGGGTATTTATAGGGAGGCCGTATCTGAAAGTATTATTTCAAATCCGTCTGTGATTGACAGGTGTCTATTCCGACTCGCCGGTCATTATGGATATAGTGGCATGGCGAGTCAAAGGGGGGGAGAAGACACATGGCTGGAGTCATCTCCAGACGTATTACATGAATGACACGTGTTGCTGTATGTGTGACACGTGTTGCTTTGACTCGGTCAAAAATTTTCGACTTTGTTTTCTTCCGGCATTATGCTGTCTGCTTTCATTTCTTCATTATTTTGGAGAAATTACTTTCTTCCGATTCTTCTTCGGATCTTTTGTGGTAATCTATCCTTTGTTCCTCTGAAGATTCAGAAGTCCCAACTTTTGATTTTGCTTTCAAAGCAGTCCTGATTCCCTGAAATAGTTGATCAAGGATAATTTCGTGGTTGGATTCTTCAAATGGGTCTTGTGATTCCCCTGCTAAACAAGAATACTTATTTTCTTCATCTTTGGAAGAGGTTTCCATTGGGGACTCTGCTCCTGTCAGATTTCGTTTGAGGTCTTTCTGGACTTGATTGAGATATTCCTCAATCATTTGTTCTTTAGAGATAATACCTCTCTTGCTCCTGATTCTTTGCGATATTTGCTCGAATGGGCTAGGAGTCTGATTTTCTTCCTTCTCCAGGAGTGCTTTGTATTCTTGGAGTTTTTCCTCCATTTCATCAAGTGCTTCTTGACAAAAATATTTTTTTGTTTCCGGATTGATGAGCATTAATTTACTCCAGAATTTAGAGCAAGATTTCCTTTTAATACAAGGAATTTTTTGTAAGGTCATTCCTACTTCAGGTAGCCATTTCCAAATCCATGGAAGTGAGAATTCCATAAAAAAGAAGAATGAGGCCATTCCTTCAATCCATTTCTGTGATTTTTCCGCCTGGATAATTTTTGGCGAACAATTGATCCATTCCGTATAATAACCCTGGAAAATTTCAGGGAGTATAGAAATTGGAGGACCATAATTTAACCACCATTGAAATACCCAATTTGGTACTTCTTGTTGGAAAACTAATGGACAAATTTTGAAAAACCATGTGTGTTTTCTCTTATAATTTTCATAGAGAAAAGTTTTGTTGAATGCTTCAACATAGTCCCAATAATTAAATTTTATTGGGGATTTAGACTCTGGATGAATATATTCTTTTTCACCTAATGGGTTAATTCCCCATTCAACAGCAGTAATGAATTTTTTTATTACTGCTTTTGAGTAATTAAATTCTTTTCCATTATTGGAATAAGTGTGAGTAATTTCAACACTTTGCATTGCTTTCAGGATACACTCATAATGAGCCCTTGGTTTATATGAACCTGCTGTGAATGCTGTCACATCCAGATATCTTTTCATTAGATACCATGGATCTTTTTCCCACCTTAAATCCTCATTTTCCAGAAGTATAATTACTTCCTGATGTTCACTAAATTTATAGTTTACTAACTCATCTTCTTCTTCCAATATTTTAGCATAAGATACTGAAGAAGATGATACTTCTTCGGCGGCGATTTTTTTCTGCTCCTTTTTAAATATGAGGAATTGCTGGAAGAGCTCATTTTCTTCCTCAGAGACTTTATTGTATCTTCCTATTCCGGAAATGTTGTCTTTAATTAATGATCTGTTACCTTGGCGTATAATTTCGCCTGGTCTAAATCTACCTCCTCTCTGATTGGAGGAGTTTCTGCCTCTTCCTCTTTGAGGAAGCATTCCTGCAATAAAAGGATTATTCATTTAACCGGCATAATATCCTGCAATTTTTTGGTGATACAACAAATTTGCTATCCAAATATTTTTTATGCGATAATGATAAGACATGTCTGCATTTGGATGTTGAATAAGAATTTCCGAAATAATTTTTTTTCTCTCCTCAATCTTTTTTCTTATTATTCTCTGAATTCTTTTAAGTCGTGCCTTATATTCAATAGGCTCATCCCAAAATTCAAACCTATATACAGGCCATTTTAGTCCATTCATCCAATAACTTTCTCCTTCAATCCTATCTTCAACCCAATAATCTGGGATTTTAGAGGAGGTACTTACTCCTATAAAGAATTCTCCTCCAATCCAGTTAAATTTACCAATGTCTGTGTTCATTTAGATATTCTCTTGATAAGAAGTCAGGAAGACTATTAGTCTTTCCTTTAATATGTTCTATTGTAAAATTAAATGGAGCTAAATGTGCTTGCCATCTAGCAAACATTTGTTTAGAAACATCATGCTTAAAGTCTTTGTTAAACATAAACTTAGCAGCAGAACAATCTGTTCTGATAATAAATTCTTGGTTTAATAAGTCATCTTGGAATTTTAAAACACATTTAACAATAGCAAGAACTTCTTTAGCCACTGTAGCATAATTTAATTGGGCTGCTTTCCATTTTCCAGAATGGAATCTAACTAAATATTCTTGTTTATTATTATCGATTTGTTTTAATATTCCTCCAAATCCTATTTCAGAAGCATCTGTTTCTATTATTTTCTTCCAATTAGGATTTGCTAGTGTTAGACATGGTAATGATTTAACCTTCTGTTTTATTAGCCTAACTGCTTTAGTGTGATCTTCTGTCCATTCCAATGGATTTTTCTTGAGCCTATCATATAATAATGCTGTGTCTTGTGCAAGATTTTTGTAATATGGAGCTATATAATTTAGGCTTCCTAAAAATCTCTGTAATTGAGTTCTATCAATAATTTTATCCGGAAATTTATCTGCAAATTCTATGCATCTGTTAATGGGAATTATTTCTCCTTTTTCGATATTGTGACCTAAAAATCTTATCTTAGTTTGGAAGATACTCATTTTTGGTTTAGATATTACTAATCCATTTTGAATGACTATCGTTTTAAACATTTCTAAATGTTTAAAGTGGTCTTCTATGTTATTGGAGAAGACTAAGATGTCATCAATATAAACAATAATAAAGTTCGAGAATTGGTTAAAAATATCATTCATGATATTTTGGAATTCTGAAGGTGCATTTTTCAGACCAAAAGGCATAACATTCCACTCATAATGGCCAAAAGGAACTGTAAATGCAGTTTTATATCTATCTGATTCACTTATCTGAATCTGCCAATATCCTGATTTTAAGTCAAATTTTGAAAAAATTATTGCCTTATGCAATCTATCTAAAAGATCTTTTTTATTGGGGATTGGATACCTTATCCATTTTAAAACTTTATTGAGGGCTTATAATTGATAACAAGTCTAGGTCTCCCTCTTTCCTGTTCTGCATGTTTATTAACATAAAAAGCAGTACATGACCAAGGTGATTTAGAGGATCTAATTAGTTTTTTATCTACTAATCCCTTAATCTCCTCTTTGCATAACTCTAGATATTCGGAATTCATCTGACAAGGTCTCGCCTTAGTGGGAATATTTTTTTTCTAAAAACTCATTTTCATATGGGAGGCTTACAATATGTTTCTTTCTATGCCAAAATGCATTAGGGTGTTCATTACATGTCTCAAGTTCGAATTTATTTTGAACCATTTTAATTTTTGCTTGTAATTTTGGATTTTGAAGTAATTCATCTATCTGTAAAGAATTGATTTCTTCTTTTATAAAACAGATTTGATTTGTTTTAGAAATTATTAAATCTCTTATTTCATTAATAACTTTATCTATTGGTTGAGTAATAAATTCAAATTTTATTATCTCATCTTCAAATGTTCCTATTATACCTTTGTCATTAATGTTTTTTATTGGGAAAATCTTTTTTAGAAAGGGTGTTCCTAAGATTATATCATTTGTTAAATCCTTAATTAGTAGGAAACTCATAGGGATACATTTTTTATTATTACATATATAAGCTTTTGGGATTTTAAAACTTATGTTTAATTTTTGCCCATTGGCAGAGGATAATGAATGAGTTGTTTTTTCAAAGTATTTGGTTGGTATTAATCCTTCTTTTATACAATTAATATCTGCCCCACTATCTACTAGAGCAGTAAATGTTTTTCTAAAATTATTACTTATCAATAAGTCAATCTTTATATTCCATTTTTGACTGGTCACTACCTCTAATGTAGATAGGAAATTATCCTCAATTTTCTCTTTACTTAATTCAATGAATTTGTTATTTTTGTCTATTTCTAATATTTCTATTCTAGTAGTAAGAGTCTGATTATATTTCTTAATATTTTTTATTTCTTCTTTTAATTTTTCAACTTCTAATTTTAGATCTTCTGCAGTGGAAGGGTTATCTTTAATGGTTTGTTTTTCTCTGAGTATTTTTTTAACTTCAGTAATTGTATAGGGTTCAAATGGTTTACTAATTAAGTTTTCATATGTCTGATTTGACTCAGAAGATGAACCTCTATTGTTATCCATTTTACTAAGGATAATATTTCTTATTTCAGGGTCCTTAATTTCCCTGAGCAACTCAACTATATGATTATCTGTAAGGACATTTACTGTTGACAAATCTTTGAATTGTGCCATTAATTCATAAAATTCATCATCTGATTCTTCTTCATTAGTCCCTTGTTTACATGGACAAGAAGAATCTTCTTCTTCATTTGATTCATCCGAGGTTGATAAATTCTCAGGATTCTCTTCTATATTTCCTAATTCATCTTGATTATTTTCTTCTAATTCTTCAGATTCGGAAGATTCTTTTCCTTCAGAAAATATTGTATTTATTATATTTTCTTTTTCTTGGTCTTCTAATTTAAGACTATTAATCTTCTTTTTTAATCTTTTAGCTCTTTTATTTCTACATCTATTTGCAAGGTGGTCTGTTTCACCGCAAATGTAACATCTTCTTATCTTTTTTGTTACATTATTTTTAGTTTTCCATTCATCTTTTCTGGTTATGTTTCTTTGTTTATTTTTTTCTTTTCTATCACTCCGTTTTTTATGTCTTTTCTTTTTTCCCTCTGGGGTCCTATATTTGGGAATTTTTTGTCTATCTGACGGCATCATTTCTATTCCAAATTGAGCACAAAATTCTCCTAGTTGTTTCTTCTCTGTTAAATTTTGTCTTTTAATTTGTTTATTTAATCTAATTTCATTGCATAGATTTAAACCTTCTTGAATGCAAGTTCCAATTAACTTCCCATAAGTATATTGATTATAATTTATTGCTACCCCTCCATTTCTGAGATTCTTCCTAACCCTTTCAGCGAATAGGTGAGGAAGTCCATCGATGAATCTAGATTTCCAATGAGCATCATTGGATTCTGGGAGTTCCATTACTCTAGTAAGGAAGACATCTTTGTAAAACCTAAAGGATGTTAGAGTTTTACATTGGAAATTCTGTAATAGGGTTCTAATATTTTCACTATTATCGGACCATCTCCCTGTAAAATGTTCTACTATATTAATGGCAAGTGTATAGACTGCTTGTTCTTCCATATTTTCTGGTTTGACTGTACTCAAAATTTCATTTCTGTCCATCGGGCTAAGATAATTATCCCACCAGCCTTTTAATTGTCCTGTAAAACCTGCTATAATCATTTTAGCAATAGCCTTATCTGTATTATTATTTCCTTTACAGACAGTACTATACATCATCATTCTGTGAATAGTATTGTAGATTTGTCTTTCTGTATAACCATCAATATTCCATTCATAAATTTGTTTCCCATTATAGCTATGCTGGTCATAAAATCTCTTGTTCCTCATATAGTATGTCTTGAGGTGTGGGCCTAGGATAATAAAATTTTGTTTGCATAGGCTTCCTAGCATATTTCTCTATTTTATTTATTCCTTCTGGCAAATTTTTTCTACTATTTTTCAGTTGTCATGTCATCACTTAAGGTGTTTAATTTTAAGTCCCTAAATTTTTGATCCAATAATTTTTCTAATTCTCCTAAGGGTTTTAAATGGAAATCTTCAATTTCAGGAGGCGGTTGGATTGATGATTTTGCTATGATTTCTTTATTTAGTCCACCAATTACTGTATTTTTAGAATTAATTTCCTGCTGCCAATTAGATATTTTATCTATTTTTTTATTTAGTTCGGTAATTTGTTCTCCTATAATATTTAAATACAAATTTGTATAATTTTGTTTTTTCATTAACTCATTAATTTGGGCCATTGTAATTATTAGGGTATCATCTTCAATTAATTTTGAAAATGCTTTAAAATTAATTTCTATTTCATTCGAGTTCATTTTAAATGATTGTTGAGGGGGAAATATGTTATTAACAATTTTTCCATTATCTAAAAAATACTTTCTCTCTAGTACATTTAAATATTGTTCTGAATATTTGATGAGAAACCAGGGAACAAAAGCAACTATTTTATTCCTTATAGTTAATTCTTTATAAAATTGTTGAGAGATTATTTTTTGGTTTGCTATATTAAAGTTTTCAAAGAACCATTTCCTAAATGGTTTCCATCTTTCTTCCTTGAATTCTTTCTGAATTTCTTTTCTAACTAGAGATCCAGGACTAAAATCTATTATTTTAGAATAGTCTACTAATGGGATCTCTGTTTCTAAATCAATTAGATTTAAATTATTCATTTATAAACAAAAATTTGTTTCTGAAGTTAATTCTTCATTTAATCTTGGATCTTTATATATCCCTTTAGCAATATTATTAGACTGAATCCTTATTTGTTCAACTTTATTTTCTCTTATATCTTCTTGGCTATTTTCTTCTCTATTTTGTGAAGTGGATGCTCTAGATGGAGTCATAATTTCAACTGGTGAAAAATATGATATTGTAGAATATCTTGAAGAATTGCTTCTTAAACATTTTGGTTGGTTATTAATAAAGTCTATTCTAACATTTCCTTCTGGATTTTGAACAATACTAGCATAATTACTTTCTATATGACTTAAAATTGGAACTTCTTTCTCAATTATCCAACTTTCTGGGAATTCTATTTCACTCCATTTTATTTGCCTTCTAGTATTAATTCTAGAACTATGTAAATTTGTTTCAAAAAATATAGTTTGTTCTAATGACTTATTATCTTGTATTCTACAGTTAGGATTAAGGGTATGAAGAAGTTTATAATATATTCTATAACATACACATATTAATTCAGATCCGGGTGTATAATTATACCCATGAGTTTTAACATTTAATGTTAAAGCATCTAATATATTTGCATCCGATAAGGACAATTGTAAATTCGGATAGACATTAAAAAATACCGGCCCGTGAGCTAGGCTGGATTGTATTATCCCAATCAAAGATTTTTTCCAATCTAAATTCCTTGCATCTCTAAGAGCAGCTAAAAAACTTTCAGGTAAACCTTCTAATGTTAAGGGTTTAAAAGCAATTTGTACTAATCCTATATGTAAAAATTTATATTCATCCTGATAATGCCCTATATCCATAGCATCTAAAAGTTTTATTACTCTTTCTTCATTATCAAGGGCTATTGATTCCTCACTAGTCTTTACAATCTGTTTTGTCTTCCAAAAATCAAATCGGCCGAAATTATAAATTAATCTAGGATTTACCTTAGGAATTGTCCATTTATTTAATTGACTTAAATTCTTAGGAATTTCATATTCTTCCTTTTTGGAATTTTTAACAGTATTTATATCTGAAACAGATAAATATTGCATATTAAGCAATATATAAAACAAGTACTGTTGAATTATCCAATACAACTTCAATAACATGGCTCTGATACCATAAGGAGCCATGGCGACATGCCATGGAGGGATCGGGAATATACAATACAAAACCTCGCCGTAAAATCCGACCATGTAGGCGGAATATAAATCCGGCCATGTAGGCGGAAGACGAGAGATACCAAAAATATACAAAAATCGCCAAAAATCCGACCATGTAGGCGGAATGTAAATCCGACCATGTAGGCGAAAGGCGATCAAAATAAAGGAGTATCTTAAATTGTGATCTATATAAAGAGAATTTAAATGAATAGGAATAGAGTAAATTTGGGAACCTTTTACGCTCCGTTAAATTAATAAGTACGAATTCAGTCTTAAAACACCACCAAAAGGCCCACACAACGCCATATTTGGCAAAACCGGGCAGCAGTGGTAAAACAGACTTCCTTCATCCTCATAATTTAAGGGAACGACCCAAAGGGTCTCCTTTCCATATTCATTTATTTTCCCCGTATATTTATCATAAATTTAAAATACTTTTTTTTTTTTTTTTTTTTTTTTTTTTTTTTAGAACCTTGCCATCTTCGTTGTCATGGATAATTCAACAGTATGAACTTAGCCTTCCATTAGGCTAAAAGCAAAATTAAAATGAATACAAATACAATAAATAAATACAATAATTTAAAGTAAAAAACTTACAGAAGTGTAAACTCGTACACAAAGCTGAAATCTTATTTAGTGAGGGACAAAGAAGGTGATATACATGTACAAGGGTGTTTTTCGGTCTACCTCTAATGATCTAAGAGGGGGTATTTATAGGGAGGCCGGATCTGAAAGTATTATTTCAAATCCGTCTGTGATTGACAGGTGTCTTATGCATTAAGACACATGGCTGGAGTCATCTCCAGACGTATTACATGAATGACACGTGTTGCTGTATGTGTGACACGTGTTGCTTTGACTCGGTCAAAAATTTTCGACTTTGTTTTCTTCCGGCATTATGCTGTCTGCTTTCATTTCTTCATTATTTTGGAGAAATTACTTTCTTCCGATTCTTCTTCGGATCTTTTGTGGTAATCTATCCTTTGTTCCTCTGAAGATTCAGAAGTCCCAACTTTTGATTTTGCTTTCAAAGCAGTCCTGATTCCCTGAAATAGTTGATCAAGGATAATTTCGTGGTTGGATTCTTCAAATGGGTCTTGTGATTCCCCTGCTAAACAAGAATACTTATTTTCTTCATCTTTGGAAGAGGTTTCCATTGGGGACTCTGCTCCTGTCAGATTTCGTTTGAGGTCTTTCTGGACTTGATTGAGATATTCCTCAATCATTTGTTCTTTAGAGATAATACCTCTCTTGCTCCTGATTCTTTGCGATATTTGCTCGAATGGGCTAGGAGTCTGATTTTCTTCCTTCTCCAGGAGTGCTTTGTATTCTTGGAGTTTTTCCTCCATTTCATCAAGTGCTTCTTGACAAAAATATTTTTTTGTTTCCGGATTGATGAGCATTAATTTACTCCAGAATTTAGAACAAGATTTCCTTTTAATACAAGGAATTTTTTGTAAGGTCATTCCTACTTCAGGTAGCCATTTCCAAATCCATGGAAGTGAGAATTCCATAAAAAAGAAGAATGAGGCCATTCCTTCAATCCATTTCTGTGATTTTTCCGCCTGGATAATTTTTGGCGAACAATTGATCCATTCCGTATAATAACCCTGGAAAATTTCAGGGAGTATAGAAATTGGAGGACCATAATTTAACCACCATTGAAATACCCAATTTGGTACTTCTTGTTGGAAAACTAATGGACAAATTTTGAAAAACCATGTGTGTTTTCTCTTATAATTTTCATAGAGAAAAGTTTTGTTGAATGCTTCAACATAGTCCCAATAATTAAATTTTATTGGGGATTTAGACTCTGGATGAATATATTCTTTTTCACCTAATGGGTTAATTCCCCATTCAACAGCAGTAATGAATTTTTTTATTACTGCTTTTGAGTAATTAAATTCTTTTCCATTATTGGAATAAGTGTGAGTAATTTCAACACTTTGCATTGCTTTCAGGATACACTCATAATGAGCCCTTGGTTTATATGAACCTGCTGTGAATGCTGTCACATCCAGATATCTTTTCATTAGATACCATGGATCTTTTTCCCACCTTAAATCCTCATTTTCCAGAAGTATAATTACTTCCTGATGTTCACTAAATTTATAGTTTACTAACTCATCTTCTTCTTCCAATATTTTAGCATAAGATACTGAAGAAGATGATACTTCTTCGGCGGCGATTTTTTTCTGCTCCTTTTTAAATATGAGGAATTGCTGGAAGAGCTCATTTTCTTCCTCAGAGACTTTATTGTATCTTCCTATTCCGGAAATGTTGTCTTTAATTAATGATCTGTTACCTTGGCGTATAATTTCGCCTGGTCTAAATCTACCTCCTCTCTGATTGGAGGAGTTTCTGCCTCTTCCTCTTTGAGGAAGCATTCCTGCAATAAAAGGATTATTCATTTAACCGGCATAATATCCTGCAATTTTTTGGTGATACAACAAATTTGCTATCCAAATATTTTTTATGCGATAATGATAAGACATGTCTGCATTTGGATGTTGAATAAGAATTTCCGAAATAATTTTTTTTCTCTCCTCAATCTTTTTTTCTTATTATTCTCTGAATTCTTTTAAGTCGTGCCTTATATTCAATAGGCTCATCCCAAAATTCAAACCTATATACAGGCCATTTTAGTCCATTCATCCAATAACTTTCTCCTTCAATCCTATCTTCAACCCAATAATCTGGGATTTTAGAGGAGGTACTTACTCCTATAAAGAATTCTCCTCCAATCCAGTTAAATTTACCAATGTCTGTGTTCATTTAGATATTCTCTTGATAAGAAGTCAGGAAGACTATTAGTCTTTCCTTTAATATGTTCTATTGTAAAATTAAATGGAGCTAAATGTGCTTGCCATCTAGCAAACATTTGTTTAGAAACATCATGCTTAAAGTCTTTGTTAAACATAAACTTAGCAGCAGAACAATCTGTTCTGATAATAAATTCTTGGTTTAATAAGTCATCTTGGAATTTTAAAACACATTTAACAATAGCAAGAACTTCTTTAGCCACTGTAGCATAATTTAATTGGGCTGCTTTCCATTTTCCAGAATGGAATCTAACTAAATATTCTTGTTTATTATTATCGATTTGTTTTAATATTCCTCCAAATCCTATTTCAGAAGCATCTGTTTCTATTATTTTCTTCCAATTAGGATTTGCTAGTGTTAGACATGGTAATGATTTAACCTTCTGTTTTATTAGCCTAACTGCTTTAGTGTGATCTTCTGTCCATTCCAATGGATTTTTCTTGAGCCTATCATATAATAATGCTGTGTCTTGTGCAAGATTTTTGTAATATGGAGCTATATAATTTAGGCTTCCTAAAAATCTCTGTAATTGAGTTCTATCAATAATTTTATCCGGAAATTTATCTGCAAATTCTATGCATCTGTTAATGGGAATTATTTCTCCTTTTTCGATATTGTGACCTAAAAATCTTATCTTAGTTTGGAAGATACTCATTTTTGGTTTAGATATTACTAATCCATTTTGAATGACTATCGTTTTAAACATTTCTAAATGTTTAAAGTGGTCTTCTATGTTATTGGAGAAGACTAAGATGTCATCAATATAAACAATAATAAAGTTCGAGAATTGGTTAAAAATATCATTCATGATATTTTGGAATTCTGAAGGTGCATTTTTCAGACCAAAAGGCATAACATTCCACTCATAATGGCCAAAAGGAACTGTAAATGCAGTTTTATATCTATCTGATTCACTTATCTGAATCTGCCAATATCCTGATTTTAAGTCAAATTTTGAAAAAATTATTGCCTTATGCAATCTATCTAAAAGATCTTTTTTATTGGGGATTGGATACCTTATCCATTTTAAAACTTTATTGAGGGGCTTATAATTGATAACAAGTCTAGGTCTCCCTCTTTCCTGTTCTGCATGTTTATTAACATAAAAAGCAGTACATGACCAAGGTGATTTAGAGGATCTAATTAGTTTTTTATCTACTAATCCCTTAATCTCCTCTTTGCATAACTCTAGATATTCGGAATTCATCTGACAAGGTCTCGCCTTAGTGGGAATATTTTTTTCTAAAAACTCATTTTCATATGGGAGGCTTACAATATGTTTCTTTCTATGCCAAAATGCATTAGGGTGTTCATTACATGTCTCAAGTTCGAATTTATTTTGAACCATTTTAATTTTTGCTTGTAATTTTGGATTTTGAAGTAATTCATCTATCTGTAAAGAATTGATTTCTTCTTTTATAAAACAGATTTGATTTGTTTTAGAAATTATTAAATCTCTTATTTCATTAATAACTTTATCCATTGGTTGAGTAATAAATTCAAATTTTATTATCTCATCTTCAAATGTTCCTATTATACCTTTGTCATTAATGTTTTTTATTGGGAAAATCTTTTTTAGAAAGGGTGTTCCTAAGATTATATCATTTGTTAAATCCTTAATTAGTAGGAAACTCATAGGGATACATTTTTTATTATTACATATATAAGCTTTTGGGATTTTAAAACTTATGTTTAATTTTTGCCCATTGGCAGAGGATAATGAATGAGTTGTTTTTTCAAAGTATTTGGTTGGTATTAATCCTTCTTTTATACAATTAATATCTGCCCCACTATCTACTAGAGCAGTAAATGTTTTTCTAAAATTATTACTTATCAATAAGTCAATCTTTATATTCCATTTTTGACTGGTCACTACCTCTAATGTAGATAGGAAATTATCCTCAATTTTCTCTTTACTTAATTCAATGAATTTGTTATTTTTGTCTATTTCTAATATTTCTATTCTAGTAGTAAGAGTCTGATTATATTTCTTAATATTTTTTATTTCTTCTTTTAATTTTTCAACTTCTAATTTTAGATCTTCTGCAGTGGAAGGGTTATCTTTAATGGTTTGTTTTTCTCTGAGTATTTTTTTAACTTCAGTAATTGTATAGGGTTCAAATGGTTTACTAATTAAGTTTTCATATGTCTGATTTGACTCAGAAGATGAACCTCTATTGTTATCCATTTTACTAAGGATAATATTTCTTATTTCAGGGTCCTTAATTTCCCTGAGCAACTCAACTATATGATTATCTGTAAGGACATTTACTGTTGACAAATCTTTGAATTGTGCCATTAATTCATAAAATTCATCATCTGATTCTTCTTCATTAGTCCCTTGTTTACATGGACAAGAAGAATCTTCTTCTTCATTTGATTCATCCGAGGTTGATAAATTCTCAGGATTCTCTTCTATATTTCCTAATTCATCTTGATTATTTTCTTCTAATTCTTCAGATTCGGAAGATTCTTTTCCTTCAGAAAATATTGTATTTATTATATTTTCTTTTTCTTGGTCTTCTAATTTAAGACTATTAATCTTCTTTTTTAATCTTTTAGCTCTTTTATTTCTACATCTATTTGCAAGGTGGTCTGTTTCACCGCAAATGTAACATCTTCTTATCTTTTTTGTTACATTATTTTTAGTTTTCCATTCATCTTTTCTGGTTATGTTTCTTTGTTTATTTTTTTCTTTTCTATCACTCCGTTTTTTATGTCTTTTCTTTTTTCCCTCTGGGGTCCTATATTTGGGAATTTTTTGTCTATCTGACGGCATCATTTCTATTCCAAATTGAGCACAAAATTCTCCTAGTTGTTTCTTCTCTGTTTAAATTTTGTCTTTTAATTTGTTTATTTAATCTAATTTCATTGCATAGATTTAAACCTTCTTGAATGCAAGTTCCAATTAACTTCCCATAAGTATATTGATTATAATTTATTGCTACCCCTCCATTTCTGAGATTCTTTCCTAACCCTTTCAGCGAATAGGTGAGGAAGTCCATCGATGAATCTAGATTTCAATGAGCATCATTGGATTCTGGAGTTCCATTACTCTAGTAAGGAAGACATCTTTGTAAAACCTAAAGGATGTTAGAGTTTTACATTGGAAATTCTGTAATAGGGTTCTAATATTTTCACTATTATCGGACCATCTCCCTGTAAAATGTTCTACTATATTTAATGGCAAGTGTTAGACTGCTTGTTCTTCCATATTTTCTGGTTTGACTGTACTCAAAATTTCATTTCTGTCCATCGGGCTAAGATAATTATCCCACCAGCCTTTTAATTGTCCTGTAAAAACCTGCTATAATCATTTTTAGCAATAGCCTTATCTGTATTATTATTTCCTTTACAGACAGTACTATACATCATCATTCTGTGAATAGTATTGTAGATTTGTCTTTCTGTATAACCATCAATATTCCATTCATAAATTTGTTTCCCATTATAGCTATGCTGGTCATAAATCTCTTGTTCCTCATATAGTATGTCTTGAGGTGTGGGCCTAGGATAATAAAATTTTGTTTGCATAGGCTTCCTAGCATATTTCTCTATTTTATTTATTCCTTCTGGCAAATTTTTTCTACTATTTTCAGTTGTCATGTCATCACTTAAGGTGTTTAATTTTAAGTCCCTAAATTTTTGATCCAATAATTTTTCTAATTCTCCTAAGGGTTTTAAATGGAAATCTTCAATTTCAGGAGGCGGTTGGATTGATGATTTTGCTATGATTTCTTTATTTAGTCCACCAATTACTGTATTTTTAGAATTAATTTCCTGCTGCCAATTAGATATTTTATCTATTTTTTTATTTAGTTCGGTAATTTGTTCTCCTATAATATTTAAATACAAATTTGTATAATTTTGTTTTTTCATTAACTCATTAATTTGGGCCATTGTAATTATTAGGGTATCATCTTCAATTAATTTTGAAAAATGCTTTTAAAATTAATTTCTATTTCATTCGAGTTCATTTTAAATGATTGTTGAGGGGAAATATGTTATTAACAATTTTTCCATTATCTAAAAAATACTTTCTCTCTAGTACATTTAAATATTGTTCTGAATATTTGATGAGAAACCAGGGAACAAAAGCAACTATTTTATTCCTTATAGTTAATTCTTTATAAAATTGTTGAGAGATTATTTTTTGGTTTGCTATATTAAAGTTTTCAAAGAACCATTTCCTAAATGGTTTCCATCTTTCTTCCTTGAATTCTTTCTGAATTTTCTTTTCTAACTAGAGATCCAGGACTAAAATCTATTATTTTAGAATAGTCTACTAATGGGATCTCTGTTTCTAAATCAATTAGATTTAAATTATTCATTTATAAACAAAAATTTGTTTCTGAAGTTAATTCTTCATTTAATCTTGGATCTTTATATATCCCTTTAGCAATATTATTAGACTGAATCCTTATTTGTTCAACTTTATTTTCTCTTATATCTTCTTGGCTATTTTCTTCTCTATTTTGTGAAGTGGATGCTCTAGATGGAGTCATAATTTCAACTGGTGAAAAATATGATATTGTAGAATATCTTGAAGAATTGCTTCTTAAACATTTTGGTTGGTTATTAATAAAGTCTATTCTAACATTTCCTTCTGGATTTTGAACAATACTAGCATAATTACTTTCTATATGACTTAAAATTGGAACTTCTTTCTCAATTATCCAACTTTCTGGGAATTCTATTTCACTCCATTTTATTTGCCTTCTAGTATTAATTCTAGAACTATGTAAAATTTGTTTCAAAAATATAGTTTGTTCTAATGACTTATTATCTTGTATTCTACAGTTTAGGATTAAGGGTATGAAGAAGTTTATAATATATTCTATAACATACACATATTAATTCAGATCCGGGTGTATAATTATACCCATGAGTTTTAACATTTAATGTTAAAGCATCTAATATATTTGCATCCGATAAGGACAATTGTAAATTCGGATAGACATTAAAAAATACCGGCCCGTGAGCTAGGCTGGATTGTATTATCCCAATCAAAGATTTTTTCCAATCTAAATTCCTTGCATCTCTAAGAGCAGCTAAAAAACTTTCAGGTAAACCTTCTAATGTTAAGGGTTTTAAAAGCAATTTGTACTAATCCTATATGTAAAAATTTATATTCATCCTGATAATGCCCTATATCCATAGCATCTAAAAGTTTTATTACTCTTTTCTTCATTATTCAAGGGCTATTGATTCCTCACTAGTCTTTACAATCTGTTTTGTCTTCCAAAAAATCAAATCGGCCGAAATTATAAATTAATCTAGGATTTACCTTAGGAATTGTCCATTTATTTAATTTGACTTAAATTCTTAGGAATTTCATATTCTTCCTTTTTTGGAATTTTTAACAGTATTTATATCTGAAACAGATAAATATTGCATATTAAGCAATATATAAAACAAGTACTGTTGAATTATCCAATACAACTTCAATAACATGGCTCTGATACCATAAGGAGCCATGGCGACATGCCATGGAGGGATCGGGAATATACAATACAAAACCTCGCCGTAAAATCCGACCATGTAGGCGGAATATAAATCCGGCCATGTAGGCGGAAGACGAGAGATACCAAAAATATACAAAAATCGCCAAAAATCCGACCATGTAGGCGGAATGTAAATCCGACCATGTAGGCGAAAGGCGATCAAAATAAAGGAGTATCTTAAATTGTGATCTATATAAAGAGAATTTAAATGAATAGGAATAGAGTAAATTTGGGAACCTTTTACGCTCCGTTAAATTAATAAGTACGAATTCAGTCTTAAAACACCACCAAAAGGCCCACACAACGCCATATTTGGCAAAACCGCGGCAGCAGTGGTAAAACAGACTTCCTTCATCCTCATAATTTAAGGGAACGACCCAAAGGGTCTCCTTTCCATATTCATTTATTTTCCCCGTATATTTATCATAAATTTAAAATACTTTTTTTTTTTTTTTTTTTTTTTTTTTTTTTTTTAGAACCTTGCCATCTTCGTTGTCATGGATAATTCAACAGTATGAACTTAGCCTTCCATTAGGCTAAAAGCAAAATTAAAATGAATACAAATACAATAAATAAATACAATAATTTAAATAAAAAACTTACAGAAGTGTAAACTCGTACACAAAGCTGAAATCTTATTTAGTGAGGGACAAAGAAGGTGATATACATGTACAAGGGT